>CM018079.1:68259338-69459338 GCA_008658365.1 Alca torda
AGATGCAAGTGCAGAGTTTCTATAGATACCACTGGGTAATCCAGCAAATATGTAGGCTGCTCTGTGTAGAGAGTTCAAACACGAGGCCGGCCAACCTGCTCAGGGAGGGCTGCAAATCTCCCTTTTCTGCTACCTTTATGACTCATGCTTTGAGCGGTACGGTTGTTACTAAGAAGTTTTCAGATGTTTATTCCAAAAGCAGCCCGCTATCCTCCCCAAATTAATTTCATTCTGCTAATTTCAGCATACTGAAATGTATCGCCATCCTCTGCTTCAAAACGAACAGAGGATTCAAAGCAATTTTATAACTGCTTCTGAGTGCCCATGCTTGAAAGAGATCATAGGAAGGAGACTTTTTTATTGATTAAAATGTGCTGCCTTTTCTTTCTTCTCCTTAATGTCACTATGTCGCCTTTGAAGTCGAGGTTGGTGAGAGTGGGTGACTGGGAAACTCTCTCTTAGGGAGAGTGGGTGACTGGGAAACATAAATGCGGCGACTTTGAAATCTAACTGCCCCTGGGCTCAAAAATCTCTCTCTGCTAGATTGCAGAACAAGCCCCTGCTCCATTCCTGCTCCACTCCTAGTCTGTAAGAGAAAAGCCACCACACGACGACGAGCAAGAGGAGTGAAGGGAGCAACTTCTGAGATGCTCCTCAGGCATGTTTTGTTGAGCCACAAGCTCCCTGCAAGCACTGAATTAGTATCCCTGGGAAAGGTGAAGTCCACAGGCAGTTACAGTCAGTGTTGGGACTGAAGGAATGACATGGTGAGGATGCCATGCTCGTTTTGTTATTTCCCTGTCCTCCAGCCTTGTAGATCCTACTAGATCTGAGAACTGGGCCAAACTCCTGCCATCATTAACAATACCCACAGAAAATATTGGCAAATACCGATTTCTAAGTTTTGCAGTTGGAGTTTACTTGATAGTGGACAAGTGCATACAAATACAGCTGAGTCCTCCACTAATTAATTGGTCTTAGAGGTGTAACAGTTACAGACATTGTTTTCTGCCAATGCAACTAGCATTAACCGCAATTAGAGGTCACTTTAAAAAGCAGAATTAATACATTCTCAGTTACAAGCATATCATCTTAACTAATCCTTTTTTAATATGTAAACTCATTTTAAGAGCTGGCATAAATCAACTCAGAAAGGACTTCCTAGAGCAAAAAATAAGGAGGAATCAATCACATTTTATTTTTTTTTCTGTTCTTTCTAAATCTACCATATTAGATTTGATGTTGTACAGTTTTAAAAATCAAAGATTTACTTGGTATTCCAAGAAAAAAAACTGCATATGTATTTTTCCAGTTAAACCAGGCTAGCAGTATTCACCTTTTTACATAATAAGACGGTGGGTCTGAGAATGTTTACTTCAGGATTAATTAGCTAATTGATCTCCATTGCCTTTGTTTTCTGTCTTCCTTATTGCTTTTGCACCTTTCATGTGCAAATTTATCTTTGGCATAAATACATTTGCCTTCAGCCAAATTCTCCCACAGATTTCCATTGGATCTTTCAATTTAAAGGAACCTGTAAGCAATCAGAAATTGTATGGGATACCTCCAAGAATAAATCAGCTGTTTTGCTCAAAAAAGGTAACGATTCAATAGGGGGTTGTCTATCCTCCGTGGCAAATTTGAAAAGCTCCTCAGTAATTTTTTTGACCCAATAATATTTTCCTTCGACAACTTCCTAAATTCTCCCTTATTTTCAAAGTTTGAAGTATGGTATTCTGAGCCCATCCACCAAGAAAAGCAACAGTTTTTTACACTTACGAACCCCTGAATGTAATATTATTATGATACACAGAGCAGTTTCTCTAAATTTCACCCTGGGCTGAGTGTCCTAGGAATCCAAAATAAGTGTAAATGAGGACAGCACTAAGAGATTGTTCTGTAGCAGAGAGGTGGCTGTGGGAATACCACCTGAACTGGAAATGGCAGTAGGAGGTCTCCTGGTGACCGAGCAATCTTTCCTTCTGAACTTTCTGCCCAGTTAGTGCAAAACGGCAGAACATTAGCCTGTTCCCTTGGCTAATTGCTACAGAGCACCTTAGCAGTCATTTATAGTGGCATATTTAAACACATACCTTAATTTGTACAGATAAAGTACTTGGCTACCACAGAGATGATTTTATTGTGGATCAGGACAATAACCCTGACTCACCCGTATCTGTGACATTTCCAAGCTTGTGAATTGTTCAGGAGTTAACATCCTGCTCAGAATTTGACAACCAGGGAGTCAAGGCTGACGGTTGCAGTCCCTTCTACGTGGCGCCTAAGGCTAAGATTTGTCTCTGGTTTCATTTATTAGTTATATAACCCACATGCTATTTTTGAGCTATTACAAAAAAAAATTAAAAAGTAAAAAAGCCAATGTAGAGAAAAAGAAATCCCCATCTGGGAGTTACCCACCAGGTGGCTACATGCAGTGGACTGATCTACATATGCATGTATTAATTTTCATTTAAAATGTTCGTGCCAGTGAAAACTGAGCCAACCAAGCCTTTTAGGTTTATGTAACAATGATAAATGCACTGCAACAGTTCCAGGCGAGCATGGGGCCCCTGAGATTTATGGCCTGTTTGTCTCTTTTTTTTTTAACCTCTTAACTAGAAAAGCTCAGCTGCGGAGCAGCATCTGTATTTTGCAGCGTGATCTTTCTTATTTTTATCTTATGCTTTATTTTGGATTGCCCGAGCCATGTCCAAGTCATAAGGTGAATCTGAATCTTAAATACTATCAGCCACTACCTGATTCCAAGTTTATTCTCTTACGTTAGTAAATAGTGAGGAAAACAACACATGCAGTGCCGTAAGCTGTGACAGTCTGAAACTCACACTCTTGCCATTTTTAGGGTAGCATCTGAGGCCAGTTTTGGGGAAACAGTGAGGGCGACAGCAAGGAACATGGAGGTATGAAGTTGAGTTAAATAATAGAAAGGCAAAAAAAGGTTTTTAAACTGGGTAGATTTAGATTGGATATTGCTGAGAAGTTCCTTGCTGTGAGGGTGGTGAGGCCCTGGAACAGGTTGCCCAGAGAAGCTGTGGCTGCCCCATCCCTGGAGGTGTTCAAGGCCAGGCTGGATGGGGCTTTGAGCAACCTGGTCTAGTGGGAGGTGTCCCTGCCCATGGCAGGGGAGTTGGAATTAGGTGATCTTTAAGGCCCCTTCCAACTCTAACCATTCTATGATTCTATGATTTTATAAAATCAAGCAAAGTGTGGGAAGTGATGTCCCACGCACATGGCACTTCTGCTGGCTGCTCCCTGTGCTGCTGGTTGGGAACGCAGCCCCCTTCGCTTGCTGTCACTGGGGTGCAGCCCTCAGCCCCTGCCAGGGCATCCCCTTGCCTCCACACGCAGACAACTTCGGTGCTGTGAGAGATGCCACGGCATCATTTAGAAACCACCACGCTGGCAGCCCGTGGCTCTGTTCCCCACCAAAGGGTGGCAGACACAGGCAGCGGCATGGAGAAGAAGGGGGAAAAAAGAAAAAAAAAGCAATAAAATGAATGAGACGGGAGAGGAAAAGCCTAGAAAGCAATGTCTGGTTTTCACAGGTGAATGAAGTTTTCTTCAGCCCAGTGCAGCTGACAGGTGTCATTCCCCTGCGGGATTAGGGGACTCAGTCTCTCAGGAGGTGCCACAGCTCTTCTCTGGTGGTGGGCCTGCAGCCCTTTACTGATGGCAGGCACCGCCTCACCAGTAGCTGTAAAAATAGTTATTTTACGTGCAAACTGAGATTTTCACCTCTTGAAAGTTTTGTACAAGTAAATGCAAGTTCCGTTAGGTTTTCCTCCTTAAAATGAAAATTTTAGAGATGATTTAAACTTGGTTTACCAGCTTCTCTGACTGAAGACACTCTAAGGAATATGTAAGCCAGGTTACCCAGGTGAGCTTTTGGGTTTTTTGTTGGAAAAGAAATAAGATATAAAAGACAGAGCCAGCAGAGCAAGTCACCTTGCCTTAAAACTGCCTCTCACAGCAACATACAACCGAAAACCAGAAACACTTCAGCTCTGTCAGCAGGAGAACCTATGCATTATCTGTTACTGAAACTAACATTTTTTCACTCTAGCTAATGATTAAACAAAGATGATAGCAGTAATAAAGCACTATCAGCTGAAAACAATCTAAAAAGGTAGATTCTGCAAAACTCTCAGTCTCAATCATCAACACAGACGTAACTCTTTTCAGAGACGAGCACCACACTTCAGCACGACGAAAATGTGCATCAGATTTTCAGGTTCAATTGCTTCATTATTTTCCTTTCTTCTCATCGCTTCTACCTATAGATCGCGGCTTAGAATTTCACTCGGGCATTTTTGTATGTGTGGTGTAATACCGGTGCTTTCAAACTGACAAATGGGTTTCCTGCATACTTTCATACCTTAAGTTGACTATCCTGCTGCAGGCCTTAATGAAATCATCATTTTTATTGTGGTTTATTTTGCTTTATCTTGTCATATCGAATGGAAGACTGAATCATCTAAGCTGATGAAACTCATACTGGTAAATCAGACTGATTAAACAGTTTACTTTTACATAGATATAAATATATATATATACAGTTATAACTAGAGATATATAGATATATTTAGTCCACACAAACTTCCAAACTGGTTTTTCATGACAACTTATCAAATATTCATGTTTTCAATACATTTAACTACGAGAACAATTTTTGAGGAAATCTTGTGCTGTCGTAAAATACCACCAGAGCACTTCCGACGGAAACCTTGCTCTTTCCCACCTCTGCCCAACACACAGATAAGACCCACTAGTATGTTCTTGTCAATTCTGCTCAGTAAAGGGGAAACCAAACTGAAATTGTCAATGATCAAAAATCTATGTAGAACTGTAACTATGATGTGATCGATTCGCTTATCTAATATTTCAATGTCTGATTTTTCTTTAGAGCTCTAAAATACACGTTCTATGGCTCTTTGGGATACGCAGCTAAAATGAAGGCACTTTGAAATAGAAGGAATCAGCTGAAGTTGAACAACTGCCTTTTTGTACACAACACGAACAAGAAAAAGGTTAGCTCGAGCTTATGTCTGTACTTGGAAAGAATTAACGTAATTTAATTCATCTCCAGGAAATAGCTTGGCCAGTTATTTCAATTCACTAACTATTCTATCTGAAATACACTCTGGTGATTGGCCACAAGCTGTGACAAATACTTGGCAGCCCATCTGTGCCATGACCTGCAGCTCAGTCTGACAATTTTAATGCTACGTGCCTGGTTGCTTCTAGTTAATTTAGGCTGTTTTTCATGCCACTGCGTACAAGTCTAAACACCGCGTGCCATATGTAGGCAAAAAAAAAAAAAATTAAATAAAAATAACAAAATAACCCTCAAAGCCTAGCACATCTTTTTAAAATAACAGTCTGTGAAAGTGGTGGTCTGAGGAAAGTGAGTTTTTTAGCAGGGTAAGGCAGCATGGCTCCAAGCCATGTTATAATGGCATTGTCTGCCTAGAGGTAGAAATCTTTTGGCAATTTCCAGTCTCCTTAGAACCATCAGTCTGATATGTTTGACAAGGTAATTGGCATAATTTTGTAGTGATGTTGCATACAGCTTGTTTTTTTTTAAAGAAATAAGAGTTCTTATTCCGTAAACTAGCTTGTTCCCTGAGAAGAAAAGCAGCCAACTTGGCAAGCAGCACCCATATACTGTGGGTGCAGGAGGACACTGGCAGCCTTCACACCTGCGTTACGGTGGCTTGGAACCTGTATGGTCCTATCAGCCTGGGCTCGTGGGTAAAATAGGGGCTGGTTCAAAATGCAAACGTTGTCCACAAGAAAACTTTTCTGTCTGGGGAGGAGTTTGAAAGAAAAATAATGTACAAGCAAACGCGTGCAATGTGCGATTTGGGATGGCTGCCTCCTCCCTGCTTTTGTTTGTGCTGGGTTCCAACAGCGTTCCTGTTGGTTTGCCGTGGTCACCTCTCCAGGGAGAGCAGCAGAGAGCAGCTGAATCACAGCAATCAGACAACGCTCTCAGGAGAAGCAAACCAGTGGGGAAGCTCGTTCATAGCAAAGAGTGCGAATGAGGACAGAAGGAAATCGAACAGTATTCATGATGAGGCGGTACGGAAGTCAAACAGAGTGGAAATATTTGGGATTTCTGCTGACACGTCTTGGGTTTGGTTCAGCTTCAAAAGGAAAAAAATTCTCGCAAGAAAAAATAGCAATCTTGACAAAACAAAAAGGGAAAAAATTATTTAGCTGAAATCACTTTTACATCCAATAATTTAGACAGGGATTTTGAACGGCCCATCTTTTTATATTGCGGGTACTGCAGAACAAATGTATAATCAGTGTAGCAGTTTATCTATAGTTTTCAGGTATTATAAGTGCCTCACAGTGTTCGGTATAGTTCAACTTATCAGGAACACTTTACAAAATAATTCTATTCTGCCACATAACTCCAACACTGGAGGATACAGGGGGCTCCTTCAGAAATCTCCTAGGTATGTTTTCAAATGGGTCCTACCCTGTCCTTGTCTCAGAGTCTGCACGCATGGAAATAATTTAAGCCCTGTTTACACTACTGAACTAGAAAATGTTTATAACACATCTTACCACTGAAACTCATGTAAGTATTGTGAATTGAAAGGCGTGAGACACAATTAAACATGTGTGCAGGTATTTTTTAGGTATTGATGAACGGCTATGCGGTAAGATTAGTTTAAAACCTGCAATTCTTCCTCTAGATCTCAGCCAGGTGCTGGGAAAGGAGTTGGCAGGTAGTAGGAACGGACTTTTCTCAAGAAAACTCATGTATAAATGAAAATTTTTGGGGAAAGGGATTCTTTGGTGGTCAGATAGTCTTTGAAAATCCCTCATGCTAAGTGGATTCACTGTGGTGTATACCTGACTTGCATTTGAATTGCAAATACTTGCATTTGTAAAATAAATATAGGAAATTAGATTTTGGCTGCATTGATAGTGTTAGGGGAGTACTTGTTTCCTACTTTTTTGTTTCAGTCTAAGTACACAAATCGATAGTGTCTAGTGGAAATTCAGCAGTCATATTATAAAGTTATCAACATTAGAATACTTTCCATGACCATGGTAGAGTGTAAAAGAATCAAAATCTGCCAACACTTCTGCGTATGGATTGCCTAGTCTAAATATAGCCAGTTCTCTGATGGCACACCTTGAAGCTGTGAATTAAGTGCTGAAACTTAATAGCGCCAGACTAGAATCAAGCTTTTGGTAGAAATAATGAGCTAAATGCCTTTCTTACCTTCCCTAAAATACTGCATGAAAAATAGTTCTGTCACAGAAGCCTGCCTTTGTAGGCTTTGCCCTCAGTAAAACCCTAGTGCCTGCAGCTCCCCGTTCACGGCACCTAATTCTGGAATGAAAGAATGGGAGTATTGGGACACTGCTTTCGAGCAGACTATCAGGGGTTTGGTTTTCCCGACATGCCTCTGAGGCACGGGTCTTCTGGAGAGTCCCTTCTGGAGCCTGGGAGACACAGGAGCAATTTTCATGCTTTACCTATCCAGGGCAGTAAATTCACTTCATCCTGCACAACCATGTTGTGAGTGTGACCGGCAAAACCAGCTCAGAGAGTCTTAAATGACACACGCAGAGTTGAGTGTTGCCAGCCAAAGGATGGGTGGCCACAGTGAAGCTAGTTCTCATGTCAGAAAGCGGAGGAGGAGCTGAGATGAGTACTGGAAACTGGTTTCTTGTTCTTACCGCTGTTAGAGGAGCAGCGAGAGTTGGTCACGACTAAAGGTAAATAGGAACTCCTCGTGTAGCAGTCATTATACAATCCTACCCCCAGCCTGAGGCTCTAACCTGGCTTTACAAGGCTTTGGCTGAAACGAAATTGGAGTGTCAAAATAGCAATGCTTGCTAACAGCCGATGCTTGACAGTGCCTGCTTTGCCTGTGCCCGAAGACAGCCCTGGCCACCGTGGTGGTGTACAGGAGCCAAAGGACCTCCAGGCCTTCTTCAGTTCTGTCCTCTTCTGCCATTTCTTGTATCGAGGAGGAGCACTGCAACTTTGCATGGTTTCTTGCATGAAAGCACATCCTTCAAAAGCCTTGAAAGAAGTCTCAGCAGGGTCACGCAGAGAAGGAGACACTGTCTTTCCTAAGCATAGATATAATGAGGTTGGAGAGTCTAGTTCTTCACACCGTAAAGCCTTTGCAGGTGCTGACTTTCATATATCTCTGCTTTCTGTGGTTGTGTGTGGATTTGCAGATCGCTACAAATAACAATAGAATATGGCAGTGCAAATATTTGCCTTAATTTTGCATCCAGCATGAATTAAGGACACTGTGACATACTCAGATCTGAATTCCCACCTCTGGTTTCTTTAATTAGAATTTGCCAGCTGCAGTGTATTAAAAACACACCAATCAAATGTATATATTATTCCAGAAATAGAAAGATAGTGTAGATATGTCACAAAGTGAATTGTAGCTTAAATGTAAGGCAACATGTTAATTACACAGATCACCATTTCAAGCTCAATATTTATAATTTTTCAATTATTTTATAATATTATTCTGCATTAATTCCTTTTCTAATTTGGAACAGCTATATTTTTGCAGTCCTTAGGATTAGTAAATGCTGAGTTGTCAAAGTTGCTACAACTGATTGTTGCTGGGGTTTCTAGACAGGCGTTCTGAAGAAAACATGGGCGAGGAAGGAGAACTGACCTTCAGCTTCCTCAAAAAGCAACAATTACAAGCATTTCTTACAGTTTTAAGGGGGGTGTTAGTACTTAAACATACATGTTTGCCCCTTTGCCTACTTGCCACTTAGGTGTCCAGAGTAGCCAGGACATGATAAAAAATAATACTTTGCATGTTCGGAAAAAGTAAGTAACACTACTCAATTTTCATTGTCTCCTTTGTTATCATGGCAATGCAATGATGTATCTGCATTCGATAACTTCCATCTAATTAAAAAAATGATTTTTTTGCCAATCAATGTGGTAAAATCCGATTATATCCTTCCTTTTTTCAGTAGTCTTCTAACCTTGTAGAGGGTACCCTGTCCTGCACTTGTTTGAACTGTTCTCCGCTTGGATTTTCTCATCTGGCAGGTCAAGGCTAAACTGATATCTATCTGCAGGCCGTGTGATCAGAACAGGCTATAAAAAGATAATACAGATAGCTTTTTTTAAACTTTTTTCAAAGACTAATAAAATAAAAAGATGAGTCCTATTCATAACGCAGTCTTAGGCTCTGATCCTTGAACCTAGGAAGAACTTCAGTTCTTCAGATTTCCCCTTCGCTTGCCCTGTCTCATTTGAGCTCTGAGAAGACATCAGTTAAGCTTCCCTTTCTGCTCTCTCACACAACCGGTCTCTGCCTTTCCCCTCCTGGAGCAAAGATGTGCACTGTACATCTTTTAGCACTCCCTCGGCTCCTGTATGCCTGCTGGAATTGCACAAAGATCTAAACGGTGGGATTAAATGCCTGTTCTGGCTTTCCTGGATGAAAATTGTCCTCATGGAAATTCTTGCAGCGCTTGTTGTTTGGGTAACAGATAACTATTAATTTAAAATAATTGTGTGAATTTGGCAGCTTGTTGTAGTCAGTGGAGCTGAGAATTTAGGGTCAAATTATCCATGGAAATAGCTCTCAGTAGACACACATTAGGAGGGAGTTTGTCTTTTGGTTTTCAGGTAATGTGGTATTTCTCTGAACTTTATAATTAAAGAGGATGCAAACTTGTTACTAAATCACTCGATTGACAAGGTTTCTGTGCAAATGCTAATGACTTCATCTCTCTTACCTCTTGTAGAAGAGCGCTAATGTCTTTTTCGCTTGCTATAAAACAAAGGCTCCACGAAACTGTCTCATGGTTATAGACTGTGACTTAATAAATTTGAGTACACATGGAGATAACTTGCACCCTTTAACATAATATCCATCAAACTTCTGGTGCAAGTTGTATTCTGTGTACCTGATGTTTTGGGGATGCGTCATAGCAAAGCATTAGGCAAGCTATTGAAATGGTGGTCATGGCTTTGTGAGAAATTTGGCATGCCAGGATGTGATGACTCATCTGACGACTTAATGCTGAATTCCCTGTGGGCTATTCTCTCCTCTTTTCTCCCAGGAGAGTTTGATCTTTCATTTTCAGTAGATGTGGTATTTTTGTAAAATGTGTAATTAATCAGGGAACACAACGTAATTGAAATACTAATTACAGTTGCTTATTCAGGTACCAACATTTCTGCTACAGTATCAGTTGCTTAAATACCATTGTGACTGTGGAT
This sequence comes from Alca torda, assembly GCA_008658365.1. Taxonomy (NCBI): domain Eukaryota; kingdom Metazoa; phylum Chordata; class Aves; order Charadriiformes; family Alcidae; genus Alca; species Alca torda. The sequence goes on from CM018079.1 coordinate 68,269,603, forward strand.
TTTGAATCCATATTAATCCAATTACCCAGAATCAGTCCCAAAATAATTTGGTATGGACAGTCCCCTAAGCCAAAGCAAATTACCATTAAAGTTAGTGAAGATTCTGAGGGAAAATGAATAATAGAGACACAAATGCAAATTACAACTCAATTGTATCTGGATTCATGATTTTCCTTCAAGTTTTTAAAATGAGTGCTTTGTTTTTATTTTTTTTAATCCTTTCTTCCCATCGCCTGGAACTTGCGTGTTTGATTTAAATGTTCTGGGATAACTTACCATGTTGAAATGCGTGGCAGTAAAATAACCTGAGTCTGATGACATTATCCTATCATGTATGATAGTTTCTGTGAAGATTATGATTGCTGGCATTTTCTGAGTCTGTTATTTATCCTGTGACATTTTTCTGTATGTCTGTAGACGCTCCTTGTGCTGAGGTGCTTGGAACTGATGTGAGGTTTGGCAATACTGAACCTGAAAGAAGGAAGGAGAATTGGAATGTGCCATTAAATTCTCAGGCTGGGCACAGTGTGTAAGACATTTCCAGCATAAATCAATTGAATGTGGAAACCTGTGGTGATCATGAAACCTGTTTTCCTTCCAAATCCATCCTTTGGTGGAAAGGAGGCCTCTTACATTATGTGCAAATGACCCTTTCTGGAGCACGCTTGGCATGGCATTGCCACACATAAAGTAGCTCCGCCAAACCCACTACACTTAAACAGTTCCCCTTCACACTGGCATGTATAAAAATAGGGAGCAGAAGAACCCTTAAATGTACTCACGACTAAAATAAAATCAAACTGTTTCACTGAAAGTAGTTCCCTTGTGCATTAGTCCCAGGTAGCTTTTATTCCACCAATGCCTTTCTGTGAAACTCATTTCTTGGCTTACCCACACACCATCTGCCTTGTGCTATAGCTGTCTTATGATTACGGAGTTCCAACTCACATGTCTACTGGGCAAAAAAAGGAAAACCAAGGAGTTTAAAAATCAGAGTGAGATACTCTCTTTCCAATGTATTTCAAGCCTGAGCATAACATTTTTGTTTATTGGGTCAGTTGCTTGGATATTTTAGACTGTCATAATGGAATGGAGCAATCGGGAACTCTCAATGTGACCTGCCCTTGCTTTTACATAGCAAGATGAGAATATACTCTTTCTTTTGTCCTACCTATTGCAGCTTTAGGAATAGGGTGGATTTTATCCCTGGAAGGGAACAAAACCTTATGTGGACATTAAGGAGAAAAAAAAATTTGGTCAATAAAGTTTGCATATCAGTGCATTAACTATATAGTTCAGCTAAAATAAACAAACCGTTCTCTCAGTGGCAAGTTGTTAGTGATAATAATTAGTGATTATAACTTAAATTATAATGTATCATGCCTTTCCTCACAGGATATCCAATTACTCTTCACTGCACTTCTGAAATATCACATCTCCTTGCCATTTAAATAAAGTATGTTTTCCTTTGCCCATTTCTCAGCTAGAGAAAAGAATTTGGATCTTTTTCAGGAGGGTAGAACTGTAACTTCCAAAGGCTCAACACCTCTAAATAGTGAGGTTGAAAGACTGAGGACATCCACACATAGAACTCAAGCTTTCTGGGCGCATGGCTCATGTGTTGGTACAGGCTACCAAGGATTTTTTTTCCATTCTGAGTACAGTACTTCTGTATGTCAGCTCTGTGTTACTGTGCAAGTCCACGCTTGTTTAACATGCGCTTTATTCTTTTTCTCCACTAAGATATTGACCAATAGTACTGAGCAATGAGCTACCTTTCATCTTTCCTTAAAGAAAGCTGAACTTTGAGGCTTTCTGATGAGAAGAAAACAGCTGTGACCTATTATTGTACTCGTCACTGACCCAGGACACATAGAAGAAAAACTCTTTAGTCTTTTCCTGATTTTTATGTCCAGTCAGGGCTTATGGACTTTATGTTGTGGTGAAGTCCTGTGATTTTGAAACCTGTTCATTCCCAGCAGGCAATAACATCTTGTGGATAAGTTTGATTGAAAATACTACTGTTCAGACTGTTGGACTCATTTCATCCTAATTAATTTTAGTCATTGTACTGATGATTTTCTCCCATCTGGGTGTCAATGTATTCAAGCACGTGATGGCCGTACAACCCTCTTTGGTTTTGAGGTACATTCTTGAACGGCAACCTTATGCATCCTGTTAGGAGAGTTATAAAAATATGCAATAAATGCTGATGGTTCAGTTTATCATTCAAACTATGCCTATCAAAAACTGTTTCACAATTATTATGATCATATATTTTGAATCAGTTTCCAGATAAAAGGTTATTTTGTAGATTTGCTTGGCTGAAGCTGGAACTGAGCTCAAAGTAGGTTTAAAAATTCTATCAGTAAGAAGTCTAGTAATGCAGTGTGACAGAAGGACATTCTACAATGTCACTGTTATTTGAATAAATATAGAAATAACGAGCAAGCTCTTACAAAAACAAAAAGCCTTGAGGGGAGTGGCGATTGTTGGGTTAGGCTTAGCAGGATAACCACTGACTGAATGAGAAATCCTGAAGTGTCAATAACAACACTGGTTTTATTGGTGGATGAGAGATCACATTCATAGATTTTTGTGAAATGTTAGAAAGTGAAAAACTGACCTCATATGGATGTTTGTTTGCAATTTTAATCTGCCTTCGTAAAAAAGAAATACTTAGTTACAGAATGTCTCAGTCATATTGATGTTCATTATTATTACTTTCTTCTGAACCTTGACAGTGACAGAGTTGCCTTGATTGTAAAAAATAGATGTTTGATGCTGCTACAGATGATATACTGCAGCAGCTGAACAACTTGTTATAATTTTAAATGCCTTGATCAATGGTACATGTATAAAAGGAAAGAAAAGAAAAAGGAAAAGGAAAAGAAAAAACAAGGGAACAAATTTCCTAAATATTTTGTAACCAAGCTACTTTTTAACAATGACTCGAAAAAAGTATTGAGAGTCAGGAATTTATGCAAATCTTTCATACGTAATTTAATAAACATCCTTTAATATTTTGGATAAATAGTAAAACATATTTTCTCTGAAGGAGAAAACATACACCTCTGTGACACTATTGGGAACAGTTTGCATTCCCACCCACCTTAAATCTTTGGTTTGCATTGACATCAACCATGCCTTATATTCAGGGATCATATCACACAACAGGGACTATTGAAATAGAATATTTAGTCTAGAAACGCATTTGGGTTGTCTCTTGTGGACAGGCGTAGGCAGTCTGTTTTGGATTGTTCTTGTCAGCTCCATTGAGGCACAGTGGAAAGCAAATACCCTCAAGGACTCAGTGCCACCCCAGCTTCACGGCCCTGATTTATATGAGTATTTCTGATGAAGGGCTGTCAGTGGAGAACTACTTATAGAGAACATATTGCTGTGCTGTACTCACTTTTCAGGAGTTCTTTCCTCTCTTCTCACCCATAAACTGATGTTGCAACCAGTTGTGTTGGATGTCACACAGTTGGCTACGGAGAAAAGGAAATTTCTCTGACATCAATCTTTCATATTTCAATTCGGTATGTATCATGAAGACTTTCAGGTTAATCTGCAGTTCAGATGTATTTTATCACATGTATGTCAGTGCTGCTACTGATAATGGGAGGTGGGCATGCTTCTAAGAATAGCTATAATGATTCAGAACAAGATTAGTATCGCCTTTGGCAGTGGGTAAGAGGGGATGCCTAACAAAGACTATAAGAACAGATTAAAAATTTACTAATCCTGGTCGTAAGTACTCTTCCAAACTCCAGCAATGTGCAGCTGAAGGTCTTCCTGAGCTGGAAAAAGTTTTTGAACATCCTCAACAGATTTCTATTTCATGAGTTTGTCTGTTTTCCATGTAAAATTTTAATATCCACAGCCTTCTGTGGCAAGGAGACCCACCTTTTTTTAGGTGTAGTTTTTATTTTTTTAATTACTTTTTTTTTATTTATTTTTATTTATTATAGCAAATAATTACTTAATTATTTAATATAATAAATATTACCTATTTATTATAGGTAATTTACCTACCTAATACATGAAGAAGCTCCTCTCATTTGCTTTAAACTGCATGTGTTTTAGCTTCTTTGGGTGCCTTCTACTTCATATCTTGGAAGAAACAATGAACAAATACTGCCTCATTGCCCTTGACTTGCCACTCATCATTTTGTAGGTGCCACGGCTGTTATATGTCTCCTGTAGTCTCTTTCCTTTGCTTATGAAACCTAGTCTCTTTAGTCATTCCTTCCATGGGGACTGATCTACAGCTTTTCCATCCTTACTTCTCCAAAGCTTTTCCAGCTCTAGTAAGTACTTTTTGAGATGGGTTGACCAGGGTTTTGCACAATATCCACATTTTGGATCCACACTGTGGCATAATTATATTCTTTATTTGTTCATCAGTAATTCCTGACATTCAGTTTTCTGTTTCTTAGAACTCACCCAATGCTTTCATGGAAAGATATTGAAAGCCCAGGGAGGCAGAAAGGCCAGAGATAAGTTTATATTGCAATTTCTTGATTTTGTGATCTCTATTCAGTGAGTATGATTTTGTGTCTCCATTTTCTACCTTGCTGAGCCTATCAGAGTGCAAGTGAAAAATAGTTTGATGAACAGGGTACAAGGAAGAGTAAAATGGAAGTCCAATAGCTTGGCTTCTGGAAATGAAGTAAACATTTCAGAGATGTCACTGTGTTTTATTTGAACATTTTTAATGAAATATTTTGTTTCAATATGGTAACAAGCTGACCTTTAAACAAACAAAAGAAACTATTTTATTTTGATTCAATACTAATACATGTATTAGTATTTTTGCTAAAAGGTACCGCTGCTTCCTTAGAAGGTTGTGGTTTCATATTTTTAATAGTTAGAAAGTTGGTAGTTGAGCAATCCTGTTCTGCAGAAGGCAGGTGTCGTGGTTTAACTCCAACCAGCATCTAAACACGATGCAGCCACTCGCTCGCTCCTCCCCAGGAGGATGGGGCTGGGGCGGGGGGGGAAATTGGAAAGGTAAAAGTGAGAAAATTTGTGAGTCGAGATGAAGACAGTTTAATAATTGTAATATAATAATAATAATAATACGACGACGAAGAAGAAGTTGTTGTAATGAATCGGAAAATAACAGAGAGAGAAATAAAACTCAAGAAAGACAAGTGATGAAAATGAAAACAATTGCTCACCACCAACCGACCGACACCCAGCCACTTCCCCAGCAGCATCCCTCCCACCGCCCACGTCCCCTAGTTTTATTGCTGACCATGATGCCATATGGTATGGAATATCCCTTTGCTCAGATGAGGTCAGCTATCACGATGGTGTCCCCTCCCAACTTCTTGTGCACCCCCTGTCTACTGACCGGTGGGGTGGCGTGAGGAACAGAAAAGGCCTTTACTCCGTGTAAGCACTGCTCAGCAATAATGAAAACAGCCCTGTATTAGCAATACTGTTTCCAGCACAAATCCAAAACATAGCCCCTTACCAACTACTGTGAAGAAAATTAACTCTATCTCAACCCAAACCAGCCCAACAGGGCTGTGAAAAATAAAAGAACCACATTTTCAAGTAGCTAGACAGAAATCAGGAAAACATTTTTAAAATCTGGCAAATTTCATCGAAGAAGAATCAAAGAGCAATAAGATACCTGGTAGGGGTGAATCTGAAATACGCCTCCAGAGAGCAGAGCATAACAAACTCGTTCCTTCGACGGAGTACTAGGATACCTTTTGTATCTCTGTACTGTACTTTCCTGTAGGCATTAATTCTTTCTACTGATAAAAACTTTGTGGCACCGTTGTGTATGGCTGTGAAAGTCAGTGCCACTGTGTTTCACTGCCTCTTGCTTGACAAAAAGGTGCTTGCTTTGAAACCTGTTCTTGTGCTCTGCGGAATGCAGCTGTATGAGTTTCACAATGGCTTTTAAGTTACAATTTTGTAAGTAAAACATCTTAATGAACACACTTGAAAAGTTAATAGTCTGTATCATTACTTAGAGAATGCATTAATATTCTTGGCGTGCAAATTATGTCCTCTGGTTTCTATACTTAAGACAAGCACTCATATCTGCCATTATTGAAATCCAAGTGACAACTTCCTACAGAAAAAAACAATTTTATATATTTTTATTGGCACCAGCTTTTTTTTGCATTTGTAATTGACTCCTCATGTCTCCTTTAAAACAAAAAAAAACACGTTTTGCCATGTGTTTTTTGTTTTGTTTTTTTGTTTGTTTGTTTGTTTGTGTGTTTTTCTTTCATTCTATATGATGCATCCTGCTTATATGCTCATTATTATTCTGGACGGGAAGTTGCTGTTTGTACCATCACCCTTTCGGTAGTGCTTCACTGGCTCTTAGAGGTCTCATTTCATCCTCTAGAGCTCATACCAGTGACGGTTGTCTGGCTTCTGGCTGTTACATTAGAAAGCTAAATAAAGAATATAGTTATAGTGGTAGCGAAACAATTAATCACACCTTTCCAATAAAAAGCCCACAGAGTGGGATGAAAAAACGGACACCACACTTTTAGCAAAATTTGCCGTCACTAGAATGATGATTGCAGCTGGGCTTATGGGGTAAAATTTAGCACTATTCTTAAAAAAAAAAAAAACACCTGAGGACAGAGCAACTTATCACATCCAGAGAGAGACGGAGGCTTTTTTAGATTATTTAGTGATGCAAGATCTGAAACACATTGTATCAGTCTTCTTCATGGTTTTGTGAAAAGTGCAGAATTCTGACAGTCACGGAAAAGCTAGGTCACTCTCTTAATGCTGCAAGCTTATTTTCGGCAAAACAAGTGTTCTCAAAATGCGGAAAGTATGTTGAGCTGCCAGAATGCATCATATAAAGCCTGTTTGCATGGTTTTAATGGTACGTAATATTCTTTGTAACCCATCACACCGGTATGAAAGAGCCGTTGGTCGCCTTACCGAATCATTAAACTGAAAGTAAATCTATGAAGAAAGACAACCCTAGTTGTTAAACAGCATTTCACCTGACAGTTTTAGTTATTTTATTTAGTTTTCCTTGGTAAATTAGTATACTTTTTACACCTGCTTAGGTGCCTCCATCACTTATCTGGTATTCGGTTTCAATGATTTCTCAAGGACTAGCTTATAGTTGAAATATAGTTAAATTCAGATTCAAGAATATATAATTATCAGTAAGCTTCCGTCTGTGCTCGTTTTTTTCAGTTTTAACAATTTGGCAGTTAGCAAGAGTTAAAGATAAAACTTCACCTGGTTTTAATATTTTGCACTTCTTATAGATAAAATCAGAGATTAAAAGTGTAAATGGGTGTAAAACTAAAAAATGTAGATGAAAAGCACGTTATCCTTCAACTTTATGTAAAGGACTCTAATTTCATCAGGTTGTAGTGATTTCATTTTATTAATAATCTCTTTTTCACAAAAAAGCTTTTATTCTAGAAATGTCTCAGATGTCTTGCTAATGCAATTCTTGGTGCTTAATTGAATCTGATTGTGTCACAGATCAGCAACCAAAAACTGCAAAACCTAACAAAGTAAACAAAGCAATGTAGTACTTAATATTTTCTCAAATCTAAAAATAGGACAGGCCACCTGAGAGCACACCTCCATGGCATGTGCCGCATTTGTTCCACTTCTAATAAATATTTGATCACAACCTGTTCTATATTTTGTTTGTATGGTACTTCCTGCAGTTTTTATATCAAAGAAATACAGCTTTTTTAAGATCTATAGTGTTAAAAAAAATAAAAAAATAAAGAAAAGCAGATATGTCAGCTATGATGAGTGGTATCGAACGGTCCTTTAAGGATCTGTGGTTTGATAACTTTTCGATCAATTTTATGAGATCTTTTTGAATAGCAGTGTTCCTGCATGTTGAAAATAACACCTCATTCTGAGCATGAATTTTTAGAATTTTTGGGCATTTTGAGACCCTGGTTTAGGAAGTATTTCACAAACTGGTTGTTTGTAGTTTTTAGGGAAGAACATGTGTTTAACACATGACTTCAGGTATAAAATTGCTAGAGAAAACAGGCAACTATGCAATAGACCCATTTAGATTACATTAAATTCTTAATAATCTCCACTTTTGATTTTTAAACCAAGAAGGATTCACAGATCACTGGCTTAGATTTTTCTTTAAATTGCTATTAAACACATAGTAAATAGCTCACGTTAAGATGCTATTTGCTCATCACAGTATTCAAGGTAATTTAATAACTGATGCCAAGATACTCTGATGAACTCCAGCACTGTTTTTATCTTTTTTTTTAAAAAAAAAACAACAGTTTCAACATGCTCTAAACTTTGCTAAGCACACCGCAATATCCTACCAGAACAGTAAAAGCAAGTGGCATTATAGAGTTTGCCATTCAGAAGACCCATACTTGTCATTATAAAACTATTGAAAACCTTTGTAAGTGTTTGTAATGCATAAAGGAAGACAAAAATTTCAGTCTGTGTTTTTTCAAATTTATTGGACAAAAAAGCAAGTAACCAAAAAATGGAGCACAGTACTAGAAAATGACTGGCAGCCTACTGAGCTCTAGCTGTGTTTTGTACATCAAAGGTATTATTTCTCAGCTTGCCTTGTAGTTCGGCTTTAGAGGAAGAGCATGAGGCCCATAAAGGCTTTTAAGGCTTATACATAAAAGTAAGGAATCTTAGCTATTTCTTGAGGATAGTCAGGACACACTGCTAACGTGTTTGTGCAACTGATGTTAAGAAAAGCTTTACGCTTTGCCAGTGACAATGGAAAACACATATAACACGTGCTCCAAATGGCAGCTCTCCTACGTGACAGCTCTACTTTATCATGTTCCTGTTACTACACAATAAACAGCTTTGGCCATTTTCCTTGTTTCCCCTTTTCTCGTCTGGGTTTGTATTCTGTTTCCCAAGGACTATTTTTGAAGTCGTCACCCAAGCCTGATGAAAATGAGAGAGAAACCAGATTAACTTTAAACAAGCTACCAGTGCTGTGTATCTCTGCAGCTCCAGTGATCGTGAGTCATTGTGTGGTTCGTGGGTGACTGTCACGTTTACAGGCCGATCAGTCCCTTGATTATGCCGCAATTTATTTATGTCATATTTTATACAATGGCAAAAATGGTTTTCCAGTTCTTTGCACAGTTCTAAAAAGAGTTCAGAAAATAAATTAAAAAATAACATCTGGTAATAAAAAAAAAAGGTATCTAATGTAAAAGACTGTTGACATATCTTCTGCAGAGGGAAAGAGGTGGAAAGAGGAAAGTAAGAAAAATATTAAAGCAAATAAATGTGTCTCCTATGCTTTTATAAGTACTTGTCTCAACATTTTCTGACAAATTCTGATGTAATACAACTGGAAACTCAGTTTGTTGTTGTATTTAGTAATTTAAATAAATCAGTGTAGAACTTCTGCAATTTAATTTAGTCTTAGATACCTTGAACTGACTGGAAAATTGAAGTTGTAAGCCATAAGATCAAGTGTATATCTCATTTCCTGCCAAATAAATTAAAAAGGGATCCTCCTTTTGAAGATCTTCTGCTGAAGATATAGTGACAGCTCATCCCCATGATGTGTGTTAATCCGGTCTCCACACCAACAGATTGGATTTTTGTCATTACTTGCATTACCGTTGTATCAGTTACTCCCTTGCGCTGTCTAGGATCACTTTAAGCATATTTTCTCGCTTCTAGGGAAAAGTACTGCAGAGTTGACCCTGTTTTGAGCAAAGGGCTGGACCTGATGATCTCTAGGACTCCCTTCCAGCATAAATTATTTTCTGATTCAAGGCGCAAAGACGTACACTATAACTGAAATATTTTGCTATCAAAAAATCTGTTTTTTACCTTTTCTTAACCAGTATAACTACCCTTACCTTTCTTTCCCACTTTCTTTCCTTCTTCACCTTTCCTTCTTCTGACTCCACGCACAGAGAAATATTGCTAATGAAATAACAATTATGCAAATAGATGGACAAAGCTGGCATGTGTTCATTTGGCAAAATTAATGAGATAGCTAACCTTAATGAAAGCCTTGTATTTAGGCATAGCACAGCTACTGCATTTCTAGTCTGTTTTAACCAGGTTATTGAAGACCATTATCAATCACCACAATTGTTGTACCAATTGTTAGGACTTGTTAAAGATTTTTTTTCTTTCTTTCAGTTACATATTAATATGTAAACCTCTGTAGTTTGGTTTATTTCTCTGCTGTTGTTACTTTTGGGGCTTTAAATTTATTTATTTCATTTTCTTTAGGTCAGTTATTCTCTTCCTGCTTCTTTTTTTTTTCTTTCTGCTGATTTTAAAAATGTTTGTATCTATGTCTATCCCACTGAACACACAAGAGCTTTCTAGTTCTCGGGTCTGGGTAGTATGGTTCCTGTTGTGTTGGACCATGTCTATGTAGATGCAAAAGTATACCACTGCTCTGATTTTAGGACGTTGCTCTGAAAGTAGTACCATTTTGAAGTATCTGACCTACAATGTAAATATAGATGGAAAGTCACATCAAGCAGTTTGAAGTCAACTTTATTGAAAATGAGGGTATTAAAAGAAAGATCACTGTGAAAATCTTGATTTTTCCTGAACACAGATTCTTTTTGACTCTTTTCTCTCAACTAATTATCTTTTCTTCATTTCAACACAAATAAACCCTTTGATGTATTTTCCACATAAATGAAAATATTTTTATTGTGTCAGGAGTCACTTTTTTTCGGAAACACTAGTGCAACACTTTTAATTAGTCATTACTTGCTGAGCTTTTTAAACCTTTTTTATCTTAAGATTTTTTTAAAAAAATATTATTTTAATCCTTTACATTCCAATTTTGATTGTAGTTCACTGAAATATATTATCCTTATCTTGGTGTGATTTCTTTATAATGCTAGTTATGGACAGTGGTTTGAAAACTAAGTTTGCAAGTTTCTCTTCAATTATCTTTCTGTCCCATTTTTTTTTTTTATTTTACAGTAAATGAATGACTCGATCATTGATCACAAATGCTCTACAATGTTTCTATTTTTTCCTGAGAATCTGAACATTACTACCAAAAATTGATTTTGACTATATTTATATCTTAGGTTTAAATTTTCTTTCTTTTTTTTTTTTTTTTTTGTTACCTCTCTGGAAAGTGTAAATCTTCTTCCTAAATCAAAGTGGAAAGTTACACTTTCATGCTCTTCTGAAGGGATTAATGTATACATTCAGATATCCTTTCCAGATCTGAAAATAAGGGGTGGAATTTAACCATAGTTCCAAGCTCTTAATACTTTTATCAGCCTTTTTGAGAACCCTAAAATGAACATAAAGGCTAACTAACCTTCTAAATTTTCTTTTTAATGTCCAAGAGACTATACACAATTAATATAAATCAACAGCCATATAAATCAAAATGACTGAAAAAATGTATCTGATTTAGTAAAAGCGTATATTGGAATATTTGTATCAGACTGTATACCCAGAAGGTTATCAAACTTTGGTGATGAAGAAGAGCAAATTTTAGATTTAAATCTATAGTTTTGCAGAAACGCAGGGACAAAAACAATTACTTGTGAGAATTGTTTCAAAGTATAGAGACTGACTGTGGCATGAAACCTTAGTATCATATAACTCCTAATGAATGAACTGGGTATAATTTTTAGGAAAAAAATAGTTTGTCTCATGCCTCTAAGGCACCAGGTAGAGAAGACATCTATTAGGTCATTTAACACATTCTCCATTGGCCTTTGGAAATTGTCCTGCAAGACAGTAAAAAGACTTTTTTAGGTGTTCTGACTATTTTATGTCTCTTTTCATTACATCCATTTAGAGGCCTTAGTGATATTCCCCACATCAAATCATTCTTACTCCTTTCTATACATAGTAAACTATGGCTATAGCTAAACGAGGGGACCCATAAGTGCTTCTCATGTCCTGAATGCAGGTGAGTGCTTCAGCTGCATCCTACCTTATCTCAGAGGGATATCTGGGTAAAGTTATCCTCCTTCCACATCTTCTTTTCTCATCAAGTGCGTGGACCAGAAGGGAGCCATGACATACTAGGGCCATGTCCCCATTTGGACATCTACTAAAGTTCTTTTTAGCTGTCATCTTGATCAGCTACATATACTTACCTACCTACCAGGCATGAAATTTTTCCAACTCCCACGACATTTGCACAGTCTCAAGCCTGCCCCAAGACAGTTTTTCATTTTATATTTCTAGTTGCAGACTTGGTAAACCGCTCCAGTAATTGTGGCACCAGAGCTGTTAGTGGCACTATTTTAATCTGTGTTCAGTTAAGTGTTTTTTTGCAAAAGAGCCCTGAAATGCACTGGTCAAGGGTCTCCTGCCTAATTACTTAGCTAGCTAATGACTAATTTGACAGTACGTCTAAGCTGGGGTCAATGTGAAAATTGATTCCTCTACAATAACTACCTCCAATTTGTTTTTCACAGAATATATTTCTAAAGTTTGTCAGTTGCCTGTGTCATTTCATTGTCTAGATGGGTGCTTAATTTCCAAGGTTAAGGACACAAAAGTTCTGATTTAATTTTTCTTCTCTCTCCAAATATTGCAGGTTCTCTTGAAATAGTTGCATTTTTATTTCTTTGGGCTTATGGTAGTAGCAAAGAAAGGCTTTGATCTTTTGGTTTCATAAAGACATGGAATGCAGTATTGCCTTATGACCACAGAATTACTGTTGTAATAGCAAAGAGTTACACTTCATGGCTTTTACCCCGCTTAGATAAATATGATACTTTCAATGGAATTCAGTGAACAACAGGAAAGCCACATGTTCGTGTCTGCATAAGTCACAACTGAAACAGAGAAGATATCCAGTCTGACTCACACCCCGGTGTAACCTTTCATTGCAAATTAGAATGAATCTTGGTTTACATTTTGTTCTGCTTAAGCAATATACATTTAGTGATTGAAAAAGCAGCTAGATAACCAGAGTTAAAGAATTTTCCGTTTTGTTTAACATAACCTTTTGGATGGCGGTAAATGCAGCCGCCTAAGAGAGTATTTCCTGGGGATTTAAGTCATTTCACTCTGTCATTCCCCTTCTCACCTTGAAAAATATATTAAGTGAGTGCAACCAGGAAAAAGAAATTCTTAATCACATACGTGATCTATAGTACATAAAACGCCTTATGATTTCTTGCAGTAAAGTAACAGCTACAAATTTTAAGTGCGCTCTTGGTTCTATGGGATGCTAGCAAAGTAAGGAATGAATTTAACAATCATCCAGCTTATGTCTTTTAAGAAAGTAAAACCATACTGAATGTCATGATGCATGATATGGGGAGCCTAGTTAAATATTTCTTTATTTCTGTGTAGCACTGTATAATCTAAATCTCTGAGCAGCCAACAAGAAACCAGTGACAATTTTAGAAGTCACAATCAGAATTTCTCCTGTTAGATATGAAATAACATCTTTACTCAGTTTGCATGACCCGTTCTTCCTTCAGATACCCAGGCAGCAATATTTACGTATATCTTCTATCATAGCTACTGATTCAGCTCTCTCATTTTTTGTGTGTGTATGGTTAGACCCGATGATCTCAAAGGTCCTTTCCAACCATGAAGATTCTATGTTTCTATGATTATTGTCCCCTTCTTCTTTTGGAATAAGCAGAGAAGTGCAGGGACTGGAATCTGTTGCATTACCTACCATTTGCAATGAGCGATATTGTACAAGCAGTAGTTCCAAACCTTACCAAATTAAAGCTGGATTTGCATATCAAAGTTGATTGTGCTAAGGGCAAAAAGTCATGATAAAGTTATTGCTTAATCTCTAGACCATGCCGCAGTACAGATTTCTTTCCCGTCAGCCTGGGAGACTCACAGCTTCTGCCTGCCTCAAACCTACACAGGGAAGCTTGGAGGCTGATCCCGTAGCTGGATTCCAAATAATACTGTGAGCTCAGTACAGGGAAAAATTACTTTTATCACGTATCAGAAGCTGTCAAGAATCTGTTGAAAGATTTGGATCTCACTTCTGTTGTCTGAGTTTCATCCAAAATTTGTTGTGCTTCCTTGTAAAGAACAGAATTGGCAGCACAAGCACCCTAGTGGGGAAAATACATTGGTGGGGGATGTCTTTGAAATATGGAGTTTGTTCCTGCTTCCTTGGGTTCCTGTGTCATGGTCACAGTTATAGCGTAGCATGCTAACACAGCAATGAGAATGAACTTTTAATTTAGTTGAAAATAAAATATACATATTGTTGCGTGGAAAGGGGCAAAGCGGTTTTGGCAGAAGATAAACCCCCTCGCGTTCTAACACTCCTCACCGAGGTGGGAGGCTAGGTGCGGCTGGGTTTAAATTCTGAGTGATGCCCAATTCACCACTATCAGTCCAATCGTGTTTAATATGTATTAAACTATTACGATTTGGATACACTAATAGTGGACTGCACCTTCAGTCTAGTCGTGCTCATGAACCAGCACGGCCAATCTCGAGTCTTTGGTCGTGTTCACTGAGGAACTGAAACAACTAGCTACTTAAACAGTGCAGTTTATTTAAACAACAGATATAGAGGTTCTTAGGATTGCCGGTGATAAATACACTGTCTGCAAATGAAAGTATTATTACATATATCAAGCGCGTGACAAAGTTATAAGCGATACAGCCTGGCTATAAATGTAAGAGATTCTCTAGAGAAATTTCTAAGTTTCCCGAGAAAGCACTCGGTTTAATCTAAGTCTTACCCAAAGCCGTCCCTACAGAGGAGGGGAAGAAAGGCTCAGCCCGTCAACTGATCCCGGAAGTCAGTGATGGAGTTCTTCGCGATGGTGTCTTCCCTGGGTATCCCCCCTTTCTTGGGCTATTTTTATACTATTTGTTATCTTCAAGGTGGAGTTTGAGTGACTTTAGTCATAAATACTTTAATTATGATTGGTGTAAAATTCTCTCGCTTCACAATTAAAGGTATAGTTTACGAGAAATTAAGGGCGCAGACTCAAGAAGGAGTGGTCGCACCTTGGAGGCGGGGAGCCTTCTGGATGGAGGTGTGTTTTGGTATTATAATGACGTTATAATGAGCAAAGTTCGCACAAAGGACAGCATTTCATCAAAATTTGACAAAATGTTGGCTCCGAGTATCAAGCAGGCAGCTAATTGGCAGCTTATCTGTTTCATGGTATCATCCCATTCTCGTATCTGCTATACATCATAAGGTAAAGCCGCGGAATAATTGCATCCTGCCCCATACCTCATGTAGCTTCACAAGCATCCGTATCAGGGAACCGCGGATGTTGCATTCTTCATGCCAGCTGCAGCTGTTTTCTACCTCAGAAGCCTCTTGATTTTATACTTTTCCTTAATGTGTGAACAATGCTGTACTTCTATATTTTTAGCCAATTTAATAATTATTCCACACATATGAACAAGAAAAAAGCGTTACTGTGTCTTTATACCAAAGTGAAACGTCACTACTGAACCACGCAGCCCATTAAATAATGCCCTCGCTCACCCTCACAGATCAAAGTCTGCCTTTGCCTAACAGTAACATGCGACTAATGTTACCCCGTTGCATCAGTGAGCTGCATATTCCCCTCACCCACGTAACACCCACGGGTACATCGACACACCTGCTTCCTGCTGCTTATGGCTCCAGCATTTCAGTATGAAATGCTCTCTCTCCTTAAATCGCAAAGATATATCGATTTATATCACTTCAGATAGTATTTATTTTTGTATCTTGCCACAGGTTGTGAGTTGGAATGCAGAAGAGGATGAAGAGGAAGGAGAAGAGACAACACGTGTAAAGAAGCGAAAGGTAATGCGAAACATATAAATAACCTGCAAAACTTTTCAGGGCACAAATTTGTGTGAGATCAGGTGTGAGGGTTAGTCACTCAAAGCTGAATCT
The DNA here is from genome assembly GCA_008658365.1 of Alca torda. Classification (NCBI taxonomy): domain Eukaryota; kingdom Metazoa; phylum Chordata; class Aves; order Charadriiformes; family Alcidae; genus Alca; species Alca torda. Next base: position 68,285,441 of record CM018079.1, read on the forward strand.
TAGGGGGTCCAGAAAAGAGGACTATAAGAACTTACTTCGGCTGTAATTTACATACACTTAATTTTTTTTTTGGTTCTTTCTTTTTGACGGCACAATAATTGCTTACAATTGGCCTGTGAGTTAGACCTTTTGACACAGTTGGATTCCAGGAGTCATATCAGAGGCATTGTGAAATGAAATGTAATTATGTGTCAGCAAGTGGGTGTGAGCCTAAGGGAGCCTGGCTGAAGCTAAATGAGCAATTGAGCCTGTGAAAGTTGGAGCAAGTGTGATGTGCATTCAAAACTCTCCAAAAAGAGATTTTTACAACTTTCAGTCCCTTCTGCCCTGAGCAGGCCATGGTATGGGCAGCATATTTTGATCCGTTCATTCAGTGAAGTGCAATTTTAGTTCTAAAAGCTGAACATAAAACCACATTTGATTACCAAACGCAAAACTGTACATTTGATGAGAAACTGCAGAACTTCGTAAGTTTGCAAACTCAGATTGAAACCCACTGGTTGAAGCATTTAGGTTTAAAAAAAAAAAATAAATAAATTCTCCTATGGAGTATACGGAACTGAATGAAAAGAATTTAAAAAAAATGTATGAAAAATAGGAAATGGTTTGGGGAAGGTGACATTCAAGGTCTGAAATTTCTTGGGACCTGTGCTAAACCGGATTATTGTATCATAAATAAAACAACTAGATACAACTATATAAAACAACAATGATACTGGAGGCAAAACGTTTTCTGGATTAAAAGAATTCTAAACTTCCACCATTCTGGAATCCCCCCACAGTACAGCATAATCCTGTAAACATATTACAGAGCAAGATGCATAATTTAGTCATTATATTTTGTTACAAAGCAGGTCCTTTGAGTGGTCTAGCTACAGTATTACACTAAGTATGTACATATGTTGAGAATCTAAAAGGTGTTCATTTCTGCAGTGATCAAAAGAGACAATGATTAAGGGGTTAGTAATGAACAAATAAAGCCAGATCAGATGACAGATTATGAGTTTTCGAACTGTTTTGGAATTTATGATGCATCCCCAAAAGAATGAAAACAGTCTTTCCCACCAGATACTGTTTTATCTTGCTGAGGAACCATTACATTAAGGGGGCCTCACTGCAGAGTGTGTTTCCACAAAAAAAAAAACAAACTATTAATTAGGGATTCATTTTTTTCACCAAAAAAAAAAAGAAAATTTCCAAAGGCTCAGAAACTTTGGGAATATGATTAACTGCAATTTTCATGGCTTATAAAAACTGAACTAACAGTTTTAGTATTTGGCTCTTTGCTGTTAACTGCAGATAGATAATCAAACAAAAAGATAATTATGTAGCATTTTCACTTATTGGTTATTTTTATGACAGATTTGTTGATTAGTTTCCCAGCAATTGGGACAGTAACACTAGTCCATGCTCCTTGCACTGCTAGAATATGGTGCATGCCAGACAAGCAATTTGCATACACAAAATGTTGGAAATGTTAGACTTGCAGTACATATAGATTTGGCATATAATTTGCAGAGTGAAAATGGAAATTCATATCTGCATTGGAAAGTAGAATGTGTTCACAAACTCCCATAGCTGTTTTCAGGCATAGGTAGATATTTGTGTGCATCATCAACTGAATGGTGTAAATGTGCATAACCGATCATGAAAAGTGTATATGATAACTTGCAGGGAAGCCCTCAGCTACTTATGAGGTATTTAGGAAATATTAGTGTCGAAAAGATAATGTTAATATATCCCAGCATTCAGCTGAACTCAGCTGGAACTCAGGGTGTCACAGACCTAATTCATATGGTCGCTTCTCTCCCATGATAGGTGTAAACAAGCCCAGAATCCATGAGGCAAAATATATTGATGTATATAGTATCGGTGACAAATATCACTACATGGTTGCTAATTTCTAGCCAATTAGTGATATTTATTGGATATTTATTTGTTTTTAGGAAGCTGAAGCAAGCGTCTTTGGATGCCAGCTTTTGGGCAGGCAGTGTTTACAGTTTGTCCAGCAGTGTCTTGGTACTCTGCCTTGCTGCTTGTTACACTGACTCAGTAAAAGAAACTTAAGCGATGAATTTGGTGTTAATCTGAGTCTGTGGTTCGGGAGGTCAGGAATCCCCAGCTAATAGGAATGACAAACCTTCAAGGAAGAGCAAGCAAGTGGTTAGCCCTAGGTTCAGTCATGGTGCCAAAGCCGCCGTAAGAAATTTGAGTTGATATTAAGAATAGAAATTATACCTTTGACTTCAGTGGGGCCAAGATTGTACGCTGTGTTGCTATCTAAGCACAGCCAGTCGTACTGCTTTTGAGTGGAATTTGGCTGTTTCTGCATTCCTGGTATGTAACATTCTGAAACTATTTATTTCAACCATATATAATGCTTATCTGCAGAAATAAAATTTCTGTATGGAACGGTAGCTATATTTTTAATCATAGATTTATCTTTTGGATTGAGTTTAGTATTTACCAGTTAATTTCAGGTTCTTTTAAGAAGACAGTGAAATGTTATTACCTTTATCAGTCTCTGTTCTTCCATCAGTGATTGCTCTGTAACTCATTTGGTGATTCATTTTCACTGTTATTTTTCATTGCCTTTCTTTGAATTTTATTTTTTTGCTTTAGGGCAGAGAGTTAAGGCAAAGTAATCATAAGATAAAATAAAGACTTTTCTCTCCCATCTTCTTTCAGTTGAGATTAAACAATCTGTGTTGACTGACAGAATGGATTTTTCATTGAGTGCAATGTTCTTTTTCTTGAGACTACTTCTAAACCCAGAATATTTTTATGTGATCAAACTAATGATGTCAATGGCAAGCAAGCTTCAGAACCTTGCAACAAAAGGAATAACATTTAATGAGTTTCCTCTCATGAAAGCATATAAAGTAGTTTAATAGATTCCAGAATATGCACATTTTGAGCCAATATATTATTCCTCTAATTTTCTCCTACATTTTAAATGTGCAGTTTTGAAAATTTATGTTCATAAATGAGGAAAACTTTGCCTGGATACATATTTTTTAATAATCATAGTAATTTTCTACTGTACACTCATGTGAAAGATGTTAACCTTTATTACAGTCTTTTCTGAAATTAACAAACAATCCCAGCTTGTATGATACACCAGCAAAAAAGGATTCCTGGAAACCTAAGCCACTCAAGCTAGAAAGGAAAAAAAAATCCCCATGGATTTATTATAGATTCACTTTCACAGCCAGATTCTCAGCTGAATTTCGAGTCTCAGTAGAGTTTCATCACTTTACAGCAGCAGTGGATTGTGTCTATACCTGGAAAGTTGAACAGAAGTTTTGAGCTAGCAATATCTAAAATCTGAATACAGGCTTAATTATGTATACACAGTATTTTACTACACAGCTAAGCGGATACCAGAGCTCTGCTCTCACACCTACTTGATAATATCTGCTGCTATTCAAATGCAGTCTTTCTCTTCCTCTCTTCCAATGATTATTTTGTTATTCTGTGGAAAACAGAGTGCTTTATCTAGGCTGATTAAAGAGCTTCAGAATAGTCTACAAGGTCTGGACGTTCTTATAGGAAATATTACTCACCAGAAGGACCTTGATAGGACCAAGTGCAAGCCCCACAAGGGCTTCGTGGGTGAGGGTGAATGGCACAGTGGCCTAGGTGATGAAGAGGAGAGCAAGTTTGCAGATGACATGGTATTTGGAAGGGTAGGCCTACTATTCAGAGAGACCTTGACAAGCTGGAAGAATGGGCTGGCAGAAACTGCATGAAGTCCAACAGAGGCAAATGTAAAGGTAATTCAGATGCATTAATTCAAGCTGTAGACTAAAGGCTGAGGACCAACTAGTTGTGAAACAATTTTTAAAAAACAAGGACCTGGGGGCCTTGTCTTGGCAGACAAGTTGAACAGAAATCAGCAGTGTACTGTTTTGGTGATGAAGGCTAACTGTATGCTGGTGTGCATTAGGAAGTGTAGCCAGCAGGTGAAAGGAAGTGATTATTCCCCCTCCTCAGCACTTCTGAGGGCATGTCTGGAGTATTGTACCCAGTTTCAAGCCCCCAGTACCCCACAGACATTGACCAGTTGGAGAAAGTCTAGCAAAGGATGACCAAAGTGATGAAGGGGGTGGAACTCATGATGTGCAATAAGAGTTTGTTCATCCTAGAGAAGAAAAAGCTAATGGGGTTTTTCAGAGCCTACTTCATGACCAAGGAGGGATTACACAACCAATGTCTTCTCAGAGATGCACAGCAGAAGGACAGAGGCAACAGTCACTGTCTACAGCAAGGCGAATTCCAACTAGATATAAAGGGAAAAAATTCTGCAGTGGAAAAGGTACAATAAGGTTGGCCTGTTGTCTGTGAACTTCTGCAGAAAAATATTGCCTCCACAGTGTAGCTTATATTGTCGGTTCCCTTGCTTATGAAAATTAGATGGAAGTGAGAAGACCTTCTGCTCAAAGGGGTTGGGCGTTTGTATAATTTCCCTGGTCCTGTGCTCAGTTCAGAAGACATTCTCTTAATCTGAAGACGAGACTCTTTTACAGATGTTACATACACACTTCTGTGATTCAGCAGAACAATACTTTCCCTTCTGAGCTTGCAGAAAGAGCATCCGTTACGTATTCTAAACCCAAGAAGTAGTTTCTAAAATGAAGTCAGTCAACTAAATCACAAGTAATGGTACCAATATGGTTATACTTAATATTTAACAACATGAATGAATGTTACTTAAAAGAGAGAAAAATTAAGCTAAAATGGTTATAACACCTGTGGTACAACAGCGACATATGATTGAGATATGCAACAGGAAAAGAAAAAAATAATTTTAAAAAAGCATTATTATAGGAAAAACGAGTAAAGTACAAATATTTTTAACTTGTTGGAAAAACCTTTTTGAAATCCATTCTAAAATTCACTTCTCACAGAGATAGCCTTAAACTTTAAAGCAGAAATGTGATCCTACTACTTTCTAAACTGATATTTTCAGATTCAGTGTAGTATGATACAGAAATTGGGTAACTGAATATGACAGCAAAAAGAAACGGCAAACAAAATGAGAGAGAGTAATGAATGGCACTAGAAAAGAAGAGGAAAATAAGTATCAGCGTGGAAGAGGGAACATAGATAACAGAACTAGTAAAGATGTAAGGACATAGCTTTTCCTTGAGCAGTTGGTCGAATGATACACAGCAGAGTAGCTGGAGGTTAGAGAGGGTTTTAGCTATCTAAATATTTCCTAGAAAAGAATACTACTGAGGAAAAAATGTCTCCAACAGGTTCATGCGATGCACTGATTACAGTCTTTTTGATAAAGAAGATATAATTAAATAAGTAAGATATAAATAAGGGCCTTATTTGAAGGGAAAAAAATTATTTGAGGAGAAAAATAGATCACATTCCCAAGCTTTACGAAGCATGGAAGATCAAAATATTTCTGACGTAAAATTGAAGGAACAAAATTGGACTACTAGGTTGCAGGAAGGCAGACCCCATTAAACATAGAGAAATTATAAAGAAATTTGAGAGGCAAGTCTCAGGAAACAGAGGTTTAAGATGACTTGAAGACTTGAAGAATCAGTAACAAGGGCACAAGTACAAACTGTTCCACTGGTGAGAAAAGATCAGAATGGTACTAAGAGAACAATTATTTGACCACATCTCTCACCTCAAGTTCAAGAAGAAAGCATGCAGGAAGTAAAAACTTGATCAGATTGTTAGGGGCAAATAAAATTAAAGGCTAGGTACAAGGACAAAACTAGATAGGCTATGGCAAATTAAGATATTCAACTATCCAGGGATATCACAAGTGAAAATATATAGCTATGCAAATGTTGTAGGAATCCAGGAAAATCATTGCTCCACTATCAGCAGAGGAGAAAGCTATCAGTAAACGGTAACAAGCAAATCACAGTGTTCAGAGCCACTTTTCGCAAGGTTACAGGGAAATACAAAGCACAATCATGTGGCTAATGAAATTCCTACCACTGACTCACTGGGAAGATTTCATACAAGAATAGTATATGAACAGCAAAAAGAATATGTAGACAAAATCTGTGTTTAGATTGCTGGGCTCTGAGTACATTCTCTCTAAATGCTGAAAGAAAAGGATGAAGCATTCTTAGATAACCTAATGTTTGCCTTTGAGTGCTCAGATTCTGTTTTGCTTACTTTCTTGTTCTTTATTTGTGTATTTGATCTATGCAGAATTTCCCACTTATTCTATTGGACAGCATTTTGAGTTCATTTCACCCTAAAGGAGGTGTAATGATTTACAAAAATGGGTGGTGGAGGATGAACTTAATGCCTATTTTCAAAAAGGGGAGAAAAAAGAAGAAGACTGAGGCAATTATAGGTTGGGTTTTCAGCTTAATTCCTAGAAAACAGACAAGAACAACCTATTAGCACCTAAAAGAAAACAGCTGAGGTAACAGCTAACATGGACTTGTCCGGAACAATTTGTGTTGAACTGACCTCATTTTCTTCTTTAAGAAGGTACTACAGCTGTACAAAAAAAGAAAAATAACTTGACATTAATACTGATTTTGCCCATCACACTCCCACATGACATTCTCATAAGTAAACTGGGGTAGCTTTGAGCAGTAATAAGCCAGTACAGAAAAGCTAATCTCAAATACAAGACTGGTTGGAAAACTACTTGGAAGTATTAATGGTTTACAGTGAAACTGAACGTGTAAAGAATTGCCTTAATCAGAGTTCACCTCTGATTCCATTACCTCTAATATTTTCATTAATAAACTAAGTGATGGCACAGAGAATATGTTCATTATACTTACAGAACACATCAAGCTGCTGTTGGGGAGAATGGGGAGGCAAAATGTCTGGACAAGAGCTCAAAGCAATTTTAAACTGGAAAGGAGCTGAAACTCTAGAGTAGGAGAAGTAGGAAATTGTACATTTAAACTGGAGTAATTAACTATGTAAATAGAGACCACAGAACTAGATAAGACTTCAGAGAAAAATTTTAATGTGGTTGACTCCAGTCCAAACATAAATACAAAATGGTATGCTATTTCTGATAGAGGACGTATACCTTACTTTTCCTTCTAATCAGGAGAATAACCAATACAATGTATGCTGGAAATACCATATTCTGCTTAGCTTTGATAAAGCTTCAGTGAATATTTTGTCCACGTTCTAACACTGCACATCAAAAAAGGTGTGGACTAAATGATAAAACCATAGGGGAGACCATAAGACTCTTTTGAAAGAGATGATGTGTGAGGAGAGTATGAGCATTGCTTAGCTGTAAGAACAGAAGCTTCAAAGGTGATACAGTAACCTTCTTTAAATATGCAAAAGATAACTGCAAAGAGACAAAAAAATAAATTCCTGACCAGATGAAAGATGACAGGACAGGCAGAGGATTAAAATTAAACAAGTAATTATCAGGCAAGATATTAAGAAAAATGTCCAATATTATGGATGGTGAAGCATCAAAATATATTGCCTGACAGGGGTATGGAGTCTGCATCATTGGAAGTCCTAGACAAGTGTCTGTCAAGAATGATACTTACACCATAACCTGAACATAAATACAAAATGGTATGCTATTTCCGTTTTGTATACATGCACTGATGTTGCACTGAATATTGACTAGTTGACTAGATGACCTTTAGAAGATCCTTCCGACCCACATTTTTTTGGTTATACTAAGACATGTCATTGGAATGACAAGAAATAAAAGAGGCAAGGGAAGCTTTTATTACCATTTGTCCACAAATACTTGCAAATTTTTAAGGAAACATAATAATGTAAAATACTAGCTTATAATACTGATGATGTATGATGCTGAAAGTTCAGTAGCAAGGATTTTTCAAAGAACCTGTCAACGTCTTCTGCGTGTAGAACAGGAGAAAAAAAAAAAAAAAAAAATGTGAATGTCCCACTAGTTTGACCTTACTACTACACAAGATTTTAGAACAGATTCTGAAGGGAAGCTCAGTGAAGGATGTGGTGATAAAAGGAGAATGGGATAAAACGGAGCAAAGTTCTACTGCAGATTGTGCGATATTCTAGATTGTGTCAGACAAACCAAAATGGATTTACATTTATTGAACCTAATGTATCTGTAGTCCACCTGTGAAAGTATCTGATATGGTGATCCAGGAGAACATATTATTTCAGATGAAGTAGGTGTACAAGAAATGTAAGATGGGTACAGTTTGCCCTCCATTCTGTTGATTATCTTGGCATGGGAATTATCAGCCTTTTATCAGCCCCCTTTGCTACAAGGGGGTTGCTCCCAGCAGATCACAATTTATTTGTCTTCTAGGAATAGTTTCTGCAGGCTTTTGTCTTCATGGAAAAGGTACCGGGGAAACACCCCAGGTTTCCTGGTTTCTAAGATGTAGGCTCTCAAGTTCCCAGAAATTTGAGTCCTTTAGGTTACAAACTCTTAGGGTTTCCAGGCTAATTGCAGAAAGCACGCCAAAGCAGCAGGTAACTCAGAGGCTACAGATTCTCGGCTCCCCAGTTTTTCAACATGCCATTTGGGAACTGCTGAGTTGACCATCACAGATCCATTGGGATGATCATGTCATTCCCATGTGACTTCCAGGGGAAACCATTTAATGGTTGTGAAGGAAAATATTCTAATATTTTGCTCCTTGTTAAAAACAAAACCCAATAACAATAAAAAGTTGCATCTAGGCTTTTTATCAGAATACAATTCAGAATGCTGTTACCCAAGGGAGACTTCACTCTTTGCAGAACTTATATTTAGTTTCCTGGATAGAGTGAAGGAATTCCACCTCTCCTGAACACTCAGTATCCTCAGGTGGTAGAAGCTCAGAAAGAAACCACGAGGGATCTGAATGTAACAGAGTTTTCTGCGCTGGCTGGGGACCAACAGCAGGGACAGAGACGGAGCTCAGAGAATCTCTCTCCAAGGCCATTAATAGTTTCTTCAGATGAGTCAAAGAGGGATCGTAACCGGATAGAGACGAATGAGAAAATTTACACAGGCTGGAGCACTGGGCTGGGGAAAAGAAACAAACCTACTACTGCAAATTCACACTTCTCAAAGAGAAAAGAGTGGGGGAAGAAATCTTTAGGACAGTAGGGCCAAGCCTCTTTTAGGTATACATCGTATAATAATGCATTTTATTTCCAAGGGCTGTATGTAGAATTAAGTAGATATCATACCTATCAGCTGGGCATGTCCAATGGTCACGTTTCTGAAGATGTTGTCTTGGCTGCTTTTGTATGTGTTTGAACATAATTTATAGCTCAGTTTTGTTTTTTGTCAGAAAAGGATGTTACAAAAGCCGATCAAGTGTTTAGCACTAATGTATTGTCAAGTGGAATATAAATCCCTTAATTAGCACTTCAAATAATGTAAACATACTTTACCACATTTCACAGAGTAAGGCAAACAAAAAATTGCTTGATTTACAAATTTGGAATCAGGCTCATGTACAGTGTATATTAAATCATGTGCATCTTGTACAGGTTGCAAGTAAGCAAGTTGCAACACATCCCCACAAACAGAGATTAGAGAAAAGAAAAACTGAGAGAGAAAATGAAGACTGTAATTTAATCACACTCCACTATTCAGCTCATTTCCACTTTTTTTGATTTTAGAATGCTAGAAGCAAGCCTTGACAAGCTACCTGACAGTATTGCCGATTCTGTTTTATGCTTTTCTTTTTGATTAATCTTGCTCTTTGCAGTAGCAACTAAATTTGTCACATTTGGACTCTGAAATCTACTGCAATATTTGAGCAATATTACCTGTTTCTGTTGCCATACCAGTGGGAATTTTCACCAATCATGTAAAATTTTGGTTTTGATGAAATAGTGTGACCTAAATGAAGAGCATAACAAACACAGAATGAATTCATCATCCTTTTCTTCCCTTTATTTCCCATGTCGAGATTGTGACCAAATCTCCAAAGATGTTTGAAAGTCTTATCTGCTGCGTCTCTGGAAAACCAAACCAATTGTTATCCCTGGAGTGGGTGAGCCTATATGTCCTCGGGAGCCTGTGCAGCTCCTCTTACTGAGTTCCCATGAATGCGGGCCCTGCCATGGCACCTTGCGCTACTTCACTGCCTGGGCACCAACCTCAGCAGCTCTTTCAAAACATCCTTTGATTCCTAAGCTCTAAATACACCGCTGCTGCCTGTAACCCTTATCTAGCTCCCTTTTCAAGTTTCCTTTTCCTCAGGCCTCTCCATCAATTACATCAGCTTCGACTCTTCATTTCACACATATCTTTTTGCCTAATTCTGGGATGCCACTTTGACCACCTCATTTACCAGTTTATTAGACTTTGATTTTGCTTAATACTCATTTATTTTTTAAGATCTGGTTAATCTATCTAATTCATAAGAGGAATCTCATCATTTTCAAACAAAATAAATAGGAAAGCTGAGGCCATCATCTCCCATTTTCTCCTTTGTTCTGTTTTCAAGTTCATTTCTATTTATGCAGTATTATGCCAGTTTTGATTTGTGTGCTCTTCTGTGCAGCAAACATCTTTCCAGAAAGAGCCTGACTTACTATAGGTCAGTTGACAAATAGCAGCTATAGGAAGAATATTCACAGAACCAATTTTTCCTAAAATATGGATATTCTCAGGTACTGTTGTCCTGGGTCACTGTTGTTGCTAAGGTGTGCGCCATAGCTGGCAGAAAGCATTAAGATTCTTTTGTTATTGAAAGTGATGATTATCAGGCCAGACAAAGTCCCCCTGTAATTCTTTTCACATTTAGGAAAAAAAAAAAATCAAATTAGGTTTCAACTGGGCATATGTCTCAGAAAGAAAAATCCTGACACTGTTAAATGACAGTGTTTTTCTTACTATTTGCTAAGATGGTAATTAAAAGCAGGGATGGAAAACTACTATCTCACTCTAACATTAAAAAAAAAAGTACTATCTTCATGAAAACTTTAATTCACTTTCAGACTCTAAGATCTGAAAATCTGAAGTCTACAATTATGTTTTATTTGTCACAAAGTCTGAATGAAATACATTTTAAAAAATAAATAGAATTCAACAGGTACTTCTTTCAAGTAATGCTTATATTAGAATGGCTTTGTGCTATGACATCAGCTTCAGAAAAAACCCACACACAATTTAATTTTAAAACTGAAATGCCAAGGGACTGAGGTTAATAAAGGGCAAGTATTATGCATGAACATTTTTCTCTTCATACTTAATATGCATGATCATTATGGGTAGAAAGTATTGTAAAACATTTTAATTTTTTAGATATTCAAATTCATAATGAGCTGTACAAAACGCATCCCCTTATGCCATTAATACTCTAATTCCCATTGACACAGTAGACCTTTCCAATCATATACATTTTTTAAATACTCAGACTAAGATGATAGATCTATGCAGGTCAGTCTGTCACATGTGCCTGGAATGAAAATCTGTAATCACTTACTTGTGTGGATTAAGAAAGATGGAAAGACTGTATGCCAACGACTAGGCAAGTATCTTTGGTACACCTCTATTAACCTCAAATTCCTTCAGCTTTTCTGCCTTTTAAAGTGATATAGGAAAGTATGGAATTTTTAAGAAGAGATCAGAAGTACCATCTCTTTTCCCGCTCCCTGTCTTTCTTTGGATTTAAAAGCCAGCGGTTTACAACATTTCACTTCCATATTGTCACACAAAAACTTATTGATCCTTCCCAAGTTCCTAATGGAAGTTTTTCCTTTCTAAACTATTGGTCTAGCTAGAGACTTTTCATCCTACTGTTAAAAAATGACGGATCTGGAAAAAAAAAAAAAAAGGAAAAAAAAATTCCTAGTTTCTTGCTCTCTGCCTGTATAACTGCGTAGTCATTGTGACAAGGATACTGTTATTGACTATTTCTGGAGCAGCTATATTGAGCTCTCTATGCTTTCTCTTTTCTCTTGAGTGATATTTGGGTTTCTGAGAGAAAAAGCACAAGCACTCTTTAAGACTCCTTCAAAATTCGGTGTCTCAGAGGAGCTGCTACTTTCAAAGAAGATTTGCAATAGCTCTTCTGTCTCCTACAGACTTACATTTAGGAAACTGAACAATGCGTTGCATATTTTGCCCTGGATTGTTTGACAGCACAGTAGGCTCCGAGTGTTCAGTGTTCATACCGTTATGCAGGAACAGGAAATATTAAGGGTTGGTTTTTAAAGTATCTTGGCAGCAAGGTTTTCCCTAGCGGTGATGACTTTTTAAGTAAAATTTGTAAGGGCATTTTTGTTTTTCAAATGTCATTGTTTCTTTACCACTAGCTTGCCAGTGGCTTTTTCATTTTCATTTATTATTGTTTATGTTGGAAACAAGGTAAGTGCAACTTGAATGTTCTTGATGTGATAAGTTCTAGTTTATGACATGAAAGTTTATCTTTCCAGACAGGCCCTTGCTAATTGTACCCGCTTGCAACGTTCCCTGAAAATGCACTCAAATAGAACTCTAACAGTGGTTCCACGATACGCACAGCAGTAATCAAATGTTTTAAAAGTGAAATATAAACAAGGTGATTCCAAAAATAGGGAAGTTATTGAAAGGTTCAAAATGTTTGGAGGAACCTTTCTGTTCCCCGAATGATCTTCAAACAGTTTTATTTTCAGTCATGGGATGAGTTCAATGGAGAGCAAGAGGAATACCTACATGACTAGGAAGATCAGGATCTGGTCCTATATAGATCTTCCTTGATGAAAAACCTAAAGACCCTTATGCATCATTGATAATGTACTTAATATAAACTTGCAACTGTACATGCAAATTTTTAACAAGGAGCTTACCTTGAATGATTCTAGTTGTTAAAATACAGCAAATAATTGATACAGTAGTAGAAAAGAGTTCACAATTATAAACATAGAAAACTGTTATGATGTTAAGACTGAATTATGCAACCCCGGATCATTTTAATGAACATTTATTTATCCATGAAAACCCTTCCACAGTGACCTGCGGAACACTTTGTGTTATGTATTAATAATAAATACACATTGCACTATGCAGGGTACATGTCAGATGAAGGATATAAAATTAACAATAAAATGTTGAACAGTGAAGGCCCTAGTATTTCCAGGTCCCAGCATAGTTCCTCTAGAGACTACCTGATTGTTTCTACACGGTACTGCACTGCGATATGTAAGCATAACCTGAGTGCCTGGCAACAGGAGTACAAATTGCATGACTGAGTCCTAATGGTATGTTGCTGAAGTCATTATTATAATGAGAAAAAATTACTTTCCTTAATATTAGGGAGAATGAAAGAAGAAACATTCAGACATTTTCTGTCTGCAGTTAAGCTATTAAATTCATATTTAGCCACTTGAATTCTAATGCCTTAATTTTTTAAAAATTCTGAGTACCAGTTTCCCAGTGAGCATCACTGAGATCACTAAATGATTGACATCTCTGGAAATCAAGCCCTCTATTTAAGTGCCAGCAGCGCACAAGCTTCCTAAGTCTACATGCAAGATATAAAAGTAGTCTGTGTGGTATCTGAAGCTTGCGACTAAGCTTGAGCTCAGTCTTATGATCGGAGTACTTCAGTGCCAGGCTGTAGTTACACGCAGGCTTGGGTCATTCTGGAGAACGGCTGAGCTGATGGCGCTGCCAGGTCGTGATGTGGATGGGAACAATGACTCTCCTATCCTAGCCAAGTCCTCCCCACCCCCCAAAAAACTATTTGTCTTGTGGTGACATCATGTGGTCACCACCAGGCAGGCAGGGTCCTTCCTAAAGCATCTTATGTCATGTAAAGCAAGAGAGAGTGGCCTGGGCAGGCTGACATACTGCCGTCAGAGCAGACGAATGGAGCGTGGGTCAGGGATCACCGCTTACTTCAGTCCACTCCTTGACTCAGGCAATTTATGACTGTATTGACATAGCCTGGCAGTTAATTTAAGCTCCTGCATGTGGAATGTCCCTTTTCAGCTTAACTCCTGATTTTAATTGTGGTTCGGTATCTCAGGCTGGCCAGGGTGAGAAACACGTTATCACATTCTTAGAAGTAAATCTGGTTTAAATAATTGCCCTTAATGGTCATTGTCTTATATTACTACAGTACGCAAAACAACAGCATAAACTTAGAAGTTGACAAATTGAATAACATTTTCAAATTTTGTGCATACCAATCACGAATACCACCTGAGGAACAATAAATCAGATTTAATCATGATGTCTGGTTTAAGCAGGGGAAGTTATTCCTCTGTGGGTATCCTTAAAACATCCAGCTACAGTATTGATTTTAAATCCTTATAAATATATCCGTGAAAAGAACTTATGTAATCTTTCAATCAGAAGGAAGAAGGATATATTCTGTTTATAACACACTAAGTAGGCAGACATTTCTAAAGTAGATTCCACTTCAACGCAAGACTTTGTGATACCAATTAGAAAGCATATGCCATACTACCTCTACATCCTGTTACCAAATGCTGATGAATGTTTATGATCATAAATGAAATATATGAAGTAGCCCTGAGAATAATCTTTCAAATTAAAAGTGTTAAAATATATACCGTGCAGAATGCCTACCAGGTGTTCTACAATGCAGGGTCTCAGGGATGTATTTCTATGGGGGTTATGGAGTACAGTTACAGATTTCAGTGCTGCCTCAAAGTACTCAGATAAGCCCACTTCCATATTTTTCCTGTGAAGACAAACACCAACAGTAGATGCCCAACCAAGTTACACTAAAAGATATTGAGGTATTGTGGAGCTTGATAGAAAAGCTATGGCTGCACATGGTAAATAAATTGATTCGGAAGCAGAAACTCCTAACTGCATTTGGGTTCAGGCATGCTTTGCAGTGCCCACTGCCACCTTTATCCCTGATTATTCAAATTGCTGCTGATGCTGCAGCTTTCTTCCTGCTCCTGTTGAAGGTAGTAGCTACAGGAACCTGAGGCTGCTCAGGGCATGTGATTGCTGACCATGTCTGATCCTGACATGGTTATGGGATAGCAATTTGGCATGCACTGAAACCCAGGAGCTGGGAATGTGCTTCAGCTCCACACTTTAGATGTGGACAAAAAGGCCATCATTGAACTACTGACTTTCCCAGGAACGGAATGGTTACTGATGTATTATATATGATAACTGATATATTATATATGATACATCTTAACTGCAAGTCATTGGAGTTGATGCAGGGATTATTATAACTGCAATCTATTGTTCTCTGTTATGCTGTTTTGACTAATGATGACAATATTATTGCAATCTTTTTGTTTATTTGCTAAGCCCTCAAACTCATATTTTAAGACCAGCAATGTTTATCAGAACACCTAGTCTAATGCATTGTGGAACGTGGACCATCAAATTTCACAGCTTTTCTTCCTCACTGAGACCAGTAACCAGTGTTTTTGGCAGGGCTAAGAGTCTGAGTTTGAAGACAGTCAAAGACAGAAAATCCATCTCACTTGTTCGGATGGTTGTTTATATTCAATCAGAATTTATATTCAAACAGTAATGCTATTCCATTTTCAGCATGTTTCATTAAACTCCCAACCACCTTTGGTGTTGTATTTAAACACTAAAAAATGAATGCCTTATCTAGCAAAGCTAAGTATACAGTATGGTCAACTCAACTCATGGTCTTAATTTTAGTATTCTAAATAGACAGAGATCATAAATCTGATTTTTCTTAAAATGTTCTCATGGCTTTTTCATGCACCATTTCCAATTCCATTTCCATTTCATTCATTTCTGTTCCATCATTTTGAAGTACATATATACAAGAAGTGGTCTATGTACTTTAGTATCCCTTTGAAAAATGCTGAATCCAGAGATGCATCTTTTATCATATCCATTTTTAAATCAGCATCGCTACTTTTTTGTTCTTCTGTCACTGCTAGTCCCTATTAGTTCAGTTCAAACATGATTCTCCATTTGTGAGAAGTCAGTTGATTAGTTATTAATCCATTTTTCTGAATTTTACTGGTCTTGTACTGTGATTTTTTTAATTAACATATCACTGAGCGGTAAGCTAAATTTACTAAGCACAATGGAGTTGATGTCAAAAATACTCCTGTCCTTTAATGTCCTTTATTAATATACTTCTTTATCAGCTTCTCAGTTATTTCACCTGGAATTGCTACCGTAATAACCAACTTATAATCAATTCTGTGAGCCCACTGTAGATTTTGGCAATGGGAAGACAATTTTCAGTCTGTTGTGAATTGTGGCAAGCGCTTCTCTCCTCTTGCTCCCTTGCTCCCTTCCTCTTTTCTTCCCTTCTTTCCACCCTCCTCAGTTCAGAACAAAATTTTAAAAGGCATTGAAAAGAAATGTTTCAGAATTGTTAATTTTCAAAATCTCAAAGATATCATGTAAAACAAAGACACCATGTAAGACCTTCAAACATATTCATGCATCCCAGAAAACATTTTGGTTTTGATGAATCACACTGAGTGATTGGATGGTGAGTAATTCCTCATCTTTACCAGGTGAAAGCATAAATTCTCAGTTCTTTGAACATACTGAAGTGTTCACTGAACTCATTTTACTTTTCATCATTATTATGTGTTTAATTACATCTATCTTATAATGAGGATATGTCAATCATGGGATTTATTACATCTGTAATATCCTTGAACTCATGGATCCTGACAGAAAATGTACTCCTGATGCCTTTGTTTCCTTTTCAATTTTCCAAATCCACTTTGTTCTCATTTATACTGTCTCTTCCTCAGACACTCCACATTCCCTGTATTTACTTTGCTGTAACTGCTCTCCTTTTCCTTTCTTTCACCAACTTGCTGTTAAACCCACTTGTTCCAAACTATTTCCTGCAATTTTTTCTCCTGCTTCTTCTTACTTATTATAGATTTTCTTTGGTATTCATGAAAAGACCTAACAAAACAAGTTGTTTCTATACAAATTTACTGTTGACTTGGATGAGAAATGTATGTAGAAACTGTTGTATACTTTTAAAGAATTGCTGGTTGAAAAAGACTTAGTGGATTAAAGAGAAAGAATGTGAAAAAAATAGAAATAGCAGGTTACCTCATGTTAATTACAATACAATCTGGACTTACTCTGCATATACTGACACCACTCCCCATCAGTGTGTGGTTACTTTCCCAAACCTCTGTAAGCCTCCTGATTTGGATATTAAATACATAAGGAATGGAAATGTTATTTTTCCAACAAATGGTGTCAATCAATCAGGAACTGTAGGGTTTTGATAGATACTGGCCCTTTAATAGAGAGAAAAAGGAAATAAGGTATTCCTAGCCAAACACTGTGATGCATTTTAAAAACACTATATCGATTATATCCTCTGATTTCAATGCTATATCATCCAAAACCTATGCCGTATATATTCTTTACATTTAAATTTGCCCCGGTCTTTGAAGGATCCTTGGACTATCTCTAATTCAATTTGTAACAACTGTATATGATTTCAATGAATATTTCCAAAAGCATTATTCATACTTTTTCGCTATCAAATCGATGTGCGTTACATAGGTTTTTCCCTATGATCATCTATATGCAACTATGAATTATTATAATCATTTTAAGTGCTATGCACTTGATTAAGTGAACACTGATATTGCTGAATGTATGCATTCATTTACACATTCCTTTATTTAATCAATTTTAAGGTCAGTTACTCTGAATCACTGATAATATTTTTCTGCACCCCTGCTTGTTCACATACATCATGAAAGTATTAATTTAGTTTCTGAGTATCACGGTCAATATTAAATAAAGCTTTACTGATATTCAAAAACATTGAGGTTCATCTTAGATTATACTGTTCTCTTCAATATTATTTTTCCCCCTCATGTGTTTTCCTGCTTCTTTTGAAGACTGGAGTCATTTGAATTCTTTAAGTTAGTGGTGGAAGACTTCTGAGACTACCCTTGGAAAAAGCAGTGAATTAAGTGTGAATGCTTAGTGGGGCAGACTGAAATAAATAGATGAGCGGCCAGGAAGAAGGTCTGTAAATATAGTTGTTTACTGTGGTTTTCACTATGTGTAATGATTTAATTCATTTAAGAGCTATGTACTTTCATTACAATGATTTACAAGCCTCAGACGTTCCTAGAACGTGCAGAAGGAGTTTGCGCCTTCCTGTATCATGAAGCATGTGTGACCTCATATTTTTACAATAAATTCTTTCCTGGCCATCATCTCAGCAAGTAGTATGATTAATCACTGTTTTCTCTCAAAAACTTATATAGTGTGGAAAATATAGATGCAGTTTTATAAAACGAGTTTTTAATTCTCCTAGATTTTATGCAAGACTGAGGCCAGCAAAAGTTAGAGAAGCTAAGGATTGGCTTGATACTACACCATTTGAGGAGGAATGCAAGGAAGCCAAGATCCATGATATGGCATATGCTTTTCCTCATTTATTTCTTTTCTACCATGGTTTGGTTGCACAGCTGCAAGCAGTCAATTCTGTCAGGACAGCAGGAAAGATTTTCTTCTCACGGAGGAAAGCCTACTGGTGTCTGCTAACAGAATTTAGTCCAATGATAGAATACAAATAACTGATGTTAAGCTATTCTAAGGTCCAAGATTCCCACTACTAAGTATTTTCCACAATTATAAAGAAAGAGAAGGAAGGCATTTTTCTAACAAGAACAAACCTCTAGAATACTCCCAACTGCTGGAATAAAGGAAATACGAAATATAGAATTCTGCTTTAAGTTTCCAACGGATATCATCACCCAATCTAATTTACTTGTTCAGTACTTAAATAATACATTTGAGCAGTTGAAAAAATGCAAAATATGTTTATTTAAAAAATAACTGATCGAGAGCCTCTACTGTAATGCAAACAGATTTTTCTTAATTCTATCCAGGTAATAAAGAATTCAGGGAGTCACAGAATGCTTCCGCTAGCAAAACGTAAATTATATACCGGTACATTATCAACTCTTGTATCCTACAATTTCTGGACTAGCCTTATTGTGCCTATAAACATCTTTCAGAGTAAGTTGTGTACAATGGGGTCATATACAGTGCTTGCCAATAAATCTCCACAATTTACCCACAGTTAGTAGTCAGTGAACTGCTGTTACTTCTTCATATTTTCCAAGTCTTAGACTATGAAGCTACACTGGTAGGCAATGGAAGAAAAATTTTTACAGTATTGCTTATAATGGCAATCATGTTTTGGGGATTCAATTCCAAATAGCATAAGAGTGCTTCCTTGCTTTCTTCTGTACTCCACCTTTCCAGATCCTGCCCGTCTGTGAACAGAATACTAAATGCCTTGACCCTTCCATTCCTGTCAATGCAAATCTATTTACCTTTTATCTACAGAATATAAACCATCATATAAGGAATTCTGATGGAATGCAAGAGTATATGCTGATTTAGAGTAGTGGACTGATAGAAGATGAAACTTGGCTATGTAGCTTGGTAATGCTTTTGCTGCCTGCTCTTATTTTGAATGTTGTTCTTACGGGAGTAATAACACTGCCCCCTCACATGCAGTTAGTTACACAGCAGCACCTTGTAGTTACCTGGTTGGCTTTGTATTATTATGTGTTCTCCCGAATCAGCATCGCTCTGGTGGCCACTGCTATGTCACGGCAGTGTTGTGGGAAGATCACAAGGCATTATGACACAGAAGTGTCCAGTATCTCAGTACGAGACGGAGGAAGGGAGGGGAGGGAGAGGCTTTTTGGGACACAATTTCACCACTGAGAGCCCTCAATAATGTCTAAGGGGAGACAGTTTGTAAGTTTTAAGATCTGAGCTGGAGGGACTAGGGCATTATAATCCTATAGGGGTAGGTCATTGAAGATCAGTCTCTCCCCACTCCTCCTCTCTGTAGTAGATGTAGCCACACCACCCAAGGAGCTCTTAGTCACCCAGGTTTCTTTGTCACGTGATGGCGGCCCAGCCAGACCCTATTCTTAGGAAGTTTTAGCTTCCTAGCTCCCTCTGTGGAGTGGTCTTTAATATTGACCGTATTTTCATTTAAAGATTTAAAGAACATTTGTTCCCTGAAGGTACAACACAGAACTGATTGACCAGCAATATGACCTACAACATGCGTTTCATTTATATTTCTTTCAAAGAGGTAATAAAGTAGCTGCACAACTACTTTCTGTTAGTGAAATAAGCCATCGTCCTTCCTCAAAAAGAACTTTGTCAAGGAGACGTTAGAACTACATAAAAAATTTGGACTAAGGTCAATGCCAGCAGAATAGTACCAGTGGAAAAAACAACTTTTGTGTTATTTAGATTTTTTTAAACTAATTTTCAATCTTGTCTCATTCTTCATAACAACGTTCTGGCAAACAGCAGTTGTTAATCCAAAACTCTGTCAATCATCTACCAAGTGGAACAAAACTCACAGGATATTAAGTTGCAGAACAAAATAATAAAAGCCAAAACATGGAAAATTTACAGATAGACCTCTGCAAATCAATGTTGAAAAAAACCCCACAGAGAATATTATCAAACAAGTCTTGCATAAAAAAAATAAATCTTGTGAAATACTGAGCCAAAGGTTGTTAGGACTTCTGCTATAAGTTATTTACCCTTAGGGCACTGTTTTACCCTTAATCTAGAAAAAAAAAAAAAAGAATTATAGGTGCTGGCTCCCTGTGTTATTATGCTAGTGGGCTTTTTGCCACTGCCCTTTTTTCGTAGTTCTTTGTAGTCAATAAATTTTGTCAGAGTCTTCTGTGAGTGAAAGGCTAGAAAAAACATGGAAACACAAAACTAGAAAAAGGTAAATATTTTTAGGCATCATCAGAAGGCAAATACCTATAAAGTCAGACCTACAGATCAGTGCCTTACTGAATTACCATACTGAAGGCAGAGCACAAACTGGGCTCAGTTTCAGGGGAAAGGTAGAAAGTGTGCATATTGGACACTACTGTAGTCATTTGGTCAGCAAGAGCTATCATTTAACATTAATTTTGTTTCATCAAACAGCCGGGGAGGAAAGCAAAATGATAGAGAAGAATAACAGTGACCATAATGCGCTAATTAAACATTTGCGCAAGCAACATCCCTCCTCTCCAGCCCCACTTCCAGCCTGGTCCAGCAGACCTGCCAGACTCCCATCTGAAGGGCAGACACCACTTTAATTTCTATATCTGTTTTCCCACATCCTGCTGGGCTGGAAATTCTCCTCAAATACAGTTGCTCCTAAATTGAAGTCTCCATGGCAACCTTCACAGAGGTGCATGTTGGAGTCAGCTGCCAGGAGAAGACAGTCGCATAATACAAACTGAGAGGATTTCTACTTTTCACTTTTTCCATCCTGAAATAGATAGGCAGACAGACAGAACGTAAAACTCTAGCAGAACTGATTAAAAGTGGATGATACTGCAAACAAATTTAAAATAATTTACAAGAGTGAAAAGCGAGGTTGTATAAACCACTTACATTCATCCTTCTCATTGTTTTTAGTGTTTAAAAGCAGCGACTTGCACCAAGGATATGAAGTTGAGAAAGTAAGGTGATGGTAACATCAGCTGTATGTCCATCTACCGCCAGCTAAATCCAATCTCTATGTCAATCACACAATGCTGGAGGTAGATCAGGACTCTCATTGTCTGATGACACTCAGAATGGAGAGATTTTAAAGAATGACATGTTGGTTTTCCCAGAGTAAATGCAAGGAAATTGGTCTGAAAGGTTAGAATGGAGACAGGGTTTAGGTATGGAGCTGAGGAGTGATTAAACACAGATAAGCCTTGGGAAAAAACTAGAGGGACCAGCTGACTTGCCATCATTTTGAGAAGATGAAATTATTTAAAATAAGAAAATCAGCTGTAAAACCTTTATGGCAGCAGACAATGCGTAAGTCTTCTGTGAAGCTTCATTTTCTGCATACTATGATGCAAAAGTACGTACTTTTCTGAACTTAAAACACACATTTGCATTGCATTCATTGCCCATTTGCTTCTCCAGCAATAATCTTGTCAGTTCTTTGGCCATGACTGTATATCTCCTTACTTACAGAAATACCATTCATCTTGATGTCAGTGGAGTCCCACAAAAACCTAAAAGTCTTCCAGGACTTTTCCAGAAAATGACAGAAGTGACAGAGAGTGTTTAGGTAATTTTATAATTGATAGGGACTATTTTTTTTTTTTTCTCTTCAGAAATGACTGATTAATGCAAGTGTTTACCTATGTGGCATCTTAGATTTCAGACTTTATATTCTACTTAGCTTCATTTACAAAACACGCATATTCATTTTTCACACAGAAACCCAGTCCCCAAAATGCCTCTGTTTTCTGGGATGACTGCACATGCATCCACCACCCACTCTGGCATTTTTTCATTCAGAAGCCTCAGGTTGCAATGCTGATATACAACAGCTGGATCTCAACAGTCACCCATGAAGACGCATTTGTGATCCCTCCTCATGGAAAGGATAATGAGAAAACAGTTGAAGAAAAACATCCTCAGAAGAAGGGAATCTTCTTGCTTTAGCTCACCTTGTTTCCTTTGCATATTCTCAGAAGCAAGTTCCACACCTTGTCACACCACACAGGTGAAGACTTAATTCCTTCTGGGCTTTTTTTTTTTTTTTTTTTTTTAAGTGTCTGCAGCTGAGCTGAAACCTGGAGTTTGGGTAATATCAGCCCCAGCACAGCATGGCTCGTTTAGGGTTTACCTGATTGATTAAAGCTTGCTACGGCTATCTTATTATACCCTTAAAAAAGGTGTCTTTTCAGGTTCTTCTTACAGGTTTCTTTGACTTCATGAGCACCTCTTATGCAGTGGTGATATTTTGTAAAAAAAAAATGAAAATGTGAATATCAGAATCTATATCATGGAGAGTTATGATCTGTATCTGCAGCCCCACAGACGTTACCACATTACTTAATTTAGTTTTTGTCAAGTAGATAGGTGGAATGCTTGGCACTGGGCTTCTTACTCTTGATGATGCACTACATGAAGCTGAAAAGTAATTCTGAGAGAGAGAATTCAAACAGAAAATAAGTAGGCATAAATGCTGGCCTGAAATTTATGTGGAATTCAAACCAAATCTCAGTTTCTGCAAATATTCTTTATCTTCAGCAGAATTTCAGAAGGATGTAGGTGAATCAGAACTGTAATTTCTGGCTCACCAGAAATTCTGACATTTCAGTTTACTTCCTTTTCAAGTTCAGTCAGTAAAGGCAGGAAGCAGATGTACTGGAAGTGGAGGGTAATGGAGCAAACATGAATACTGAAAATCTTTGGAAATAAATCTAACCAATATACAAATAAATTCTAAATAAATAAGCATCTACAAATTAAATGTGAACCAAATCAGTGCTTAGTAAATTCAAATTCTCATTGAAAAGTATTTAAGTAAGTTGTGCTTAATGCTCTTGAGTAAAAGGTGTTCACCATTAAATTGTTTTGCAAATATAGAAAAAGAGGTTTTCAGAACAAGAAGATTATTTTTAATTGAAACTGACTTTGGTCAATAGCCACACTGAAAAACAGTAGAAAACTTTGGAATTATTATTGCTAACATTTTTATGAATAAAATACTTTGACTTCCTACATTTTTTCATGTACAAGTTTATTTAAAGAACAATGGGAAAAAAAATATGGGTAGGAAATATAAAATAATTAAAAAGGTACTATTTCACTTTGCAAAGTACACTTCTGGGAGACCCAGGAGGATTATCTCTTTTTTCACCCTATTTCGAAAAGAAAAAACTAAAAAGCTGCATCAAAACGAATCCTTTTTTGTTATCTGTAACTAAACTTTTTTCTACGAGTTTTCCAGTTTAGCAGCTAAGCTGAAAGAATCCTCTATTCTCCATGTTTCCTTTGCCAGCATTTTATAAGTGAAAGACCAGAGAATAACTGTAGGCATTTCTCCACCTCCTGGATAGCTTTGCAGTCCTCCGTGGCATTGTTCAGGAAGGGATTTCTCATCCGAGCTAGATTTTGACATTTGAGACCCCAAGCAGCAATTCATGCTTCCAGCCAGGACGAAAAAGGTGCCCGGGGTGTTTCACAGAAGCTTGTTTTCCACGGGGTATGTGAGCGGCCACAGAGCCTTGCTTTTCCAGGCAGGACCCATGGGGACTAAACCCCAAGCAGAGGGACAACCCCCCGGCACGGCACACAACACTGCCATGCTCTAGCACTTCGCCCAGTCCAAAATGTTACACACCGAGTGAATATTGAAGCCATAGACAGACTTTTTCATGCAAATACGTGATGTGTGTGAAGGGCAGAGGAAAGGGGAATCACAGAATCACAGAATGGTAGGGGTTGGAAGGGACCTCTGGAGATCATCTGGTCCAACCCCCCTGCCAGAGCAGGGTCACCCAGAGCAGGTTGCACAGGAACGCGTCCAGGCGGGTTTTGAATATCTCCAGAGAAGGAGACTCCACCACCTCTCTGGGCAGCCTGTTCCAGGGCTCTGGCACCCTCAAAGTAAAGAAGTTCCTCCTCATGTTGAGCAGTAATTTTCTGTGGTCCAGTTTGTGCCTGTTGCCCCTTGTCCTGTTGCTGGGAACCGCTGAGAATAGCCTGACCCCACTCTCTTGACACCCACCCTTTAGATATTGATAAGCATTGATGAGATCTCCTCCCAGTCTTCTCTTCTTCAGGATAAACAGACCCAGGTCTCTCAGCCTTTCCTTGTGAGAGAGGTGCTCCATGGGTATGGAGACCGAGGCATGGCAGGTTGAAAGACTTGCCCAGGCAATATTAACTGTAACAAATCTCCGTGGTCCTTCAGTGATACCCATTAAGACCACAAGCTTCTATTACTTTTGTTTACTTCCAAATCCTAATTATTAGGCTGCCAGCCTTCACCTGCAATGAATTACAAGGTCTTCTGCACGCATCAGCTCAGCTGACCAGTGCAGGCAGCAGGGAGCGTACAGGGAAAGTATCTGCCACAGCCAGAGCATCAAGGAGCAAATTTTTTCACCTTTTTATACTCCCATGTTCATACAGTTGAATCACAGCATAACTAAAATTACATCTGAATGTCAATGTTTGAGCACCCTGCTGGAACAGCGAAAGTAAAAGTTACCTGCCTTGTGTCAACTTGGTGAAATCACAGTAAACGTCGCATGTTGGGGGAAGGAAACTTTGTGGGAGATCTGTCAAAGTCAGAACTGGGTGGAGGGCATCTGGCTGCCACTTTTGCTTTTGGCAGTCCCCCCCACTGAATTTCAGCACATTAAAAATTCTTTGCCTCGCATCAAAAACATTAGATGTTTGTGCAGATTTTCTTTCCAAAGGCTACAGCTTTTACCTTCAATCCTCAAAGAAACTCAAGTGAAGCATTCCCCCGAAAGTGATTTAATTTTATCTAACATAAACCAGAAGCAATTTATCATGCCTTTAGCTCTTATTTTCCCTCCCCCTTTCTGACTGTCAATGTTTAAACCAAACTCAAGACTGATACATAGACAGCAATTTTGCCAATAGCTAGAACGCTGTACACTGGCATCTCTATAGCCACATTTTTACCTTCAGGATGGATTTCCAATACTAAAGAAAGTGCAGATCCTCAATGAGCAATTTTTATTATCCTTACATTAAACCTTCTACTTGTTGCTGCATCTTGCTTGCAGGTACCATTTACCATCTTCCCCTACAACTATCTGTGGGTTTTTTAATGTAATGTTTTATATGTAGGCTACTTTGAACAGTGCCACTTCCTGGCAATTGCAAATAAAAAAGCAATAGCTTTTATAGTAAGACCCCTATTCCATTTCTGAATTGGAATTGATCTTCCTATTTTGTTTTGTTTGTAGTGAGCAAAGGACCTGCCTCTGGAGTACCCTACTTCCACCTAACACTTTAAACTAAAAGTTTGAGTGGAATAAATATGCTAGAAAATTTTTAAAAACATTCTATTGTGCAAGGAACAGTAAACATTAAAGTGTCGATGTCTTTTGATCTATGTATTTGCCTACCTCGCCAAGCCACTTTCCATTATCTACCTGAAGTCATGGCTAACTGGGGAGGTCCCAATGGACTGGAGGGTAGCAAATGTAGCACCCATCTACAAAAAAGGCAGAAAGGAGGATCTAGGAAACTATAGACCTGTCAGTCTGACCTCGGTAGCAGGGAAGGTCATGGAGCAGATCATCTTGAGTGCCATTACATGTCATATAATGGACAAGCAGGGGATCAGGCCTAGTCAGCATGGGTTTACGAAAGGCAGGTCCTGCCTGACGAACCTGATCTCCTTCTATGACAAGATGACCCGATTACTGGATGAGGGAAAGGCTGTGGACATTGTTTACCTAGACTTTTGAAAAGCATTTGACACGGTCCCCCATAGAATTCTCGTGGAAAAACTGGCGGCTCATGGCCTGGATGAACATACAATCTGCTGGATCAAGCACTGGCTGGATGGGCGGTCCCAAAGAGTGGTGGTCAATGGAGTTAAATCCAGCTGGCGACCAGTCACAAGTGGTGTCCCTCAGGGCTTGGTGCTGGGACCATTTCTGTTTAACATCTTTATTGATGACCTTGATAAGGACATAGAGTGTATCATCAGCAAGTTTGCAGATGACACGAAGCTAAGCGGGAGTGTTGATCTACATGAGGATAGGGAGGCTCTAAAGAGAGACTTGGATAGATTAGACCGATGGGCCAATGCTAATGGAATGTGCTTCAAGAAGGCCAAGTGCCAGGTCCTGTACTTGGGCCACAACAACCCCATGCATCGCTACAGGCTTGGGGAAGTGTGGCTGGAGAGCTGCCTGGCAGAAAAGGACCTGGGGGTTCTAATTGACAAGCGGCTGAACATCAGCCAGCAGTGTGCCCAGGTGGCCAAGAAAGCCAATGGCATCCTGGTTTGTATTAGAAATAGTGTGACCAGCAGGAGTAGGGAGGTGGTTGTCCCCCTGTACTCAGCACTGGTGAGGTCACACCTTGAGTATTGTGTCCAGTTTTGGGCACCTCAATATGAGAGAGATATCAAGGTGCTGGAGCGAGTGCAGAGGGCAACAAAGTTGGTGAAGGGCCTGGAGAATAAATCTTACGAGGAGAGACTGAAGGAGCTGGGACTGTTTAGTTTGAGGAAGAGGAGGCTGAGGGGAGACCTCATCACTCTCTACAACTACTTGAAAGGACACTGTAGAGAGGTTGGTGCTGGTCTCTTCTCACGGTTAATTAGCGATAGAACAAGAGGGAATGGGTTAAAGCTGCAGCAGGGTAGGTTTAGGCTGGACATTAGGAAAAAATTCTTCACGGAAAGAGTGGTTAGACACTGGAATAGGCTGTCCAGGGAGGTGGTGGAGTCACCATCCCTGAATGTGTTTAAGAGTCGTTTAGCTGTGGTGTTGGGGGATATGGTGTAGGGGAGAACTTTGTAGAGTGGAGTTGATGGTTGGACTCGATGATCCCAAGGGTCTCTTCCAACCTAAGTGATTCTTTGATTCTGTGTGGGTTTTTTTTGTTTCACATTTGCTAGTATAGCTAGTGTAGCCATGCAGGAATGAGTGTGAACAGAAGCTCTAGGAAATTCCTGAAATATCTTTGGTTTTGCTTTTGTTACACATCCTTTCTCCAAATCCTTGCCTTGGGAAGGCTTGAAATTCATTGGAAGCACTCTATTCACTTCACCTCTGAACATAGCTTACTATATGTCTGATAGGGAACATCTACTTTTAGGTAAACCTTTATGGAGGACCTCCAGGGACAGGGGAGAAAGGTCCATACTACCTAAATAAAGGGCTTGTCTTCATATTTTTCCATTTATGTATTTATTGTTATATTGGGAAATTTCAATACATCAGGGGAAAGTAACTAATAAAAAGGTCACTAAATAGATGAATAAAAAATACCCAAATATATTCAGGGAAAAATCTCACTTCCAGAAATAAATGAAGCACCTTATGTTTATCAGGGAAATACTCTGTAGATCTATTTTACCTAAATTTATCAGAATTAAAGCCAGGTATGAACCACAGAATGTTACACTGTTATAAAGATTAAGTGCAATGGTTCAAACCAGGAGACTGGGCATAGGCCTGGCTTTACTAATTTTTTAGGAGGAACAAGGTCGCTCATTTTTAGGAGGAACAAGGTGCCAGTTGTAAATTATTTACTAGTGTCTGAACTTCTCACTGTGAGCAGGAACACAATAACCACAAAGTAATGCACAAATTCATGCTAGAAAAACAATGCAAGGTTTTGTACAAGGCTGTTCTAATTATCTAGAGAGATGTGTAGCTATTTCTTTTAGTTCAATATATATCATAATATATTGTAATCACTCTAATATAATTTAGTTGGATACTTCCATAGGTTGTGGCAAAATCGTGTATTACATCAGTTTCCTATACCAATCCCAAAGTCAGTTTCTTTAGGTATGTAGGTATGTATGGCCATCATTTTCAGGAAAAAACAGCTTTTATGCTTGCCAGGTAACGTTGGTGTTCTCTTATGTTGTTCTCTTATTTTCTTGAATCATTTCCTGAAGAAAAATGGCCCCATTATATCCTTAGTGCAGTCTTGAATGCATTACACCACTGAGGAATGCTAAGCTGAATTGTGTTGTTTCTGAATTGCTGTTTGGGTTGCTGGAAGAGTCACAGTGTGTTTTGGATGGTGGCCAAAAAGAACTTAAATAGCATGAGATATGCAATTTGATGGTTACTAACATTGGCCATACTTTGTGGTTATAGCAGCATTAGTATCCAGTGATTGATGCAAAGTGATTGCTAATTGCTGTAATTAATCAAATGTCATTCAGCATTGAAGAGTTATTGACATCACACACACACAAACACACACACACACACAAACACGCACAAAGAAATCCCTTATCCAAGAGATACCAGCCCAAGTGCAGAAAGTGCTACTTTATATTTTCTTCAGAGAAAAGTGATGTTACTTTCTCCTTCATTTGCTGAAAAGGCAAGGCTCAACCAGCTCTGAGACCAGCTGTGTGCCAGTGAGAAAATTTTCTCTTCAGCTTCCATCAGCAGTCCCTTGTTCAAAACATTTCCAGGGTCTTCAGCAACCCCAAGGTCCACGAGCTGCCCAACTTAATGGGGAATACGGCAGCCAGGTACTTTGTCTGCCTGACATAATTGTTGCAAACACACATAAGAGCAATGGTAAGGTTTTATGCTAGAGTACAAACTGATAACTGGGCTAACAGCTGCTGTTCAGTTAATTTAGGAAATGAAAGTGAAAGTCTTATGCAATACCAAATTGCTAATATTGACGGTATACAAGTAACATGAATGTATGAATAACATTGAGTAGTTCTTCCCTTACTTATTCACTTGCTTTCAAGGTTTTGAATGTGTGAAAGAGGTACTGAAACTAAATGTATCTTTGGTTGTTAGGAGCAGAGTTTTGCAGATACTGCAGAAGACTTTTAGCAATATTTGCTGATCATTTTTTTTCCCTCTCCTTTTGCTAAGTGTACGCTGCTTTTGCATTGGCTCTCCGCAAGCATTCATGAGCTGGTAGGAGTATTCATAGAATATTTTTAATTATTTCTGGATATTACTGGAACTGTTGTTATATAGTGGCGTGAGAAAGTCCAAACAGGAACGTCTCATAGGTATTCAGGGACCAACACCCGTTCTGTGTGACAGCCGAACACTGCTCAGTAATCTGCCCCAAAGTCTTAAGATCCCATCCTTAAGCAAACTGTTGCTGTCCGGTCCATAAAGATCACAACACTGACACTGACAGTATGAATCAGGTATACTGGTGGGAAGAGGACAGAGACAGACATTTGTATTAGTCCGTACCATAAAGGCCAGCAACCACCATTGGGATTCAAAGACTAACCAGTTATAATCAGTGTGTAATGCAGGCATGCACTGACTGTGAATGGAAACAGTAAGACAACCATGCAACAAGTAACACTAATCACTTGCTCAGATGGGGACAATAAGCACAAGTAAGAGAAGCAGAGCAGATGTGTTGGATGAGATGGGCCCTTCCCAAAACAGACCTAGGCAGCACTGGGAAAAGATGCTAAGTCCTCTGAACAGCTCCATCCGCCTTCTCTGGAAGCTTCTTTCCTTCTTGGTGTCAGCATCAGGTTACTTGCACTATCCCTCTGCACGAAGAAAGTTCCTATAAAACC
Source organism: Alca torda (assembly GCA_008658365.1). NCBI lineage: Eukaryota > Metazoa > Chordata > Aves > Charadriiformes > Alcidae > Alca > Alca torda. The sequence goes on from CM018079.1 coordinate 68,315,422, forward strand.
TGCTGTGGCACTCCAAAGCTCACCAGTTTGGATCTTGTTTGGCTTGTTTTCAACCGTTGCCCAGAGCAAACATCTAATCTCAGTTTAATGGCAAACTGGCAAGAGCTTCATTGTTTTCTTTCTTGGACAAAATCACAAATATAATACTTAGTATAGAATAAGCATTTGACACTCTATAAATTATGCATTTCTCATTATTATGGATTTTGAAAGATTAAAATGAAGAATTAGACTCTCTGCTCTGCTGTATTCTCTTACATAACTGAGCACTTGCGTAGAAGACAAAGTTTGTAAACACTATTTAGTAAACCTTTTAAATTATTTAGCATTTAAACATATCAGTAAATTGTTCCAGCTTATTAATTAGTTCAAAATACACGGTGAGAGCCTCATAACATACAATTTATGCCAATCACTCTAGAGTGTCACTTGGACTCTGAGTACTTTGTTGTTTGAAGATGATATAAATCAGTAGAATCCATTTCATTCTACAGATGGAAAATAACCATTAATCCACTAAATACCCTTGCAACATCATAATTTCCCTGTGCTGTCCCTGGTGATCATCTTATCCACAATATATGCCAACAAGATATTGCTCCAGGGAGCATCTTCAGATGCAAGATTTTAAAGTTATTTTCAGTTCTTCTTCCCCTCTTGCCAAGAGATGCAATCAAACAAATCATTGTTCCAAGCATTTTTACTTTTTCAGCTAATAGCAACAGAGATGGATGAAGGAAATTCCTAAGGATATCATATATATATACACACACACATATAGACATATAATAGTGTCATTTTATATGACTGCATCAGTTTTTTGGGCATAGGCAGCATGCCGCCAACCTGCTCTGTGAACAAACGTAATTTCCTCCATCCACTTCATGTGCTGTGTTTTTTCGCATTTCAAACACAGTGTTTTTAAACTAAAAATTAAGTACCATGGCTTCTCAGTAAACTTGACCACTGAACTTGGGAATAGTGTACTTCTGGGCTTGATTTTCTTTGAAATGATCCAAAGTTGAGTGACTAGCTTGCAATTATTTTTTCTTTCAAACAGATCCAAATCAAGGCTGTGCTAATCAGTTCAGTCTTTCTACCTACCTCACGGGGCACGAAGAAAAGACCATTGAAATCAGTCTCCATATTTATAGTTCTCTCACTTATGTTTTCCAAGATTGGTAACAAGTCAAGGTTAATCTCTGAAAGGGAGGCAGTGGCACAGAAACAAGGAAAATCAGACAGATGTACAACCTATAACTCAAGCACCTCTACTAAAAAAACCCAACAGTGCATTGAGTAAACATGCAGTAAAATGTGGACAAACAAATAAAACAAATGCTCTTTCTATCACAGAGTACCTATCTACCATGTGTAGTCAAAAACAATAGGGACTTTGTTGTGGATCCCATGGCATACCTGGCACTAGATTATTTTGCATGTTTGTATACGATGAGACATATAAATGTAGAATAATGCAAGTTTCATTTACAATTCTTTTCATTGGTGGATTTTTGTGAGTAACTTTTACTGTTCAGAACATCAAAACATGTCTTACAGCCTATGTTTTCATATGAGGTGCAGTCATCACTCTGACATAACATTATAACATTGTGCAATCCGAAGGACGCCATCTCTAAAAGATACAGCCAGGAAGGAGATGACCCACCAGTTCAAGGAATGGAGAACGAAGGCAGATGACAGAAAAAAACCCCAAAGCCTTTTGTGCCTGCAAAAGCCTGGAATAAGGCTAGCCTTGAAATAGAAAGCCTATCCTTCAAAAGGGGAAAGGAGGCAAGAAAAGTCAGAGAAGGTAAGTAATGAATTACCTCAAATGATTATAGTTCATAGAATCATATAATCATAGAATGGTTAGAGTTGGAAGGGACCTTAAAGATCATTTAGTTCCAACTCCCCTGCCATGGGCAGGGACACCTCCCACTAGACCAGGTTGCTCAAAGCCCCATCCAGCCTGGCCTTGAACACCTCCAGGGATGGGGCCTCCACAACTTCTCTGGGCAACCTGTTTCAGTGTCTCACCACCCTTACCGTAAAGAATTTCTTCCTAATATCCAACCTGAGTATCCCCCCTTTCAGTTTAAAACCGTTACCCCTCGTCCTATTGCTCCACTCCCTGATAAAGAGTCCCTCCCCATCTCTCCTGTAGGCCCCCTTTAGGTACTGGAAGGGGCTATAAGGTCTCCCTGGAGCCTTCTCTTCTCCAGGCTGAGCAACCCCAACTCCCTCAGCCTGTCCTCATAGGAGAGGTACTCCAGCCCTCTGATCATCTTCGTGGCCCTCCTCCGGACTCACTCCAACAGGTAGTTCACCAACAGCAGGGAATGCAGGTCTGCTGATCTTTAGCTTACCACTTGAAATATAAAGAATGTAATGGCAAGTGATTGTCACACTATGAAAAGGAGAAAATATGAAGCTGAAAACAGCTTTATGAATGCTGGAAGTACCTCTTACAATCTGAAGTAACAAAATAACTGGGATCAGAGGGTCTGAGAACTAATCACAGCTTCTATTCCTTCTCCGTGCACCTCTGCCTAAAGAATTGAGAGCTCAATGCTTTGAAGCATGCCAATTTTCTCTACTTCTGACGAGTCTCAAAGAGCACAAATGAACAAATTATAGTTATCAGCTTTTCATCTGGTCCCTCAGGTCTTGGGAATTCTCATGAACTATTTAATTTTTTTAATGACCAGCTTTAAATTATTACTTTTTTAGCAGTAACTGAGCACGTCTAGCGCTGCTCTCGCACTGTATATCTAAAATAAGTTCCACAACTTTTGTTTATGTTGTGAATTCTTGCAGTAACAGCAAGTTGTATGTGTTAAACTGCTCTCCCAGCTTGTTGTACTGCAAAATAATATAAATTTTATTAAAGGGTTCAAATAAAATATTTCCTCTCATAATTCATCCAACTCCACCATTCACAATTGCAGTCCGAATATATATATGAAAGATACATGACTATATTAACTATATTGATTTCATGTGATTATGAAAGCAATTCTGTTTATGTTGAATTCTCTAATTCCAACCATTATGTATGGGTCATCTTTCACAAAAAAAAATATAGTTGCATTGTGAAAACAGCATGGAAAGTTTTACTTGATGTATTGCACGTTAATGTTTTCATTCAAATGTATCGGATTACGTGATAAAAGCTCATCTGCACACCTGCAGGGAGCCACAGAGAGAAAATGACTGTCGAGGGGGAGGCAAAATATGTGTGTGTGTATATATATCTGTTCTCATGAGCAGACCTTGCATCCTGCTCAGCCAGAGAGTGGAGCAGGATGAGGCCATTGGTGCTGTGCTCATGTGCGTGCTCTGTGTGGCTGTCTGTGGCCTGTGTGTCTGGCCATGTATATGTGTGTATGCACATTGTATATGTGTGGTCTGTGTGTACGTGCTTACTGTGAATATATCGCCAGCCTCAGTACAGATTGGATCTGGGGGCATGGAGCTGCAGCAGCCTTGCCTCTCTCAAGCTGTTGGATCCACCACGATATACTTTCTTCTAAGAAGAATGGGCCAAGAAGGCCTGTATCAGGAATACTGTGGTGAGCGGGAATAGGGCAGTGACCGCCCCCTGTACTGGGCACCGGTGAGGCTGCACCTCGAGTGCTGTGTCCAGTTTTGGGCCCCTCACTACAAAAAAAGACATTGAGGTGCTGGAGCGTGTCCAGAGAAGGGCAACGAAGCTGGTGAGGGGTCTGGAGCACAAGTCTGATGAGGAGCGGCTGAGGGAGCTGGGGGTGTTCAGCCTGGAGAAAAGGAGGCTGAGGGGAGACCTTCTCGCTCTCTACAGCCACCTGAAAGGAGGGTGTAGCCAGGTGGGGGTCAGTCTCTTCTCCCAGGTAACAGGCAATGGGACAAGAGGAAATGGCCTCAAGTTGCACCAGGGGAGGTTTAGATTGGATATTAGGAAAAATTCTTACACTGAAAGGGTTGTCAAACATTGGAACAAGCTGCCCAGGGAAGTGGTGGAATCATCATCCCTGGAGGTATTTAAAAGACAGGCAGACATAGTGCTTAGTGATATGGTTTAGTGATGGTTTTTGTCAGTGTGAGGTTGATGGTTGGACTCAATGATCTTAAAGGACCCTTCCAACCTACACAATTCTACGATTCTAAAATGTTCATCAAAAAAATTGCTGGCTTGATCCAAGGCATAAAATGATTCAAGGCAAAAGATGTCTGAACATATATAAATTGACAGTATATATATTTTTTTTTAACTTATTGAGAGTAATTTGATAACATAAGCTTAAATCAGGAATGTATATCTGCATTTAAACAATCTCAGTTACTAAAGCATAACACATTACATTTTTTTTTTTTTGGTGCTTGCCATAAATGAAAATGTGTGTTTAAATTTTAATAACTTTTATTGGGATATAGTAAAAGTATCTTGAATGTGGTACTTCATTTTTGATGAAATTATTGATTCAATCAAAAGTTTAGCTGAGTGAGGCACTGTCATCCATTTTGTCTTTGTTAAGGGTTCTCATCTGCTCTGTAAAGTCTTACTTTATTTCTTCTGTTTTTTTCTTCGGTAATGTGACATTTCAGACTGAGTGGATCAGAATGTCAGCAGGCATAATCATCACAGATTCATCATTTTTACTTTTTCCGTAAAAAGTAAAATTCCGTAAAAAGATCTGACCTGTACTAATTCTTTTTTGTGTGTGTCTGGTAATCTAAATTTTTTTTAGTACAAAGTTAAAAGTAACCAACAAAAAAATGAGAATGTATTAAAAATACATGAAAATAATATGAAATAATATAGATGAACAGGATGATGTCTAACATGTAGTCCTGGTATGCTCAGACCTGAGGAACTGGGTGGAATACTACAGCCCACACATCCTCTATGGCAATACGTCATTCCTTAAGCTTTGGTAAGTTATCCACCCATACCATCATGCTCAGCAGGATGCTTATATTCATTGGCTAAATCAACATTCAAAAAAAGTGCAGTACCATAGGGGAAGATGTGCAAAGTGTGAAGGCTGGTGCTGAGCACTGGACGTACCCTCCGCAGGCATTTCAGCAGTTTTGCCTTGGACTAGCTCTAGCCGGCTCCTGTGGGTGGAAGATCCAGCAGAGGCTAAGTGCTGCTTTTGGTTTGTCTTGTCCAAAAGGAACCCAGTTTGTGCTCTTCCATACTGCTCCAAAACGTGACAAATGTGGAGGTTGAGATTGGATTAAAAACCTCACTTCTAAACTGAAACACTACTGTAAATTAACCCACTATTTTCAGAGAGGTGGTGGAGGCCCCATCCCTGGAGACATTCAAGGCCAGGCTTGATGAGGCTCTGAGCAACCTGATCTAGTTGAAGATGTCCCTGCGTACTGCAGGGGGGTTGGACTAGATGGCCTTTAAAGGTCCCTTCCAACCCAACACATTCTATGATTCTATGATTCATGCTGCTCAGCAGATCTGTGTCTTCCCTATGTCTTGCTAAGAAAGAGATCTTTTGCATCTATAAAAAGAAGGGTTGTTTTTTTTTCAGGTTGCATATAAGTACCAGTGTCTGAAGGATACTCAGATACTCAGGATAATAATGCCATAAAGGGCCAAGTTATATTAAGTGTCTCTCCTGGGTATTTTCTGCCCAACTTTGAAGATTAAATTCTTACAAATTTTTAGAATACCTAACCACTGAGTGGTAAATCAACCAAGGTGCTTTAAACTGAATACCAGAGCGGCTAACAATTTAAAAATTGCTTTACCAGAAACCTTAATCTATTAACCATGTGGGTTGCAATGATATTTCTAAAATATTTCTCCCCTTTTTAAAATTATAAATGTCAGATGAAATCTCCTCTAACAAAGCACAGCCCTTCATTTTACATTTTATTGTATTACAACATTTACAAATTTATTTCAAAGGTTTCTTGAAATATTTAGTTAGTGCAATTGTATCTGTCTACTTATGCAGAGAGAGTGAGAGAAAGAGAGAGAGGGAAGCTCAAGAGATAGGGAGATAGGCAGGCAGTTGGGTAGATAAAGGGACAGATTCAATCTTGATTACTACTGATGTAACCATGAAGCAAATTTACTGAAGTCAGTATGACCGCTCTTTTCTGACAGCTGTGGAAACGAGAGCAGAATGTGACTCTCAATTTTATTTTTTTTTTTTAAAAACTCTATAGGCGTTATTGCATTTCAGAGATAACTAATGTTCTTAAAAGCCATTAACATTCTCGAATGCAGTATTTCTCTCCGATTAGCTATGATTTCTGCCATCTGGTGAACTGGTCAACTGCCAACTTAAACACCAGTCACTCAGTAATACTTTACATAAACAGATGTGGAGGTGATAAGGTTATCATTAAAATGTGAAACCCCAAAATAATTTTGTTTAGTAACAGACTTCAAGAAAACTTTGTCATATTTTTAATAGTAAGGTGTGCAGGAGTAGTGACAGCCTGAGAGAAATATATATTTATTTGATACTGTATGTATATGGAATTATTTAAGAAAATTCTATATATGAATGTCAAAAATATACATATTTGACTGGATCAATACCTTCTATTTCTGGTACGCTAGTAGCTTATGATGGCCTGGATTCTGCAAACACATTTGTGCTTTATTTTACTTAATGTAAATAAGTAAAACACTGTTAAACACAAATACCATGTACAAATACACTGTTTTCAAACATGTCTATATTTCATCTAGCATAACACAGCTACGAGACTGACAGAACAGTACTTAGCTTATTGCACTAGCTGCACTAATAATAATAATAGGAATATAATTAGAGTCAATAATAGTTTATACTCCATTATGTATGTGTATATACATGTAAACATCAAGTAATACACTAACACCAGAAAAACTATTGTAGTCAACAACATGCAACAAATTATGTTATTTTTAATACTGTAATCATACTGGGAAAATCCAGGACAGCATATTATTTTCTTCTAATTGCATTTCATAAGTGCAAGAGTTGTAACAAAACAACAGATGCTAGGCATCGCTAGAGATGTGAATCTTTGATTTGTTTTTATAGCTGCTCTGACATTTAGGCTGTGGGTTTTAGGAGGAGATTCCAAGGCAAATGTTTTCATCATCGTCCGACTCAATTTTTCCTGAAGGAAATACCAATTAAAAAAAAAAAAGTAAATAAGGAGCAGCAGAGGATTATTGTTAGTCACAATTTCCTCCGGTGATTCTGCTTTGTTTGTCCTGAAATGTCTGAACACTAACTTTCACTGAACATTACACACTTTCTTACGCCCACACACTACATTTAGCTTGAATTGCCTGTGTTTGTGGCTGTGCACAAAGGGTCACGCCGTCCTTATCTGTCATCTCACTTGTCTAATATTGCCCTTATGGGTAAATTACATGTTCACTGGAAGACAGGAGCAACTAATAGAAGAAGCCAGCAAAGAAAATGTGCAAAAAAATCCCCCGCAGCTCACAAGCAAAATGTCGTTGAGTTCAATTACTCTGCCCCGCAACATAAGCACATGATGGTGCCTGCACATAGTGATGAATACGGCATGTGATTAGCACTGGATGTAAAGGCATGCACTGCCAAGGGGAAAATGTCCGTTCTCTACAATAACTTCACCACTAGATTTTGAGAAGATACCATGGACCCTGTGTTCTGAGGGCTCCGAATGAGCACCAGAATCAGCCCTTACTTAGCTACCTTCCAGGTTACATTTTGATTTTTTAATAATTGCCAGTGCTGGATCTTCAATAACTCTTTTTCTTATATCTATACCCTTCACTAGAGCATAGCAAAAGCACATTTGAGGTAATGGTAGCCAGCTTCAGGTATCCACTTTCTTTCTCTGAAGTTGCCAGTTCAGTTTACCAAAGAGTATGACGTATAAAATTTTCTTTGAAGTTAGATTTTAAGAGACAATGATTTCATACTAAGTGGTGGACATTTCCTAAATATAACTGTGTAGCATAAATCAGTTCTGAGAGGGAAACATATTTGTACCCTCTCACAGATATGTAAGTTGAAATTTAGAAAGTCTCCACCTTTTAGAGGAAGAAAGGTCTGAAATGGTCTTTCTGGAGAAGCTGAAGTTGGAGGTCTGTCCAAATCTAGCTCACTGACTGGGTCCAACAGTTAAGACAGGACAGTTTGTATGATCGGGTGCTCACACATTCCTTTCTGACTGTGGTATGAACATGGTTTGAGTCTTCAGATCTCCGCAGTGTGGACATAATGATTCAAGAGATAAAAAATTTAGTCTTTCAGATTAAGAAACTGCTTCATTTAAGTGATCAACAGGGAGTCTTTAAGCGGAGAAGTGGATGTGATTATTAATAGATCAGCTGTATTTAATTTTTGAATTAATGTCGGTGTTTTCTCAAACATCACAAAATCAGTTTGTACTAAAAATAAGGTTTTCTTGGGGTCTTGAGTAAAAAGGCTACAAAACACTTGCTAAGGACAGCAGTAAAGCAAGGTTTATACATACACCAGGTACAGGTTCAGAGATGAAACAGTTTGGATGTCATCCCAGACTTGGTACTTTGATTTATTGCTGTATAGTGAAAAGATGACAGAGAACAGAACCTGCTTACTACAGGGTTATGTTGGATAATATTTAGTTTCAAGCAGGATTAGGTGACTGGTGTACAGTGATGCTAGGGTTTAAAATCTAGTTTAAGGTTCAAGATACTACAGGCTGCATTCTGCAGAGCCATAAGGACTGCAGTAAAAGCCAACAATGAGCGCAAGTATTTTATATACATGTCTTTCTTACACTGAATAAAGTGACTGGCATATGTGGGGGAAGAACAGCTAGAGGTTTTTTCCTAAAAAACCTCAACTTTCCATCTTCTGTCAGCATGGTGTCTTCAAAAATTAAAAATATATTATTATGATAGTTAGCTAAATGTTGCGCAGTTTTTAGGGAGGTATACACAAAAGTTGTTGCTATCTTGTTAGAGAGATGGCTGAGGTGGTATTGCAGGAGCAATAAAGTTTGTTGTTATTGTTGTATTTAGATTTCTAAGTCTAATTTTAAATTATTTGAGTTTATCCTCGAGATTCTAGACTGTCTGAGCAAGTTTAGCTCTCTGCTAGCAGCTTCGTAGGTTAGTTAATGTAACTGTTACAAGTGCACGCTAGTAAAGCCTGGATATGTTCAAACATCCAGTGGAATATAAACAGAACAGAGTAACACCAGAGAGACTGCTAGTTCATGAAACTATTCCTGTGTTGCTCTTGAGCAATATGTAATGAGCAGAGTTATACAAAATTCTGATGTAATGTAATATAGCTGGGAGACCGCTTTGCTTTAAAATCTCTACTCCAAGCTCCAAAATCAATGGTATGCATCCAGAATCATGTTTATGTTATAGTATAGAGCAAACTGGGAAAATTTAGATGCTTGGGTAATGCAGGAAAAGGAAAAAAAAAAATATGCCACAGGGAGTGATGACGTTTATATGCAGTAGCATGCAACATTAATGGGCTGGCTACCTTTTTCTTTCTAGCTTTTCTAATACTTGGGACCATTCTTGTAGGAGTAAAATTTTTGTAAAGTGTAGGTGAGATGGATATGGGTGTTGCCTGTATTCCGACATGGTACACTTGCATACTTCTGCTTTCAAGGGAAGCAGGGATGTGAGGTACTCAGTCCATACCACTCCTCTTGTTGAGCTCTGTAGACTTTGACTCAGACAGAAAAGCATCCCATTCTGTGGGATCGTTGCTGTATGCCCTGTAGAGTTCTGGTCACACATGCTTGTACTTACTGAATGTTACGGACAGAAGTCCTAGGCATGTGTAGGAGAAGCCTACAGACCTTGTTTAAGCTTGTACAAATTTGCCCTTGGAGTGAGTGCTTCATCTGTTCCTTGTCACGGTGTTTCTGAGGAGTGTGATGTATGCTAGGCTTGGCTGGCGCATCCCACCAGCTAACAAATACGAGCTCTTCTCAAGAAACCACCTCACCAGCCCTAGTGTAATGGCCCTGCCCAGCAATATCACGGGCAAAACTGCATTATAGTGGAGACTATGGGAGCAAGTGTGAGGTGTCAGCTGAGTAGCAGCCAGCTACAGAGCAGTGTGACTGCAGCGGGGCACGCTGGTGGCTTGTCTGTGACAGACCTGCTATGACTGACTTTCCTGGTTTGGACTTGTACAGGCATACCAGAAGATTTGGCTGAAATTACTTCACTAACAAGCTGCTTTGAAGTTATATGAAATATAAATTTGAAGTTGGACGAGAGGACTATGTTTGATTGTAGTCACCTCTGATGGTCTAATACATGTTGTGGTGGGCTGACCCTGGCTGGATGCCAGGTAGCCACCACAGCCGCTCTATCACTCCTCAGCTGGCCAGGGGAGATAAAATATAACAAAAGGCTTGTGGGTTGAGATAAGGACAGGGAGACATCATCCACCAATTACCGTCACGGGCAAAACAGAATTGACTTGGGGAAACTAGTTTAATTTATTACTCAAATCAGAGTAGGATAATGATAAAATAAAAACTAAATCTTAACACACCCTCCCCCCGTGCCTTCTGGAGCTCAGCTTCACTCCTGATTTTCTCTACCTCCTCCCCGGTGCGGCACAAGGGGATGGGGATGGGGGTTGTGGTCAGTTCATCACATGTTGTCTCTGACAGTCCTTCCTCCTCACACTCTTCCCCTGCTCCAGTGTGGGGTCTCTCCCACAGGGAACAGTCCTCCACAGACTTCTCCAGTGTGGGTCCTTCCCACAGGCTGCAGTTCTTCCTGAACTCCAGTGTGGATCCCTTCCATGAGGTGCAGTCTGCAAAACATTTCTGCAAAATTAATGGTGTTTTACAGTAAAGGTCATTTATGGAACTGTAGATAGCTGAGGGCACAAACTCTGAAATCTGTCTGAAGAGGCCCAAGAAGGAATCATAACTTTAAATCTCTATTTCTAGTATTTAAGATCTAACCTACAGGCTGGCGGTAAGTATTGATTTCTCAAAGTTTATCAGAAATGTTGTCAGGAATTTTTATTGCTGATGTACATTTGAATGGAGAGTGTTTGCAAGATGGGTTTGAGCTCTGATTCTCCAAAGTTGTACAAAATCTATTGTTAAAAGGTAGACTTCAGAAGCCTACTATTCCTCTAAAAAATAGGTTTTCTTTATTTTAGGATTAAAAATACGTACATCCTGTTTACTCTCCTGTAACTTTGAACTGTGAAATTACATGCTTATGAAACTTTTAAAAGTAACCCTATGTACATAGATTAGTAATACACCCAGGTAGATAAAGGAGTAAAAATTACCGATGAGCATTATAAATAATGATGAAAAAAAGAGCATATGTATCCTGTAGGAAAAAAATATGAATGCAATCAGTTCTAATGCTCTTTTAGAGCATCTGCAATAATAGAGGTTTTCTTATTCACATTTTATTTGAGCACGGTGAAATTTGACTTTTGCTCTCCAGATAATTTTTAATATACAGCCTCTTTCTTTGTTGATTTGATTTGCTTGTTTTTCAGTGGTGTACAGATATGAAAAAGAACTACATATTTTCCAGAGTAATGAATCTCTGAAATAGTATGGTGACAGCAGTGGAAATTGATAGTATGTTTGACCATTGTCTAGCATTTCGTGGACTCATTTACAAAGTGAGTTCAAATCGCATATAGACACTATAATTTGGATTTGGTAGCATTTTATACCTACTCGCATAGCTGTAAATAACTGCACAACATGCTAGCCAGTGAACAATCAAGCTCATTATCTTTGATAGAGCCATTCATTTCTTGCTTTTATATGCATGTCTTTTGTCTCTCATTCCTACCATTATCAGAGTTTGTTTCTCTTCATTTTTAAGGATATCTTTTTGAATGGAGTTTTAGAAGTTTCCAGGCTGCTGTGGAGGGCAGCTTGCAGGCATAGGTCTATTAATGTTGAAGAGGTAGCCATTAAAGCAAGTAACCTCTAAAGCAGTGAGAGAGGGAATAACTTTCATCTTTATGGGGCTCTATGAGGCACTGAATTTCTGGAAACATCTTTAAGGTGTTTTTGCCTCCAAGCAAATCTCCATGCTGATTCTTGTTCTTCTGCAACATCTTACTCTACAAGGGAGATACAAAATGCATTTTCAGGCATTCATTTACCTGTGTGACCTCAGGTGTCAGAAGAATTGAAGAGCAACAAAAGGAATGAAGTCTTACATCTGGTAATGTGGTTTGTTGGGGTTTGGCATGTTAACTCGCCAAATTACATCACTGTCTGTTGACTGTCCGTGGGAATATCCTTGCTGACAAATCTCTGTATTTTCAGTGGTACAATATTTTAAAAATTAAACAGTTGTGTTCAAATCAAATATTATTACTGCTGTAGAGTCTACAGCAAGCAGACAAACTTTGTAAGTCTGTAGTTTTTAATGCTAGAAACACCATGCAGATGCACACTGGGATAAAACATAACCCCCACCTTTCTGTGCTCATGCTGGCATGAAGAATGGCTGTCTTGGCCATGCAGTCCTAAATTTGCAATCCTTTTGCCTGAATGATGAGGTCCACAGAATCTGATGCAGCTCACTGTCATGCCCTTTGCCTACATACAGCTTTAGCTGGGCAAGATGGCAGTGCTTACCCATGTTGGGCACCCGGTCTTCAGTACCAGTGCAGACACATCAAGGTGGGTATGCACAGAAAAAAGAGTTGATGCTGAAGACTTCATATCCTCATGCACATTTCAAATGGGTTTTATTTCAGATTAGCCCTTGTTTGGTCCCTTATACTGAATGACTGCAGCTGGAGAGCATTCTGGAGACATTTTGATCTTTTACAAATGAAGTACATTACTTTGACACCTTTTATATTTATTGTGGTAACGAGTCCTGCAAATTCCTTATGCGGTCATAAATTCAAGATACAACAGCTAAAGGCAAACACATTTCAGGCAACTAGTGCTTAGGCTCCTCAGACCTGAGACAAGCAAATACCTGTTCAGAAGAGATCACGCTTACGCCGTGGTCAAAGATATTGTCATCATCAACCTGCTTTAGGAATTTCTGTTGAAGGAAGCCACTTTTTCTTTTTGGTGGATCTTCATAACAGACCTACCTGACTCAATAGGTGGCATCCTCTGAGGCTCTGAGCAACCTGATCTAGGTAAAGATGTCCCTGCTTACTGCAGGGGGGTTGGACTAGATGACCTTTCGAGGTCCCTTCCAACCCAACGCATTCTATGATTCTATGATTTAGGTTCACCTGAAAGAAATCCAGTGCCTTAAGACCACTCCACAAATGAACCCAATATCTTTGCAGTAAGTAAGGACATTTGGGAGATTCACTGCAAAAGCACGTGCCTGACCACACCGAAGTGCTAACATAGCTACAACCACGGCACGGTACATATGCGGCGCTTCACTATATAAGCTCATGGCCCCACCAGTTTTCAGTGTAACCCCCCACCAACCAAGTAAAGTTTAAGAAAATGGTACATTGCCCACCTGAGGGTATGATTACAAGCCATATGTGCCAGGGACCTTAAATCAGTTTCATCTGTTCTACTGTTTGTCCTGAAGTAATGACTACACCCTTCAGACTCCTCAGTCTTGTCACTTCCCAAAAAACAAAGGGAGCATTCTCTTGGAAACTTAGTAACACCCCACCACCACCTTTTTTTTTTTTTAAGGTGGAATATCTTCTGTGAGGAAAGGATTGCAATAATGAAAGTATAAAATGTAATTCTGCATTGCCCAGTATTAAAAAAAACACAAGTTAGACCTCTGGAGATTGGATTAAAATTCAGCTGATGAAATAATAATTATGGGGATGGAATGGCAGAGGTGTCACTGATCTTATTGTAATTAATTCCGTGGAGTTCATGTTATGAACTTTTCCTTATTGCTCTCAGAGCTAAAAATAAGAAAATCTGGAAATCTCATGCAGCATTAGGCTCTCAGCAGATGGGGATTTTATTGGGAAACACCAAATACCATTACTTTCATTATTAACTGATGAAAAAATTTATGTTGTTGATGACCTTAGTACTATCACTGATGAATTTTTTTAGTCTATTTCTTAGAATAATGGTGAAGGCACTGAACAATTAACACTGTACTTTTAGTGTTTCTCTGACCTTATCATACATGGCTTTTAAACCTGCAGCTACTTAAGGTGTCGAACTGTAGATGTAAAATTTCAGATGAAAATCAATAGCTACTTTTTATTTAGATGAGAAAAATGAGAAAAAAGCTGATTTGTGGTTTTGGAAGCTGCACGAAGAGGGAAAAAGAGTGCAACAGGTTCTGGTTAAAGGATATGAATTATATGAAAAGCAACGCTTGAACATTGTTGTGTTAATGTTACTGCATGACTTAAAAATGGCACATGAATAAGTATTTTCAAGTATTTAATAAGAAAGCACAGTAAATAATTTGTCACTGTCTCTTCAAATCCTTTGGAACTGTATTTAGTAAAAAACTTTACTGATATGAAATACTTGAATTCAAGTAATTCATTAGACCATATTCCTCTTTCCATATTACACACTATTGTTCAAATGCTGAGCTATGTCTTATTGATATGTTTTTTTAATGTCTCCACATGGAAATCCATATTTATTCATTATAAAGTATGGTCTATCAGGTTGTTTTCTTTCATTAGCTTTTACTATCTGATTCCAGGGTAATATAGTGGCTATTGAATTGGAAGAACAGCTCTTGATTCCTGTGAAGAATGTGCCTCAGACAATTCATGTCATGCCGTGCAAACATCCTGGAATTCCTTGTTGGTGTCTGGACAGATCAAGAATATAAATCACAGTGCAAGACTTTTTCTGCCAAATCAATTGGCATCTCTTTCCATTTCCTTCTATCTCTCAGCTGTTCACTGGGCAGCTCATTCCTATGGCGGACTGAGAACTGAATATCATAGATTTTGAATCCAATCTTTCCAAACCCAGTAGTAATAACAGCAATAGCAACAACAGCAAATGTAACACAGAACAGCCTTTATTATTATCTTTTCTTTGTTCCCTCCCCACTTCAAGAAACAAGTCCTACATCATCAGCTAAACTAGATCACCCAACGTGGCTTCTCGAAACCTTGCTTTCCAAGACATATATTTGTGATCTTAAGCTGAATTGGCCCAGGCAGGTTATTTCCCCTCAAATATGACTTGTTCATTATGGGATGTGTAACAATGGGACCTCTTCTTTCTGAGTCATCACCAGTAATAAATAGGTGTACATTACCTTTTATCTTTCAGGCCACCACAGTTGGCCAGCTCTAAAATGCTCAAAACTGTATAGAGCTTTAATATTTCCTTTTTATTTCATTGCAACTGATGGAGGGGGTGGCACCCCTTGTCGTGCCTTTTTTTTTTTTTTTTACTTCTTTTTCTTTTCAATGATATTTCTAGGTTTGTCTGGAAGCTTTCCAAGTTAAGATTTTTTTCTTCTTGTCTAGTCTCTCAGTTACACCAAGATTTCTAGAAGTTACTTTCATGCAATTGTGGAGTCTCCAAGTCTTCTTTTAATTCTCTTTACCTAGCAGAGAGTTGTATCAGCACTACCACAGTTGTCTCCCTGTTTAAAGAGGAATGCCAGCTCACTGTGTCTTTCTCCTCACTCTTTGAAAACAGACCTGAGTTTCTACTTCCTTTCAAGCCTGGAGACTAGTACAAAATAGAGAGATTTTGAGATGTTATAGTTACAAGGAAGGGTTAGTGAAGAAATTTACTTTTTCCCAATACAATCTCTCTTATTTAAAAATCTGTGTAGGGTAGGTCTCATTTCCCTGAACACAAAAGCTGCGGTCAGCTGGGTATTTGCAGCTCAGCACACTTTTCAGCAGAGCCCCTCACTTCACCTAAATTCCAATTTAAATGATAGTTAGGTGCCCAAAAAGTCCCAAATAGTGAATCAGTTTATCTTCTCTTCCAGGACTTAGCAGTAAAGGTGATTATATCAGATGTTTGTCAGTTAAGTTCCTGGCTACATACTTTAAGTTACCCACACATTACCAAAACTTCCAATTTTGTGCAGGTTAGAGTTCCTTTCCTAGTGCTCAGTTGCGCTAATTTAGGTGGAGAGCTCAAATTACATCAAAATTGGTTGGTGACAGCAACAATGAACATTGCTTGCGATGCTTGTGGCATGCAGTAAAGCAATCTGTGATCTGATTTCTAACATCTATTCAACTGGACAGAGATTGAATTTATAGAATCTTAAACTTAAAATAACTTTCTGGGAAGGATAATCAAACCCAAAGTTATCATTAACATTTTTAGAAATACTGCCTTCTTTAAGATCTGTGCAAGAGGTTTAAAAGAAAACTTTTCACAATTTCCTCCAGGATTTTTTTTTTTAAATACCCAGAATATTGTCAACGTTCTTCATCAAAACTAAAACTTTTAAATCTTGAGTCAAAACTAAAAGAAAGGGTGAATCAAATCTTAGTTTTCAGGGGACTCACTGGAGCTAGCCAGGATGTAAATACCTGCATATGTGAGTGGGTTAATGGCACCCTGACTATTGCAGTCTGCAGAAAGTAAACAGTTTAGGCATTACTTATTTGCATGTATGAAGAAATAAGTATAACGGGTGCTAGAGGGAAACGTAACATTTAATTAGCATTTTAATATTCTAAATACAAAACAATTAGCATTAGTTTACCAAACTTTGGAATTATTTTAATGCATTTTAGTTCTTTTTATTCATGGTTCATGTTCAGGTTAGGGCAGTGAGTTAGGGAAGGAAAGAATCGCAGACCCGCTGTGGGTTAGAACCTACTGCTATATGGTCGTGTGGGTATTGCAGTAGACAGGCAGCCTGATTATAATGTGACATGAATTTAAAGCATTAACATACACATTTTCAGACATAGTTATGGGTACCTAGTTAATTCCTGGAGGTATTTATAGCAATATTCATGCACACTGTTTAAAAGCATTATGGTCTAGTGCCCGGGGTAATTACACTCTATTGCCATGAAAAGAAAATGAATGATACAAAAGTTTAAACTTAGTTCATTGTAAACTTAGTTCATTGTAAACTTAGTTCATAAACATGCAGAGGATCAACAATGTTAAGTGCAATATATCACTTTTACAGAAAGACTTTAAAATTCAGTACTCTCCGATTTCTGTAATAAAGAGGGTAAAATGTTTTTTGTTAATACAGTGAGAATAAATGGCAAATTTAAGATAAGAAATGGAATTCAATAGTATATGTTCAACTTTTTATTTTTAAAATGAAATTGGACATCATGATAATGGTGCTTTTTGTTATTATTGTGCAATTATTTTCTCTAAATGTTAGGGTATTTGGGGAAAACATGATGCTAAGGTAACTCAGTAAAAACACAAAGCTGAATTATGTGAGTTTTTCTTTCCTTTACTTTGCTCTTCTAATCCATCCATGGATAGTAACAATTAGAGCATTATGAAAGTTGTCTTTTGGTATCCCTTCTACTGCTCTGAACACAACCTATCTAATACACAATGCTTCATTTATTGCATGCTATTGTGTTGCTGAACATGCAGGTATCACAATGTAATGAAATGCAAAACTTCCTGAAATTTTAAATTCATTAATAAATTAGTACGAAATTTAACAGTTAGAAAGATTCCTCCTTACTTTATTCTTCATCATCTAACATGTAAGACCAGCCTTTTCAAGACTGTATTTATATGCATACGTCTTTCCTTATATGTGAGTGGTAATGAATCCAAAAGCTAATATTGCTACTTTCATCAACTCATTTCTCCAGCAGGACAAACAGGAGAACAAGCAGAAAATTATATACATTTTTCTACTTCACACTTGTTAGCATACTAATGATGTGAAGCTGTCAGAACTACCAGCATCGCAACTTGCTAATGATTTCTTGTACCTGAGCTTGGACGAAAGGAATAAGCAGACAAGCTGAAACTCCAGTTTCCAAGGAGACAACCTTAGAAACATGTAAGAAATATTTAAGTAGGTACGACATGTCTCCAAGAACCGGAGATTTTTTTCCTTGCACAGTGACATATATAAGCTATGCTGAAGAGGAATCTGTGCCCTCTGGTCTTCATTCTGAGGCTGAGGTCTTGTGAGCTTGCGAGCCACAAGGCTTACACAGGGAAATAATGAGTTCCCTGGATTCTAGAGTTATGTTTCAGATGGTTATCAGTCACAGGCACTGAACAGAACCATGTTGTGTGCATACTTATCTGTCTGTCTAGCTCTCTGTCTAGCTCTGTATTCATTTTGCTGTTTTTATTTATGGCCACGGGAAAGCGTGTCTTCTTCACTTAAATTAACCCATGTGAAACATCCTGTGCTAAGCTATACTGCGCATGAAAATAGAACCAAACTGTAGAGGGATGCTGAAAAAACATTTGATGATGCTTGAGGAAAACAGTAGGTGCCTTGGTATTCTCTTTCTTCAACTCAAGGTGTTGCATATAAGGAAGTGTTTTAGAGTACTAGATCCTGCTTTTCCATTACCGTGTTGTCATGAGCACCTGTTGTTTCCTGCTAGCCTGCTTTACAACTGATATTGCAAAATACATACTCTGTAATGAAACCGTTCTGAACTGTTCTTACATACAAATACTTTTCCAACCTTTGCCACGCTCAAGGGAGACGTAAAGAGGGGGAGACCGAGTTTCCTTCCAACTATTCAGTGAATGCAAAAAATAAATGGTGGATGAGCAATATACTTAATTCACTTTTAAGCACCTGCGTTGGCATCAATGGGTTAGTCACCTTTGTGGATCAGATCTTCGTTCTCCCAGAGCTTCGTTCATATCAGCAATGCTACGGTAGTTAGTTATCCAACATGTAAACATTTCAAGTAGTAAATAGATGAAGCCTCTCTCCACTAGCCCCTTCCAGAGATTTTCTTTCATTTTTGATCTTGGATACAGAAAACAAAGAAAAAGCTCTGACAATAGCCAAAAAAAGCTAAATAGAAAATATCGCCGATCAAAGAAAATCTTAATGCAGAAACAGTAAAAAAGACTATGTACTGCTTAAGACTGTTCATTTCACAGGGCAAAACTCACAAAGCAAACATATACTTCTTAATTACCACCACAATATGAGAGGAAGTATCTGCTTTTCAGCAGATATTTTATTTGAAAGATTCATTACAGCAATTGAAACAGCGTTTAATTTTAATACCTTCAGAATGTAAGGGCAGATGGGATGGCATTCAAAGAACATTGAGACTAATAGGTGTAAGAGTCAATTTTAGTAAAAGACAGAATTAAGTAGGTCTACATTAGGCATGTGGTAGGACATATTTGTTAGAGTTGTCTGGGAAATGGAAGATTAGTTCCACACAGAAATCAAACAAGAAAAGGAAGATCTAAAAAGTGGGAGCTGCTGGAGCTCAGCTACTCATGAATAATAGTTCTAACTGCAAAATTGTAGCTAGAATATCTGTGATTTCCCACCAGAGAAAAGTACTAACTTGTCCTTAAAATGATATGATGATACATCCATGATACATCTCTTTGTATCATGCAGGGATAATAAAAATGTTTATCAGGGTTTATAATGAGGAAATCTGGCACGATATCTTATCCAGCCAGCATAAATCTTTCTTAGCACTTTTAAACGTAATAAATCAATATGGAAAACACTATCCTAATTACAGTGTCACTGATGGTCAGGTTCAGTTTGCAAATAAGCCATCTAAACTTAAATGGCTACCTTTAGGTGTCCGTATGTGGGGTAGGTATCCTTTTCTGTGTTCCCTGTGCTCAACGGAGATCGAAGGCTTAATTTAGCTGCTCACCTACAGGCGTTTTACTGCAATTTGAGAGGCCTTTCCCTTCAGCCACGGCTCCAGAGGGGCAGATGTCTCCCAGAGGTTGTTTCCTAACTGCCAGGGCCTTAGAAATGTCTCTTGTACCCTTTAGGTAACCCTAGACTTGGAAGGGTTGGAGTCTAGAGAGCTACTCAGCTGAGCAGCCACTTGGGAACAGGATCCAGTTGTTTAAGCGCAGGTAACATTTGAAATGCCCTGCAATATATCATACTTCTGTACAGGGCTGACGTTTGTCATACATGATACATGACCTATACAAAAATAATTGTTTTCTTGACCAGCTGTGAGAGGCCAAACTGAATGGTGTAAGTTATCTAAAATAGTATCTAAACAGCTGAATCCTTCTCTAGGTTAGGTGAATAACTCTCCTCGCTCCCCTAACTGCTTTGCTTGTATCTCATTTGACTATGGTGAGAACTTAGACAGTAACTCAAATGTAGCTCCCTAAGTTAAGGTGTTTTGATTTGAAACTGAACCCTTCCTTCAGCCCTGAATCTCACTTTAAGACATGCAACAAGAGTTAAACATCAACCTAAAAGTTGTTGCTTAGATACTAATGGTCATTCTTTAGCTTGTATTACTTTGGAAGAAGACTTTGTTACCAAGAAAAATTATTTATCTGTCTGTCTATCTATTTATTTTTAAAGATTTTTAAATAGTTTATAGAAAGAATAAAAAAGTTTCCTAAAGCCATAAACATAACTGATTTGGAACATCAATTTAACATAGAAGGGTTCAAACAAAAGGTAGGACTTGTTCATGGACTCTAAGAACACAATTCCAAAACACTAAGAAACTTATGCTTAGTAGTGGCCAAGAGCTTATATGAAAACAATAACAACAACAATAATAATAGTTGTTGTTATTATTGTTATTGCTGTTGTTGTTGTTGTTGTTATTATTATTATTATTATTATTATGGATGTACCAAAGGTTAAGGAAATGGCAAATGAGGTCAGTTAAAATTAAGAAATGTATATGACTGTTGAGGGAAGTTAAATGAGCCGACAAGTATCAGTAGTGAACAAGGTTAAGACTCTATGTAATTTAAAACATGAATATTGCAGTCAGGTAGAGGGCTGTAGCTGAATGCTGATGAAAAAGATTGCAAAAGGCGACTAAACTAAGTACAAATTTTGTCAGAAAGTTCTCCATATTTAGAAGAATGTAGGAAGACACATTCACTCCATCTGATGAGGACAGAATTTACCAATTTTGACAGAGGAGGATGTGAAGGAAAGTATGTTAAAATAAATATTTCCAAATCATTGAGCCCAAAGTACTTCCAAACCAGAGCATTAAATTAACTAGTTGCACTAGTCACATCAAGAACTGTTAATGTTTGGCAAACCTTGGAAACATACTAGAGGATTGGAAGACTAAAATGGAAACAAAGAATGATATAAAAAAAGAAGTGATAGTGATGAAATAATTACTCGAGATCTGTAACTAAAGAAACAGAAGAAGAAACAGAAAGAAACAGAAGAAACTCTACAGGATAGTTTCATGCAAGTTTGGTCCTGTCTGATACAATACTTTTCTTCCTTTCCACGACATTACAGGTTTGAATAATAAAGAGGCACATGCTGGCATTGCACCTGGATTTCTCCAAGACATTTGCCATAGGACATCCAGTAAACTGTATTTAACTGGGCAATAGAGTGATGATTTTATTGTTTTCTGGTTAAGCCTGCATTTCAAAGGCTGATTTTTTTTACAAAGACAAAGACAAGATATTATTGTAAAGTGATCAAAATTACCTTGCTAAATGGTCTCAATGCACTAAAATGTGTTTTCATACATTCAGAGGCAAGGTAATAGTTCAGAGCTTCCATGATAAAGGTGGTCTCAGTAGGAGGGAAATTCAGTCTTTCAAAGTAAAGATCTGAGGAAAACCTGATATCAACACTTACAGCTAGCAGAAGATAAACTCTGTAATGTCAAAAATATTTCTATGATCCTTTGGTGTAGAACAGGGTAGCAGAATAGGCAGATCTTGACTGTGCATACCATTAGTAAAATATATCTAGTATGCCTACTTCAAACGGAGTTATAGAACAAATTTCAAGGAAAGCTAACAAATGATCCAGGAGGCAGAAAAAAAATAAAATAAAATATTCTTATTCAAATAGAAGGTTGGGAGATTACTTGATCTATGTGCTTTGAAAGGCACTTAAACATGGAAGAGACACAAATTACTAAAAGCCTTTTCAGTCTTGTTTACAAATGCATAAAATGAAAAAAATGTCTGGAGAGTGAAGTTAAATAAGTGCAGTTTTAAAACCAGATGCAGTTTCCTGGCAGTGATGGCAATTACCATGGGGACAGGAAAAGAATTATCCACCTTAAAGTGATTGTCTTTAAAGTGAGGTCTGTCATTGGTAAACAAAGATCTGCTTTAACAGTTTCACAAAGGCATGTTAGTTCCCCTGTGTGTGTGGTTTGGGTTGGATGAACCTGGAAATTTGTGAGTTTTGGGAACTTTCTGTTTGCTTCTTTCCTCCTTGGGCCATGGGAAAAAGAAAATTTCCTGTATTGTCCTCCATAAACTGATGATGCTTGAATTTCTTGGTTAGGGCATTGACTGTAAGTGAACTTCATCTTTTAGGACCTCAGTTGATCAGTTTCAATAATTAAGTAGAATTCGTTTCTCTAGAGCACAGCTGATTATACATGCTACTGTTCTTTTGGGTTTTTTTCTTTCTATTGAGCATCAAAAATAATTGAGCCATGGCTGGTGATGATACATGAAATAGTGATGCCAGGTATGTGTTCTGCCCACATTCTTGAGGGTTTAAGAGGTGTCACATTCCGGATTGGAAGACATTTTCCTACAGACTAGGCTGGCTTTTTTTTTTTTCCTACACACTCACATATTGAATAGGACATAGTTCATCTCCCAGGATTACCAAAGCAGTTCTTTATCCTTGCAGGAATTGAGACAGTGACATCTTAGTCATTCCTGTTCCCTGCCAAACCACAGTTAGGTCACCTGAGGACTGGTACAGTTTGCTCTAAGTACAATCATTTGCTTCTCCATAAGGGGATCTCTGTGAAATTTAATATCCTGTGAAAAATCAGAACAAAGGATCTAATCAACATTTATGGCCCTCATTTTAGTTAAAAAAAAAAAAATAGAGCTGTAAAAATTGAAATGTATTTGTTTGCTTTGTAACAGTGCTTCAACGACTGTGATAGACACTTTCCAGTATTACTGTTTATAGGTGTTTCTATACAGACAAAAGATGTGTAGTACCAAAACATTTTTAATTCTTGCTAATAACAAAGGCATAACAAGATCCAGCAACTGGAAGTTAAAGAAGTGTGTAATTTTCTAGCTTGAAATGAAGATGAAGTTCCTGGCAGTGAGGTTAATTGAGCATTGAACTAACTGACCAAGAGAGGTAGTAGATTCAGCAACGTTTGCTATGTTTTTGGAAATGAGTTTAGATGCATTCCTAAACGAGATGGTTTTTGAAACAGTCTGCTGGGGAGAGTCTGTGGTCTTGTCTCCTCTGCCGTTGGTGTCTGTGAGGTTTTTGTGTCGCCTCATTCATTTTCCTTCTTCAAAAGCAGGTGAAGACAGAGGGGGAGAGAGTGGAACAACCGACAGCACTGTCGACCCTTCCACTAGCTGTGAAGAGACGAGAAGTGCACTGTGAGCGTGTTTATGACTGAGTACTGGAGTGACATTAGGGTCCCACTGGGTCAGGTATCACTCAGCTCTACAGTAGGACCGTCTGCTGCAGAGCTTAGAATTTAAATGGACAGGCAAAGGCGTGGGACGAGTTACAACTTAGTGAAGTGACAGGCCGAAAGTGACATTTTAAAGCCACCAATTATTGTTTGAGAGTCCTGTTATTTCACTTAGAAATTCTGTAGTGAGGGGATTTGTTAAGGCAGGAAAACAAAACACTGGGCTTGATCGCAGAATTAAAAATAGGCTGAGGATGTGAAGAGGGAGCAAGACTGAATTAATATGGAAGACTTTTCCAAGTGAATGCTGCAGGAGCTGGGGTGGGGGCAGACTTGTAAGGCCCAGTGTCTCCGGTTTTGTTGGCTTAAGCTTCCGTCTGCCTGCATTAAACGTGTTCCCTTCTGAGCTCGTCCAGGCAGTCCTGATTAGGCCTTGAACTCCTGAAGTGGGTAAAACTCCCCAGTAAGGAAGGTGGTGTGGTCCCCATCAGCTCCCTGCTTGCTTTCTCCAGCCACAGGATAGGCTTGAACAAGTCTTGCTAATAGCTGTCCCTACTCTTTAAATTGGAAAAATTGCTAAGTTCTGCAGACATACAGCTTGCTACAGCTGGTGACTTGGCTTATTCAGTGCCATGAACTGTGTTCAACACTTTTTACCTTTGTTTGTAGCAGAGTCTCTGGAAACTGCGTTGCCATGGCAATGTGATTTGCTAGTCTCTTCCAAGAGCGTGTGCTTGGGGAGAGCTAGCGAGCTGCAACTTTCTTTCTGACTAAGAAGTAGGCTTCCAAACAGTAGAGATGAAGCTAACAAAAAGTCACTGATTTTTTGTGTGAAATGAGTATGATTGAGGTAAGTGATTGAAGTCATGATCGCCAGTTTCCAGACCATGGCTGGACTTCTCTACATCACTCGGGCATCAGGCAGGAACTGAAGGTCCCTATTCCGTTTTGAAGATAATTACTCAGATAGGGGAATAGCACATTAAGAGCCTGGGTCTCTTTTCACCACTGCATGTACAGAGTCAGGGACATTCTAGCATGAGCTAAATGACAAATACTGATGAGGCTTCCTTTGAGATCCCATGTAGAAGCAGTTCAGTGAGAAAGGGAAAGATTTGGTCCTGTAAGTGTTTTGAGCATCAGAATTCTATTTATAAATTATGCTGGATTATTTTAATGTGGGTCCTGTAGGATTCTTCCAGAACTAGTCAGCCTCCTTCCACTTACCGAGTCAACAAAATCAGCTACGATGCTAAGGCAAAGCTATAAAATGGGTTCTATATATAATCTTTGCAAACTCTTCCAAAAACTTTTCAGTCTGTTATCAGTGATGCAAACATTCATACTGCAGGAGAATTATTTTCATTTTTTCAGCTAATTACTCAGTAGTGGTTGTGAAATTTATTTTGCAGGATGCAGTATAGTTAGTTACCAGGACTCTTGGTGTCTGTAGACATCAAGTTTGTGTTTGGAGCTTTCTTCCTCAGCTTTTTGGTTCCTCTACAATCTCTTATTTTAAATTCTTGGCCTTTTAAATTTGCAAGATTTCATCTTTTTTTTTAGCTTTCGAGCCTTTTTACTGTGATGTGAGAGGAACATCACAGTATACTTCCTTACAGGGAATCTCTCAGACAGTTTCTGAAAGGCTGAACTTAAATTACTACTTTTGTCTCCCTCATGGCATTTGGGAGTTTCCCTTGGAAGCTATAAAATGCAGCAGGATGCACAGCCATGTAAAATAAAAAATCCATACGTTTTC
The DNA here is from genome assembly GCA_008658365.1 of Alca torda. Lineage (NCBI taxonomy): Eukaryota > Metazoa > Chordata > Aves > Charadriiformes > Alcidae > Alca > Alca torda. The sequence goes on from CM018079.1 coordinate 68,340,661, forward strand.
CATAAGGCTTTGTATTTTGCTCATTTTTTTCTTGCTTCTTAAATGGATTTTGACTTCTATTACAAAAATCAATTGTTACATGTCATAATTCATGCTGGCTTATGAATACTTTTGTACAATAAAGTTCTCTAAAGATGTAAAACCTTTTTCTTCAGTTTGCAGTACTTCTATTTTTCTGTTTAACAGAAGGAACTTTTTTTTTCCAAACGCCTTTATTAATGTTATTGTCATCATCTCACATACATCTTCAGGTTAAGACTACAGAGTGTTACGCAGCTGCTGGGTGCCTGACTTACAAATTCAGGGATCTAAACCTCATGCACACAGAAGCTGTCAAGCAGCGCACTCAGCTGTCCCTGCATTCTGCAGGCTATAGACCTCAAAGTCTAGTTTTACTTGGAAAAGTGACAGTGAAAATTAGGCTGCAGATCTCCGTGTTTGTTGTGTTTTTCTTCTACCAGTGAGTTAGTTCTGCAGATGATACCAGAGTTGTCCACATTCCTGATCAATAGTGCATGCACCATATGGCCACTGCACTCGCAGTGATTGGGGGAGCCCTCTCTGTTGTGTCAGGTGTGCGCGTCGACAAACACTCCTCATTTCTCCCGTCATGACTGATGACAGGGCCAAAAGCTGAGCTGAACTGGGAGCTGCAAATGAGCAGTTAATGTGACTGTGGGCATTGAGCCTACAATAAGCCCTGCTGCCGGGCATGAGCAGAAAAATGAAACAATGGCGGGAATTTGGTAATCCTTTTTTCTCTGCCTTCTGTAAGAGAAAAGTAACATCTTGAATGTGCCTTATATAGGAGACAGAACATGGATTAGAAGCACTTTTTACTTAGAAGAATTTCTATACTCTATACCTAAAGACATGGCCAAAAAAGAGTTAGCAAACTGTATTTTTCCTAGCTACTGAGGTAACAGATTGGGAAAACTCTTTGCTGAAGTAAGGTATTACCTAGAACTGTCCTTGCACAGTTTTAAGAAACGGTTCAGATTTTTGGCGAAGTGATGTTGTGTAACTATCCCTAGACCTCCAAGTGAAAAAGAGAGAAACCATGCCCCCAAAATTAGACATTTCATTTGTTTGTATGTTTGCAAAACCAACTTATATGACAAAGTTATGTTCTATACTTTCCATAAAATTACTGTGGATCTGCAAGTACTGAGGAGCCATCATATCCGGTATTCATAAACAAGGTAGTTTTTCATCCCAGCAATTTTTCATTGCCAAATGGTTCAGAGTGTCCATAGGAGGTTCAGTAAGAAACACCAGTGCAAGAGTAGATTTAGTTCCTGCTGCGCGTCTCAAAGAACTAACAGAAACTCCAGGGGAGCACATGGAGTAAGAAAGCCAAGAAAGCATAACCTCAGTCATCAACATAACCTTAAAAAAAAACCACATAAAAAGCCCCTACAAAACTCCTACCTACAAATAAAACTTTTGTCCAAAGCACTCACTAGGCAGGGGCTTTAATTATAAGCCAAGAAATTTCTTCCGACTGTAGATTTCTCCTGATCTTGAGGAAACCAGACTTGTGAACAAACTGTATTTTATAAAGGAAATGTCTGATTTTTGCTCATGAAAGAAACAGCCTGCTAGATATCCTCCTTGAAGTCATCCCAATTACTGAGATCCAAAACTCCAGTTGCTTGAGTGAAAGCCTGCACTAGTTCTATGCCAAATTCAGAGCAACTGTAAAGATTCAGAGCCTCAGAAATGCCAGTGAACTTGCCCACATTACCCTGTCAGACAACCTGATCTGCTGAAACACAAGCAGTCCCTTAAGAGAATGGTAAGAATTAGTTCAGAACATAGATCAATGTTGTTTATTCAGTTTTATCTGATGCTTTTTTCCACCTTTTTATGAGGCCAGAACATCAAGTTTCATCACTTCTGCTTCTTGAGGGAAAAGATGAACTTGCACTTAAAGACAGTGGGGAAGTTCTAATAGAAAATACTTTAAGGTGACAGCTATGGCTTCCCAAGTGGGGTAGCTGATAACACATTATTCTATTATGGAGCAGAGGTAATTCTGGCACTGATCCTAGCATTCCTATTCCCCAGGCTGCCAGCTTGTGCCACTACATTACTTAGCAACAATATGAAATGACAGGAATGTAAAAGAGCAAACCCAGCTGACTCAAAGTGATTGGGAGGGTGAGAAAATTCCACAGTCAGCTCCAAGGCACTGCAAAGGCCAACAGGAAGGATGTAAGAGGGATATGAAAGATGACTTGCATTCTAGGGCTTCCCCAGCATGCAAAAAGCAGAGCAGAGTTGACATTTCTACACTTTTCTCCAAGTCCATTTACAATAAATATTTAAAAGCAAGAAAAAAAAAATTAAAAAACAAACCCTGAAGGAAAGAGATGGATTCATAATTCATTATAGAACTATATCTTGCACAGAGAAGAAGCATGTCCTGAATGCGAATTGACAGTCATATCTTGCCAAAGACAATGCACAGTTGTACAAGGGTGATACTGAAAAACATTTTGTGCTGAGTTTAGGAGAGAAGCTTTGTTTCTTTTAATAGTTAGTAAAATTCACTTTGTTTCTTTACTTTTCTCCTTTTTTTCTTCCTGGGTACACATCTTTTTTTTTTCCCTTTCTCTTGTCAAAGACATCAACTCAACTGAGTAGCCTGTCCTATTGAAAATAGGTTAAAAAAAAGAGCTTCACTGGTCAGTGAAGCAATTGTACAGCATCTAATTAAAACAATACTTCTTCAAATAGTTGTTAATTCACAAGGTAGTTTCTCTTACACTTTCTGGAGCATTTATTTCTTTCTAGATATTTGGAACGAGGATTTTTGTTTTCTTACTAAAGGGATTGTGGTTTGCACTATGGCAATGAATTACTGCCAGATACCATCTTTCAAATTAGAACTAACTTCCATGACTAGGCAACTTTTGGGTGGCTTTTTCCTTAGGTAAGTAAAGAATCTAACTTAATCTGTCATCTAATGTAAACCACCAAGATCAATAAGAGCAAAAAGGCCATGAGATAATCCTTGGAGACATGCACAATGATGATAATACATTCAGAGAGGACAACACCACTTCGGAGGAGATAAATAAAGCTTTTGTATCATTGTTCAGTGTAGAAACACCTGGGGAGATTCCCATGCTAGAATATTTTGAGGGGTTAGGATGAGGATTAATGAAGGATACTGAAGTAACAGTATCAGTGGAAGGTGATTGTGGTAAGCAGAAGCAGAATGAAACTAACAAATGATTAACATTGGATGACATTCACCCACAAGTCCCAACAGTACTCAAGGATGAAATAGTACAACTATAGATGCACCATGTATCTCATCTAACTCTTAGTATCTGAAAAACTGAGAAAATCAAATGTGGTGACAGTCCTTAAAAAAAAACATTGCAGGGGGACCTGGGGGAGCACAGACCTGTAAACCTGCAGGCACATTAATAAAGATTGTGTTGACTCCGAACTAGCTGAGATCTGAATAAATGGAAGCTACTTGAGAAGAACCAATGATTGCAACTTTGTATGTTTTCCACTTTCTTCTTCAATGGCTTGGCTTCTTCAATGGTTTGACTTCTTCATTGGCTCCCTTTCTTCAATAACTGATGTCTGAGGAGGACCCTGTCAGTTCGTCTGCCTTTGATCCCCATCACTGTGTTCTGGAATCCAGTTTCCATCTGTCACTGAGTCCAGTCTGGAACTCTCCCAGTGCCTGCTGCTTACATCTCCCTGGGAGCTTGGTATGGTTTTGTATATATTTGTATATATTGTATTTATTTCATTATTTCCTTTTTTATTTTATTATTAATATTTCATTAAAGTAGTTTAGTTTTTTTCTAAACTCATAGATCTCTCTATCTCTCTTCTCTCCTTGGAGCGAGAGGTGGGGGAGAACATCTGTCGTCTTGCCATTGGCCAACCCAACCCAAACCATGACAGATACAAAGATACGATTTTTAAGATGGGGAAGTCCTATCCTACAAACATCTTTGAGTTCTTTTAAGACCTCAAGGCACTTGTGGATAAGGGTAATATGTTCAGTTTGCTCTGCGTGGATTTTCAAAAGGCTTTTTGCAAGGTCTCACGTAAAATGCTCGTGGGGAAATTGAACAACTGAAAAGGCAGGTCCTAACATGGGTAAATAAATGGTTAAAAGATAGGAAAGAAGGTAGAAACAAATCATTACATCTCACATACAGGAAAATTGCCAGTAGTATTCCACAGAGACTGGGACTTGTAATGTTCAACATACTCATAAGTGACCTGGAAAAGGTAGTGAGCAGTGAGGTGACCATGATTGCACACAGTGAAGGAATTCAAAGGTCACGGCAGTAAGTATGGGGGTTGACTGTGAAGAATTGCAGCCCGATCTTAAAAAATGACTGAGTAACAAAACAGCAGATGAAATAATAAAAAAAAAAAGTTAGCTCTTTTGGGATAAATACAAAGTCAGGGAAAACAAACCTAGTTTCACACAGAAAATGACAGGGTCTGTGCTGCCTGTTGCCATTGGAGTAAGTCTTTATGTTTGTGACAGATGAAAATATCAGTTCAGTTCTTGCTAGGAGTGGAAAAATGAATCATATATTTGATGTTACAAGGAAAGGAATAAAGAAATACAAAAGAGCATCATTATGCCACTGTACAAAACCACAGTTCATGCACACCCCAGTTAATACGTGCAGTTCTGGTCTCCTTAAAAATGACACAGAAAAACTGGCAAAGGTTCACAGAAGGCAACAATTATGATATGGAATAACTTCCTTAGAAGGACTAAGAAATTACTCTGGAGGAAATAAGATTAAAAACATGCCTGATGTAGAGAATGTAGGTAGGGATTAACTGCTCACTGTTTCTTCTAATACAAGAACTGGGTGCCATCAGATGAAGACGACCAGGCTCAGGACAAATAAGAGGTGCTTCTTCTCACTGTGGGTGACAGACATGTGGTACTGTTTGCCAGGGGAATTTTGGAGGCAGAATATTTACATGTGTTCAGAGTAGACTGGACAAGAATTTTGACAGGAGATCCAGTAAATGTTACTAAACAGACATACCGCATCAGGCTCAGAAAATCTTCTGAGCTGAAAATAGGCAGAAGCTAGGAGAGTATTAAGGGGAAAGTATCATATATATGTTCGTAACCTGTTATCCACTTACGGGCACTGCAGGATACACAATATTGTCTCCTACAGAATACTCATGCTTGATCGGAACTGTACAACCGCACATGTTCACACATGCTGCTAATACGGAGCCATAGGAGATAATTTAGATGGGGGCAAGATTAGACACAGCTTGCAGCTATCACCATAACAGTACCTCTGATTTTTGTCTCTCAAGTCAAAAGAAAATGTTGACATGCTTTGGATAATGGATTATGTACCTGACTGTAATAAGATTTGGTTGGAAACATTCAGATAGTTTTGGAAGCCCTCGTTGTTCCATAGTTTCATGGCTCCACTTCACTGAATGCATTCAGTTATGACAGGCTGAACTCATCTTGCCTGTCTGTAGCAGTCTGGAAGTGTTTATTCTGAACTGCCACCCAGATTCTCAGGGTGAGAAATGGGAACTCCAGAGTGTGAGTCATTCCCTCTTAAAATAGATGTTGAAGAACTCATAAGAAAGGGAAAGTCTTTTTAAAACCAAAACAATAAATACCTTAAACAAAATACATTTCTATCCTCCTCTAGCTAATGATAATTCTGATTAGAGAATTCAAAGTCACATACACTGCGTAAAGTCAGGTAGTCAGCGTAGATCATCGGAAGGAAACAATGAAACCAAAAGATTTTCTGGCTGCTAAGAATTTGGACATCTGGCCATTGAAAAGTGCTCTTTGTCTCTGTGTATGTGTATCAGCCACCTAAATGCCAGCCACAGGAAAGCTCTCCTTGATGTATGTAGCTAACCACAGCTAGCCAATAGTGAAGTTCTATTACATTATATTCTACAAATGTTCACAATCATTACAAAGGTCTTAAAAACTAAACTTGATTTTCAACACATTTGAAAATGAGATTTAGGTAAGTGAACAATTGAAATGAAAGTGTACATATTTAAGTCCCAGTGAGCCTGAACTAAACAAGCAAGCAAAGTGCGTTGATGACTTGTGGCTTAAGACTTCAGGGACATAACACAAGGCGAGAATGTAAACTCAGCATTCCCAGCCATTTTATTGCTCACAAATAGAGTGTAACAACATTTATAGTGCGCTGCATTTATACTACGATGTTGATGCCACTGTAGCTAAATATTTACGATCTCTTCTTTTACATAACGAACACTCTTTTTGAGGGGTTACAATCCATTTTTGAAGTTTCATCCCAGTTTACAGCCTGACACCCAGTGATTTAGCAGAGAAGTGCTTGCAAACGCTGCTTACCTTTTCATTTATTTGTAAGCCTTAAGTGTAGTATCAATTTAAGAGTATATGATTTCCTTGGATACGTTACATTAGCACAGAAAGTGAACAGAAGAGTGAAGAGGATAACTGCTCAGGTATGTTTAAAGCCTTTTTAGTGAAACTTCTCTGCGCTTACAGTTTGTGATTATTAGTCTTCACCAAATTGACTGAATGTGTCACCATCACTTGTAAAAGTTCCAGTACAACTGGCACTAAGGCTCTGCAGTACCATTGCATTTCCCACTGGTGAGGTTTATAAGTTTATTCAAATAAGGACTAGAATGTGGTAACAATAATAGCCACAGCAGTGGATATTACTAGCAGTAGCAAACACAACATTTTTTATTTTACCACTGCTATAAGAGGAACTGAAAGAGTGATATAAGAGGCTGAATGTATTTTTTTTATTATTTTTACACAAATCACAACGATCTATTTACCTCTGCAATTAGATTTCTCTGTGATATTTTCTTTTTCAAACACCAGTTACTTCTGTTAGTTATGACATAAAACTGAATCACCTTCAAACATGCAGGAGAAATGATGTTGCTTTTGCTTTGGATGGGGACTATGACTTGGCTAATGTTATTTCTTGAAAGAAAGAAATAGAAACTATGCAATTGAATCAGTTTCATGTGCCTTGATATGAACGTCTTGATTTTTTCTGTGATTTTTTTTTCCCAGCAGCTGTTTTCAAATGGTAAGAAGATTTCTGCCTTAAGCACAGTTACTGTCGTTAGAGGTAGAATCCCAGCAGTAGGTATCTGGTAGTATATAACATTAGAAGTTGACTATAAGCATAAATATCTAGAGGATGATTCAGATATCTCAGCATAGATGTAATAAGTCATTAGATGCTTTGCAGTATCCCTCTTAGATTCCAGGTACAAATTTAGGATACCATTATCTCACAAGATGTGTGCTGTTGCCGTGCAGATGTCTGCTACAGCCTTAAAAATCATACACAGCACTAGATGCCCAGATAACCATGCAAGCTGTTTCCCAGCATTTGATGAAACGTTGTGGTCACATGAGGTACACACACGAAACCCGTTGCTGAGCCAGTGAACAACAACCACTGGGCAAGTTACTGGTGTCTTGTTTTCAGCTAGGCAGTCCAGAAGAAGAGGTAACAGTCAAAAAAGTGAAACTTTCACAGTAGCTGTCTGACTTATCTGCAAGTCAATTAAGAGAAGTGTGTAGAAACTTTAATATGACTTTTTCTGTGGAAGAGGTAATATGTTTTTCTAATTTAGTTCAGACACAGCAGAATTCAGTGGTCAGTCACAAAAGGGTCAATAGACCAAGAAAAGAGCTAGGTCTAAAATTAGATTTTTTTTTTCATTTCGATCTCAAGCAGCTTCTCTTGAATTTGTGGATTTCTAGGCTCTTAGCAATCAATGCTTGCATAGATTTTCATGAGATACTAGCACAGATATCACAGATAACAGAACAAATCAATTGTGAATCATCAAAACACTAATGAAAAATTCTCTAGTCCTGTTTATGCAAGCATCATCAAATACAAATTGAAAGAGAGTAAGTCCCACAGATGCAAAGATGACTGTAAAGGCCCATATGATCCAGCTCTGCTGAGCAGATACATTCTGCTTTTAGAAAGTCAGCAACGAAACCTGACACATGGAAAATCCATGTGAGTCAACGTTTGCTCAGAAAAGAGAAGAACCACACATGGCAGCTAGTTTCCCAGGCAACTCTGAATCTCTGGGAATATACCCTAAAGAATGATTTTTCTCAAAGTCTTTTTCAGGAGCAAGCTATTGTTATGTAATGGGAAGTTACAGAATGTTTTTTTGCTTGCGCAAAATTAGGTAGTTTCTGCAGTCTCTTTCCAATCACTTCCCAGATGCTTCCTAAATGAATTAGGTGGGAATGAGTTCCTTATGGGTCTCACAGATTCTTCTGGCTTTTCCGAATTTTTTAGTAGGTTTTTATATCCGTTTGTCTAGTTTTGGTAGGATAAGATCCCATCCTTTATCCCCTTTTGCACTTATGATTGGAAGAGACTGTTTTCTAGGGTTTTTTTTCTTTCCCTAGAAAACATGTCTTGCAGAAGCCTCTGATGATGGTGACACTGAGTTAGTCATACTTCTGTTAGAATCTGTTTCAGAAGATCCTCTGAGAATATTTCCTCTCACCACTCCAGTGTGACCATGTTTTACCCAAAGGAAAATATATGAATAAGCACTGAAAAAAAAAAAATCACTGAAACAGTCATTGCTGCTTAAGCCCAGGGAGGAAGGTGCTCTGACAGATGAGAATATAGACTTTTTAAATTTACTCTTCCTGGCAAAATTTTCTTGAAGGCTGTCCTGTTGTTGACAAACAGCAATGGCTATAAGCCAGTTCTTGTTGAAAACTTTAGGTAGAGGTAGAGGTACACACACACACACACACAGTACACCTACTGTGTAGTTCACATGCAGCGAATCTGATTTGTCCCCAGAAGACCTGATCAGCAACATCCTGTGTTCTCTGATCTGCCTAGTATATCTGGGAACACTCATTCTAGGCAAGAATTTAAGTGGAAATGGAATATAAGTTATTCATCCAGAATACGAAAAAGTGTCTGATGAAAACACTGATGTTGTGGGTTAGCCCCGGTGGGCAGATAAACGCCAAACAGTCGCTTGCTCAGTTTCCTCGCCCACCCCCGGTGGGACGGGGGAAGAGGAAAGGAAGAATTAAAACAAGAAAACTTGGGGGTCATAATAAAACTAACAGACAAAAAAAAAGTATCAATTATTGTTTAATAAGTGAGGGATAAGTGGAAGAAAAGACAAGAAAACAAAACAAAAAAGAACAAGTGATGCAAAGGCGATGACCTCCCATGGGTAGCCAGTTCCCAAGCAAAAGATGAGTAACACCCTGAACACTCGTCTTTTCCCTTTTATTGCTGAGAATGACATTATATGGTATGGAATATGTCTTTGATTAGTTTGGATCATCTGCTCGGTTGGGTCCCCTCACTCACAGCCTGTTGCACACCCTCTAATCTATTCACTGGGAGGCAGAGGGAGGGTCTTGATGCTGTGCAAGCACTGTTCAGCAAAAACTAGAACATGAATGCTTTATCAGCCCTGTTTTGGACAAAAATCTAAAACATAGCACCATATGACGAAAATTAAGTAATGGTAAAAAACTAAGTAGTAGAAAACTAAGAAGTTGCCAGGCCCACTACAAATGAATAGATTGATGATGTGTAGAAGGCTTGTTTAAGCAAAAAAGAACAGCATATATCTCGCTGCCAGGATGTCTGTTCCTGTAAAGTCACATGAGCTATTCTGCATTTGGCATTCCAATTTTCTTTGCCTTAGCATTTTACAGTCAAGGCCCCTACAAGGGTGACTGGAAAGAATGTTCATAGAAAATTTGATTAAGTACACCTTAGTTCAGTAAAAAAATAGGTTATTTTTCCATTACTGAAAGTTGCTCTTATTTTGGGGATTTCTCCAATCAAAGGCACAGAAGTTAATAAAATAGTTACAATTTTGAGTAGTCAAAATAAATGCTTATGAGCTAGCAATGGGACAATAATTTCTCTCATGAACCATTTGTAGAAATAGCTGTAAAGAATTCATACATTTGAAAAATGAAAAGGAACAGCAATTTTTGTGGGTTTTGTGAGGGATAAATTAACATTTTTATGGTGGTATATATCTTCTACATAGAATTTTCTCAAGGCTACCAATGCAAGTCTCTTGGTACAGTAAAATTAAAGGATGGTTGCTTTCTTTTCCATTAAAAGAAAGCAAACAAAATAAATGAAAAAAGATGTTTTATTTTCTGCTTAAGTGCATTCTCATTTTACCATAGCCTATCCAGATTGATTACTCCATAAGCAGCATCGTGTTTGTAAAGACTGAATCATGACTACTTGCTCTCCAATACATCTGCCTTGACAATACACTGAGGCAATCTTTCCCTTTATATGAAATAGCTTAATGTTAGCTGTGTCGACAAATACATGTTTGAATAGTGGATACTTACATGGGTTTTCTTCAAGAAAATACATTTGTGGAGTACATCTATAAATAATACAGGACTCCTTTTACCGTTATGTTTTAATTTTTCATAAAATATTTGATAGTCTTCTTGTCATTAAAATAGAAATTTTTCCATTCAGGTTGCTATATTCTTCAGTCAGTAAGTGTTAAACTGCCCAGAAATTAAATATGGCAGAAGTAAAAAACTAGATCTTCCCTGGCACCCATCAAACAACACAAAAGGATTAGACCACAGGCAATGGCTGCTGCTGTTAAAGTGGATTAAGGTGTTGCTGTACCGTACACTTCTCACCAGTTCTCTGTTGACAGTCACAGCTGAGACCAAGCTGAGACCAGCAGACTTTGTGTGTTCACTCAGTTTAATCTGGATTTTCTATGAAATTGTTTCAGATATCCAAAGGAGGGACAGCAGCAAACAGCTGAATGACACTGACATCTTGAACCAATTCTGGTGTTTATGCAGCAGTTGCCTAACGATGCCATTTCTCTTCTCTTAGTCCTGACCACCGAGTTCAAGACACAGAGTTTATGTCTCCATCCACACCAAAGAATCAAGGTTGTAGCATTCATTAATGGGATGTGTAGAGATTAAATCATATCCCTAGCAAGGTCAAGGGAAACAATTTCCCCACTGATCTCCACCGAGTCAGGAAAGACCAAGGGATCACGCTTCTTGAACCTTGCCTTGCCTTGCCTTGCCTTGCCTTGCCTTGCCTTGCCTTGCCTTGCCTTGCCTTCCCTTCCCTTCCCTTCCCTTCCCTTCCCTTCCCTTCCCTTCCCCTTACTCTGTTTATTTTTTTACTTTTTTCTTTTTAATAAAAAAAATAATTGAGATTAAAGCATGAACATTATCAGGATTAAGAATAAATTATTCATAATTTTTTGAGAAAAATGAAAGTATCGTATAGCATCGCTATTTCCTGATAGAATGTTCTTAGGTTTCCCAAGTAGAACTGGATTTCTATTTTATATTTGATCTCCCATGGAGAATGGAATATAATGCATTTTCATATATAAAGAGAATTATTTGAGTCCTCATTTCAGATTTGTTGATCTTTGCTTCTAATTTTTCAATAGATAGTTGGGGTTTTTTTTGTCATTTACCAAGATGTAAAGCAAAGTTTATGTCTAATTTACCTCGAGAATTTTTATGTACTTTCACTTCTTCTGTGGTGCTTAAAATGATGACAGCACGTGGATACAGACACTGGAAGAGATAAATTTGTGATTACAAACAGTGTTGTCGTGTCATCCCAACTGTAAATAGGTCAGGTTTCAGGTCAACAACTAGTTAGGTTGCTTATATGCACTCCTTTGATCACAAGACCATTTCAAAATCTTTCTGCTTTGATCTTTACATGTTTTCTTCTAATTTCCAGTATAAATTAATCTACAGATAGCTTGATACCCATTTTTTTTGCTCTGTATAAAATATGTCTTTCATTTGAAATGGTTTTACTATAATGTTTGTCTTCCTCAATTTTTTAGAGTAAATGCCAGCTTTCATTGTGTTACACAAGTTAAATCAAACTTGGATTTTAAGGCATATGCACACCTGTGGCTGCTGTGGGTATTATAAACCCTGAAGCTGAATATGTGGGCAGCAAAGTCTCCAGAAAGTGAAATCAGTTCTGGAAGCTGCGTGTCTCCATTTTCACAGCACTGTATCTGAGCTAATATCCTTGCATTTTGGCTCAGCACCATTAGACTAGTACCTGTTTCTGAGCATATGCTGGTAAAAGCTAAGCCGTTCTGTAAGGGCTTATCCCTGGAATTTCTACCAGCTTGCAAAATTAAACAATACATTAATTTTCTCCATGTAGATATCTTAAAATTCTTCATGCAGAATAGTTTCTCCATTTCTCATGTCACTGTCATGGTGCTTTTCAGCATCTAATCTAATTTGGATTCACCTTTCCCAAATTTCAGTGGTGGCAGAGGACACTGTATGCCATTTAAAGACTTGTTACTGTAACATTCAGCTTAAGTAAGGAGTTTTCAGTTCTTTTTAATATTGTATTTCTCAGAAGAGGAGGTAGCGGTATGAAATAGCGTAACTTTGAAAGCGTGATTTGCTACCTAACTGTGGTAGATTAACCATGTTTCATAGAGATATTGCAATGACATTTGAAGAAAAAATTATGGTGGCTGGTGAGGGATTTTTAAATTTTATTTTGGCCTTGTCTGACAAGCGCATAAGAAATCTCTCGGACTTTGAATATTAAAAGCAATGAGATTACAGAATTGAATTACAAATTATTATGCCCTAGCTGTCTGATATATGAAACAAACAAAGATTCCATTTCTGTCAAAAAAAATATGGTTGTAATTTCTTCTTTCAGGGCTATGAAGTCCTTTTTGACAGGCATTTTTTATATTTCAGATCTCCTCAGGGATAGTGTATTTTTTCCCTAGATATATACTATGGTTGTCTAGTGACTTAAAAGGAGAAGTAATGTTTAGTAGACAGACCTGAGATGGAAGAATAAAAGATCATATTTCAAAACCTCACTTGTTTTAAAGGTTGATTGCTTATGAAATAAGCATAAAATTATTAATAAACACAATCACACTTTCCCAAAATCCAGACTATCACTGAACTTTAACACAAACTGAATTTGATGGCAATGGAATAATTTTAAGATGATCAAATTTTACATCAATGATACATTTCTAAATGGTTTATTAATGTGTAAGATAAGGTCAAAAACCATTTAAATAAGTGGCTCATTTTTAGAGTCAAAGAGATGAGTAGGTTGATCTTAAACATGGCTTTCAAGCCGCAGCAAGATTAGGGAGTACATATTTTCTCTGTAAAGTCCTTGTAACATCAGCTATAAAACGTAATTAGTCAGTCATAAACAAATGTATAAGATAGTCTTTCATGTGTTCAGTAAACTGCTCATGTGCATTACTGTGTTTTCAATTTTGTTGTTTAAATCATCTAAACACAGCAGGGTCCCATGGACTCAGGTTACACATATCTTACAGAAACAGATCACACAGGTGATTATTGGAAGACAAATGTGCTTTGAGGTAACTGCCTACAAAAAAGCACAGGAGCTTGAATTTCTTGCTTAAATAGATCAGATCTCTGCAGCTCTCCTATACTTTACAGTAGCGTTGCAGTGCTACCAGCTTTCAGTATAGAAACAAATATACAAGATGACAATAGATGTAGGTCCTCCTAGGTTTGTTCTTTCAACATGTGAATATGAATAAGCCCAAACACAATAAAAACAAAAGTGCCTGATAGTCTGCATTAAGCATGATACCTCTGCCTTCTATTAAGCTGCTATTTCCATTTCCAGTGACACTGATTATGTGGAGACAAAGTCAGTCAGTACAACCATCGCTCTGTTGAGGCCCTGGCTATACCAGCTCTTCTACTTGCACAAACTTGCAAACATCCCATCAAGTGCAGAGGTCTTTAATAATCCCTAAGGCATTATGATCGCATATAGTCCTTCTGAGAGAGTAATTTTTGCTACCAGAATCAAGGCTGTTACAATAAGATGGTTGGCATAATGCGCTCCAGCAGGAGTTGCTATGTACAGACAGGCTTTTCAACATGAGATACTCTTTTATCTCAGGTCCAAGAAAGAAAAAAATGATTGGTAATTCAGCTATGACATTTTAAAGCACTCATCAAAACTAACTATATTCTACCTTTGCAATAGAGGTTTTTTCCGTGGAAAGAATAAGCATAAGGAAAAAGAAACATACAGAAGTTATTCTTTTTATCTAAACAGGTACCATTTATGCTTAAAAACTAAAACCTGCATCAAGATGGATATGTATGTTCTCAGCTAATGAAGTTTAACCATTCAACTTTGATTATGCATGTTAATGTCCTTCTGAAGAAAACATCGACATTATTGTTTATCACTTGCACAGTTACCGTGACTAAGGAAAGCACGCTGCATCTTCTGAAAACATTTTCTTCAACTAGCTGGCACCAGGAATGGTTTAGAATAACCCATAATAGAGGTGTCATTGGCTGCATGTAAGGGAACACATGCTAGAAATGATCAAATAATTCCCATTAAAAGGTATATGACTATACGGCTTGGATTTACTAAATCTCAAAATTAAGTAAAGGCAATACTTCGACCACCTCATCCCCCCGTGGAAGAGAAAGAGGTTTAACTTTTTTTTTTTTTTAAAAAATATCAAAGAGCTACTGTTAAAATGAATATGGCATGCACTTCAGACACACTAATAAAAAAAAAAAAAGGACCATTTTCTAGAAATTAAAAGAAAAATAAAAATCCAGAAATACACCGCTGAGAGGTGAATTTGCAAAATATACCATTTTTCCTTCAAAAGTGATCTCACATGTGACACATTAGTAAGATGCAGCGGCTCGTGTGTGTTATGGGAATAGTCCCCTAATTAGTTTTGTCATTAAAATTCATTTAAAACCATTTTGTTCTTGATATTTCTTAATTATTCCAATGGCACATTCAGATGCCTCCAGATGGCTTGAAGCAGGATAAATAGCACTGAGAAACTTCCCTAATAGCATCCTACTCTGATTGCTGTTATCGTTCATGCAATATACAGTTTCTCTGTATTAATTTCAACGTAATTAAATAACAAAAGGCAAGAAATTCCTTTGGTGATGTTTTGGTTTTGGAAGAAGTATCTTCAACTGCAAAGATGTGCAGTCAGAAAAATCAGCAATATCAAAGTCTGAATAGGAAAAGAAATTTCTATAGGAAGATTTTGAAATGGGCTTCTGATACATGCAGGTGGCTTGATTACTTACTACTGTATTGACATTGAAACTTTAAAACTTTCTTTCTAAAGAAAGTATTCAACTAACTTGCCCAATGACAATCGTATTGACATGTTGAGCCAGATTCTGTCAGGCCCATTAGCGTCAAGCACTTCTCAACACTTACCTTAAGAAAACTGCATCTTCGTTTCAATAAAACAAAAAACATAGATGCAAACAGTCAGGATCCTGCAGTTGGGACACTGCATGTTTCCATAAGGGAAAAAACACTACTGTTTTGATGAAAATAGAAACAGGTGTCTGACCAGTCTCCTACTGGGAGCGTATTCCATGTTTCTCTCTTCACTTCTGAAAATATTTTGGTTTAACTATGAAAGTATTTGGAGAACTTCTGTGTGATGGGGAATCAATTGAAAATCTAAGCTTCTATTAGGCAGACACTCTGGTCATCAGTCTTTGACATGCAACAGATACATAAGGTAGATTTAAACCGGTACATGCTTTGTTAACTGAACTGCATTATACCATTCTATGAATCTATGATATCAGCTTTATCCCAGTCTCGTCTGTGAGACAGGAATTTTCTCTGAGTATGGAGAAATGCATTAATTTCAGCCTGGAAAAGAGAAGGCCCGGAGGAGACCTTATAGCGGCCTTCTGGTACCTGAAGGGGGCCTACAGGAAGGCTGGGGAGGGGCTCTTTATCAGCGAGTGTAATGATAGGACATGGGGTAACAGCCTCAAACTGACAGAGGGTAGATTTAGGTTGGATATTAGGAAGAAATTCTTTACAGTGAGGGTGGTGAGGCACTGGAACAGGTTTCCCAGAGAAGTTGTGGAGGCCCCATCCCTGGAAGTGTTCAAGGCCAGGCTGGATGGGGCTTTGAGCAGCCTGGTCTAGTGGGAGGTGTCCCTGCCCAGGGCAGGGGGGCTGGAACTAGAAGATCTTTAAGGTCCCTTTCAACCTGAATCACTCTGTGATTAACTTGCTTAGCTAGAAGAGACGCTGAGCTACAATTTTCTCACCCATTTCCCAGCTGCTTCAAGAAATGAGTCATCTGTATGATGACCTGCTTTTTTGTCTTCCTCAAAGAAGGAAAACAGGGACCTCCAAATCTGAAAACATATAATTGTATTTTAAAGCTTCCTAGATGGGCAATTTCAATCGACCAGCATGATTTGTTGCCTGAGCACAGAGGAGGACTTGTGAAGACAGGTGAAGAGGACTTCTGCAACTTAGCTCCTCATAAAATGCTGTGTTTGGGAGAAGCTTCTAAGAAATGAAAGCTTGAGGAAAAAGAGACAGTGGAAGGAAATACACACAAAAAAGGAAGAGACTGATAGCTTTTCTGATCTCATTTCCAACCTAACTAGCATTTCGTATTAAGGCCTCTCTGGCGCATTATCTAACTTCCACTACATATTCAACAACTTCCCAGAAGCTCCCACACCTCATGACTGGAAAAGTCCCTTTTACTACTGGAGTCAATACACACTTAACCCTCAGTTTTTTACCCAGACAGCATTTTTCTGACATCCTTGAGCAATCTCCTTCCCAGTTTGAGCAGTCACCTAGTATCTTGTGAGCACATGGTTCTCCATCCCATTTTTTCAAATGTTTTCCCTCTGTCTTCTCAATACATACATTGAAATTTGTTTAGATGCACACTTACAAATTAGGTCATTGAAGAATTTTCCTCAGTGTTGCATGTGGAATGGCACAAAACTCGGGGGCTGGATCCAAGGAATCTGACTTACTTGAGTCACATATATATAAGTTTAAACATGAAAGGAATCCCTCAGATGCCCGAAAAGGATCACAGCGTGTGACAAGCATGGTGGAGAAAGACCGTAACTGAATTTTAGGAAATTACAAGAGGGAAAGGAAAAACAGAGAAGTAGGCACATATACAGTTTCATTACAAATCTCCTACTAGAGTTCAATATGGGTTTATACTGGGCTTGTAAAAATGTCCTGTTCTCCCTTTCAGTGGGTTAAAAAGTTACTGAACAAACACAGAGAGAGGCGTGCACAGAAATTGTATAAAATTTGTTTGATTCTGAAAAGTGGTTAAAAGTATACAGGTATAAGCAGACATGATTTAAATGTACTGAAAGAAAAGGTAAGAGTATAAAAAAAGCTAATTACAGAAGTAGAAATTAGGGAAGTTCTAAATAATGTGGTCAAATTTGTTATAAAGATGACATTGTGTCCTGGTTTGAGGTAAAACAGAACCAATTTTCTGTTCAGTACTTTCATTTTTCTGTTAAGCCTCTTCTAACTGACTGAAATTAACGGTGTATTTTTCAGAGTGTCTGCTTCTAGCAGGTCTGATGTTTACAGTGAATACCAAGGGATGGTATGCAGAGAGGCTCCTGCTTATACTTATTGCTCTGGCAACTAAGGTCAGTTAACTTCCTTATTTGCCCCATTGGAGAGTCAGAAGCGGAAGAGTGTAGAAGGGTCCCACCTGCGGGGAGGAGTGGGCAGGACTGGTGACCCAAAACTGACCAACAGGGTATTCCATCCCATCTGCCCCATGCTCAGTACAAAAGCTGAGGGATCAAAGGGTCAGCCTCTTTCTTCAATGTCTGGCATCCGAGGAGGACTCTGTTCATCTGCCTTTGATCCTGATCCGTGCATTCCTGACTCCAGATGCAGAATCCAGTCCCTATCCATCGCTGAGTCAGCCTGGGACCTTCCCAGTGCCTGACAGTGATGTGATTGTCATCCTGGGAGCTTGATACTGGTCTTATATATGTGGTATGTATTTCATTATTTTCTTATTAATATTATTATCTTTTCTTTTTATCATGACTAGTTTTAGTTTTCTTTTCAAGCCATAAGTCTCTCCCTTATTTTCTTTCCCTTCTCTTCAGGGAAGGGAGACAGAGAGGTAAAGAGAGCATCTGTCATTCATATAGCAGCCAGCCCAGCCCAAATCATGACACATTGTTAATATTGCCACAGTTATTTTAAACAGCACAAATATTTCAGTTTCTACATATTATTCAGCTGTTTAGGGCACAGACCCTTTTTTGACATTTATTTCAAGAATTTAATAAATAAGAAATACAATAAAAGTCTTCTGAAAAAATAGAACGGAGATAGAAAAAACAATTCTCAGTAATTTTAACAACCAGATGAAATAAAACTGCTGATGTGGAACAAGACCCATATCAAACAGAAAAAAAAAAAGAAAGAGAAAAAGAAATCCCATTAATCATGGTTCTGATTTTTTCTCTTCTTTATGAAATGCAATTTGTTTACAGCCTATGGGGCCAGAGCTACGTTTTCAGAATTTCAGAACAATAGTAACATCTGTTTCAGTGAAAAAGAAAAAAGAAGCTGGAAATCAATCAGTGGTGGAAGGCACAGAACATTGTGCACACACAGTTAACACCTTTCTGATTCCTCACACATTTGAGGTCATTCTGACCCTCTCTGAACCCAAAGCAGAATTACGCTGTGCTCTTCTCTGGTGGGTCAGGAAGCCCCAGAGGAATCTGCAGGCAAAGAGCTTTCTTTTCTGTACTCTCTGCTTCAAAACATTCAGTAATTCATCTGAGACCTACTAGATAGTAAGGAGAGAGGTATTAAGTCCAAGCTATGAGCCAGTGGTAGACCGTATTCCTCTAAGAAGTTTTACATACTGGCTTTTCACAGAAAACTTTACAATAAAAAGACTGGATATTTCAAATGAGTTTTGTTTTTATTTGTTGACATGCAGGCTTCAGGATGTGATGTCTTTGCTACCAAAGCACGGATCTTATACAAAACCCTCAAGCTCTGATACACAGCTACTTATTCCACTATATCTCAACTGGATTACTTTTTTTTAACAAAGAGTATCTATTGATATTCCTTTTTCAGCAAGGGCTACCGAGGCACAAGCATTTCCTCAGGATTAATGGCAAGTTAGAAGAAGAACCTGAATTCCGGAGCACATTATGTCTTACAAGATATTGATGTCAGTGAAGCAACGCTGACAAATTCACTCCATTCAAGTATAATTTAACATTCTGCTAGCCTTTCTCCAACCATCTAGAATCACAACAAAGAGAAGATTCGCTGGGACAGTGGGGGATAAAAAATGGCTTCACACCTGTCTGAAACAGAACATTACACCTGGGAAAGAAGGTCAACAGGGTATCAGGTACTTGACCTAAACATGCGTCAACCCATTCAACCTTTTCAACACTGAGCATCTTTCCTCAGAAAGACACTGTCGGCCTCCTGACTTCTAAATATATCAAGTCTGCTGCAAAGCAGAAGAGCTAGAGCTGACTGAAAAGTCTAGAAGTTTGTAAAGAGGGTGGATTAAAAATTTTGAGAAAAAACGGGAAAAAACGCATTAAAAATTTTCTGGAGCTTTTTTTTTTTTTTTTGCATTTCATTCTTCTGAAAACTAAAAATGTTACCTGAATCCGATTTCTTTTATGAGGGATTCTGTTTCAGATGATATGGCAGGGTACTAATAGAGAATTAATGAGGCTTAGTTAACCAACTAAACCATGCCAATCACCCCTCAGCTTCTAAAATGTTCAGCATAAACAAAAACTATATGAATGGACACCTAATTAGTCAAAGATAATTCTGGCAGTCAGTTGCTAATGTAACTATGCAGGCCAAGGTTTGTTAACCAGTTTGTCTCCCAAAAGCATATTGTGCCTATAAAGGAAATTAAAGAGGACAGATACATTTGTTTTTTCTGTCCTTTTTTTCCCTTTAGTTATTTGAAACTTGTAAATACTGCATTCTTGAATAGCTCTACCTAAACAGGCCTGGTGGGGAAAGGATGACAAACAAAATAACAGCAAGCTCAGGGTTATTTTTAAGGCAGCTTTTGGAAACCATTACATTGCGTTTGCTGCTCTGACATGTGTTTCCATGGAAGCAGGACTAGACATGGACACAGCCACTAGCAGATGAGGCAATTTCAGCTGCCAGTTTCTGGTTCTCAGCTCTGTTTCCATGACAACCAGTGCTGGAGCCCTGAAAAGGAGGTGAGGTATTTAAAACACTGCAGTACTCTTAATAAATATCTGCTTGCTATGCGTGCACAACATAGACCCCTTACATCTCCAATTACAAAAACGCTGCTCAAAGTAACAGTGAAAATACATCTTGATGTCACCTACTACTATTTCCCTGGGTAGGTTTCAAGGAGAAAGAATGGATCGTTTCCAGGAGCTGGCTTCATCCTAACATCTGAGAGGGGGAGGGAGGGTTGTTCCCTTCTTTCAAAATGAAGATGGGGATAGGCAAAGATACTGTGCTAAATATAAGCTATTGTTTCTCAAGCAAAACATAATCTCTTGCTACATTTAGTGTCATGTTGCTATAAAAATGAACCAAAGCCCTCTTGAAAGAATGACAGCATGGCAGACAGGAGACTGAACAACTGAAGAAGACGGTACTCAGGGCGCACAGAAGTGTTGGGTCACCAACTGCCCTTTTCCTGGGTTAAATCTCTCAGGCTTTTTGACTAGCTACATACATCTTTGGCCTTGTGAATAGGGAAGTGTAGGCAAGGCCCATCCTCCTCTACCTGCAGTCTTTGGGGCAAGGGTGCAGAGACACCAGTTCCCATGCCAGCGGGTATATGGAAAAATAGACAGCTGTAGACCAGTAATCCCAACCACTAGACCATCCTAATCCAGCCTGCAATTTGAGTTTGTTACCTTCCCTTATACAAAGTACTTGAGCTAGGCAGAACCCAAAAAGGAGAGGGGAAAGCCAAATCTGTTTATCTTGTTAAAAAGAGAAGCTTTAATAGGACACCCTCTGGGAATAAGGGGAGGTGGATTTGCGCGTGTAAATTGCTATATGAAGCTGGAATACATGTTGTGCAGAGGTTGTGCTGCTCCTCTCTCAAAAAACTGAAAGGCCAAAGGGTACATACCATTCCTGGTGCAACTTGCTGGTAAAGGAAAAAGAAGGGACGGCATGTTAAATAAACGTCAGCAACCCTACAATACTGTAGAAACAACATGATCTCCACTATATACTGCATATGTCAAGAAAAAATGCTCGACACTTGGTTTCAGTGAGGAAGCAGAGAATAAGTAGACAACTAATAAAATTGGAATAAAAAGCCTAAAAGCAAATATTGAAACCAGATTACCAAAAGGCAGCATAAAATTTTGTACTAGAGTTCAAAGCAAAGCAGTGTTTATGCTCCTCTGCCTTCCAGAGGTGCCCAATTATCATAATACAAGGGTGACACAGGGTTATGGAATTAAGAAAAGCTTGTCCAGAGTCTCTCACATTGTGAAAACTTCATTTTCAAACTTCCATGATATAAATCAAACCTACCAGTGACTGTTGCATGATGAAAGCTGATCAGATAGGTCCACAACTTAACGAACTCATGAAGTCTTTAATTCAATCTGTTATAGATAGGCGTAAAATATTCAATAGTCTTTTAACAAAGGAGTTTTGAGGGAATTGTGTGTTCAGTTAATAAAAATGTTTGGTGTCTTGGGAAAATATAAACAAAAATACAAAATGTAAAATGTTCGAAGAAATTGACATGTGCAAGTAAAACTGAGGTTAAGGATGAATTTCCCTTACTCCCACTTGAAAATTGCTGTTAATGCAGTTATAGCTGTCTGGCTTGAATCACTGAAGAAGAAACTGGTAAAGTGGCAAAGAGGAGGCAATTGTTGCACCTACCACAGGAGCTCAGGACTTTAATAGTGGTAAGAAAACCTACACCAACTCAGAAACAGCAACTTTGATTCACGCCAACTCAGAAACATCAAAGTATTGAAAATGTTATCAATGTTAAGAATGTATGACTTGATTTTTCCGAGAAATAACAATTCACTGATTGTGTTTTCACATGTCTGTACAGATGACCATCCTGCCTCTTGCCAGTCTCTGCCACATCTTTTAGTAGCCATCATTCAGTTTGAATCCCCATGGAGACTGCCATACCCTTGAAACAGTCCAACAGAAACTGAATAAGGACATGGAAAAACAGATATGATTTTTTTTCTTTGTGGTATTTTTAAGTTAGGAGAAATAACTTTTAAGATCATCAGCCCAAGATGCAACAGCTTTCCATCACAGGGAGAGAAATTTCGTGATCATTAAGAAAGAATTATACAGAGATGAAAAGTCAGTTCGAAGCACTAATTTTTTAACGACAAGTTAGGATCCAGTTCCTTAAGTATGACAAGACTGTAGAGAAGCCAGAATTACATTGAATAGAACTGATATCAGAGTGTTAGAAACTGCACTAACACAAAGCCTGAGGATCCTTGCATTTGCTTGTAGAACACTGACATGTGCAGGAGGGGAATATGCCCACATAGAAAAGTTCAATGCCCACATCCTTGGAATGACACCACTAGGCTTGCCTTCAGGCTCAAGCAGGCTGAAAACAAGCCTAATAACACACTGCGAGGAAACCGTTGCTGAGTATACCAAGCAATGAAAGGACACGCTGCTGGGAATTCAGTGCTGTGGGGTGAAGACAAGATTACTTGGGACCGTCATTCAGGGTTAGTAGTGTATAGCATCACTTTACTGCAGCACAGAGAGATCTGTGGAGTAGGGGCCACGATCTGTCAACGTGAACAGCTTTACAGCTTTGGCGGAAGGCTCCAGGAAATCCAGCAATGCACTGACCAGTTTTATGAAGGCAACTAGAAGGAGCAGTTCTTACTCCGGTTTTCACCAGGTCAAGATGGTCAAAATAGGTTTCTCACATGCCAAATCAGAGATAAACTGTGTTAACTAAATTGTTTACATGGCACCAGAGAGAGATCTCAGAAGCCTGAAGTGCTGGCATTTGTCACATCTGCCTATAGAAGCAGGCCCATGGAGAGCACATGGGGAAGAGTGACGCTTGCAGATACTGCAATGATCAGTGCCTCCTCTGAGCTAGAGAGAGGGGAGGTTACTCAAAATCAAGAACTCCATATTTGACTCATGGGCTAGGCCAGAAGAGAACAAGTTGTTCCTACTTACAGGAGGTTCTACTCACAGTAGTCTATTTCTCCAGCTTCTGAAAGGTACACTGAGGGAGGCAGATTCAAAGCAGTCAAAGGAATGTGGGCGAGAATTTGTCTCTGTAAAATCAGAAAAGGAAGGTGGTAATAGAGATGGTGAAAACTAATGCCACAGACAAATGAAATCAAACAGCTGAATTCTTCTGGCCATGTTGGATCACTTCAATATATTCTTCCATGTGCCAGCTTGCAAGAAACACATGGGCAGGGGAACCATGCTCTTGTTCCCCATTTACTCCTTTGCAGCCTAGTGGAGAAATGGTATAAAAGCAATTCAGAACAATCAGGTTGGCATTGCTAACGTAGATCTGTGACCAAATCACCAAGAAGTTACATGAGGAAATACCAAAAGACAGAAAACCAGCTGGTCACAAGTTATGGAAGATAACTGCAGGTTAATTGTAAGCTGCAAAATAGAGTACAAACTCTGGCCAGATACACTCTTAAATGCATTCTAAACTGAATTTTCTCAAAAATACATGATTAAGAAAGGTAGAAGTCACATGCAAAATCAGCTGATTCTCTAAATTAAAAAAAAAAAAATGGAAAATGTGAAATGTAAGGAAAAGGGATGAAAAGCAAATAAAATGTTCAGCCACATCTGGGCTCATCAGTTATTCACTGCAATTAGAAATAAATCAAAATTGTTTCAGTTCAGTTCTGAGTCCAAGGTCTATAGAGCTGCAATTAAAACGCAGTAGCTGTAATAAACATTACGGTCCATCTTCTATCATGTGTTTTATTGCTATCCACAAGCAGAGTATCGTCCTTTTGATTCATATGTTGTAAGTAAACACTGGTTCGGGGATCAAAGAACACCATTTTTTAACAAAACTACTATTAGCCAGGGCACTGTATAAATTTGAATATTTCATTTGTCCATTGTTCTTTTAAATAGCATTTTAAAAATCATATACTCCAATTTTTGCATTCGTTTCACTGAATCATAACAAGAGGAGCAGTGTGTTAAAGTTATAATCTTTCCCAAATGAGACAAAGAATTTTAGAGTTTTCTCTTTGCTGTCATGACTTGAAAGCAAATGAGCACCTGTCATCACTCCAGACAACAAGGAAAAGCATAATCCCTTTATCAAGCTGGACGTGTGCAATCCTATGTGTTAAAATCAACAAATTCATTCAGGGGAAGCGACTCTCTTTTGTTTCTGTAGTTTCTTGACAGGAATCAGAAACCAAGTTGCCAGGAAAGACACATTTTTGCAATGCTTCAACTTTATGTCTAAATAAAGTCTCATTTCAATCTTTTCGGTTGTCAGTAGTTGTGGTAGGATCACGCTGAAAGGATTACTGAATGTTAGTCATCCAAAGAGATCTTTAGGCCACTTCCCTACATTGCAACAACTATAGAAGTAAGAGCTGACTCATGTACCCATGTCTTCTTGCAAGATCATGAAGTCCTGCAACTTATGCTGAGCGTCTGTAAGCCTTAGGCGAAAGAAATAGGCTCCTTTATCAGGAGAAACAGTGCATTTGAAAATGATTCTTTTCTACCTTAAACAAAACTACCCCAAACTGATAATGCTGGGAACAAAAGTAAAATGCTTTCCTCAAAAAAGTTTCCATACTGTAAAGGAGTCACGTGTGTGTATCTCCCCATGCCAAATTTTCCTTCTTTCTACAGTAGTTTCAAGTTTTAAGCAGCTTGAGGACCCTTCATTATGAGAGGCTGATTTGTTCGATCCAGCAAATTCTCATTTCTTAATACAAATTGCTTCTCGTTAATACTGCAGATACAGAGTTATTTTCTCACAAATTTTCAATTTTAGGTAGTGGCAGGAAATCCAGAACTGAAAGCAAAGCCAGATTCCTAACTGTGCACCCCTGTTTATTGCAGAACAGAGTAAGAAGACTCCACGCAGTCATTTCTGTGTTTGCACAAGTACTCGTAGGGATGCTCTGTATCAGAATCCATCTGTGCGAGGCAACCTCTTACGTTGCTATGCTTAATGATATGAGAACTTCACTGTAACAGCTTTTCCAGAAAAACTTATTTTGACTGAAAAGGTGGATTCCTCAACATCCACATATTAAATTAATATATTTGAAATTGTTAAAAATTCAGATGAGTCATATTTAATATTTTTATTTTCTGGTTTAAAGATGATCGTATTTCACTTCAGATTTTCCTCTAATAACAGTCTGTAACAGCCAAACAATCAAATGGAGTTTTAGATACATTTCTATTCTAAATTCCTGTTTTATGTATGTACATATCAACCTTATATTACCTAAAGTTCTGAAAAAATATGCTTGATACTTTGCAGTTCAACTCCATTGGAGAGATTGCTTTCATACATTTGGACTTCTACAGCTGATTGGATAACAGTTTTCCTAATACCTAAAATATTTCAACATTTCTAGGACTGGTATTCATTCCATGCTAAAAATGCAGCAAGGTTTTTTTTGTTTTAATTTTTCGTGGGGGAAAAAAAAAGAAAAAAAAAAGAAAAAAAAAGTACTCCATCCCAAAAGAGCCAGTAGTTTTTAAAATGTTCATGTGGCGGATACCAGATCCAATCCCTGCCATGTCCATTTCTACAGAGAAGTTTACACAACTTATCATAATGCCTGGCATTCCTGGCTATGTTCATTTTCAACATCCATGTCTGTTTGATTGTTTTGGTACAGTAGACTAGATCTAATAAGATCAGCTGCTCATAAATATTATGTGTCTGTACACTGAAAACCAAGGTTCAAGTCTCCTACGCAGCCTAAGGGAAGATTTAAACCAGAATGTTACTGGTTGACAGAAAAAGACCCTTTTCTCACACTGCTGGCATCTATTTCTGATTTTGCTCTATAACTCCATCCTACACTTGGGAGAGGTGCCCCACGAAAATTTCTTCAAAGCAAATATGTAGGAAAAGAAAAATTATTCCAGGAAAGTGGTAACTTGTTTTAAAAAATAATTATTTCCATTAGAAGATGAAGTAACAAAGGAGTTTGCTGTGTGAATGACTTCCTTTGCTACAGCTTTTTTTTTTTTTGATGGCTTGCATTTTTTTCATTGTCATTTCTTCTGAAACAAGATATGAAAAAAAAAAAAAGAAAAGTAGAAAAGTAAAAACCAAAAGAAATAGTTTCTTTAGTACACCTAAAGGCAAATTACTCAACATAAGGAAGACATCTAGCTTAAGCTGCAATTAATCAGATTTGCAATATTTAGTAGTAGAAACTCATAGCAAAATGCTTCATTTATGACTGCCAGGCTATGGAACATTTATTGCTTTTATTTTATTTTATGAAAATTTATAGTTTATTTTGAATAATAGATTTAAATATATAAAATATATATTGTTTGTATGTGACATGCTATATTAAGTCAACAAAATCAGGAAACAAATCTAATCATACAAAGGCATTTGTATGATCTTCTGTATGATCTTCAACATTTCGTGTTCCTTTAAGCATGAGCGGAAATGTTACCAGCATTTATGACTGAATTCTGATAGACTACATAAACCAAAAGGAACAGCAGAAAAGTAATACAGATTTGAATAAAGGTGCAGTTATTCAAAATTCTCTTGTAAATGAAGGCTGCTACAATTTATATATGAATGATTGTTGGGAAGCATTTGGTTTACCACCAGCACTAATTTTAATTTTTTTTTTAATACTGTTTCTGAGCAAGTAAAATTTTTCAATATATGTGGGTTATTCTACAGTTATCTATATTGAACTTCACCTTTAACGCGATTGTGTGTGAAGCATCATTCTGGCAAATGCCAAAATCTTGCATTTCTACAAAGTGCGTTCTGTGGGGTGTGTCAAACTACTAGTTGTTGGGCAGTGGCCAGCATGTTTGGGCATCTTCCATTCCACATGATTTTCCTCATGATCGTTTCTGAGCAACTAAGAATATGGCATTGCAGTGAGGGTGGGGAATGTTCTGCTACTCCTTCCTGTCTTTTTTTTTCTTTTTGTTGGCTTCCAGTACACCCTTCCTGAACATACCATGTTTTAGAGAGCTTGGGAAAAGCTGTAAGATTAAACTCCAGTCACACAGATGGAGAAGATTAAAATCCCTTCCACATCCAGTCTGGCAGCTTGGTCAACATTGGCAAAGAACAACAAAAGCAGTATCGTGAAAGCTGGCACTGATGGGTAAATGCCACCTCAAGTCTCTCTGAGAATCTTTGAGTCCAGTCAGCCAATCTGAGACCTGACTTTGACAGTACAAACTATCACAGGAGGGTTAGTCATATAGGCTTCATTACAAACCAAAGTTAATAGAATTCATTTTGCACCTGCTAGTCATTTTAGTCAGTATTTCACTTGCAAGGCAATCCTCGGAGGCACTTTAAGGTTACAGTGGCCTTCAAAAATTTGGAGTA
Organism: Alca torda; assembly: GCA_008658365.1. Classification (NCBI taxonomy): domain Eukaryota; kingdom Metazoa; phylum Chordata; class Aves; order Charadriiformes; family Alcidae; genus Alca; species Alca torda. The sequence continues at coordinate 68,368,210 of CM018079.1, forward strand.
AGTAAACTATTCTGCATTTAAATACTCTCTGAGGTGCAAGCTTTGTAAAGGGTATAGATGGCACATGCTTACAGGCTATCAAGTTTCTTAGTAAGGAAAGAAGAGCCCACCAAAATCAGGGAAAATTCTACCATTTTATTTCACTTTGGATCAAGCTTGCAATAAAGCTATGATACCATTCAATGTAATAGGTAAAACAATGGTTGCAAAAAAATCAATTTCTGGCAACATATTTATTGTAGCTTTGTAGATTAATCAGTTCATAAATGTAAAAAGAAAAGGATTTGTCTTTAAAGAAAATAGATCCATTGCTTTTTCGTTGACATAAGCAGCATCACTTGCAACACAATAGGACTACGTTTCTCTTCGGAATGTTTTAGAAATTTCTGCGAGACTGAAAAGGACCCAGACACGGAAGCTTCTGGGTCACTGACTCCAGGTCCAGTTATTATAAGTGCCTATTGATTATAATAAGCTTTATAAAGATGAAGGTTTCATCTAAAAATGAGTTACTTCTTTTATTATATCAGGTCATACTTAATTGCACTGTACCCCTCTATGCTTTGATGGCTTTCTTTTAATTTCCAACCCACACCTATTAAGGGAATAGATATCCCTTTCTTTCTGTGTTATTACTGTTTTTATCTAAAAACAAATATTCTCTCTGAACGGTGCTTATCTTCCTGATGTAGCTAGTAAACACTGGGAAGAGAATCAGTATATTTCAGAATAGTCAATTCTATTGCTATAAAAATGAATGCCATACACAGTAAGACAAAACATTAGGAGATCTAAAGTGTTTCTAAATCACTCGGTCCTGGAAAGTTCTAAGGACTCTTAACTCATAAAAAAGCATCAGGATGAGAGAATGTCTGTCCTCTTGCATAATCAAACCCTCTGAGAGTATTAAACTTAGAGCTGAACTGCAATATAACATCCAGGAGAGGACTACACTGCAATGCTTCCAAGTTAATAAAATATTTGCATATGATATTCTCAACAATATTCTGTTCTCGTTTCTATAAACAGGAGTATATACCTCTGTAGGAAACACAATTTTTCTTGAAAAAAATGTTTTTAAACTTAAATCACAGATGTTTACGTGGTCTTGGTGGACGTTTCCAGATAACCACAGGACCTTTTTGCAAAGAAAGAGATTTCTTTTAAAGCTGTATTTTGTGCATTCATAGGTGGTACTTCACCACATGAGCCACATAAGCAGAGTCTCTTAAGAAATACAAGTTACTGCAGTCTCATGGTTGCACACTCCAAGCCACATCAGATCTTCTACAGGGACTGCATTGCACAGCCAAGGAGTGCTGGTGCCTGGTGTTTGTTCCCTACCTACATCCTTCTAGTTCTGGCTACGGTCAGTTCTTCTCTGTGATGAAGGATGACATTGGCCTGCTACAGTTGTATGGAGGGACCTATGGCATTTGTCCAAAGGTCAAGTCATAAAACCTAGCCTGAGGGGGTCAGGCTTGCAGCAGTTCAGGGTGGAAGTGGAGAAGAGTGGATCGTTTCCTAAGCTCCATGCTCAGGCTCTGCTCTGCAGAAGCAGATGCTCTGCTCTCCCAAACGTAATGCTTTCTTGCCAACCTTCGCAAATCCTGCATTTTTGTGAAAAAGTGCAACACATTGCAATGTGTGTCTGTGCAGGGTGCGGGTTCGGATCATATGAGAAGGAAAACTGCTTTTCCAGTAGTTAGGGAAACTCAGGGAGAAGCAAACGCATCAGCAATTAATTTTTTTTATCCCCAAAGAAAGAGTTAACATCTCAGAAAAAAGTAATGCTGCCACTGTGAAAACAGTTCTTTGTACAAAGCAGGCTGTCCACCTTAATGCTGGTTTGTCATTGTAAATTTGGATGCAAATGAACAGCTCTTTCCTCTCCTGTCTTCTCTTCGAAGCTCATGAATCTGACATACCAGTCCCAGTAAGCTTACAAAAAGTTCCTCAGTTCCAGCTCCTTCTCTGGCAGTCTCCAAAGGAATCATTCAAATGCTGTGGCTGTAGAAACATGCTTTTCACAGGCATCAACTATATTTACTGCAACAACAGTTTGTCCACATTTTTGCAGTATCTTTTGCGTATTCTGTGCAATGTCAGTAGCTAAGAAATTATCAGTAAAGTGCAGAGCAGTATCTTAATAAAAAGTCCCTAGTTAAAATCCTTTTGTGAAATTTCTAGTGACTATTATCATTCTCATGAGAATCAAATATGCCTCTGTGTCTCTGTTTTGTTATGTCTATTTCGCAGGGAGATTTTTTTTTTTAGGGAATTATTTTGTCTTTCCTTGTGAGTAAGTGGATTACAGCTACAAAAAAAAAGATGTTTTATTCTGCAATGCTGTTTTCTTTTGTTTTTTCAACCAACAAAAGGCAAGAAGTCCTTCTTCAAAGTGTAGAGGATGCACAGGACTGAGCTGGAATATATCATGTGTCCCCGCGTGTACACACAGCATGCACAGCAGAGAAACATTGATAGTGCTGTCCACTAGTTTTGGAAATGCCATATGCTTTCTATTTGCATTCTTGATGTTTCAGAAACCTTATAAGTTTTCTAAAACAAACAAAAAAACCAAAGAAAAGTCTTACAGATGTCATGTATTAGATCACCTCTGAGCCAAGCCAGTGAAAATTCAAGAGATTTCCAAGGATATAAGCACAGAAGAAGCATCTGGATTTTGGAAATGATCAGAAAAAAAAGAATATGTGTGTGCTCAGAAGATGATCCTCTTAGATGATAGATCCCCCTCTGGGATCTCTGCTAGCTAATGGGAAAGGCCACAATTTTTAAAAAAGCTGGCCCACCATAATGTGTTCTGGGGAGAGTTTCAGGGAAATCTGTGATGGAGTCTCACACACTATCCAATCTAAGACACATACTTACATGCCAGGAGATTGAAACGTGAGACAAACCACCCCAAAGGGCAAGGCAGAACTGTGTGACTATGCCATTTTAACTGATACTTTGAAGACTTTCTTTGGAGTGGTAGGCAAGGCTATATCCATGGTTCGCATCATGCACCTCAGTTCCTATTTAGGAAAGAATTAAAGTTCTGCTGTATTTCCCAAGCTTTGAAGACCATTATAATGCAAACCATATCATGCAGCTAAGCTACATCACCTCAGAAATGAAGTCATAAGACTATGTGTAACCTGAAGCATAGAAAGGTCAGCATTACTGATATGGAACATCTAAAAGGAAGTGGATGGACAACATTTAAGAAATATTCATGAGTATTACAATAGAATGTTTGGGATGTGTAGCCAGTCCTAGGATATTACATAACTGTGTCTCTTTAATCTCAAATAAACTTTGTTATTAAGAAATACGTTGTAGTTTTCACATAAAATAAATTATATACCATATGCAATATATTCTGAAAACACCAATTTTTATGCTGCATTTCATCAGAAAATCTACATCTGCATAGATTTCAAGTCCATAACATCCCACTGTGATCATCTGGTCTCACCTCCTATGTATATAGGCTTTCAGATTTTCTCATAGTAGCTGTTCTAATCTTTAATTACACCACATTAATTATTTCCAAGGCTGAATTTGTCTAACTCCAGTGTACATTCACTGCATCTTATTATTCCTTTCCTACAAGGTTGAAAAGCTCCTTACTCTTAGATCTTTCTTCTAACTGTGAGTATATATAACTATCAGTCAAATCACGTTCTTGGTTTTCTCTTTAATAAATTGAGTAGATAGAACTCCTTAAATTGTGAGCCTTGTCTTCTAGTCTTTGTTTTATTTTTGTGGCCCTACAAGACTCTTGAAATGGATTTTAAACAGAATCAAACCAAGGAAGACCCGCTAGAAATGAGTCCCACTGGAGAATATCTAGCCTTTTACCATTACTTCATGAGGTCTGTCAGAGTAATTTTTCTGTTTGATGTGTACTTACTTCATTCCATACAACGCAAGCTCTCAAACCAAAATATCATGTGAGAAAGAACTGAAGTATGCACTATCAGCTTAGCAGCCTTTACTAAGTGGACCTATAATTTTGTTTAAAAGGGTAACACATTTGTTTGAAAAGACATCATTTCCATGAAACCATGGTGACTGGCATTAGCCATATTTTTAGCAACAAAGTCTTTGGTTAGCTAAGGTGCATGAAAAATAGAAGCTTAATAGAGCTGAACAGATGATTACCTCAACGTCCTCCTCCTTTTTACAAAAATAAGTGTTCTATAATGCTTCAAACACTGTATAATTCACACTGTTTCACAGGTCAGTTTTGCCAATGTTAAAAGTGTTCAACTTCATTAGAGATGGAAAGCTTGTGAAAGAAAAAAAAAAAAAGAAATAGAGAAAGTCTGCACTGAGGAAGGTTGAAGACTGTCTTACCAGGAAGGTTCCTAAAGATATGCTGTTTGAAACTGTAACAAAATGTTCAGTAATTCCATGGGACCATAACTCAGATCTGGGAATCTAGCCCTCTCTCAAAATTTTCTGTGAAATTACTGTCTGCCCACACACTGCATTGAAGTCTTTAGCCAATGTGAAGAACGACTGATCCTGCTCCCTGGAGGAAGTTATTTTTCCTTGTAAGTCTGTAGTCTTAGTTGTCCTTACAATTCCTCCAGGAACTTCAATAGAATAGTTACTCTGGTCAAGAAACGACATCTTGTTCCTTTTGCACTACCTGGTTCTTGGAAAAAACCTGACATCTCAGTGTTAAGAAATTTTACTATTTTTTTAAATACATTGTATTCCTCTATAGTGTCAGTTTTGTGGACAGCTTCCTTCTATGTCTGACAAAAGTTGAAGGCAAAGAGAATGAAAAGCTCAGAAAAGTGTTCTCTTACTTCAGTACTTTAATTATTAGAAACTGACAGAGGTTTTAAAGTCAGAAGAATAGTCATTCTTCAATTATGATTAATCTGTCTTTTCAATTAACCAGAAGTCTCAAGAAAAGACTGGCTGGTTCTAAGAAGTAAAAGTAGTTCTGTTGGGCTTTTTTTTTTTTCCTAAGGCTTTAGAAAGTGATCACTTTCCGGTGCATCAGGAACGGCTTAGTAAGTCATGTTGCACAGGTCTCGCAATAGTCACAATCATTCTACGAGTCGCATGAAGGAACAAATTGGGAGTAGCATTTGCTTTAGGAATCCTACTTGTGTTCACACAGCGGTTCCCCACTCCAGCAGAATGGCTCCTCTGGTATTGCTTATCACTCTGTGGTGCCAAAATATCACACAAACTATCCACCACAGGTCACTACTGTGGATGAACTGACCCAGAGAAACCAGTCTCCGTTTAAAGAACGATTTTTTACATTTTTAACTCTGTTTATTAAACTGTATTTCTTACTCAGCATTCTTCCATTAATAAATACTATTACCAGTATATCAAGTGTAATGGTGGAGAGTATGACATCCATCCACAAAGCTAACCAAATTTTAAAAATCTATAAGGCAGAGAAAGGAATAAATTAAGAAGTCCTTAATTCTTTACTTACTTCTGGGGACTGACACACAGCCATGCTGTTAGGAGGAAATGCAAAAAGAGATATGTTAATAGCATAGAAAACCATGCATTTTCCCAATTTGAAACACATACTAGGAATAGTAGAGGCAAATTTGAATGCAGTGTCACAGATAAATGATGAAATCTAAGACTATGTTCTTGCATAATTCTTCATATTACTCAAGTCATAACTTGCAGTGAGCCATTATAGTATAAATTAGATTATCATTTTAAGGGATTCTGCTTCTGAGTATCACAGAAAAAAGCCCTTTTTTCTGTTATGTGTAAGTTAAATTAAATTTAATAAATAAGGACATAAATAAATTGCAAAACATATACCAATGAGTCTAACATCAGCATAATATTCAGAAATTTGTATCAACAACTGTTTATTTATTTTGCCTGTAACAAATATCTCAATTATGCTATTCCACAACAAGCATTTCCACTAAAACAGAAAAAAAAAAAAGCCTCCTTTAATGATCAATGTTACGGAAGAATAATAACCAGACTAAACTAAACTAAACTAAAATTTAACTCAATCACAGCCCACAAGGCTTTTTTGTTTGTCTTTCTGGACTGCCTCAAGTAGCCTAACATGACATGCAGTGTTCCTAGAAGTTTCTTTGACCTTCAGGGCATGTATTTCCTCTCAATATCCCTCCACGGTCCCGCAAAACATGCAATTCATACTTCACAATCCTTTTCTAGATCTTTAGGGTTATGCTATAATGACTAAAAAAAAATAAAAAATCCATCATTTAATTAGGAAGGGATCCTCAGAGGTCATCTAATCCTATCCCCTGCTCAAAAGAGATCTGACTAGATCAGGTTGCTCAAGGCCATTTCTAGTAAAGACCTGAATGTCTTCAAGGATGGAAAATTCATCACCTCTCTGGGCAGCTTAGTCCCGTGTTTAACTGCCAACCCTGTGAAATTTAAAATTAGACTCTCTGATGATGTTTGAAAAGGCATTTAAGAATTTTTGCATGATATTGGTTCAGGTGCTGTGACCTGAAGAGATGTAAGTGTTTCCTAAATGACTTTTTAACAATGGAATACCATATTGTTGAATAGATGTTTTATTTAATATGCAAATAAATTGGGTGGGGGTGGGGATTATGAAAAGTAGCTAAGAGGAGTGTTTTTTGGAGTGTCTCTCTAGACAAAATCTGTAATAACTCCCAAATGGATTCTTGAAAGCAATATGAGGAAAACACAATAAGATTTTTACCTTGTAAGGATGCTTCCTTGATTTTATAAATACAGATTTTTTTCTACTTGTTTTCTGCTGAAGTAAACCCAGAAATAATTTTACCGATGGATTAGGCTCAAACCTAAGAAATATGCAAAATGCTGACTGTTCTCCTTCTATTCTTACTTCAGTCTGATCATCAGTAGCAGAGAAAATAACAGGAATTATGTCAAGCATGGCTTGATTAGCAGTAAGACACCTTTTCAGAACTCAAAAAACTTTACTTATTCTCTATATCCTTTTCTCTTGCTGCACTATCAGTGGATGAGTGGCACCAATATACTTAAACCAACATGAAGATGTCACAGAATCAATCAGACAGAAACTTGTAAATTCAATTTATAGTCTCTGAAACCCACCGAAGTCAGTGGGAAGATCAAGCCCCCTGTTAGCATTTGGAAGATTAAATTGATTTAAAGGTGTAAGGTTAAAAATCAACATCGGATTTCATAGGCTTTAAAATGGTCATGATACTTGACATTAATTGATCTCCTCATTATTTTTTCACCTTAGCCAAGAAACTTTAACTAAAATAAATTCTGCTTCTGTTCATTCCAAACTACTTTTCAACACACATTTACTTTTTAGTTCTGTTTTTTCTGCCTCGGTTAGTATACCCTCTCATAGAAGAAATAGGCTATTTCAAAAGGTTTTTACTACCAGCTTTGTTTCAGTGCTACAACACATTTCCAGATCTATTGAAATGCCAAGCAAATCTTTTAATGGAGAAATTAATGAATGTCCTTGCTGCATAGGCAAGGCTTCACTACAGGGTGTTAATTTGTTTTTCCACAATTGCACATACTGCAAGTTATATAGAAAGCTATTAATACAGTCCTTTTAAACTGCTGGAAGTCACTTTTAGCTTTGACCACATCAAGCATTAGCGTCACAATGATCACTATATTAATACAGATTAATATACACACATATATTCCTGCTTTAATACTCTCTATTCTATTCTTATTTGTCTAAAGAAAAGGAATATTTAATTATGCTCATACTCTTTGAAGTACTAATTTTAGACAGCCCCATATTTAAAGGCACTGAAGAACTAACCATGATTATTTTAGTCTCTCACCACATAGACTTCCCACTCAGATAATCAGGGATAATTAATAACCAGTATATAATACTTCTTCCATCACAAACTGAAATAGGTTTGACATTTTAAAAGGATTTAGGTTTAAAGTGGTGTTGTGTATCATTAACATGAAAGTTGTGTACCCGAAAATCCCAATGACTTACCTCAAGTTGCTGTAATTTCACTCAGGCATCGACAACTAGTTGGAAAGAGTGTATCACTTGTTTTAGGACACTGCCAGTAACTCAGAAGCTCTGATTTTATTCTGTTCTCTAGTGCTGCTCTGGTGTCACTTTCTGTTCCTCCGCAATCTTGCTTATGGCTCTAAAACCTATCTCAGATTTACAAGGACGACGCCCATAGCAAGCAGTGAATTAGGCAGAACCTGAGAGCGTACCTGGATGCTCAGACTTGGCTTGTCTGTACTGTTACATTTACACCACAGGCCCAGGCCTGGTGTTGTTCTATGTCAGATATTTTTCCAGATAATTTCTTGGTGTGGCTTGAAGGTTAACATGGCCCAGCGAGTTAGGAGATACATTCACTATTTGGCATTTTGAGGCAGTTCTCTTGTTTTGAAGGGGGAAAGATTTTAATACTGTCAGCTGTCCTTAGTGCGGGCAAACAGTGCTAGTAATACTACTGAGGTGTTTGTAACTGGAAAGATTTAAAGCATTTCACTTTGGTACAGCTTAAGCATCTACATTGTATGAAAAAAAATCACTGTAATAGATGCTGAAAACACCTAAATGCCTATAGCCCAGGTTCAGGTACCTGTCTGATATAATAGGAAATATCTTGCTTTTTACAGTAGTTTCATGTTGATTTGAGATCCTGCCAAGAATACAGAAGACATGGACACATCTTTCTTCCTCAGCATAAGAATTCAATTCATTTTGCCATAAGCACTGATAGTTCAATAGCTTACAGGGAGAGCCCCAGCACTGATCACCATGCTACTCCAGAAAGCAGAGAAATATGGGTTTGAACTCCTTTCTGGTGAGGAAAATATTTAATATACATCTGACCTGGGGGCGAGTACAAAGGGAAGCGCCATGGCGAGCTCCCTGCTCAGCCTACAACAGGCACCTCCACCCAGGAAGGCAGCTGGGACTGAAATCTCAGGTTCAAACAGATATTTATCACAGGTGCAAGAGGTAAAGAAAGTCTGTCAGGCACTCTTGGCTGGCCCAGGCATTGCCACATGCAGGCTGCTCAATCCTAGGAAATGAGGCTTTATAGGTGGAGAATTTTCCCTTGCATTGTTTAGGAGATGAAAGGGATTAGTTCAGGTTTGTGAATTTCCTCCCTGGAGCCAGTGCTACACCACTCAAAATGATAAAGCCTAAATATTTTGTAAATTTGGGCCTAAATTCTCAGGGAGGATTGGGAATCCTGGGTTATGAGAATGCTCATGTTAGCCTATATATGAGACATGAAGAAAGCTTGTTGCCTGTGAAGTAAAAATCATGGAAACCATAACAACATCCCATAGAAAATCATTGTATCCTGGGTCTCTCAAGTGGTGCACGTACTATCTAGCCATGGAACAATTCTCACTCTAAGTCAACACTGAAACACATCAAAGCAAACGCAACTGCGTTAGCTGGGGAAAGACCCACAGCAAATATTCACTGCTTAAGGCATTCACCAGAAGGATAAGATGTACAAGTTTATGCCTATTTCATAGATCATAGAGATCTGGGAGCTTCCCCCTCCTCATTGCTCTAAGATCTGGCTGTTGGGTTTAAAAGACAGGGAGGAGACATTTTTAAGCATACTCATGCTCTATGTATCCCAAAATAGAGGTGTTCAGGTGTAAAATGTGGGTGTTGGGACAATTTGAACTTAACAGTAGGCTGAACGTACTCAAATAAAATTGTTATGTCCTTAACCAGCTGAAGTCTTTAGCTAGCTACAAGGTTAAACAGAAGGTGAACTGGGAATTACAAATATCAGCAGCATTGAATACTGGGCTTCAGTAACTAGTGAGACTTTATAGGTATTATATATCAGTTTTGCCTCTGCTTCCTAGGACAAATTCTGACAAATGATTCAACAATGGGGATCTAGTCATGTATTGTAGCAAATATAACAACTTTGTCACTGTATTTTCAATTGCTACAATGGCACAAACGTCCATGCAGTTCTGATGAATGGCTTTTAAATAGTTTCATCCCTCAGCTATAAAGTCTAGTAAAATGGTTTTAGATGATGATCAATCTATATGAAATTACGGGGAAAAATATTTAGGTCAATAGGATTCTTTTCCTAATTCAAACCACTTATCTACAGAATGTATGATAAATAACTGAAACACTTACTTAATCTAAAAATTTCCTAACAGTAATATTTATATGTGGCTAAGACATGATTTCCTCTGTGTATGCCTATACATAAGATGTTTTATATATGAGAAAAACTAGCACATAGACTGTTAATAGAAAAAGTGGTACAGGTTTTAGTACAGAAATACGATTTTCCAGGGTTTCTCCTTCCAGCTTGGACAAATCACGAGCCTACAATGTGATAGATGAAATTATTATCATCTCACAACACCACGGAGTTGTTATGTGGATGGAGAAAACAAAAGATAGCATGAAGCCACTGTGACTGAATAGTTTTCTAAGGCAAACCACAGTTGCTTTAACCACGCTTTTCACTAACATTTTCTTTTTGAAGTTTTCAATTGAACCAGTCACGTTGTGTTATGCTACCTGACTCCTAACATGATGTGACGGAGGAACAAAATGACACAAAGCATTTGCAATAGATCAGTCAGAAAATCAAAGACGAGAAAAGCATCAATAGCAAAATAATTCTTAATGAGTCCGTTGCATAGCTTGTGGATTGGGTAAAATGCATTTATATTCTTTATAAGCCTGCATTTTCAGTAGTATCTTACGGACAGATATCCAAAACAGGAAGACATTTTTATAACATACTTTGTGTAGGAAACATCATTTTACTAATTCATGGATGTTTTAATAGGCAATTTATGTGCAGTTTAACTCTGGTTTACAAAAGCCCATATATGCAAGCTACATTCTGACTTAAGGCAGTTTTGAGGTTTATTTTTCTATGCATTTAAATCCATTTGAAGATGTGTTTTGATCTAGAACTGAATAATATATGTGTGGGTTGTATATGCTCTTCAAACACTTAAAATGAATTTTTACTGTTTACAACAGGTTGAGAATAGGAACTTGAAAAACAGAAATACTTCATCTTTAACTTGTAGTTTAAAAGTGATAATTAGACCTGATAGAAATTTTATAAGTGAAATTAATTGCAGTTAAAAATTAAGACAGAAAATTCAAGAAAATTTTGGCCCCTATAGGAAGAACTGATTAAATAGCTGATTGGAAATGTAATAAAGGAAGATGACTTTGCCTAAATGCCCGTTCAGTGGCTAAGTAAAAACATCTGTTAAAAATCAAAAAAGCAATATATTACTGCAAAAAAAAAAAAATGAAAATTGTAATCAGCACAACTTGAACTGTAACTGAGAAGAAATACAGAAAAAAGATAAAAAGAAACCTAGGAACATAAAGAAAAAATAACGATCATCAAGGCTAAGGACACCGCAAGTAGTAACAAAAAAAAATAAATACTAGAATAAGCATGTTATTCAATAAAGATGATAGAATTGAGCACTAAGGTGGAATAAGCAGTAGTACTGCATAAACGTGTGTCATAAAGAAAAGTTTTTCTGTGTCTATATATGTTTAATATAGTTAAAATCAGGTAGATGCTTCAGAAAGTTAAAATTGTGTTGATATTGCTCCAAGACTGAAAGAGTTTATTTATGTTCTACCACAAATTCAGTTTAGGCAGCTGATCCCAATCTTTGTGGCCTAGACTTCTTTGGTCTAACTTGAGCCACTGTACTTTTCTTTTGGTTTCAAATTAAGTGATGACTCAAAAAATAAAACCCAAACCAACTATCTCGAAGTATGTATCAGTTTTTGTCTTATTTTTGTAATTATAAAATTTTACTAAGTGCTATGTTCTTATGAATTACTTGATCATAACTATTAAGGATAACTACTTTTTCCAAATGTCAAAAATGCTTTCAAAAATAATCATCTTAATCATTTTGATTTTTCTCTTTTGATGCTTTGGATAGGGTGCGTTACACATAAATACAAACTACATGTCAAACAGATTCAGACTATGTACTTTTCAGAAGTGTCTAAGCACTTAAAGATATTGAACAGTCCAGTACTTAACTCAAAAGCTCCTTGACCATTTACACAATAAAAGCACCTGTCTGTTCAGTGGTGCCTTTCCTATGGAGATAATGACCTACTTCCTTTCCAGAGTTCCTTCACAGTCTTCCTTCCTTACATCTGAGTACAGAGGAGTTGAACATCAGCAAAACCACAGTGATGTTGAGTGGTAATTACCTTATTTTTCCATAGTGCCTTCCTGGTTGTCTAAGGAGTTGAATAGCTACTTTTTGTAACTTGGATTGAGGCATATGAATGGTTAATCAGGTAGATTATGGTTGTTCCAGGTGACTTCACTATTCCACCACCTTTTCTCTGTATCAAGGGTAAATGCAAAGAGCCTGGCACAAGCAGGTGGGATGGCAACGGAATTCCAGAAGACTTGCCTGACTGTGCATATTATATTAGATCATTATCTGAATTGTTAAAAGTTATTTTGTGTTCCATGACAAATACAGGACATAGTCTCCCTGTCCTGTGCTATAGCCACTATGCAAAATTCAGAGTCCCTCTTGCTTGTTGCCTCCCTGAACATTTGAGTCTTTCATTCATAGTCACCAAGTAGCCTGATGGAGTACAAAGGTACCTAGGCTACCTAATGGTCTTTCCTGCGATAAGAGAATTACAGGTTCGATCTCTTTTCCCTTCATGCCGAGGAGTGTTTGGAATCCATTTCCCAGTCTTTTTGGGTGAGTTCTTCCACAATTGACCTGCTATACACAACCTAGGTATCTTCAAAGAGAACTAGGTGAACTGGAACTTAGCGTAATAGGGGCATCCATTATTTCCTATTAAGTCTACATTCAGTGGTAGATAAGATCCATCATCTTTATCTTCTATAGTTAATGAAGCAAGAGAGAAGTACTTCCAGATAGCGATCCATCTCATTTTAGGATCCTGTCTCACCTTAGAGAAATACTTATTACACATATAATATACTGTATAATATATAGAGAAATGAATATTATATGCCTAGATCTGGGCAACTAAAGTTGGCGGAGATGAATTCACATCCTAACTAAAGCAGACTGAGGCACTCTGGAGATACCTCAAGTCACCTACCATTTTAGTGGAGAAAGAAATGCCCAGATTAGGAGTTTAGGACCTCCTTCTACAAAACCTGAAAAGAGAGAGCTTCTGCAGTTCTCCTAGATCAACTGAACTGCTCCTTTTCTTCCTTGTCACACTTGTTCTCCCCCTTCCTCAAACTGAGGCTGGGGCTAGTACCTAAGTGGATTGGAGAGGTCCTAAATCCTGTCGTAATTAAAGGACAGAAAATTGATTCTTGGTAGCGAAAGGTCTGTGTCTGCTGTGCTTTTGCTGTTCACATGTGAGGACCAAGACTGACTGTTGAGAGTCAGACCACAGTAAAATTCATTAAGAAACCAAAAGCGTCATCTAAAACAGGTTACTGAACCATCTAAGCAGTTTACAGTATTCATACCGCTGAAAGTTTTATCATGGGCATGCAGGTCTGCACGCCCAGGGCTGGGGAGCCTGAGCATCCTCTTCCTCATGGGGAGTCTGGTCAAGAGCAATTCTGCTGAAGAAAGCAAGGGAAAATGGGTATAGCTGGCATGGGTGGGGAACGGGGCCAAATCTTTTTATTCTGAAATATCTTACTATTGCAATAAGCAAATAATAATATCATAAATAGCTGCATTCATTTTTTTTAGCAAAATTTATAAAAAGAAATTGTACTGGAAGTCTGTGGCAAGGTGTTGGCAGTGGGGGACCTGCAGAGGTGGTGTCTGTGAGGAGAGGCTGGGGCTGCCCCGTGCTGGACACGGCCGGCTCCAATGGACACAGCTGAGCCCCTCAGACTAGGTAGTGCTGCTTCTGGGAACACGTGTTCAAGAAAGGACAGAAAATGTGGTGGGCAGGAAAGAGTGAGAAACAGTAGAGAAAACACCGAGTTCAAAGGAGAAGGAGTAGAAAGAGGTCCTCCAGGCTCTGGAGCGGACATTGCTCTGCAGCCCATGGAGAGAGCAGTTAGGTGTTTCTGAAGGAACTGCAGCCAATAGAGAGCCTACACAGGAGTAGGGGAAAAGTGCAAGAGGAAGAAGCTGCAGGAAGGAACGGTTATGGACTGACTGACTGCAACCCCCACTCCCTACCCCTCCCACACTGCTCAGTGGGAGCAGAAGGTAGAGGAGTTCGTACTGACGGGCTGAAGTTGAGGGTGGGAAAAGACAGGGGAAAAGGTGTTGTTTTAATATTTGTATTTATTTCTCACTACCCAAATCTATTTTAAATGGCAATAAATTAAATTAATTTTCACTAAGTTGAGTTTCTTTCACACATGACAGTAAATGATAAGCAATCTCCCTTTCTTTTTCTCAACCCAAGAGCTTTCTCATCATATTTTCAACCCCATCCTGCAGAGGGAGAGTAAGTGAGCAGCTGGGTGGGTGTTTAGCCCTTAGCCAAGGTCAACCCACCACAGCAGTAAAGACATTCTTTCATGTTGTCTATGTGTCAAGTAGCTTTGAAAGTCACTGAAAATGCTACAACTTACTTTCTAGATTTGGTCAAAGGAATTCCTCTGAAACCCTTTTCACATAAGTTTAAACCATTGTCATTATGAGTTTCCAAGAAGACGTAATAGGTACGAGGGTGCGTGAAAAAAGGGAAATCTATAAAAAGTCTGCTAAAAAAAGCCTAAGACAAACCAAGTTATCTGCACTGTCGTGTGCTTGAAATAAAATTCCATCAGTCTAAGTTAATGGTTCTTAATAAATGTGGTTAACAGCTAAAAATGGAGTACTGTTCATTTCTTCAACATTATAAGCAGTCATTGCACACAGTAATAAAAATAGAAAGAATGACTTCAGGATTTTTTTCCCTTTGAATTGAGCTGTCACCCATTTACTTAACATTTAAAGCACAGTTCATTAATACACTGTCATTGATGTGTGACTCCATTATCAAAGCTCTTCAAGATGTAAATTTCCATTGTAAGCTGCCCATCTTTCTGAAATCTGGAAAATGTACGTTGGGTCCACTGAGTATTCAACTTTATAATGCTGTCACATTAGGTGTATTTTGTTTTATTTGTGTCTCTACCATTTAACTTTCAGGTTGCCAAAAGTGTATCTAGATACCCCTAGACTATAAATATTTGAATCAGAAAAACAGCAACAGCCAGGGGTCAAATTACATAAACTCGGTATTTTCTTATCTGAGGTACCTCTTGTAACTCACATCACATTTCATCTGTTGAAGTGGAAAGACAACGCCAAGAAAGAGGGGAACACAATTAAGAAAATATAAAGGGATAATGCTGAATACATCTGACAATCATTCTAGCAACTTTCATGCATTGCCATCCTCTATAAACAAGCGACTCAAATGCCAAGAGCTATAAGGCATAAGTGGTTATCCTGTTACAAGAAAGATATTTTTCTTCATGCTGCACTGAAATAATCCTGCTATTAGGCATGGCTGCATCACAGACTGGAGTACATCAGAGGGAGCTGCATAGTAACTTTAAGTAATGTAGTTCTGGTAGCTGCAGTAGCCCACAGCTTCACATAAGCTAATTTTCTCTCTTGGGAAGATAAATTAGTCAATGAATTACCTTGCATTACCATAGCTAGACTATTTCTAGTATTTGGACTAGCTTAGGCCTTTGGATGATGCAACATAGAGTTCTGAGAAGGACAAGCGCTCAGCTGTAAGTTTTGAAAAGCCATATGCTCCTTTTAAACACCTCTGAAATGCATGGCACTTCAGGAAACAATCACTCAGAAAATCGTTTAATACTAGCAGTGGTATTTCAGGTTCTATTTTGGTCCCTGTAAGTGCAATAAAGATGGGGCTGAATCATCTGCTAACTTTAAAAATAATTAAGTTTATATTTGTTTGTGGACAAAAATATTGCTGGATTATATGTTATATTACCTGTTTATTATACATATATATAGAATGTTGTGGTTTGGGATGGGTTGGCCAATGACAAGACAACAGATGCTCTCCCCCACCTCTTGCTCCAAGGAGAGGAAGAAGAGAGATAAAGAGAGTTATGAGTTTAGAAAAAAACTAAACTACTTTAATGAAATGTTAATAATAAAATAAGAAGGAAATAATGAAATAGATACAATATATAAAAATACATACAAAACTGTATCAAGCTCCCAGAGAGATGTCACCAGCAGGCACAGGGAAAGTTCCAGACTGGACTCGTTGATAAATGAGAACTGGATTCCAGAAAACACTGATGGGTATCAAAGGTAAGACAAGCTGACAGGGCCCTCCTCAGACACCAGCCATTGAAGAAAAAGACCCATTGAAAAAGAATCAACCTGATACCTTTCATCCCTCAGCTTTTATACTGAGCAGGCAGATGGGATGGAACACCCGATTGGTCAGTCTGGGTCACCTGACCTGTCCCCTCCTCCCCACAGGTGCGACCCCTACATGGGGCAAACACCCAACTCAGCTGGCCCTGGTTGCCACAGCAACGCGTGTAAGCAACAGCCTCTCACTGAACAGAAAGTTGGCTCTGCTCCACCCCAAACAGGGACAGCTATATATATTACATATATAATATATATTTATTATATATATTCATAGCAATGAATCAATGATGACAAACTGGAAAACGGTCTTCAGAAGACCCTAAAATATTGCCAAATATTTTGTCTTGGACAGATGTTTTTTCCCCCACAAAAAGGTCTTGCATTTTTTAAAATAAGTGGCACAGTATGGAAGTCATAAAATGTGAAGATCCAACTACTTTTTAACACCATTCACATGTTTAAGGGACTTCAATAAAGGTTAAAAGTATGATGTAGTTCAGATTTAAAGACTGGAGGATAAGTAGGATGAGAAATAGAGTTAGGGAAAGTTTTGTACAAGAGTATTTCATCACCATTTAATTAAAATGAAAGTTTTGGGGTAGCAGTTTGTCACTTTCAAGGAAAGTGAGATGAGCAAGGTGTCTTGGGTTCAGGATGGAAGCTTTATGCAAGGTGACAAAACATTTTTTTTTAAAAAGAGAAATAAAACATATTAAAAAATAGACACAAGGGTTAGACAGTCAGCCAAGCTACAGGGGAAGATGGGATGGAGTGCTGGGTCTCCCATAATAGATTTTCCCATGTGTGCATGAGGGGGATATAATATAATGCAAATTATATTATATTGTATAGTAAAAATAATAAAAACCATAAAAGGAATAAATCCACATTCTTCTCAACAGATATGAAATATGATACTATGTATCAAGTAAATCTAGTCTTTCTTTGAAACAGAAAAATCAGCTTTCCTGTTTTTTATTGGAAAAGCTATAGGAAAAGGAATTTTAATTGTTGACAATCGGAAATCTGAATGAAGATCAAGAGGATACGACAGCAAGAAGAGGCCTCTTCTTCCGATATCCAAAGAAACAAAAATAAAAATAAACACATATTGTATGTGTTTATTAATTGTATGCGTTAAAATGTCATCCAGCTCTTCTCTTCTCTTTACCTGCATCTTCATATTTTGCCTTTGAGTTTAACCTGGTACTCACAGCGGCATTCCCTGCTACTGTGTACAAGCAAGCATTTTCTCCTTTGGTAACCCGGATTTACAGGAGAAAGCAAGTTTATCTGAAATGGTCATCAGAAGCCCAGAGTAAGACAATATTCTAAGTTTTGGAGCTTACAAAATAGAAATCAATCAAATGGTTCTGCTTTCTGTCCTTTAAATGAGCCGACCCATTAAAAAAAAAATTGACTTCAAAGCAAAGAGAAAGACAAAAGAACCCTAACAACCGACATGTGCCTATATCCCAGGAAGTTTTTTGAATATGGTTCTGAATATGCTTCTGATTATGAATCAGCTTAAGATCCAAAGTGAAGAAAATTACACATACTATAATTTAATTAGCGCAAATCCCAGGAATTTTGTACTGAATAGGAATATATGACCAGATATGATGGTTTCATATAGATTTTGAATAGGCTCCAAGGTTAACGTTCATCAAAAAGAGGTCTAACCTAGTTCTCTACACCTTTTATGTAAGCCAGTTTCAGAGGTGAGGGACCCGTGTTCAACCGAGTGAAAGGAATTCGCGTGAACCGTAGCTAAAACTGTGAGATGTTAGGTACCCTGGAGGATTAGGGTTAAGCTAGGAGACGGAGTTAAGAAAGGCTTTACCGTGCTGTCTGCTTCTGTTTGGGGCAAGAAACTGCTAGTGAAATTAGTCTAGGTTAGGCAGTAGTCCTCTGCCTTGCCTGCCTACTAAGTTGTCACTCCTTACAATATGAGGAATCATCACAGACATTGCCTGAGCTGTTAATGATAAACAAAACTGGGTTGTTGAATGGTTTAAAAATATGCTTCTGCCTCTTGTTAGAAAATATTTGCTGTATTTATCACCAGTGCATAACATTTTTGAGAGACATATGTTTGCTTGCATGAGAATAAACCACAGGCAGCCGTTAACCGCACAAAATGAGATTCTTAGAGACAGATTCAAGGCAGGAATGATTTGCTGGTGCTGTCTTTAACAACTAAAACAATAATTGCATTACAGATGAGAATAAAGTTACTTAACAGTAAGATCCTGGCTCCTGTGCATTCTGATAAGTGGAAATAGTAAGAACTACTGCTCAAAAGCCATCAGTTAAGTCCAGCAATAGTATATAGATAAGTGAGATCTACGGATAAAAGTAGCAGCTTTCAGTCTACATCACGATGTCTGAGGAGAGTAGCTTCAAGAACTGAGGCTTCATAGGTAAATTTGGAGAGGGCTCATAAATCTCGACACTGAGTCCTCTGACACCTTGCTTAAGTACTTGCCTCTTGGAATCAAATATTCAGGTTCTGACCATTAGCCAGGTTTCCCAGGGGGCAGAGATTTTTAGGAGCATAATACAGAGGACTGCCAATCAAGTGGAGAACTATTATGGAGACAAGTGGACCACAAATACCTTTTTTTTTCCAGACTTGCTCCAAGACAGAGTATTTCTTAGCTCCAGTATCCAGACATGTTCCTTGTCTGTATTCCAGTTCTTTTTTGGGGTCACACCTGGATCACACCCTCTGAATGAAGAACTCAGATCCATTTCTGAGTTGTGATAATGGAGATTCCCTGCAATCTCATTTCCACTAACAGTCGTAGAACCAAAGATTTGTTGTTCACCCTTGCATACATCTGTTAGTAAATTCAGGCAAAGCAGGACTATTTGAAAACAGGTTCCTTCTCACGCACAACTGAAACCCCAGCAATATGAACCTACATGAAATAAAAAACGTTTGGAAGTAGATTTTATCCAATCACAGCATGTGTGCATTAAAGACTTCAAATTCCCTCCTCATCTGCTCTTTACTTTATGTTCTTTTCTATATGTGAATATAAATGTTTCTACTTGCCCTTACTTGTCTTACTTTCCTGAATGAGCAGCATGGGCTCATCAAGCAAGCCTATTCTGACTAAAACCAAAAACCACTGTAATTTTTCTCATATTATTGGCTAATTTGGATTCTGCCATTTTGCTTTAGCTGGTTTTTTTGTTCCCCAAAACGTCCACTATTGTGAGGATCAAACTATTCCAGTTGTACAAAGAAAAGATATTTTTTATTTGGAGAAGAGCATGGATATGAATTGTTTACTTCAAATACTATTTAAATTTTTCCTACTTGCAAGGTTTTGTTTAATGGTTCCTTCAGACTGATCAACGACATGCTACAGAGGGGAGCTTTTCGAGAATGCAAATTTAGTGCGAACAACAGTCTTCCATGTAATTGGAATGTAAATGTCACTGAATTCTGATTGTTGAGATCAATTTACTGCACATATACCGAGTGTATCTTGGCTGAATTTTGTGACTTACAAATTCCTTAACTCAACTATCCCTGCATATTTAGGACCTTTCAAGATGTGAAACTATTTCTCAGGACAGAGGTAGACTAGACAGGCAGAAGATACCCCTCAGTTCCTGGGGAGACAAAGACATCCCTAAAAAAGAATCATCCTGTGATTTAGAGCCTTACTTTGGAATGAGGAAAAATTAGATTCAGTTTCAGTTTTGCTACAGACATTCTATATGACTTTGGACACTGTGCCAGAGGCACCTAGCCAATTGGAAACACAAGACTTTGAGATTTAACTGGCATTCAGATTGTCTGAGTCTGGGCTTTAGCCTCTCTGTGCCTCAGGTCCCTGTCTGTGAAAAGAAGATAAATTGACTTCCCTGCTTCAAGTGATATTGCACAGACAAATTCATCTTGGACCGTGAGGTTCTACTGCGAGGTTTGTGTAAGTATCTTTATAAAACTGTACTTTTACTTTTTGCTTCTGTCTACAGCCCACAGTGGAGAACACAAGAACTGGAGCTATAGTATGATTTTGTCACTTGATATAGCAAAAACTACCACCCATAAAATCCTGGTTTCTATTTCCTCTTATTCTTGGCCAAGAGTTGATAGATACCAAGCATACATGCATGGCTTGGGGCCTACAGGAAGGATGGGGAGGGACTCTTTATCAGGGAGTGTAATGATAGGACACGGGGTAATGGCTTCAAACTGAAAGAGGGTAGATTTAGATTGGATATCAGAAATAAATTCTTTACTGTGAGGGTGGTGAGGCACTGGAACAGGTTGCCCAGGGAAGTTGCGGATGCCCCATCCCTGGAGGTGTTCAAGGCCAGGCTGGATGGGGCTTTGAGCAGCCTGGTCTAGTGGGAGGTGTCCCTGCCCAGGGCAGGGGGGTTGGAACTAGATGATCTTTAAGGTCCCTTCCAACCCGAACCATTCTGTGATTCTGTGATTCTGTGACTTATACCGGATACACATGTGTATTTTACCTTATAGGGGTAAGCATATATGTTTTTATTTCTGCTGAGTTATATGAACATGTTGCTTATGCATAAACATTTATGCCATTTCCTATTTAAAAATTATTTTGAAAGTACTGCTAACACATTTACAGTCTATACACTATACGCAAGTTCACAAAAATATGTTCATACACACATCTCTATTTGGTAGGGCCTGAATGTACTGGGTTCATCCCTCCTGGTGGCTGAGACCAGAGACTGGGAGAGTGACACCAGAATGAAGTTAATTGTAAGTCAAGTCCACCAACCTGTAGTTTTCATTTATCAGATACAAGGCAAAGTAGTCCTCTTACATGATTTCTTATTTAGAGGAGAAAATTCTCGAATTTCAAAAATTATGTCATTTTTCCCGGCAGGGAACCCACTCTGCTTTCTTCAGAATTTGATATGGGAAATTATAGAAATGTGCTTTTCAGCTTGTCACCTACTCTCTATATATTAAATAGGTATTTTAAAGTAAAAAACCAGAAACACCAGCTGTTCAAAGTTAGAGAAATATCAAACCACATTAAAATGTGAGTCAGAGACAAGTTCCATACAAGTATTACCATTAACCCAAAATCATTCTAGTTACTGACAGATGTAATTACATATGCAAATATATATTTCTGTGCATAATTATACACATACACATATTTTGCACATATAATTTATGTGTCAACTTTTGAAAATTTGCTTCTCAATATCATATTGTGTATATTTTAGAGATGTATATTTTGGTTAAGGTAGCCCTAACTAAATGTGTTTCATGTAAAATAAGCGAAAATAGCAGGTAAAGTAACCTCCAAACTCTGCTTATTATAGTCTTACACTCTTTTTCAGACACCTGTGATCATTATTAATCGCTGTCAACTTAAGACAATACTTGCTGGCATTTTTTTCTTTTATAGTATTCAGCAGAGAAGAACAGAACTATTTGCTTCTCTTTTCTGTTTTCTGCTCTAAGCTCTTTAATCAGTTACCACCTTCCGTATGGGTGATTCAGGATGATTTTTAAATATTTCTTCTCATACAGACATACACAGCTTTATGAGAAAAAATTCTGTACTGGGTGCAATTTTCCATCCACAGTTATCTGTAGATTCTCCTGGTAGAGTTTATTATAAAGATCCAATTAGCTGCCTGCCTGAAAATCACGTAGGCACGGGTTTACATTCATTGCTGTGACAGACGTGATGTAAAAACCAATCAAAAAAAAAGAAAAAGAAGAAGAAAATACAATTATGTAATTGTGAGTAACAGGCCCTTACAGAGGACTGCAGTACCTTCAGTAAGGGAATATATCACTAACCACGGAATTCTCTACTGGTTTTGGGCTGGGGTAGGGTAATTTTCTTCATAATAGCTGGTATGGTGCTTTGTTTTGGATTTGTGACCAAACCAGCATGTGATAGCACACCGATGTTATACCTGCTGCTGAACGGTATTTGTGCAGTATCAAAGCCTTTTCACTTCCTCATGGTTCCCAGCCAGTGAGGGGACTCAGGCGCACAAGAAGTTGGGAGAGGACACAGCCAGGACAGCTGACTCAAATGCCCAAAGGGATCTTCCATACTATATGATGTCATACTCAGCAATAAAAACTGGGAGGAAGAAGAAGGAAGGGGGGACATCTGGAGTTAGGGCATTTGTCTTCCCAAGTAACCATTAGATGTAAAGACGCTCTGCTTTCCTGGAAATTGCTAAATATCCGCCTGCCGGCAGGAAGTAGTGGACAAATTCCTTATTTTTATTTTGCTTGCATGTTTTCCTTTTGCTTTTTCTTTACTTATCAAACTGCCTTTATCTCAGCCCACTGGTTTTCTCACTTTTACCCTTCTGATTCTCTCCCCCATTGCCCCGGGGGCCAGTGAGCGAGCAGCTGTGTGGGGCTGAGCTGCCTTACAGGGTTAAACCACGACAATTCTAAACAGAGTTCCATAAATTAACACTGATTTGAAACCAGTGGGCTTTTGCAGAGTGCTGAAACAAGATGCCAGCTCCCCTCCACATCAAGTTCTATACAAAAAGCATTATTGTTTGAGAATACCAGAATTCAATTCATTCTAACAAGGTTCAATTCAAAACATAGTGTGGCGAGACAATATGTATTCTCTAAGCAATGGAAGCAGTGATAATTTCTAGCTTTAAAGACAATGCTAATTCTTAATTAGCTTTTGCTCAGCTGATGAAATGTTAGATATTGTTTTTTAAAATGACTGCTAAGCTTAATGAGTAACTCTCAAGTTTAATTGGACTCCTTGAACAGTTTCCTAGAATTTCTGACTTCATTTCAGACTTACTTTATTTCATTGGTTATGGTTAGCATTTCCTCAAAGTGTAAAACACCATAATGAAAATGAAGTTCGTAAACGGGAATTCTTTACTGAGTCCTACAGTGCAGACGCAGGGAAAATTCTCCCTGAAGTCAGCATTTGCTCTTTCATCACCAGTGCCCTGGATGAAAGAACACTGGTGATTCTGGAAAATCCATGCTTAATTCCACCATTTTTTAGAATTATTAGCCCAGTAAGGATAAACAAACAAATAAAAAAAAGCCAATGGGATTTAACAGTAAGTGTGCATGTAAGTACTTTCCAGAAAAACAAGGAAACCCTTGCGTATTTTCAGAGTTGAGTCTCATTGCCTCACCTTACACATAAACAGCATGACAAAAATCTTATGTTAAATGAGTAAAGTGTAGCACACAATGTCAGATTAATCTATATGCGAACTGATTCATTTGGCTGACACTAAAACATCCTGTCTTCAAGAAGGGAACAATCCAGCTTCAGACAGGGGATCTTGGAATTACAATGAACCATAGAGGATTTCACTCTACTAGATCACTAGATTACCAATTTGAAAGCAATTAACGGATTTCAGTATCTCTGAATTAAAATTAGCCCCTTACACAGAATAGCTTTTCATCACTATCCATAACAGACAGAACATTTTCTACAACTGCTACAAAAATAATGGTACATAAAAGTAAACCTACTGTCTATATTTACACGGCAAATAGACTTCCTTCTACTTGCTTTATTTGGCTTTGGAGCCCCAAGATACCCAACATAGTATCATTTCATGTCAAACTACACATTTTGTACATAGATAAAAAAGGGTAGATGTCACAGAGGAAGTCTTTTAATTTGCTAAACCAGATAGCTGGAACCAATTGCTAGGTGTACTTAGAATTTGTGCTATTGATAATGAGATAATTGCAACTTTCATTGTGTTTAAATGGAAAAAAAAAAAAACCCAACCTTTTGATTTCACATTAGTAGGGAAAATTAATTTTTGTCACTACGCTTAGGTTTAGAGACACTATACAAAGCCAAGAATTTTAAATATATTCATAACTCTATTTTTACTGCTTTGGAAAATAAATTCTGACTACATGGTTGCCAAAAATACTTTTGCCTATTCATAGTGTGGTGCAAGCTCTTTGATGTCTTCCTGCTAAGTCTACACACATGAACATTTATTAATATCACAGTGACTATTAGAAAGGGATGCATGAAAATGAGCTTGTCTGAACCTAATGAGTCTATTCACAAATTCAAAGTTCAATAAGTATGCCTTCACATGGCTGAGATCTAAACCAAACATTCACTGCTTACACAGACTGAAAAACACTTTTACATTGACTTTGGCAGGCAAATGTTTTGGTTTTTAACTTTGGTGCTGCTTTGAAACAAGGCAAAATGATAACTCTGAAACATTTCTTAACTTTCCTTAAAGAACAATCCCAGAATCCTGGCTGTGCCTGATGTTTTGACCAGCAAAGGAAGTTAACCCAAACATTCATGCTCAATCAGAAGAGAGTGAGTTTCATTTCATCTTTCAACTTAATCTAAATTCCTGTTTTGTTTGGTTTGGTTTGGTTCTGTTTTGTTTTGTTTTGTTTTTGACAAAGTGTGAAATGGGGAGTCCTGTAGTAAAACCAGAGGGATTTTTGTGGAACAAGAGAAATGACTGAGATACCATCTTATTAAAAGCACAAAAGGGTTTATAAACCTATTGTATATTCACGGGCTATTATTCTTAAGAATCCAAGTTCTGAATTCTGGGCATAAATGTATTTACCAAGCTTTGTAAATTTCTATGAATATCATTCCATTACTCGCAGCAATACTTCTGCAAATATATACACACAAGTGTGGAGGGAACTATTCAAAAAGATAAGAGAAAGAGTTCACACACAAGAGACTAGAAAAATGCATACATCCAACAAACTCAAATGCAGTAGCCAGCTTCTCAGATGTGAAAAGGAGCTTTCTCACACCTGGTCAGAGCAGCAAAGTAATTCAGAAGGTCTGCCGTGTAGAAAAATAGGGCTGAAATGATTGGCTGCTGCCTGGGTTTGCAGCAAGTAGGTGATACTTTGATCCCCAAGAAATCACAGATATCAAACCAAGGTCATACCTAAATCGTGTTTGACTTGAGGGGGATAGCAAGCCTAAGAAATACAATATGCAACTAGGTTTTCATTACTGGTCCAGAATCTCATGCATTTTCTTTGAAATGACCTCAAAAGGTATTAAATTCCACGGAGAGAAGCCAGTTTAGTGGTAATATGTTTTATTATTCTTCATGGCTGCCACAACGAAACCATTAGCAATGCAGCTAATTGAATGGGCTTGGCAAAATTGAGGGAGACAACCATGAAGTAAATGGATCCCAAACTGTCATATCAATCAGAAGAAGAGGCACGGGCTTGCCACTCAAAATGCAGTGTTCTTAGGAAACTGTAAAAAGCCTTGTAAACAATACCATGCTTACAATGTTACAATGTTAATATTTTTAAATACTATTTCAAGAAAGGTTTTTGTAAAATCCACGTTACCTGTTCAGGGGGTAGCTCTATGCACTCCTGGTCAGTGTTGGAAAACCTCATGCCTGAGAAGTAGGAACTTTATGCCTGAAGAGTTGACCATGACATCGGATGTACACAGCAAGCCCCAGAATAAAAGCTGTGGCTTGTTTGTGTTCCACCTCCCATAAAACAGGATCGAATAGGCAAAATTCTTGTCATTTCTATTCCTCATCATGCTACTCTGCTCTTCAGCCATCTTTTTCTCTGCAGGTATAGTTATACCCAGCAACTGCCTGTATGTAAAGTTCTAACAGAAATGTTCTCATTATGCACCAGAAATCTTTAAGGACTCGATAAGGAATGAGCAGGAAACAGCAAGTATAGAGTTTTCCTTGGGTGTATTCTCCCCTGGCTTCTGACATGAGCTGGAGGCTTTATTCAAATCATCACATTTCATAGCTGTTTAATGCCTGATGGAACCTGCCCATGGACTTGTTTAATCCCTTTTTGAGGTCATGTTTTTGACATTCACAACATTCTTTGGCAAAAAGTTCCACAATTTAAATGACATATCAGGTGAAAAATACTACATCTTATTACTGTTTTAAGCCTGATACAAAATAATTTGATTTTGAGCTCACTGGTTCTTGAGTTATCACAGTTATTAATTACTCTCTTGCTGCTTTCTCCTTGCCACTCGTGACTCACATGTTCGCCATGCACTCACTCTTTTTTTTTTCTTTCCCAGATTCAAGCACCTAAGCCTATCTCGCCTTTCAAACCTCTCCATGTATCTAAACTATTCAGTGCTTCTGTTCAATTTTTCTAATAATTTCAGTCTTGCGATAACTTCAGATTAATCATTGTCATTTGCCTGGTTTTGGTGTGTTTTTTTTTTTTTTTTAACAGCCACAGAGCACTGAATTAACATGTAGAAAACTGTATGTGGTGATCCGCGCATTCTTCTCTTGTACATGATGGCTGATACAGAGCTCATCATTGTTCATGTATAGTTTCAATTTGTTTACACCTGTAGTTTGAGCACTTTCAAATCATATTTTAAAGGACTGTCAGATATTAAAATGCAAAGCTGATTTTTTTCCTTTTTAAATAGCCCTCTAATTTCAATACACACCCGAAAATATTTTAAAGGAATAACTACCCAAGCACTACCTGAGAGCATTAATGTACCTTCTAATGTTGAACAGCATTAACTGTTACAGGTTATTCCCTTCCAAGAACTCTTGCAGAAGCCTCTGGGAGTAGTTCGGGAGTAGTTCATAAATTAATAACACTAATAGTTAGTGTTATGAACATTAATAGTTCATAAATTAATAACACTACTAGATCAACTTATTATCAGTTACTGTGGGTGAGATCCATACTTAAACCGCTTCACGGTTAACCGAACTCAAGGTATCATTCAGGAGAGTTTGGAAGATATTCTTATTTTGCCTTCAGGGCTTCCTCATTTGAAGAATTAAAGGAAAAAGTTGTTCTGATGATGAATTACGTATTTTTCTTATTATCACATGGCAATTTCCTGGAATATTTTTGTTAGATCTTCTTCTTGAAAAAAAATATCCTAGTCTGAAGTCCTTATACTGAACTCTTTTTCTGTAGTATCCAAATACCTGTAGGTATTATTAAGCATTGCAACTGACATTCATTACCTCTTTTGTTCCCCACAGACTTTCTCAAGGGAAGATGGGAAGACGCATGTAAGTTAGCATCATACTAGACACTCCAATCATAAAAGATCAAAAAAGTAAGCCATTTCTTTGAATTAACACTTCACCATAGCTGTCATCTCAGGAGCACGCACTGTCTACTGTTTTTCTGCTTTGACCGGTGACAAAATGTTTTGACCAAGTATGGAAGAAAAATAGAGATAGTCCGGTACTGTTAGAAAAGAAAAAGTCATTAAGGCTGAATGTTTCTTAATCTGGTTTTCAGAGAAAAGGAGCAGCTGAGAGGATGTGTAACAGATCCCTCCACTTGTTGGCACTGTGACACGTAAGCACCTACTCTTGAGTCACATTAACAAAGGATAGCAATAGGGGAGCATCTTATACAACAATCACAGAAAATCTTACTAAGCCTGCGTAGGCTGCTGTGTTCTGGAAGGCAGGGTAGATCACATGATAAAGAGAAGCTATGGCATTTCTTTGCTTTCAAGGAAAAGTGCCCTCCAAGAGAACCCCTTTGAAAAGAGATCTACATTGTATAATACACAGCGTGAGGGCATCTCTCTAATTTTGTTCTAATTTTGTGCGTACCCTAAATCAGGAGATGACCTGCTGGCTTTCTCTGTAAATGTGTGAAAAGCCAGGTCTGTGGTTGTAGAGCAGAAACCAAATGCACAAGTTTGTAAAGGACTTGATGGGTCTCAACCTATATTAGACATACAGGCACAGAGCAGAAATTACAGAATCATTTCGCTAACTTAGAATTCTGAATCCACATTACTTCAAATTAATGTTAAATTGCTATAGTTACTACCTTTAAATAACAGAACGAAAATGATACAACTAATCACACTGATATAAAAAATAGGCAGCAAGTTCTTTCTTAACTTTTCCATATCTGATTCAGAACAATGAGCTCAGATAGCATCAAGAAGTTATGTCAAAAGATTGCAACTTTGTAAAAGGAATAAACACCGTGGAAGAGGCTATGGTAAGTTTCAGAAAATAAATCATTTGTAAAATCAGCACAGTCTGCACAGACAGGCAGAAGGGAGATATTTTGTACTTGAGTTAGAGCAAAGCTAATTTAAGTATTGTGAAGCTAATGTCAGGAAAATTAATTCCCGACATTTTCTTGAGTGTGAGTAAGGAAGAGCATAAGTAAATATTTCAAAGTCAGTAATGTTAACAAAACATCCTGCAACTGGTGAACCCTTTCACTTCGTAACTTAAAATGCCCTAAAAATGAACTGAAGGTGCACCAATTAGCTGTTACCACCTCATCAAAAACATTCCATGATATCCCACATGACATGCTAAAGAGAAGTGAAATTTAAATTTAAATGCGATTTCCCTCAAAAATCAAAAATATGGTCCTTTCCAACAGTGAAGATAAAGATGATGAAAAACAAAGAAGAAAAAATGACTCTTGCATTAGTTCTACATCACTATAAAAAAAAATACTTAATTAACGGTAGAAAGAATCACAAGTACAAGGTGAAATTGCTGGGATGAATTGGATACGTGAAGACCTATATTTCTGTGATGACTGCCATCTGAAATACCTCCATCTGAAAAGTGCAAGCTTTGTGATGAGAAAAGTTAATGTCTGAAACTGATAAAAGATAGGCTGAGTCAGCATATCAGTTTTTATCCTCATGGAATATCAGGGTATCAAGAGGTATTGTGCCAGCCCTATTCCTAAACCACACAAAGCTGCAGAAAACCCTGATGACTTGAAAAGAGAAATTCAGAACCAAGAACCGTCTACCTGGGTGCCCATCATCCAGTTCAAACAACTCTTTCTTCCCTACTTAAGAACAAAAAAACCCAGTATTTTGAAATAAAACAAAATAAGCTTTCCTAAAAATTTGCCAGCCGGTTCTGTCTATCTTAACACAAATAAATTATTTTTTTTCTGTCTTTCTGCTTGGCAATGCAATGAAAAGTGTTAAAACAAAAGTGAGAATATCAGAATATGCTTTCATGCCACCCTCCCATATATGAGATAAAGCACAACTTTGATGTACAATATGCTACCAACGAATTTCATAATTTCATGTATGTTGTCTCATACCTCTTGTGCTTTATATCAATTTAAGTTGTCCACATTTTGAGCAACATAAATTAAACATTTTTCTTCTTCCCACACAGAATACAACCTTAATGTTATTTTCATTGATTTTCTGCATATTTTTTTTTTGTGTGAAGGAAAATAATTTAAATTTGTCTTGCCATCGTTTGAGTTTTGTTGTTCCTGAAGTGTACAAATCTAGACAAAAGCTCATGGACAATGGCAAATGACAGTTCATCCTGCTTCCCTTCAAAATGCCTCTGAAAGCTGTATCAGTGCTTATCTGCAGTTACCGGTATCTACAAGAGAAACTGTGTAATAATAATCATACAATTTGATTAACATCTGATGCAAAGACACAGGTTCTGGGAACACAGTCTTCAAGTTACAAGAAAAACTTTGATCTAAAAAAAATAAAAGCACTTTACAAGTATTTTTAAGGATGAAAAATATTTATCAGTACTCTTAACCTTAATTTTCCCCCAGTTCTTTTTTCTGTAAAGATTTCACATTACTTGAAAAAATGAGACCACTGAAATAAATGCAATTAGTTCAGTACACTGTTAAATTGACGGATCTTACAAGTCCCATTCAGTTGTTGCCTAAGACAAGCAATGACTACGATCTCTGGGTGCCTGGGATTTTGGCCTGGAATGGTTTGCAGACCTGAGAAATCTGACTCTGCTCAGTCCTGACTGTTATGAGGGGCTGCCACCTAACACGCTGCCTTCATTGCCAACAGGATATCTGCAATGCCCTGGTGACATTGCCTAGTAGACTAATAAGTATTCTGAAAGCAAACTGGAAAGACTGGACTCCACATAACCAAGCTACAATGACCTTATAATTGCAAAAAATGGCAAGAAGTCCTTATTGCTTCCCATATGCAACCTGGTAAATTGGGCTGGAGACAGAACGTATTTCTCATGTTCATTCCACTGATTCAGGATGTGGCTGCGTGCCTGAGATGACAGCTACCTCTGCTGAGTTTTAAAACCCTGCCCACTTTCTGTAGGCAGCCACCATGACCTCAACGTGCCCTTCTCAATCCTTCTTCCCTTTAACTTGCTGAACAGAGAAACCAGGATGGGCATGTCTCTCTGTTCCTGTGGATTTCAAGGTAGTGGGTTCTGCTTCCATCTGCTTCCATTGTGCAGTCTTGGAGCAGAAGCTTATTCACCTGCCTGAAACGTATAAAATCTGTGAAAAAAACCCCCATATTCCAGTGGATTTTTTTCACCCTGTCTGGAATCTGAATGCATACAAGGCATACCACTGCATGATTCTCATATTCACCTCTTCCACCCTACTAAGCTTCTCCGCAGGAAATGATGTATGTCCAGTATATTAGTACCCCAGCAGGTGATAATGTCATCATTTGTAACTTTAGTGCTAAAGTCTGTGACAGCAGAAAAGTGCTGAAAGTTTTGCCAGAGCTTCACCAGTGCTGGATTGGGCTGTTGCCCTTGACATAGCTCGATTATTGCATTTCATTCCCTGGTGTTAAAGTTGCTACTCCTTGTAAACATTAATCAGTCTGGAAAATTGACATGTGCAAGTTTAAGTTACCAGCTTTTGGTTTGAGCGTTCGCGTGGGGGAGAGATGATCTGAATTTCTCCCATATTCTACAGACTGTTCAGTGGATCAAGTCAGTGGCAGTGAGATCCCCCTGACAGGTGAGAACCTTACCAAGCTCCCACTCAGTCCAGTACAGTAAAGGCAAACGTCGATTTTTATTACATAAGGATAATGAAAAAAGTAAGACACGTTGTACTTCCTACTGGGCAAGTACTAAAATAAAAAGGACATGAAGTCATTCGACAAATGCAAGTGATCATATATCATAGAGACTACTAAGCAATATAACATCACATAAAGAACAAATCTGATTAAATCAACACTGCAACTGAAACTTTTAGGACATGAAACGGATGAATTGTTTATTAGAATAGTGTATATTCATTTATGCACCATTCTGTTAAAGTCTCTTCATTTTCGGAGCCAGTCCACCTTCCTATATGCTAATTTATTCAGGGAGAAAAAAGGAGAAACACAGCGCTTTGGCTCCGACTGAAGCAAAGATTCATTCAGAAATGAAAGATGCAAAGAGAAGATCTCATAGAATTAAGCCATCAGGACAGTTAGGAGCATGGCCCTTGCACAAATCTGTAGGTAATACCTCATCCCTGTTGTAGGACCAAACATTGTAGGCCCATTCACAGTTCGGAATAGAATGGCTTCAGTGAGCTTGGTGCCTGCTGGATTCTACCACAGAATTCATGATTCAGGCACTTAACATCTCGCCTCTCTCAAAGATTATGGTCGAGATCATTATATTTATAAACATTTCCCAAAATAGTTTTCAACCACTTCTTTCTTGTGCTTCTATCTACTGATTAATTTTAGCTTTCTCATTATAGATTCATAAATTCTGTGGCCAGAAGCATCACTACAACAATCTGGGAACTAGGGCCAGAACACAGCTTTATTCAGCTTCCTAAAACACAGACCTATTGGACAAAGGCTAAAGAACACCTGCACATAAGAAAGCATTCCACAATATCCTTCCAATAAAAAAAAAAAAAAAAAAAGAAGAGGTAAACCCAAAAGACTAAAATTTCATACGTAGTTCAACTAATCAACAGCAGCAAAAAGCATTGAGAGATCAGGATTTAGAGAACAGGAACCAGACTGCAGGTTGGGTTTAAGGCTCCTTGGCTCATCTGTTTGGAAATTTTCTTTTTGTTAAGTCTGCAGCATGAGCTCAGGAAATGGACCTCACCTTATGAGACAGGGAATTCGGGCAGGTTAAAGAGGGACTGAATTATTTGCTATGTTTGTGCAGTATTTCAGATACTGGCCATTAAAAAGGTGTCCACAGTATTTCCAGGGAATAATAAGGGCAGCAAAAATGAATACATCACACTAACTGCCAATTACTACACTGTAAAAAGTAGCCACTTACACAAATATAGGCAAGTCACCTCACAGAGCATCACATGGGTGATGTGCACAAATAATGGAGAATGTCTGCTGAATAATTTGGGAGCTTATGTTAAAAAAGACTACTCAGATCTTATGCTACCTTTTCACATATATGCAATTTAATTATTAATGATATAGCCAATTCCAGCCTCTGCTAGCATGTCACACACTGGTGCAAAACACCTTCGGTTTCCCCATACAACTTATCTTCTGGAGTCACGTAACTCAATCAGCTGGTGAAAACCATGTTCTGATGATAATATAATCATACACATAGCTGCTCGCTCACTCCTCCTGCCCCCAGTGAGGTGAGGGGAGAAAATAGGAAGAGGAACAGAAAGAAAGCCCGTGTGTCAAGATAAAGACAATTTACTAAGTGAAGGGAACAGGAAAAGAAACAAGTGAATTAAAGGCAATTGCTCACCACCACCCATGAGCAGACTGATGCCCCGCCATTCTCTGAGCAACAGCCATTTCAGAATACAAAACTCCACCAGCTTGCCGTTGCTGAGCTTGATGTTACATGGTATTGGAGTACTCCTTTGGCTAGTTTGGGTCAGCTATCTCCGCTGCGTCCCATCCTTTCTTGCCCACCCCCAGCCCACTTTCTGAGGGGACAGTGGGATGAAAGAGAAGGCCCTGATGCTATGCAAGTACTTCTCAATAATAGTCAAAAGACTGGTGTGTTTTCAACAGTGTTTTCATCACAAATCCAAAACACAGTGCCATATGGGGTGCTATGAAGAAAGTGAACTCCATCCCAGCCAGATCCAGTAAAGCAATCAACATGCATAGCTACTTTATGGTCTTGATATACAGTCTCGATTCACTTCATTCTCACATTCTCACAATTTTAGACTTAAATGTGTATCTTGTTCTGCTAGGCAAAACAGAGCTCCCCTGCACACTAAAAGAAGGGGCAACTCTTTGAAATTTTGTCTTCACTTCTTATGAGGACAGACAAGTTCAATTCTTGAAAACAAAGTTATGCTGTATCACAGTCATTCCCAGAAAACCCGTGCTATAATCAGGTTAGACCTTCTGCTGACTACAACCTGCACAGCTTTACCTAAAAGGCACAGAATTATTCATTTAAATGACGCCTTACATTTCTTTGCAACCTATTTATATTTATAAATATTACTGAAGCTTGCACTGGTGCTTCTAGACATGAAAATTACAGCACCAAATTCAGCATCTTCATTTGAGTAACAATACACTTCACAGTGATTGCAACATGGTTAATAATACATGATTCTGCACTATAAAAAATTTAACAGCATAGAATCTACACTGATCATATAAAACAAATACCATTAAAACACAATTAATTAGGCCAACTTTTTTTTTCAGTAGAACACAAATTTACTTAGTTTAGTCACATAAAATCTCTGATCATAATTAAAATTTAGACCTTTTTAAAATTAACTTACAACTAAATAAGCAGAATAGAGTAAACAAGAGACAAAACCACTTAATGAATCCCAAGAAAACAATGCAAAGGTTTTGGTTTATTTATTTGTTTCCTTCTTTTTATAATAACATGATCAAAGTTGGACTCTATAAAACTAAATTTCTTGAAAAAATATCCTGAAGTTTGACTTTTACAGTGACTCAGTGACTTAAATATCAAATTCATAACATTTTCCTTTAATTAATCCCCTCTTAGGTCTCCTCCTTCTCCATTCAGGAATTCAGTCAGGAATTCACTCACGCCAATCTAGGCGGACACTTGGCACGGTCTTTGTTTTAAGCATATGCTTTTAAACGTCAGACTCAGGATTTCCTTCTTACACACTTTCACAAGTGAGGGAAACGCCTGCAGAGCCAAATGTTTGCCTTCCCTCTGCGCTCCGTTGTCTGTCACACCAGCACAGCCTCGAGAGCAAAGGAGCTATCTCTGAACTTACAGAGAGATGTAAGAGGGATCTGAAATGAAAATGAATATTCATAGTGAGGTGCCAACAGAAGAGAATTTTTAGAATATGGAGGTTTAACTGAGAACGGGCTTAACAAAGCATCTGGGAGATTTTTGGTGTCTAAGCTATTACACAGGGCCAGTTTTCAGTCACCAGCTCCTCAGACTCCATCTGTAAAGCAGAGATAAAGGTTCCCTCCTAAAAACTGAGGCAGTGAATACTGTCATTCAACTACTTGTGAGGAGTCGGGGACCAAGACAGACAGCCTCAAAGGAGAGAGCTATCAGACGAAGCTACGGGTAAATATTTAGAGGCCAACTAACAACTTGGTTAAGCAGAACTGAGGTGACTTTAGATGGGATGAGGTGACAGAAGGGTCAGCAAATGTTCAGAAGCGTAGATACCAGACTACTGTATTCCTAACTGATTTTACTATCTAAATGTCCTTAGTGCATTAATTACTAGTTTAAGAAAATGAACAGAAACCCACTACACTGACATTTATAAGCAACATTTCCTTACATTACAGATCTACCAAAACACAGATTGAAATTGTTCAATTAAAAAAGAATTTAATGCAGATAATCAGTTACAGAGTGAATCATGCGGCCAGAGAGCTGTCACAATAATAACAGATAGCAAGAGAGATGAGCTGTAGCAGATGTAGTTAAGGAATAAATTAAAAGTATTTAAACAATCCTCTATGGGAAGGCCAAAAAAGAGGAAGACCCTGGCAGCTCTATCAAGGCTTCTTAGGTAAAATGTAAAGCTATTCAAAGCAACACAGTTATTTTTGAGTTTTCCCTATGGAGTCAAAAGGTGGTTCACATACTTAGAGTCAGCCTCGTGGAAACATTAGAATCTCACTTAACACAGATCACTAAGTAATTTCTAGATCCTCAGTGGACATTTATGTAGCAGCTTGGAAGGCAGAGCATTCTCCAATGAAGACCCATGTTTTCCACCTTTTTAAGCCTGAAAGGACTCAGATCTCCACCGTCCATTTCCAAAGCAAGATTTCTAACCACTCAGATTAAACTATAGTTTGACAGAAGCATCCTTCCTAGGGAAATGATACAAAAAACAACACACTCACAACTCACAAAACTCAGGGTATCAGAAAGATGTCAAGCAAAAGGAAGCACAACAGCTGGGTAGAGACAAGCCTGAAGCTCTGACTCCAGGTTTGCATTAGTCAGCTATTAGACAGGAAACATGTTATTCTGAGCAGGTGGAAAGCCACCTTGCTCCTCATGACATTTGTGAGGGACCACGTGCCTGCCAATTCAGCTCCGAAGACTACACAGAGTGCACAACATGCCTGGAAAAAGAGGGTCTTTGGTGAATGTGGACACTTATACATCAAGCACTTGTTGCTAGAGACTGTACTGTTTGGACGAGGGGCAATGGGCACAAGTTGGAACATAGGAAGTTCCGTTCAAATACATGGAAAAACTTCTTTACGGTTAGGGTGGCAGAGCCCTGGAACAGGCTGCCCAGGGAGGCTGTGGAGTCTCCTTCTCTGGAGACTTTCAAGACCCACCTGGATGCAGTCCTGAGTCATGTGCTCTAGGCAATCCTGCTTTAGCAGGAGAGTTGGACTAGATGATCTCTAGAGGTCCCTTCCAACTCTGAAGATTCTGGGATTCTGTGGTTCTGTGATTCTGTGATTGTATTCCAGAAACCTAAATTGCCTTTTAGGAACATGGACCTCGTGTAGCTATGTGTACTTTTCCATGTACAGCCCATCTTAGCAGCGTTAAAAATTGCACTATTTTCTTCTTCATTGCCAAGTAACTAGTAAAACGTAGGAGTTCAGAGGATTCAGGAATCTTTTGTATGCCTCTGTGTACTACATCAAAGTCCTACTGACCTATATTCTCTGCTTTTTCTCCCAATATTCTCTCTTGCACCATGTCTGGAATGGCTTGTGATCCATTTATTTTTTGTCTCTCTGAAGCTGCTGTCTTCCATCCTTCATCTGCAGACTCTTCTAGTAGTGGCTCCCACTGGCTTCTACTTCTGTTTATCTGTACTGCCCTGAAGGTTTTCATCCTAAGGCACCCCCTCCCACTT
Organism: Alca torda; assembly: GCA_008658365.1. Lineage (NCBI taxonomy): Eukaryota > Metazoa > Chordata > Aves > Charadriiformes > Alcidae > Alca > Alca torda. Next base: position 68,404,637 of record CM018079.1, read on the forward strand.
CATTCTTGTTTTTCCCTGGCCTTTGCAGGCAATTGCTGCAATGGGCTGCAGACCTCACACACCTTTTCCTTCAATATAAGCAGCAAGGGAAGAAGCAGGAAAGAAGAAGAAAAAAGCCCCTCTGTTTCTATAAGAGCTCCAACTTAGAAATGATGATCTGCATTCTCTATGCACTTACAGCAACCAGCAGAAGAGTATTTTTCTCCCCTCTCCATTCCCCCCCATCCCACTTTGCCTGTGTTGTTTTTTTTTTTTCCCCAGTAGTGTGCAGAACCAAAATTAAGAAAGGTTAATTCCTGCAAAAAAGTTAAGTGCTACCAATCTGCTTTTGGCTGGAAAGCTGTTGTAAGTGTTCATACACTGCAGCAGCTTTCCTTGGCAGAAATAATGACAATACCTGGCACTTACTAAATGTTAAGAATAGGTCAATTTCCTTCTTGAAACGAAAAGCATTGACCCTAAAAACATTGCAAGTACCTTGGAGCTGATGGACAGCCTGGAAATCTTTACATTCTTTTTATTTCACCTCTCTCTAAGCACAAGTGGTTATAGTGCACTACATTTCTGTAGGATTTGCATCACAAGACTTGCAGGTGTTTGGGGCCAGAGATTGCCTCTGAAGAGTATGACAGAACTCTTGACTACCCACACTGACTAACTTATTAAGCTCACTTATTAAGCATTATAAGTGCTTACCTTGTGAGAATGATAAATAAGATCTTTAAAGACAGCAGTTAAAAAGGTTTATAGCAGGTACACACACCAATTACCCACGTTGTCAGTAGCAGCTCATTTTAGTAGCACAGAAGAGCATTAAAAAATGGGGACAAAAAAGTTATTCTTTAAATGAAAATGTGTTCTAGATTTTTTTTTTTCAATCCCATTTTCAAATAATAAAATAAAGCTTCAATATTCAGAATTACAGGTCTGTATCCTTTTTGATAGGGCAGATTTCCAAATGACTGAAGTCAGATGGAATTTTTCTATTAACCTGAATTTCATCAGAAGCAGAACAGCCACCCGCCCCACCTCCCCTTCCCTCCCATCTCCAGTTCCACTTCTCCTGCAAGGAACTTTCTGCCTGGTACATGGCATTCTGCATGTATGTCTCTTAATTGTTTTAACAAAACAAAAGTCACATTTCTGAGATAAGAAGAAGGCAACTTTAATTCATGTGTTACCAGGTCAAGTAGGAATCAGCAAAAACTGAGTAGTGAACATGAAATCCCACCTAATTATTAAAGAATTAGATTAAATTAAGTTAAATTAAATTGTCTGTGGTCTAAAATCATGCTCCTGTGAACAATTTAGAGCCATGTTTATTCACACAGAGAGACTTATTCACCTCAGGAGACTTATCAGGAAAAAAAGTTGCAAAGGAAGGTTTGTTCTTTTTAGTGTCTGGGTTTTTTTGCATGGATTTCTCTGCAAGTCTTAGGGCTTCCCTGCCTGGCTGAGAAACTCTTTTTGTCAATGTTGAAAACTGCTCAACATAATGTTTCTTTAATAGTCTTGATGAAGAGGAGATGACATGATTTTTCTGTACTAAACCTATTAATGCTAACTTTTTACATCATTCACACCTCCCTTTTATAAAGTCTTCTTATGCCTGGCCATTAGTTAATAAACCGTAATGTTCTCGCTAATGTTACTAGATGCTCAGAAATATAGATGATTCACACTCCCTTGGTCCCTAAGGTCTACTACTTTAAATACTCTTGCACTCTCCTCTCATCATCTTCTGCAGATGTCAGTGCAGAGTCTGGGCTGATGGGCACAATGGGTCCAGAGCCCAGCTCACATAACAGATGTTACCAGAAGCTCCCTCCCAGCACTCTTCTCCTCCACCCTTTCATGCTCTGTCCTCCCCCTTCCCCTTGAAGTCTTAAAATTTTACTTCCTCTGCTATTTCAGTGCTGTGCCTCTCTGTCATGTTGTTTATCAGGAAGACTGTGATCACCTCTAGACTGATGGACTAGACTGATGGACTAGAGTGATGGACTTCAGAACCTTATGTGAACACAGGAGCACAAAATGCATCAGACGCCCAGGGACATGGGTCCCATCTGTCATTTTAAACTCTCCACTTACGTATCTGAATTGCCCTGCTGGCTTCTTGCCTGGCTATTTGCCCTTCCTGGGCCTGGAGCAATGCCTGGAATTTTCAGATTTATTTTCTCGGCTCTTTGGTTGGTTGTTTCTGATTTCACTTATTACTTCAGGCACCCTCAATGATTTTTACAGGCGTCACATTTCAGATTTATAGTATTTCATCATTCTGACACCTGGTTTTGTAGCCGTGGCCTGAAAAGCAACAGTGCATTCGTAGGAGACCATGATCAAGCAGTACCTGGTTGACAGGTATGAAGCTCTGCACTAATTAATGCAAAAGACCTTTCATTTGGTTGTACACTGTAGGACTAGGATGAGGAACTTCTGATTTACTCAGGATTTACTGTTACAGATCATGCTGATGTAATCAATGTGTCAGCTCATGTGTGCTGACAGCTCCTGGTGATAAGCTAGCAGCAATACAAAAACACAAGTAGCTTAATCTTACTCAAGGTATGGTTATAAATACACTCTTTCAAATTAAAAAAAAAAGAAAGCAGCTTTTACGTAAAAACATTTATTGATACAACTATGCTAAATAAAAGATAAAAAATCACACCGTTAACTGGCATTTATCCTAATAGAACTGTTTCGGCATAGGTCAGAATTTTGATTGCAATGTATCAGTTTTGTGGAGTTTTAACCACCCTTTTGTATTGTAGGTGACATAATTTTTCCTTATTTAACTCAAATATTGAAAATGTGTCCTCCTCCTTTGTCTGAGGTATTATCTTTTCTTTTTTATCTCTTACTGCCACCTGAAACTGGCATTCCTACACCCTTTTTATATCGCACAGCTTCCAGAGGGCTGTTTTTCACCACGTATGAATCAAATAGAGCATGCAGATATATTTTTGTAAAAGGATGGCCCCAACATTTCTTGGAGATATTACATTATCCTTCTGTATCTTTTGTTCTGCTCCCTTCCTTTGTTCAGCTTTCTCCCGTGTGTGTATGCCTGACTGTGCCTTTCTTTTTTATGGGTAGTGAACTCCAGCAGCATCCCTGAAAGAACATTCGGAATCCTGAATGCTACTTCAAGTTAGCTTTCAGTGGAGTTGGTCGTCTGTACCGTCCTTCAAACTGACAGCTGAAAATGTATTACGAAACCACCAATTAGCTTTTCCCTCTTCTATTATAGACTTAAACCTACTTATGGCAGAGCGGTGCAAAGAGAGCAGGATCCTTTTTGTGGAATCAAAGCTAAGACAAGCAGTCGGTTAAGCTTTAGGAACAATCACCATATAGTGCTGATGTTCTTGAAGACAATAGGTTTGTCACAATTTGTATTCCCTCACTGTTTGATACATCAATGAAAGTACACACAACTTTCATGTCAGTAATATAAACATTCTAAAGCCAAGAAAAACACTAATTGGGCCACTTCAAACTTTCTGGTATAACTTCAGGTACAGGTTTTTCAACATAAGCAGTATTGTTATTTTGTATTTGTATTCAGGGTGTCCTTAAAATGTCCAGGTAGGATCTGTAAGAGTCTTGCTGTACTGTAAGCATTTTACGAGGATTCAGAATTTTAGTTCTAGCAAGGAAGGCTATAATTTGATAAGACTTACAAACAATAATAGAGAGGAAAATATAAAAAAATTATCAGATCTCACATTTTCTCATTCCCCCACCCTATATTGACCCCGTAAACACGTCATATTTTCTTACCTGCAAAAATTCTGTTTTGATACGCATGTAAATTTCTTGTTGAATACCCAAAAAACAGTTAAAGACCAACAAAGAAGATACTAGAAATTAATCCCAAGGAAACAAAGCACTCATAAGAGCAGATTATAAATAACTTGATGTAAAGTTTGTCATGTAGCTATGTTTTACAGTAAGTAGATAAGAACAATACATAAAGAAATCACATATTGTTGCAATATAAAGTTTCGGCTTTCTTTTGGGGGAGAAAAAAGAACAGAAGGTATACCATCTCAGTCCATAGTTCTTACTACCGTTATTTTATTAGTTTTGCACAAGTATTTGCATGAGGCAGTCACTTTCTGGTGAAGCCTGTTTTAAAACTTTACAAGTGAAAAGTCCCAGTTCCTCATACTTTTGAAATTTCTTGCCTCTGGTGCTTTCTTGCTGTTGCATTTAACTCAAGAGTGACTAACGTCAAGTAAGCTTGCACTGTCTGTATGTCTCTTGCTCATGTTCTTCTAAACTCCTGTACCTCAGGTTTCTAACCTTGTATTAGTTACTGTACTAAGATCCACTAAGATTAACACCACACAGTAGATTTTCATGTTAATTAGCAGCAAACTCACCTTCATCTCACTTCATCCACTGCCATTTCAATAAAAAAACAGGCCTTATCTTCACTAGCGATGAATGTCAACACTTCCAATGTACATAACAGCTATGGACAAGCCATCTGTAACCTCCCTGCCCTCCTCCCTGTTCTAACATTTACATTGAGCTATTAAAACAGCTTAAGACTATATGCTTTCTTGAAATAGGCAAGCTGCTAATGGTAGAGTTTAACCTCGTGTTTAAAACTTCTCTGCTGTCTGAAAACTGTCATGAACGTGGCATTAATCTTGTAAAAGGACTCCAAGGGATCCAAGGAACTACAGACCTCTAAACCTGATGTTATTAAATAAGTGAGCAGAGTCTGTGTTAAAGGACAGAATCAAATGCAAGTTTCTTTGCAGGAACCAGTAAGAGTTCTGCAAAAGAAAGTCCTGTTCTACCAACCTCTTGGCCTTCTTTGAAGAGGTCAGCAAGTATGTGGGCAATCTGCTTGGTATAACCTTCAAGGGCTCTTGAGAAAATTAATCAGCCATGGGATAAAAAAAGGTCCTAGTATAAATGAAAAATTTTAAGAGAGGAATAAGTGGGTGGAAGCAAATAATCAGCTGCAGTGGGTGGAGTACTTCTTACAGAAGAGGAAGTCAACAGTGGAGTTGCACAAGAGTGTGTGCTGAGCCCTGTGCTGTTCAAAGCATTCAAAAATGGTCTCTAAGTAAATTAAGGAGTGAGCTGCTAAAGTTTGCTGATGACACAAAAGTTATTAACATTAATATGGCTATATTAGTGTTATTTTAACAATATAAAAGTTATAGTAGAGGCAAGAACTGACTGCAGAATTACAGAACGCCCTTATGAGACAAAGTGTGGGCAGTAAGATTGCAGATGAAATTCAAAAACAAGTGGTGCACATGAGGAAAAACAGCACTAACCTCACACATCATCATGGCATCTGAAGTCACCCTCCCTGAGTTGTCTTGAAGCTGTGACAGTAGCATGGTCACGCAGTAGCTCAGTGCTTGGTGGCAGTCACAAAGCAAGTAAAACGTTATGAACTAGGGAGAGACTGAAAAAGCACTTTGAAAACAGAAACACTGAGAGCTACTAACTCCACAAGCCACCTCTGGGTATTTCTGTATTCTTATAATACATTTTTCTGCCAGGTTATTTACAAAAGTGACCCCAGAAAAGATGGTAACTATCCGATGTCATTAACCAAATACTTCAATGTAATTTCTACTGTCTTAAGTGGACAGCTTTATTTTCCCTCTGCCAAACAATAACTAAAATTCCTTATTTTTGCTAGAAGAACTTCTTGCAGAGAAAATCTGTGGTAGGAGTTTGTGTATTATATATTAAGAGCATTTTTTTTTTTTAAATGCAGTTTTCTTCCATTTATACATTTCAGCCAATCCTGAAAAACAGGACATAGCACATAGGAAAACCCTTTCCCTTTTTTCCACCAAGGTCAAACTAATGCTAGCATCTGAGTATTCCCAAGGAACTCTGGCACTAGAATTGATTTTAATCAAAGGCAGGAGCAAGCTTACCTGCTACTTATATGGTTGGTCCCCTGCAGAGTCCAAAACTAACAGTGACATATATATTCCAAAAATATGAATAAGTGCTTGCATCATTAGAAACAAAGAACCTGAAAGATTATGTGTCCTCCTTCTACTTGCAACACCGGCCATTCAAATCCCAATGGTGCTGTGCAAGCGTGCTCCAAACAAACAGATGTAATGGGGGAAAACCCCCAGGACAGCAATGTATTTGCTTTTGCAAGAAGGGGCAAGAAGCTGTGACCATTTCTGAGACCTCAGAAACCAAAACAGTTAAGACAGGCTTGTATTTTCTTGTATCTTCTGTATTCTCTTGGTAGGAATTTTTTTACCTACATTTTAATTTTTACCGAAAATTACTATTGTGACCTAAAATTTTTACAATTTTCTGATTGTCCTTTAAAAAGTAGATTCCAGCTTTAAAGTAAGTCTTAAAGTTATTTTTTTGCAATTCCGTTTCATTGATTAAAACTATCAAGAAAACAAGGAAAAGTCGAAATGGGCAAAACACTTGTATCCTAAGCTATATGATAAATTCTACTGTGAACAAACATACCATTCATACCGCCTCCTACATTATTTAGCTAGTTTAACAAATGTAAATTAAGTACTTGAAGTCAGCAAAATTAACTATAATAGATGAGGCTTACAAATGAGTAATTCTGTACAGCTGCCATTTGCTCAATATTATAAAAGCGCTCTTAATTTGATTTAACACATCTGTGAAGTGACTTCATTCTATAGATTTATTATCTGGATTTGCATTTTTTTCTGCTTACAGGAGGGAAAAAAGAGCCAATTTCACTTGGAAATTCTCATTTATTAGGCTCTTATATAAATCTCTTCTACAGTGTTTTGTGATACAAGTATCAGCAACACCAGTGAACAGGGTTCTATGGTAATTAGCGATAAATGAGTAGATCTCAGTGACAAAGCACTCAGGTTTTTGTTTTGCCTTGTCACTCCTCCTGCCTCCCCCAGTATGCCCCTGGTTACTCTTCTACTGCCGATTTTGAAAACCTAGGCAGTTACACATACTGGTATGATTTATTAATCAGATTAAAGTAGAGAGAGACCCTCAAGAAATGATATGTTGTTTCAGTGATTTGGCACGTTTCTGTTATTTTGGGTATAAGCCCTCCATCAATTTAACAAATAATGCAATCATCCATGGTCATCTCTCCTGGTATTATAGTTCTGTTTCCCACCTGTTACAAGCAGAAGTAATTTCACTGGCTTCAGTGAGGTTAATGCGGAGCATTCTTAGCTCTATCATGCTATGGGCAATATTATTCTGGCCACAGAGCATCTTTCCAATCTTAAAAATAGCTTAGTTCTAGCTAAAGAGATCATAAAAAGTAATAAATAGAGGAAAAGTTACTTTTTTATATCACCCATGAAATTGTGAGCTTAATGCCATGAAGGACAAAAGGTCTGTAAACACATTATTGTTACTGACAGACTGTAACAGGTCACAAAGTTTTTCATAAACCTGTAGTATGTGTGCTGCATACCTGAGGAATGAAAAGCTTCAAAGCACACTCACACACAAATTCTCCAATTCAGCAGCTATATTTATTTGACTTCAACTCCTTAAAAGCCATACTGTGTTCATTAGCTATTTTAATAGGTAATGACAGACTCAGAAAAGGGGCTCAACACCTATGTGTCACCTAACTGCAGTGAGGCAGCTGATGCATGATGCTGGAGGCATTTAGTACCTGTCTACATGGACAACAAATCAATTACCAAATTACAGAATATTCTGAGTAGGTCTCACAATACTCTTTCCAATAAGCCATTCGTCATTCCACTGAATGATTCACTGACCGCCTGGCAAGAGACAGCAGGAGAAAGCATGGCAATAAAACCAGTGTTTATTTCACTCAACTTAGCAAAAGATGGCGTAAATCTGAGTCCTGTCTGCAGTGCAATATAAATATTGACATATGGTATAGAATCTGAGCTTTATTATCATTATTCTATTATTAATTGTTAAACTGGAATCTGGTCTTTTCCTTTCCCAAGTACTAGTGTCCCTCATCTACTAGGCAGAAAACTTTCTCCATCTCTCACTTATTACAGGCCCCCAAGTCACGAAGGCATTTTTATTCTGTCTTCCTAGCTCCTTTATACGACTCAGAGTAAAAATATCTTTCAACCTATGAGAAACTTGAGACGCTTAGCAACATGTGGTAAAGTTTCCTCCTCACCCTGGCTTTTGCCGTAAAAATGGAGCTAAATTGGAAGTTAATCTCAGTAAACTTCTATGGGTGCTAACAACACAGTCACGCATTATGGTTTTATATGGTGGTTAGACAGCTTTTCAGCTCAGAGATTAGCTCCAGCAATTAGAGAGAACATCTCTTGAAGACTAAGATTAAACTAAGTGAAAAAAAAACCCTTAAAGCTGAATCTATGAAACCCAACTGAAATGAAGGCGATTCTAAACAGTTAAAGGTCTTTTTGTTCTAGTTGTTCTGAAAAGCTGCTGCCCGTATTTGAATGTGTGGAAATTTGTGTCACATTCAGTGCAAGATGGGCACATATTTCAAAGGAAAATACATTTACCAAAATACTCTTGTAACTTCTACAAGACTTTTCTGACCACTTTACTATGAAAGTATATAAAGATACTTAGGTCCCCTAGATTTTTCCTAAAAGTTGATGCTAACGCCATAATGCAAACTATAACTCTAGAACGTGTTTGTTACTTATTCTCATCTGAGAAGCCATCATGCTGTATGGCACATAGATATGCGTAGTCATATTTCTTAACAAATACATTATTATGGAGGAAAAGCCAGGTCTAAACATCAATCCCTCCACTTAAACAGTGGACCAAACATTATCCAATTTTTCCTAGTGTTCTGCAGCCTGTGTATATTTAGTAGATATTTAGACTTTGATCTGTAGTCTGCTTTTCCCACATTACTGGAAAATGGAAGACAAGGACGTATTTGTAATCATCAATTGTACGTGTCTGTATACAGAAACAGAAGGAGGAAAACAGACAATATTTGTGTTCGGACACAAGGCTCTGACAAACAGACCATCATCTTCATTCATGATCAACCTAATGAAGTGAGAAGATTTATGGTTGCTCCCTTAATATTATGTAGTTTTCTATGCAGTAACTTTCAGCGTAATAAGTAAGAATGAAGTTTCTTAATGTTGCTTGAATATTTTTGCACATGATGAATAAGACCCTTTTATAGTCTGGAAACAGTGATAATTATATTTTGTACACTCTACACTGAATCTATAATTCTCATTAGACATACAAGTTCTTCCACAATATTTCAGGTAATGAGGAATAACCAGAGCCACGCTGCATTAAGAGGCTCATTTTTCCGTGAAGCAATAAACCATACAACATTTATATTAGTGACTCTCCGAAACTGCATGCTGTAGACATAATAGCAGTAACAACCATCCATCTTGTGAATGACAGTGACGGGTGTTGCCCAGAGCTCTAAGTAACATGAACATCAAAAAGCACTCAGTCTCTTAAAAACTGGTCAGAAATCATGCAATGGGATCCTGAAATAATCAATCATTCACATTTATTTCTTCTCCATGCTGAAGAAAGTTATTGAGGGAGCATAAAGTATATTTGCTTTGAAGCAGAAATTTGATATAGCTGAAGAGATAATAAAAAGCAGCTGTCAAAGTCTAGCGATACCAGAATGTTTGCACAAGCTAACATCTCATTAGGAATGGGAGTACAGGCACTTATACCATTGAAATTAGTATGTTGTGCTTGAATGTTATGAATTGTGGGAAAACTCTGAAATACTGGGAGAAAAACATATGGGTTTGGGGTTTTTTTCTTGTTTAGAATATTTTCTTTTTGTGACTGAGACAGGCATCCAAGTTTTTTTAAATACTTAATGGGATGATATAACATTCTTCCTTTTATGCCCCCTACCACTTACGTTTAGGGTATTGTTCCTTGCATCTGTACCTGCTTACTGATGTGCAACTTATACCTACTGTGTAAGTTCAGTGTCCTGCAGGGTCTTACATAGCAAAGAGATGGTAGGAAAAGTTATGCTTTCAACATCTAAAAAAAAAAAATTAAAAAAAAAAGAAAAAGAAGAAAAAAATCAGCTTGTACTTATATTTTCCAAGCAAGCTTTCTGTTCCTGACCCGTAATGTAGATTCTCTTCCAATTTAAGGAACATAAAACATGGTTTACAATGTACCTAATTGTCTGCAAGTGTTCAGACAAACTATTCCTAACTGTTTATGCCATTAGAGCTATGTTTGTTTATGGGGTTTGGTCATGTGCCTGAGCCCTACTGTTCTATGCAATGTATTGAAACTCATTTTTTAATGAAGATAAACTGCCCAGGGATATTTTCTTCTAATAGCAAGTATTCAATAAAATATTTTAAAAAACCCAAACTATAATAACTATGTCTTTCTACACAGCGTATGCAGCGTTAGAAGCATGCCCTGCCTGCATAGTTGCTTACCAATTTTTCTTCAGTATTTTTTAGGTACTACACAGAGAACAAAACTTCAAAAGTAAAACAAGAACCCCAAGACATGTTGTACAACCCCTACCCAAACTTGCTATCGCAATATACATATTTCTTCTTTCAAGTAAGGTGGTTCATAAGGAAACCCACTTGGACTGGCAATTTTTTTCCGCAAAATCTCAGCCCAATATTAAAGGGTAGTATCTATCTGCGCTATTACTGATTTCCATTTAGTATTTTATATGCCTGACAGAACTTTTGAGTGCAGATCAAAACTAAGGCAACTTTACAACAGACGGCAGTGATAAGAAGCCCGAAAATGAATATAAATGTGATGTGTCCACTTTATGCTGTCAGACAGATATAAAGTGGCCTCAGCATAAATGAGAAACCCTACAGAGTTTAGGCGTTTCAGTAGATAGTAGCTCAGATGCCAGTAGTTAAGTATTTCTCTGCATATCAAAGCACTTATAAAACAAGTATCATTATAATACAAAAAACTGTAATGTTTGAGCAAGAGCTTATGATGAACAGGGTTTTTACAACCCACAGTAGGTCTGAAGGCTGGATACTAATTTTTTTTTCTTTTAGTGACTGCTAGATAAAGACAGAACACTTGAATATGTTTTGTAACCCGTTTTGTCTCTCCAAACAGTAAAAAAATTAATAAAATTGGTACTCAAAATACTGTATCCTTCATGATATAAACAACAAGCCATATGTTAAACAGTTTTTATTAGAAAAATCAATTAGTTTCTTACAAACTAGAACTTGAGTATATATAATGCATGCAACAAATCTGTCTTGGCAACAACAAAATTCCTCAGATATCTCATTCATGGAAAAACCGCTCTAACTCCCCAATATGATTTTTATAATCATCTCAGTCACTAGTTCATTATAATCTATTTTAATGATCACATTTTTATTGGCAGGTTTTGTACTCTCATTACTGTCTGCCCACACACTATCACAGAAATTTTTTTGGCACAATATTGTCACAGAATCACAGAATGGCTAAGGTTGGAAGGCACCTCTGGAGGTCTGCTGGTCCAACCCTCTTGCTCAAGCAGGGACACCTAGAGCCAGTTACCCTGGACTGTGTTCAGATGGCCTTTGACAGTCTCCAAGGATGGAGACTACACAACCTCCTGGGCAACCTGTGCAAGTGCTCGGCCACGCTCTCAGTAAAAAAAGTGTTTCCTGATGTTCAGTGGGCACCTCCAGTGTTTCAGTTTGTGCCAGGTCTTGCCCTGTCACTGGGCACCACTGAAAAGAGCTTGGCTTTGGCCTCTTTGCACCCTCCCTTCAGGTATTTATGTATCTTAATAAGGTACCCCTGACCCTTCTCTTCTCCAGGCAAAACAGTCCCAGCTCTCTCAGCCTTTCCTCATAGGAGAGATACTCCAGTCCCTTCATCATCTTTGTGGCCCTTTGCTGGACTCTCTCCAGTATGTCCAGGTCTCTCTTGTACTGAGGAGCCAAGAAACAGACACAGGACTCCAGACGTGGCCTCACCAGTGCCGAGTAGAGGGGAAGGATCACCACTCTTGACCTGCTGGCAATACTTTTTTTTAATGCACTCCAGGATACCATTTGCCTTCTTTGTGACAAGGGCACGTGGCTGGCTGATACGCAGCTTGGTGTCCACCAGGACCCCCAGGTCATTTTCTACCAAGCTGCTTTCCACTGGGTGGCCCCCAGCATGTAATAGGCAATGGGTTTGTTCCTTTCCAGATGCAGGACTTTGCACGTCGTCTTGTTGAAGTTCATGAGGTTCCTGTCAGCCCACTTCTCCAGCCTGTCAAGGTCCCTCTGGATGGCAGCATGACCCTCTGTTGTATCAGCCACTCCTCTCAGTTTGTTGTCATCAGCAAACTTGCTGAGGGTACACTCTGCCGCATCATCCAGGTCATTAATGAAGATGTTAAACAGGATTGGACCCAGCGCTGACCCCTGGGATACAGCTCTAGTTACTGGCCTCCAAATAGTCTTTGTGCCACTGATCACCACCCTCTGGGCCCAGCCATTCAGACAGCTTTCAATCCACCTCAATGCCTCCTCATCCAGCCATACTTTAACAGCTTGTTTATGAGGGTCTTATGGGAGACACTGTCAAAGGTCTAACTGAAGTCCAGGTAGACAATATTCATTGCTCTCCTCTCATCTACTAGACCAGTCATTTCATTGTAGAATTTTATGGCATTGCAACACTCCAGTCGTGGGAGTCATCCCACCATACCTCCATGATTACCGCAAAATTGTAGCCCTGAAGCTGCACACAGATCTCTAACTCAGAATGTTTACTCCTCATACTGCCTGTATTAGTGTACAGGCACTTTAGAAAGGCACCCCAGTATGTTGAGTTCCTGGGGAGAGTTTGGGGGATTTCTGCATAATGGTGCCTTGTAGGCACTTCCTTCTTTACATGTAAGTGCTGGAGGTGACCCCATTTGTCAAATGTTAACATTTCACATTTCCCATTATTTGGTCTCCATGCAGCCTCAACTCACAGTGTTTCACAAAATACTAAAACATGCTCAATATTTTGCACAATATTTTGCACAATATTTTGCACAAATCCATGGGGCCTGATGAGATAGATCTGCAGATCTTGAGGGAACTGGTGGATGAAGTTGCTAAGCCATCATATTTAAGAAGTTGTAGCAGTACAGTGAAGTTCCAAATGACTGGGAAAGGGGAAACATAACCCATATTTTTAAAAAGGGAAAAAAGGAAGACCTGGGGAACTACAGGCCGGTCAGTCTCACCTCTGCGCCCAGCAAGATCATGGAGCAGATCCGACTGGAAACTATGCTAAGGCACATGGAAAATAAGGAGGTGATTGGTGACAGCCAACATGGCTTCACCAAAGGAAAATCATCCCTGACAAATTTGGTGGCCTTCTGTGATGGGGTTACAGCTTTGGTGGATAAGGGAAGCGCAACTGACGTTATCTACCTGGACTTGTGCAAAGCATTTGCAACTGTCCTGCACGACATCCTTGTCTCTAATTTGGAGAGACATGGATTGGATGGATGGACCACTTGGTGGATAAGGAATTGGCTGGATGGTCACACTCAAAGGGTTGTAGTCAACGGCTCGATGTCCAAGTGGAGATCAGTGATAATTGATGATCCTCAGGGATTGGTACTGGGACCAGTGTTAACATCTTTGTTGGTGACATGGGCAGTGGGATTGAGTGCTCCCTCAGCAAGTTTGCCAACAACACCAAGCTGTGTGGAGTGGTCAACATGGTGGAGGGAAGGGATGCCATAAAAGTTATGATTGCTATGAAAGTTAGCAAGCTTCTCAAGACACTCATCCATTTCTAAACCTCCTTTTGTTTACAATGCTAGTGTGAAGAAAAAATATCTCGAGATAATCAGAAGTCTGTATATAAGGTTTAGATATGACAAACTTAGGAAGCATGGAGTTAGATCATTGCCAAATTAAAGCAGAACCCCAGAACTTCTGTTGTACCACAGATGAAGCCTAAACAGTTTCCTATCATCATTTTTCTTTGGGCAAATTACAGGTGTCTCCACGGTTAGTGAGAGATTAACAGTATTGATGTCTTTGAAGTCTCTGTGCCATATATGCTGTGGCAGTTGGCAGGTTTTCTAACTAACTCAGGCAAGAGGAGACCTATTTAGCAAACATGTCGAATTTTCACAGCTTTCACCCTTTGGATGTTCCAGCATAGCTTTGCCAAATACTTCTGCTGTTTTTGTAGTGTTCCTTGCTTCAGTAGAGCACAAAGTTATTCTCCCACACGCATTGCTGGATAGTAGCCCAAGGTGATGACAGCCTTAGGAGAGCAAGAATGCATGCAAAGGCTGGTAAGAGCTCTCAGAGACCAGCTGGCAACACCCCTGCAGCCCCATTGCCCTTGGGGCAACTATCTCAGTTAATTAATTATCTTGTATCCTCTGTAGTCTACTAAATATTAGTCCCAGGTTTTAGCGACCACTGTCTCAGCCTTCATTTTCATCTCATTTTGGCTACTGACTTATTTCCAGAGGATATTGCAGTGGTGATTTGTTACCAGCCCAGCTCCTTGCGTTGCTGCATGTGACTCTACAGGAAGTTTGCTGTTGGATCTACTGCAGTCAATGGGCAACAATGAAATTAAAACTAGCGTAGCATTTCTGGACAACTGTGATATAACAGCACAGAATAAAGTATGTCTTGAAGGGGCTGAGTGACCTAAACCATTTCCCAGAGTTATCATGAAAAGAACTGAAAGAAGTGAACACGATATCCAGAGAAAGGATGTGTTGACTTTATGAAGTCTTGCACTAGGGATCTTTTCTGCACCAAAGCTCATCGCAGAATCTGACAGTCTGCCAGTCACAATTTTAAAGATATGAAAATTACTTAAGAGAATGGCATTATGTGTGTGAGCATATAGCAGTTACCATCAGATAAACTGTGATTTAAAAAAAGGTTGCTACAGCTGTTTTGTTTTGTTTTGTTTTTAAGGTTATAGATCTGTATCTTTGAAAATGACAGGTCTGGCAAAAATTTTAAAACTACCACAAATCAAAGTAACTACTTCAAATTGTATACCTGGGATTCTAGCCTTTCTCTATGAAAGGAAAAAAAAAAAAAAACCACGCACAATATCATCTCAAGATTAAGACTGCTCTGTTGAACAGATGGCTGCCAATTATGTCCAAGTGCTAAACTATATGAAGTGGTAGCTTTCCACAGGACATGCATTAATGTCCATTGAAAATAACACTGAAAACATTCCGTGGATTCCACTGAAGAAATGAGTTGAGACTTGAACTCTCATGATAGAATTACCCTGCTGTTTGTAAAGAGTCAGTGGTGAAAGAAGAAAGGAGGAAAGACTTTTAAGAGTTCATCTACCATACTTTTATATGACTCCTTGAATCCTGCACTATTTAGTACTGCTTCAGTTAATTTGAAAAGGATTGTCTGCTTGACTCCCATGCCAACAAAGACTTCATTACATGAAAATAGTAATAAGAGAAAAGAATACCTTGGTGAATTCAGAGGCTGTCAGTCTAATCATAATTCCTGTGCTGTTCATTCCTTTTAGCCTTAATAGGTAGTGAAGTCCCATAATAAAGTTTGCGCTAACAAATACTGCAGTTTCTTCTTTCTGTCAGTTGCACCTTTTTAAGAAAACTACTTGTAAATCTGTCTTTTTTCCTCTCTCATAAATAAAGTGCTATTTCCCTTCTTTCAGTAATCATCGGAAGCAAGGTACAATGATGTTTTCTTGGTAACATTCATAATGATCTATCAATTTTGCATTCCACTTTGTCCAAAAGAAAATCTAAGATTTTTGATTAATTTACCTTACTGTCCACTTTCGGACCTATGGCCATTCCTGTTTCTTGAGTTTAAGTGTAAAGATGAGAATACTGTACCAGGATGGGTTTGTCTAATCGACACAATCAAGTGTGCTTAATGGTGCTATAAGAGGAAGACAACTTTTTTTATGTAACAGACAAGTAAAACTAGATGCAGCCAAACTATGCAGAAAGTAAATCATCTACGCATATCTTGATTTTTAGGTTACAATGGTGAATTCAAGTCTTTTTGCACTTGGAATTCAGAAGGAACAAACAGTTAAGGTATAGCATAAATGTGTTAGTATAATGTATAAATTATTCACTAAAGAAATTTGTTCATTACAGTGATTTTCCCCCCATACACACACTGAAGTTCAGTATATAGGACCGAAAGATTCACAGCTGAACAGAGTACGACGAAACTGGTTTTCCTACTATAAACTCTCTTGCCTCCCATCATCCATTCCTTTACCACATTCTGTAGTCAGTCTTTCTGTACATTAAAGAAAACAATAAACTAATTATTCCTGAGAAAAGTAGACCCATCTTATAGATTTATAGAATCACAGAATGGTTAGTGTTGGAAAGGACCTTGAAGTTCACCTATTTCCAGCCCCCCTGCCATGGGCAGGGACACCTCCCACTAGACCAGGCTGCTCAAAGCCCCATCCAGCCTGGCCTTCAACACTTCCAGGGATGGGGCATCCACAACTTCCCTGGGCAACCTGTTCCAGTGCCTCACCACCCTCACAGTACAGAATTTCTTCCTAATATCTAATCTAAATCTACCCTTTTTCAGTTTAAAACTGTTACCACTCATCCTATCACTACACTACCTGATAAAGAGTCCCTCTCCATCTTTCCTGTAGGCCCCGTTTAGGTACTGTAAGGGGCTCTAAGGTCTCCCTGGAGGCTTCTCTTCTCCAGGCTGAACAACCCCAGCTCTCTCAGCCTGTCCTCACAGGAGAGGTGCTCCAGCCCTCCGATCATCTTCATAGCCCTCCTCTGGACTTGCTCCAACAGGTCCATGTCCTTCTTATGTTGGGGGCTCCAGAGCTGGATGCAGTACTCGAAGGGGCGTCCCACAAGAGTGGAGTAGAGGGGCAGAATCAACTCCATTGACCTGCTGGTCACTCTTCTTTTGATGTAGCCCAGGATGAGGTTGGCTTTCTGGGTTGCAAACACACATTTCTGGGTCACATTGCACTTTGCATCAACCAACACCCGCAAGTCCTTCTCTTCAGGGCTGCTCTCAATCCACTCTCCGCCCAACCTGTATTTGTGCTTCGGATTGCCCTGACCCACGTGCAGGATCTTGTACTTGGCCTTGTTGAACTTCATAAGGTTCACGCAGGCCCACGTCTCAAGCCTGTCAAGGTCCCTCTGGATGGCATCCCTTCCCTCCAGCGTGTTGACCACCCCACGCAGCTTGATGTCTTTGGTATCGTCCACCTAAACTTGTAAAAGTTATCTCCACCATCATATTTGATCTCTATTCAATGTGATACTTCCCCCTCATGTAGGTACTTCACAGTGATAATATCCAACCCAGAGGCAACACTTGGAAGACCTTGTTACGGGAAGCTGTGATATCAGAACGAGCTAGCTCTGTACTCAGAGGATTGAGACAGTACCTCTAAGCTATTTCTCGTTAAAGCTTCCATAAAGAATAATATATACGGTGATATTTTTTCCTCCAGGTCTGGAGATCCTAATGCTCACCAAACCTTCAGAGGGGATTTGTGGTGTTCATGCCATTTGAATTGCTTGTAAACAGATTTTTTACTATACTGATCTTTCTCCCCACTCCTTTAACAATAAGTGTATTTGCTCCAGTGGCTTAATCAAAATCCCATTCACCATTGCTATCAATGAAGGTATCAATTTTCATTCCTTAATTGAGGAGTACTTAGAGTTAAAAGCATCAGACCAACTCTGGCATATTCTGTTTCAATTCCACTGAAATCTTGAATTGTTTCTAATTTTTTAAGTAAATGTATTGGTGAAAAATAAACACCCTCTACACTCCACTGGAAATTTCTGGGATACAGCATTACATAATAAGAGCTTTATGGACACTGTACTATAATTTCTAAATCATTCTGTTTATTATTTTCTTAATTTCTTCCAACCTTCTGCCTCAGGCATGACAGCTGCCCTTGAGCACTCATGTCTCTATTGTTTACTTCAAACTATTCTTCATTGCATAGAAGAGCCATATGGAACTCTTTTTTTAATTATTATTTTAAATAAAATTACCTTCCACTCCTGTAGTGCAGAAGCCATCCAAACTAGACAAAGAATACAGAGCATTCAATCCAGAAAGCTCAAACACATTACATTTTTTTTAACAAAGGCGTGAAAGATTTTTGATAATTTTTTTTTTTTTTAACATTGTTCAAGACTAGGCCATTGCAATAAAAAAATAGATAAAGTGGTTCAAACATGATCTTAAAGAGACAGAGAAGGATAGTTCTTCAGTTAGCAACGATCAATTAATTTTAAAGGAACAATTCAGATGCACCCTAAGAATTAGATCCACAAAGAATTTGGATCAAGCTTTTTGGTTTGATAATACTGGAAATATGCTATTGGCTGTTGGAAACTGGTGAAGTATTTAAATATAAATCTATCTTCTGAATAGAAAGTATTAATGAAAATGACATTAAGAAATATAGCTCAATAATTAAGCTTCAGTTTGGAGACTGGGCTGAGATTTATCTGAATTATCTTTACCTTTCTGGTATTGTATCTAGAACTTGAACTCGCTCTAGTTTCCACTCTTAAAGACTACACTACACAAACACGTAGTCCCTGCTCAGACAGAAATGACGCAAGCACCTCATGAGTTCCAGTTATGATTTGTGCTCTAGAGTCCCTGGTGTTCCCACAAGTCAAAGAAGAGTGATAAGCTGATGGCTTCCCACAGCCTTCCCTTTACTGCTCCAATCTCGCTCCCCTTCCACTTTGGGTGCACCCTAACTGCCTCCTGCTTCCTCTTCAGCAGGCTCTAGGAAAGCTGACCTCCTCCAGCAGAGGTTACAAGCTCAGTGTAAAGTTTCTGAGGGAGGTCATACAGCCTGCATAATTTCCATCGTCATGCTTAACAGCCAACACACTTCCTTCTACCTTCAGAGCATATCTACGTATACAACCATATGCATAGCAGAAAGGTAAATTTCCAGGTGTCTTTACCACTGTTACCCTTAATACTAGTAGTTTATATCTTGTGTATATAAAGTTTACATATGTGTGTATATATATATATATATATAAAAATTTTATATGTGAACTAGTATTTTTATATCTTTAAAACTAGCTGTTTTAAAGATATAAAAACGACAAAAAATATTTAGAATAGAAAACCAACTTACATTAAAAAAAGGAAGGGGAATCTTTTATTGGCTGAAATGTAAGTTGAGATAAGATTAATACCTTATACTGAGTACGAAAAGTGAGTATGAAATATTTTAAGCTATCAGATTTTTTAATACAGATACACTGTGTTGTCTGTGTATCTTTGACAGAAAAAGAGCAGTGGAAAAGAGCCTATTCAGAAACAGATATAGATTTTTCTGACAATGGACAAGACCTTTTTTATACTTTTATTTAAAATAATCCTTCCAGTGTGGTTTGGGTGGGTTTTTTTTTGTTTGTTTTTTTTTTTTTTTTTTTTTGCAGTTGTATTGTACATCTGTTTCCTGATGCTTTGAGAAATTATTGATCTTACCTCTCAACTGCAAAATCTGGCATAAGTGAATTGGATTGCCCTACTGAGAAAGCATCACTTGAAATGATGCATCATTAGTGGGGGAGTTTATTTTTTTAATGATACGGTGTGATATCTCACTAGAAAAGAAATATTTTCAGCATTTGTTGAACATATTCTTATCTCTGTGGTGGATCTTACAAGATCAAAGAAACAACAGCAACATCAAACAGACTTTTTACAAAATAGTACAGGCACGAGACAGATATGGCTTATGTGTTAGTGCTTCAGAAGCTTGTTATGAGTTAGCTAGTTCTCTGTTGTGCATATAATAGGTTTTTCACATTGTTAAAGAAAAAGAAAGGGCCCACTTTGACTCTGTGCCTGTGATACACTTTAGAGATTTAAATTTTTGTTTTCCCAGTAATTTTATACTTCAAATTTTTAGCAATATTTTAGGCAGGCTTTTTTAAATGGCTCACAATTCAGTGAATAATATCCAGTCGTAGTGATTTAATCTATGCTATTCCATTTTAAGGTTTTATATAGCGTAATAAAAAAAGAAAAGGAATTTCCTATTGAGAATAAAAAGGCAAAGATCTAATCAGAACAATAGCCTGCATCTTCAAGGGTCATGAACCCTCTTCATTTATCAGACCTAGTTAGGGAAGGATCTGATCATGGATGCTTCAATTTGCAGCTAAGTATTTTTCTAGGAAAGGCTGACAGAGATCACTGAAGTGGGAAGACTGAGAAAGCACAGTGGTGACTGCAGGGGGCTTGGTGGGGGGAAATTGTGTAGACACACAGAAAAGGAAAGAACCTTTCTTGCTAGAGAAGTAGTCTTGGAAGGTGTTGGTGTGGTACTATCCCTTCCTGGATTTCAAAGGCAGGATGATAACGTAAAAAAAAGAATCTAAAAACCAAACCAAACAAAAAAGCATACCAACACCCACAGAGGATCCAAAATATAGCAGCTGCAGAGAAGGGTATTTATTGATCAAGCAACAAAATATTTCATTTTATTCTACTGGGAGAAGAGGAGTAAGATTCAAAAGCTAATATTGAAGTGTACTGAAGAGAACATGAGAGAAAAAGGCATTGCTTATCCTAAGAAGTTTTACAGGCAGTGTAACAGTTTGTTAGATATTATCATAATGCAGCAAAAGCTATGAAATAACCTTGTCAACCTTGTCGTTTACAATTTTTTATGCATTGGCTTTCTTTCCCTGGATATGTCAGTGAATTCTTCTCTCCATAACATATTGCCATAGGCTGAAAGTGAATAAAAGAGCTCTGTCACCGA
This sequence comes from Alca torda, assembly GCA_008658365.1. Lineage (NCBI taxonomy): Eukaryota > Metazoa > Chordata > Aves > Charadriiformes > Alcidae > Alca > Alca torda. Next base: position 68,425,406 of record CM018079.1, read on the forward strand.
AGCGTCACATGTAATAACATTATACCATAAACAACACTGGCCTTAGTTACTTGTGGAGGTCTAAATTTCAAAGGTATTGCAGCACCTGAAATACTTCAGCTCAGCCTTACCTGGAAGTACGTGGTGTTCCCACATTTAGTCCTTTAGTGAAATATAGAAAGCATATAGAAAGTGTCCTCACAAGGCCTGGCTAACCAATGCAAATCAGGATGGAAGAAGAGGGGAGGAAAAAAAAGACCTGTTGTCCACCCGTGTCCACTCAGGGACTTGTTCTTGGCCTCCAGGTTTTACAGGGGCCACTGACATATACAGGTAGTCAAAGTTCAGACCAGCCAGACATTGCAGCTGGGAGGGCTACAGGCAGCTAAAGCAGATCCCAAAATATCTTTTGGAATTGTTCAGGACTTCCAGCAGTTTGGGTGGCATTGCTTCTGCTGCAGTGCAACTAACTGCTCTTTTCAGTGCTCCCTTACAATTGTCTTTCTAGGGTTCATGGCACATCTGACCGTCTTACCTCCTCATCCTCTGCCCTGTTCAGCCCTTCAGTTATTCTTCTGTTAACAAAACCTCACCAAAATTAAACTGGTATTTGCTTGAGGACCCATGTTCATTCTGATTTTGTATCAGATGGCCTTCTTTACTTTAGGAAGGAAATTTCTACTTAGCTTTAAGTGTTAGGAGCCAACTAATACTGAGTGTTTCTGAAATCTCACACAAAAGAAGTATACAAACAGCTTGCTTGAATGTTAATTTCATTATGTCACACATACACGCCAACATCACTTGGAGAGTAAAGAACATTTTCTATTTTATTAAAGCTTTAGTCTTAAGAACTTAACTAAGCTAAGGAGGAAGGATTTCTAGCCAGTGTAACAGCTAAGAGAAGATGGTTTCAAAATAACTCTCAAAATGACTTTAAAAGCTTCACCAAAATTGCAAAAGAGAAAAAAAAGGAAGGGGGGCAGGGGAGCGATGGAAAGAAAAGAAAAAGATAAGAAATCAACTTTTCACAGCATCAGTGGAACGAGAAAGTTCCAGTTCATTGGAACTTCATGTTCTTCATGCTTCAAGGGCTTCTGGAATAACAAAAAATTGTGCATGTTTCCTTTGCCAAAGTGAGTTGAAAAGACAGATGTTATCCTAACTTGCAACCAGGGAGTCTGGCTGCCCATTTCAGTAGCATATTCTGGCCAGTTAAAAGCTGACATCTTTGGAAGTGAGTAGCAATAATGCAAGCATGATTCCAATGCTGCTACTGACTGCGGATTCTGTATTTTCTGTGTCAAAAGACACACTCTTTTGAGAACAAGGGAATGCTCCATTGGTGACACTCTGCAGGCTCCATTTAGAATAAATCACGTTTTTAAAGATTGACTGGTATCATTGCTTAGCCTAAAGGGCAGAAAGATAAATCCAATTCCTATTGATATTAATGGAAAGGCTCTTACTGAGGCAATTGTGTTGGGGACAGTATTAGCTCTGAGATTTTTTATTTTCTTTTTAATAGACAACCAAATCCAACAGTCCTACAGAGCCATCATATGGGCGCGCTTTACCTTTTTTAAATGTTTGACCTTTATATTAAATGTTAAATGGTTCTTATCACTCTAGCCTTCCAGTTCACAGAGACTCTGTAAAATGTTTCTTCAGTTCAATTACACCTCTTTGAAAAGGCAGAAAGCAAAATTGGTACACTTCTAACTTTCCTCCTCTAGTGAGCTGGAGGAAGGTAATCTGCTTCTTCCACCCACTGGAGCACTACTTTTTTTATAGGTAGCATTTAATATTTGTCTGAGACTTTTAAAGTCTAAAAGGAAACTTCCTCGAGAATGCTGTTAATGTGAATCTTTCCAGTAAAGAAAATGGGATCTTGACCCTAGGGAAAGCCTATGCTGAAGCTGTTTTCTGTGACAACTGTTCAGTAGTCATACCTGAAGCTATTTTTAAACTAGCTAGGTTGAATATTGTTAGGAGTACAGCTATTTCAACCTAGAACTTAAAAAAAAAAGCAAGACAACCCCACAGACGCTGGATTAGACTGCCACTAAACACCGGATGAAGAGAGCAAAGGTAGCTCCAGGGTATACAGGTGAATTGCAGTCCCCTCTGTAGAGACAGGACAGACGACCTCCTTTATAACTTGCAGATGTGAAGATTTATCTTCTGTACTTTTGCTTCAAAACTTTATCAAGGTTATTCTGCCTCCACTGCTCCCCCCATCCCAATTGTTCTTATTTGTCATGGACTGTGCAGGTTAACGAGCTTGTCATCAGTGCTAGCATTTAAATTGCTGTTTTCATCTCCTTCCTCCTGTTTAATAATCCTCTCTTTTTTTGATATGATCTGACATTTTTCTGAGTTCTCCTTCCTACCCTTTACAGAGATGCTTCCAGCATAAAAATAAATAAATCAAAATTAATGATGACATGAATGTGACAGCTTCCAAAACATGCAACTATTGTTTTCCATTTCCTCCTATTACTCTAATAACAGATAACAGTTTGACGTGGACACGGAAACAATGTGCTTCAGAAACAGCAATAGACTTAGACAGAGAGTCAGCAATTTTGTTTAAAATCTGTTAGGCAGCAGCAGTAACCATTTCAAAGCAGTAAGACAATATCTCAACCTGAAAAGGAATTAAAGGTTGTACCTTTAGGCCTCTCTAAAGATCTATAAGTCAGTCGCAACTCACTTGTCTTCTTGCTAGAAACAAGAGAATTGATGAGCAATAAGATTAGAGGAAACAAACTGCCACCACACCGCCTACCAGGACAAATGCCCAGAAAACGCAATTGCACAGAGTCTTTAGTTTAATTCACCTTCTACCATGACTATACTGGTGAATCTGCATTTCAGTCATTTGCACTTTCGTTCATGGCAGTCGTTTAAACCACAAAAACAGGCATCCTGAGCATGGGAGGCAGAAAAAAACCCAAGGCAAACACTCACTTATGGGGAAGCCTTTCTGATGTCCCCTCTAATTATTATTCAGGTGACTTTCATATCAGCAGAGTCCTAACACAGTAACCTGCCCAGCTCAGAAGAGCCAGCCCATTTAGGTAAGAGTACCAAGAGTACCACGTCCCAAAGCATCAAAATGATGAACGATGACTGTGGCTAGTCACAGACTTTATTGCTGGTCCTTATTAGAATCCATTTGCTCTGTAGGTCTTTAAATAACTGAGAAGTGAACATTTAAGTGAACATACTAAGAACCAAAACTATAATGTATTAAGAAAAAGACTTCAGAGGTATAAGGAGTATGTTCCTCCATTGCTCAGGGTGATTTTTCCCCTGACTTCCCACCATGATTTTTATACTGTGCAGATTTATTTTCAGCAAGTTTGTCCCTCAACTCTAACTTGGGAGCTGAGCATGATTTACTTGGAGAACAGCTGTAGACACCAATGTAATGCTACTGTCATCTTCTGCTATAACCTGCCCAGTATTTCTCACAATGTGTTTTTTGAAGGATTTGCCAATATCAAATGCCAAAACTCTCTGACGAATCACTAAAACCTTCTCAGTGATCTTACTAAAGGCAGAATATCCTGCAAAATCTTGAGACTTTTAGAGGTGAGGTCTCAACCTCATGATACAAGTACTCCTAACTCATTTCGTATACCCTTCACTAGCAGCCTTGTGGATGTTATGGTAGAAACCAAGCAATTTATAAATGTTATAGTTGTTGCAGTTCTCAGGAATGTTTTAAATCTGAAATAAGATTTTGCTATGGCACTGAGGATAATAGCTCAATACTTGTAGAAGCCAAAGATAAAACACAGAATCATAGAATAGTTTGGGTTGGAATGGATCTTTAGAGGTCATCTAGTCCAACCCCCCCTGCAATGAGCAGGGACATCTTCAACTAGATCAGGTTGCTCAGAGCCCCATCCAACCTGACCTTGAATGTTTCCAGTGATGGAGCATCTACCACCTCTCTGGGCAACCTGTGCCAGTGTTTCACCACCTTCATTGTAAAAAATTTCTTCCTTCTATCTAGTCTAAATCTACCCTCCTTTACTTAAAAGCCATTTCCCTTTGTCCTACCGCAACAGGCCCTGCTAAAAAGTCTGTCCCCATCTTTCTTATAAGCCCAGTTTAAGTACTGAAAGGCTGCAATAAGGTCTCCCTGGCAGCTTCTCTTCTCCAGGCTGAACAACCCCAAGTCTCTCAGCCTGTCCTCATAGCAGAGATGCTCCAGCCCTCTCATCATCTTCGTGGCCCTCCTCTGGACCCACTCCAACAGGTCCATGCCTTTCCTGTGCTGAGGGCTCCAGCGCTGGACACAGGTAGGGTCTCACCAGAAGGTGAATCAGAATAGAATCAGAAGCACAAACAAACAAACTAATAAAATTACACTTCTAAAAACAAATTGAGTAAATATCTGAGAGGCTCAAGGAAAGTCTAGACCTTGGCATCAGAAGAAGCAATCTTGTACTAAGATACACGAACCTGAAGTTGAACCAATTTTACATCTTTAATTAAAAGTATACAAACTTAACCCCGACCCCAAACTATCTAATCATTACTTAAATAAAATTAAAACATTACTTACAATTCTGAAAGTCTTCAAAACAAACCATGATTTCTATGATTTATGGGAAGTACATCTTGAGACTAACATTTCTTACAGAATCTCTAAGTTGTGACTCAACAGCTTCATTCTGGTTTGCACTTGAGCCAGGATTGTTCCACCAAGCATTCAAGAAATGCTTTAACACAAGCGAGTGCTGAAGCAGTACCTCCTTGCAGCATGAACTCCAATGTCTTTGGTTTGTTTGGTTTTATTTGTTGAGGTTGGTTTGTTTTAAATCAAGTGTATCACTGTGCTACAGCACCTCAGGGAGCAGCAAGAGACAGATGCTTCCTCCAGGCTGGGAGCTGGGAGCTGAGGACAGGCTGTACCGGGACACAGTCATGCAAAGCCTGAGCACACCAGACTGGGTGTGGGTGAGAGGGTCTCTCTACAGCCCCAGACGTGGCAAAGTCCAGGGTCCATCAGGAAGCGCAGTCAGGAGCAAAAGGAGACAGGACCAGAAAGAGGATGGGAGATTAAAAGGAAGCTCAGACAGGGACTGATAGCCTGGGGCTGGCCTGACGTGGCCCATGGGCAGAGTGTGGGGAAACCCCAGGTGAAGCTGGTCAAGGACATTACAGCCTTTAATGCCCTCAGGGACCTGGCATAATTGGAGTTGCTGGAGCTTGACATGAGTCTGTGCTCAAATTAATGATCTTTCTGTAGGGTGGGTCGTGGCTTGCACTGCTGGAAACTGGGAATACATTCCCAAAGCCTATCTTGAACCTTATATTACAGTTGGAGTTGTTATGAGGCTATTAAGATTTTAGTCTTTCACTTCAAATCCTTGTTGAATGCTGACCTTTGTAAAATAACGTACACTGAAAGAAAGCTGTCTTTGCCAAACGTGACTAGTGGTGTTCATCTGTCCGGGGAACTTTTCCGGAAATATTCAAGCATTCTCAATGGCTCAATTACTTATCTTTACAGTCAAGTTTGGCTAAATTTGTAGCTTTTTTCTATTCAACTGGACTAAACTGAATTGAACGTGATTTTAATAAAAGATTGACCTTCATTGCTGAGCCATCTAATCTTTCAAGAAGACTCAGGATTTTTGATGTAACTGAAACACCATCGAGATATCTAAAATTGGCTGCTGTTACATAGGCTCGGTCCTCCATTTCTCCATTGTTTATTGCATCCTGTGCAACGTCACAAGTGTCACAAGTCTAAGTTTACCTGCAAAAGTGGAAGAGAGTTCTTCTGGAATGAGAAGGCTTCTGGCTGGACAGAGCCATCCTTTGTTGCAGAAATCTGTTGCTTCATATATTCCAGAAGGAACAGACCACGTCCTAGGAATAGTTTCAAAAATAATTGTTGCAGTTTAGTTCCAAGTCTTCCATTATCTTATTCTGAATAACAAGGCATGTGAATTGTCTTTGATTCATCCTCAGGTACCTTAAAATATTTATATCATATTCTGGGTGCAGTGCACGTAGTGCTGGATAAAGATGCGGCCATCTTTGACATATAAGGATATATTTTCCAACTTCCTTCAAATATGAATGTATGACTGGAAGGGACCTCCTTAACCCTTGGATCAAGTAATTTTTTATTCCAGAATAATGGTCTATATATTCATTAATTTACACTTTTCAACCTTAAAGCCAGTCTTCTTGTTTGCTTGTTTCTTTCTCATTCTTATTCCTTTCTACAACTCCCATAAGAAGATGATGAACCCTTCTGATCTTTTTAAGACCTTCTGGGAATTTTTAGCTTACTTTTATTCCTGGACAGTTTATATCCATTTATACATCATTTAAACTTCTCTCTTTGTCCTAGAAGTACCTCACTGGATTGCTATGATTACATTTGTCCTTTTTTAGTTCACATCATACCAGTAGGTTAAAGTGATCCTTTGTCATTAATTACATTAAATTTCCTCTTTTATTTTATTTCCATGTGAAGAGGTTTCCATGGGGGGAAATTTATATCAGAAATTCTTGTTGGAATAAAAATCCTTCATGCAAAAGGCACTACTTTATCATTACTACTTTACTTAAGTTTACTAGTACTACTGCTGCTTCATTAAATTTTATCCTCTTTCTTTTACTCCATTCCTGTCGTGTCATCTGTTTCTTTCTGCATGACATTCTGTACACTGGTCTTTTAGGACAAAGTTTGTCTGGTTAATATAATGCATATGACCTCATACTTCCAGTAGAATTTTCCTGTTCTCCTCGTTTATCTTTTTATTTTTTTTTTTTTCCTGAGAGAGTCAAAAATGCTGGCATGGTATCCTGCTGGTGTGTTACTGAGATTCTCTGCTTTGTGTTTTTCCAGCTAGAAGATTCTGAATGTTGGAACAGCTTATCTGTTAGAAGTATTTCACAGCCCAACAACATTAGAAGCAAAGTACACTACTAGCTAGAGAATAATGGAGCCATTAAATCTTCAAGTCCCTCAGCACCTGCCATTGCTCTCTGAAGTTAAAATGCATAGACGTAAGTGTTGGCAGTTAAGAAATACTAGTGATTTCTGTAACTTCATCGCTGTTGCAGGTGTGGCAGAGCTGGGGCTGAATTACAACTAACAGAAGACGATCTGCTCACTTTTAAATTACAGTTTGCTGCTCTAAAATAAGGTAGGTTTGGATTGTTTTCATTTTAGCACCTGGAACATGATGTTCCACTTCAGCACTAATCGATTGCTCAGATCTGCAGTTTAGAACACAAACAAGGAAGCAACGGCAAGCATTACTTCACTTAAGTGACCTCGTGTTTTTACCTTTTCTCTATAATCTTGTATAGAGCAGCGTAGAACGTGAATTTAGAAAGCAAAGAGCCTAAATACAATTTCTTCATTACAGTGGAAAGCATTTATGCTTATGTGTTGCCACCCACGAGTCACAGCAGCCAGTCGTTTCCCCCTAGAAACAGAGTTTCTGCATTTCCTCTCCAGGAATGGGAAAAGAGGATCAGTTACTTGCATGTGAGAAGCCATAAAATGGGCTGTCTGAGGAAGAGAGAACCTCCAGATGGTCTCCAACCCTCCCGTGTAGTGTCCACAAACTGCAGGTTGGAAGCCACCTGTATGAGCTTCAGAGAGGGCGTTATAAACAATGGATGAAGTGCTATTGGCGGTGGTAGCTGCTGGGAGACCTGACGCCAAAAAAGGGTCTTATGAACTCCAATGTGTTTGAAATTTCCCTGTCCAAACTTTTTATAGGAGGAGAAAGGACCGAGATGGGGGGAAAAAAAGATAGTAGTGGCAGCCTTATACTAATGAGGGATTTCAGTATGGCGAGAGAATCTGGCCCTAACTAGCAAAAGTTTTATAATTCATTTGCAATGAATTATAAACAAGGGACGGAATATGTCACGGGCTCCCTGCCCCAAAAGGGAGTTTGCTCTGCGTTGCAGTGCAAAGCAAGATCAAAACCCAGAAAACACTGAGGAGCACAGGATGGGGCTCATTTGAGAGGCAGTTACCGCCACACATTCATGGCATGGCTATACATATATGTACACAGAAATCAGAAGACTTCTTTCTTTTAATTTTATTACAGAGCACAGCTTCGAAGGGTCTGACTGATAGGTGTTGCACCGTCTTTACCTATCCGCCGTGCGAGCTGCAAGCTGAACACTGTCTGCAATGTATACTTAGCAAAAAGTACTGGCTGGTGACTGACACGTGACGTGGCTGGAATTCCTCGGCAAACAAGCCATGCCAAGCGTTGTCTTCCCTTTATTATCACCAGTACTCCCCCTATAGAATACACTGACTGTTTGTATGAGTCACCCAAGGGGAGAGGTGCCTTTATATCATTATATCATTACGAACCACCCTGTATCAGAGTCTGGTTCAGGTGTATCATCTCTGGCTGGCGGCATTTTTATTGTCAGAACAGAAGCAGGGCTGTAAGAATTGATCCTAGCACTGTGCCCTCCTTCCCCCAGAATCAGGGGGGAGCATGAACTTTGGCTACGCGGCTCACATCCAGTTGTCATTCCTACAGGAGCAAGGTCTTCCCAACCACTCCTCATTAGCACAGGTGCATGTGATATTCTTCCCGTTAGAGGAGACTCTGCTCGTTAGAGTAGGTAGTCAACTGCCTGCTGACTTGTGGGAAGCTGTTTAGGGATTTATGCTGGACTGTATCTTTATTAGCAGAAAGTTTTCAGCTGACCTGTGGATGCTGCCAACTTGCTGCCTGCACCAGGTAGTTTGGAGTTGCAAGTCAGGCCCCTCACTATCCCACACAGCTGGAAAATTCAATTCACTGCAGAGCTTTCTTGGTTGTCATTTGCTGTGTCTCACTGTGGATATTAACTCAACACCTAGCTGAGTAACCTTTCCTAAAAATAAACTTCTGCCACTGAATGTTGTGTGGGATTTTCAAAAGTTCCTTTTACAGGTTCCAGGGGGAAATTACTGATTTATGACGGTAATTAAAGTTACATGTTAAATTTAAGCCAGCCAGCGAAGGCTGTGGTTAGGATAAAGAGAAAAGAATTTGCCTCACCCTAAAATAGGTGTATAAGGCAGGCGGGATGAGTAAGATGCCAGGGCTGCCTGCACTGAGCCCAGAGGGAGCCAAGACTTAGACCAGACACCGAATTTTTAAACAGCCAAAGCTGGGGTAATCCCCAGCCAATATTTACGTTTTTAAAATTCAGTACATACTAATCTCATGGTGTTTGTGTGCATTTACAAGACGGAATTTAAATTTTTATGCATACAGCTCAGTGTATGTATATCTGGTGCACAGGCAGCAGATATTGCAGACTTTTTGCGTGTTTGCACATTTATAAAGCCTACATTTGTTGTACGGATGTTATTGATCACCCATCGATTTTCTGGCACACCTTCCAATCAGATTCTTGTATTAAATGGGATTAAAAGGCTGAAAGTGATTTCACAGATCAAAGAGCATTCCTTACAATTGTAGACAATCCAGTTAAGAAACTTACCAAGATACACCATAAAATTCATCAGCTGTTTGCTCCCACTACGCCTGTAGGAAGGTTATTTTAGAACTTTTTTCCTTTTTAATTTACAGCCTAAGATTTTTTTTAATCCACATCCATCTTCTTGTTTTTGTGTCACCATTGCCCTAAAGAATATATATTTCTTCACCCTCTTTGTTGTTTATCTCTCACTCCCAATTTTTATATAAAGCATAAGTCTTTGGAGCTCTGATTTTTATTGGCTAACCGAACTGAGATCTTCCAATATATATTAACACAGGCTTTCTGCACCTCTTCAACTGGAGTGATCATACACGTGGTATTTAAAATGCCATTTTGTCACTGCCCAGTAGAGTGGCAATTTTCCTCTGTCTCACAGAAGTCCTTCATACATGTGTAATTGTATATGACTAAACTGAAATTTATAGACCTGTTGTGTAGAGCCATGGCTTTGTTGTTTATATTATGGCTCTAGGCAATAATGGCTATTCCAACTGACAAAAAGAAATCAATTAGAAAGTAACAAGTCATTTACTTGGACTTGTCAGGAGGCTATAGCAGATCTAAGAGTATAAGGGAAACATATACGTAGTGATTTATCTTTAACGTAAGAGGGCATATGATTAACATTACAGTGCATTTTGAATATATGTAAACAATAAGTATTTTTAATAGTAAATGCTCTCATAAAAAGTTAAGGAAGTTAAGCAGTATCGATACCAACATTAACATATCTGTAAGGTCAGACTGTGATAACAATACATAGAGTGACCCTAATACTGCTGATGGTGTTGAAGTGATGTAAACATATTACTTTACCAAAAACACACATCCTGCTGATTATATTATGAGCTAGACAAACATATTCAGGTATTCACATGTTGATTTGTCAGAGTGTACTTAACAAAGGGATAAGTGTTTATCTGTCCTATCTTTACATTATGTACAACAAAATAAACAAGGAGGCTGGAAAGTGGAGGGAGCAGGTAACAACAGATAAAACCCATCACATACGATCTGTCATATTGTCTTGGTAAGCAAGGGCACTCCACTCCCTTGTTATCTTTTATCTTCTTCACCTCTACTACTTCTTATTTGTGTCTCATCTGTGGATGGGCCCCCTGTCTCCCAGCTTTCTATGGCTGATGGCTTCAGGTTATGTTATCTAAAGCCTCAGCTAATTTCGTTGCTTCTACTGCTCTTCCTTGCAACTTGCTTCCATTTTCTTTCTCTTACTTTCCTTTTTCCTCACTTCCCCATTCCCTGAAAGTACTTTTAAACTTTGCTGCTCTCTTCCCCCTCGTGATGAATCCGGCTGTTTCCACGGGGAGCAGCATGGTCAGCCAGAAAGATTCTGGCGCTTGATGATAGCATAATTCAAAGAATTATGCTAATTTTTCAAACATTTTCCTTCATTTCTAGAGTCCACATTTCCCATAACAAAATGCTGCCTTAACCTATGTGTTTTGCTACCTTCTTCTAGCTACTGTAGCCAGAGAATTATTTTTAGAAGCATTAAACAGCTAGCTCTCTCAGTCTAGGATTTCTTTATTATTATTGTATTGAACTCCTGTAGCAAAGATAAGCAGAAATTGACCTTCCATATTCACAATGTGGCTTTATATTTCAAATGAGTTTTGTCTTCTTTTTCCCTGCAGATCTTTTCTACTATTTTTGTGATTTACTCAATCATTTCATTCCCTAAGCACAAAGGCCCGTGAGGCCATTTCATACAAAGGGACTTACCTTGTTCTCCAGATCCACGGAGTAGCCCTGAACAGCAGTAGTTATTGGAGGGAGGGGGGGGGTCCATCTCTATGTTCCAACCATTTTACTCTTAGTGAGTTTAAAAATAAACATATTTTACCCCCTAGAGCAATTCACAATATGCAGCTGAACTGAATAATATACTGTTTTTAACTTGTTATACATATGCAATTTAAAATTTTCAGGAACAAAAAAGCTCAGGAATACGTAGGGTTAGCTATCCGTGTATCTTTCAATAAAGTGTAATCAGGTTTATCTTTGGTCCTGAATCATTGTGAGAAAAAGCTGTGCAGTTACTAGTGAGCATGCTTGCTCCAAGAATACTGCATTTCTACATGCTCAGAATAATTTTATATTCATTTTGATTAGAGCAAAACGCTTACTCTCAAGAGGTTGACAAACGTTAAAGATTTCCACTTTAGTGGTTTACAATGACATCAAAGTGGCCTTACATCTTTACAAAGATCTGTTTCCTTGGTAACATGAAGCAAACTGTTCATTTCAGAGGTGCCTATAGAGAGCAACTGAGATTTTATTTTCATGTTAAATATCAAAACTTAATGTGGATAATGACATTGTACAAAATATACTACTGAGTTTAAAAGATATCCAATCTTCAAGTAAATCATACAATAGTCACTTTGGAATATAAATAATTTCTGATTACATTTAGATAGTACTATTTTTGGAAGCCAAAGTAAGAGATGTTTTCATGCTTATGAAATGAATTTGAATTTAATGTAATTAAATAAATATGAGATTTAGGAAAAAAAAAAAAAAAAACAAACCAAGAACACAACAAACCCAGAATAATGACTGTTGAAAAAGCACACATATTAAGAAATATTTCATGGAATAGTATTCCCCAACAAGTAAGTTTTAAAGAGTTTGCAAGTACTGTTTAGCTAATAATGAGTGATTTCTCTGTCAGGAGTATCTTTCTCTGCTAAACACAAGCTCTATGCACACAGAATTGCAATGAAAAATAGCTCAAGTTTCATACAATCAGTAAATGATTAAAACTCCTCATCCGTGCTCCATTTATTTATTACACTATTTTGCTGTATCTTAACTAAGGCCCTGAACTGGAAATGTGTCTAAGCATGTGCTTAGCTTTGAACTGGCAAACATCCCTACTGAAGTCATATGAATCTAGGGAGGATTTGAGAAACACGTGCAAAACTTACGAATTCTCAAGAACACTGTGAAGTTGTTACTGCTGAAAATATCATGCGTGTCTACATGTAAATGGATACTGTTTTTTCTGACAAAGCACCTAAATATCTGGCTATCGGAACACCTCCACGAAGGAGATACGTTAAATTTAGCACTCCAGTTATGAACAATAATCACTGCACTAAGGGGCTCATTAGGGAAGGGAAAATAATTATTCCCCCACACACACACTTTTTTTTTTTTTTTTGGTGGCAAGGGAAGAAATGTGAGGAGGAGGAAGAGTTTTGGACAGAGTAACAAGAGAGAGTAGTGAAAAAGGAATTCAGCAGGACCCAGAGAGAGAAGCTTTATGGAGATACATGGGGACCTTTCATGGGGGGAGGCAGGGATGGGCTTTTATTGTCAAGGAGGTGGTATACTATGAAGGCAAAGTGTAATATATGGGTGCTGAATAAAAACCCGACAAAGGATTCAGCCCCTAGCATCTTCATATACACTCCTCCCCTAAATTATTGTAAGTAATGGGGCTGTAGATCTTTCAAGGTAACTGTGATTATCTGAACGACCTCTTTTTGTAATGGCCACATAATGTCAGCTTTTGTTTATCATTCCCTTGCAAGTCAAAGCTTTAAGTGCACACAATAGCCTCATGCTTCAGACTTTGTAAAGGTGCATCTGTTTTGCAGAAAATATCTAGTGCACTTCCTATAAAGAGGGGATTAGATGATGCAGCCCAACAATCTGCCTGGTAACCAGACAGAGGAATTTTAACAGATCTCTCCAGGACATCATGCTCAACACTAGTATGTGCAATATGGTACTCCTTGTTCTAGACTGAAAACATTTTTTAACAGGGACTATGCATTACTATAGGGGCTGGTACAATGCCGTTCTGCAAGTTAACAGGCAGAATGGGGATATAAAACATTATTTCCAGGGAGACATTAGAAAACAATAACTTTTTTTTCTTCCACTAGTTTCCATGCCAGTATTTTAGATAAAGTTAAGGACTCCTATGAAAACTGAAGCTCATTTCTGTGAAGCATTATTTTGAAAACAGATGTTTGAAGACTCACAGAAAACTGACTTTTTTAATTTTTAATTTCCCACAGAACTGAAATTGCCACATTATTTACTAAAAGGCAAAGAATTTTGTTTTGACCTTTCTGAGATATTTCCAAAGGTCTCTGACACGATCACATATGTTTCAGAACAAGGTGAGTCTGAATTCACCTTGTAGGTTTTAGAGGAAGACTTGCATTATCTTTCTGTCTCTGGAGGACAATGTTTGCTTGGATGAAACCTCTACAAATGGATTTCTCTTCCTTGATGATTCATGTTAATGCAAGCATATATAACTATTAATAGGATGATAGGCTCAACCTGGCTGTATAGTGTTCTCACTCATGTTATTGAGCGCTTCTGGTCTGGATCCTTCTTCTAAGTCAGAGCAATTCAGAGTGGGAGTATTTGCCTTTTTATACTTCAGTTGAAAGATTTATAAATGAGTACTGGATGTGGTCCAGTCTGGCCTCATGATTATAATATAGAAGTTAATTAAGCTGCCTACAGTTCCCATTGTAAGATCATTATTACAGTTGATATGTTTTGTTAGACTATTTTTTTACTTACTCGGTTTTGTTGGAGTAAGTTAATTCCGCTACACGTTGATGGCCAAAATAGCTACCAGATAATCTAGTCTCTGCTGTTCTCAGCTTTCAACCTATAGCAGCATAGGCTGCAATTACGCACTATAACCGTGACCAGCAATTAGCACCAAAAGGTGAGAGGTTATTTAACACATGGAACATGAGCAGCATACTGCACCTGTACCTGCACACTTCCAGAGAACACTTGTATCACCAAAGAGGTGATGCATGTTGTCAAGAGGAATCATCAAGATGTAACTTGAGGCGCTATGGATAACGTGGGCGTGAGGAGGTGCTACCTAATCTCAAAGCTCTGAAACACATTAAATGTAACGTAACACTAGTCTCAAGCCTAAATTAACAACAGCGGAAAAACTGCAATGTTCAGTCTTCATGGTTCATCACAGCTCTTCTCCTGGCAGATGGCCCTTGAGGTATGGATTTACAGTAGGGCTACTTTTAATAAATATTTGCATTTTTACCATCTTCTGTTTCTTGCATTCAGAAGAAAACAGCACATGACAACTTGCAAATTACAAAACAAAGACTCCTGGAAGTTTTATCTATTCCAGAAACTTCAGCAAGGGACAATCATGGTAAGTTATTTACATTTGGTACTAATGTTATCAATTTGTTTAAACTCTTGGAAAGGGATGGAGATAGCAGAAACTTCTGTGATATGAACCTAGGTGCTCCACACAGCTCCTCTTTCTTTAAGTTGAGACAATTCCTTCTACAGGCTTATTATCTGGCAAATGAAACATGATTGTTATTTTCTAGTAGTTTTGTACATAAGTCAGGATGCAGACCTGTAATAATATTTGTATAACGCTTCCAACTTACCATGGAGAGAAAGGGGAGACCCTTCCACTCCTTGAGTGAGCAGGGTGAGAAGAGAGATCTTCCTGATGAGCTGAACAAAGACAGCATGGACCTTGTACAGTGGTATGGAGCAGTTTACTGGCAGCATCTGGGAAAAAAGACACAATTTGGCAACAAACGCTTTCACCACAGAGTGCATTGCTTCCAGCAAATACCTTGCTTACCCATCACAATTATAAAAATGGACTTGCCCTCTTCTGAACCTCTAATTTTGTGTATCCAGCAGAAAAGGAGTATTTTATATGGCATGACTATAGCAATGGTGATGGCAGTGAAAACAACATCCATAATAAGTAGAAAGCTAAATTTCCAGAATAGTCTTTCAATGACGTTTTCCTTCCAAGTTAACCAAATAACAGCAGGAAGGTGAATTTTTTTTTTTCCTCTCCGCAAGTAAACACAGCTTTTGGTGAATGGCACCTTTATTAGTGTGAAAATAACAGAAAAATGATTGCAAGACAAAGAAATCTTAACAAATAAATTTGGAGGAGTACTAGACTTTGCAAGCATTTAAAAAATGTGATTAGAGTTGGTAGGGCCACAACTTTACAAAACTAGGATTTAAAGTTCATTGCTGTAGCCCAGACAAAAGCTTTTGGGATTTTTGTGTGCAAATAAGAGTTAAAAGCAGATTTTTAAAAAAAAAAAAATTACAAAATCCATGAATAATGCAGATATATTTTTACTGATCACTGGAGGAAAAATAATTTAGTCCAAAAGAGGTAACAAAATTAAATAATAATGAAATGTAATAGAGCATTTAAAAGACAGAACTATTTAATTATGGAATAACAGAGTGATATTCACAAACTCTCCATAAACAGAATAATGTGTGTAAGAACCTTGACTCATGTTAATACTTCTATTTGTTTTTTGGTTTCTCTTTTTTTAAACTGGCAATCATAGCTGAACAGAATTTGAGGCAAAGGCTTAATTGTATGACTTTTGCAAATTCTTTCATTTTATTAAACCAGCTTATATTCACTTTTAGTACTTTAATTTTATTAGTTAATGAATAAATTTTATTTAGTTTTAATGTTTCAATTTTCTTCCTTTTACTCCTCTATTACCTGTTTCTTCTTTTTATAAAATAGGTATTCGTTTTCAATTTGTTTTTCTTTAATAAAATTGTCTATTTCTACCCAAACTAAATGCCTTGTGTAGTTATTTTCACTCTTTAAACACCACTAAGAAACCTACTGCCTGGCAGCAGAAAAACCCACCGCAGAAAGTAGAATGATTTACTAGAAGTGGAATCCATAAAATGTGACTATCAGACCTTTGAGCCTAAATCTTCAGTGCCATGCAGCCGATTCACATTCAGCTACCTACCTTTTCATGCAAATTTATTTTATTCTACTTTAGCTGTTAGTGCATTAGCAGTATATTTCGTTTTGTTATTGAGAAATGTTATGATACAACTCCACATTGAGACTTCTATGTTAGTCTTTTAGTAGTATACAACACACACATCTTTGGACAATATTGTCAAACAGGATCCTTCAGAGATTTCATTGTAACGCCAGGTCAGTTCTTTGTCATATGACTATATCTGCCAAGAAGGCTATTTTCCTGCTTAATTTCTTTCTTTTAGGAAAATATTAGCTCCCTTGTAGGGATTCTATAAAAATAAGATGCTTTGATAACCTTATCGGTGCTGTTACAAATGTATCATTACTACTGGCCGTTTTGTCTTTTTCTTCCAGCGTATTACACAATTAGTCGTTTGAAGTTGTGCAGCATTTTTTGAAGGTGTAACATAAGGAATACAGTATGTCTTCACAAGCATACAGTTCAGTAGCAGAAAAGAAGTCCCACCACCAACCCAAAGCCTTTCTTTTTTCTAGATGTTGCCTTCCAGTTTATTTTTGCTGTAGAATTGTTAGCATACTTTTTGATCTTCCAACTTTTTTATTTCTTTTTTTTTATTCCCCCCTCATTAAAAAGTATTAGCAAAGTGTTTTTTTCATTTTGGTAGAGTTGCCTGCTTGTGCTACAGATTTGATGCCATTTCTGCTGAAGTCTTCAGTCTACAATGACATTTCCTCTCACTTGAAACTACCTACAACTTCAATACCTCTTTTCCTGCCAAATCCCCAAACACTTGAGGAAGTTTACCATGTCTCTCAAACAGTAATTTCCCGCCACTACTCCCAAAAGAATTCAAATTCTGCCAGAAAATTCAGAATCCAGAATCCTCTTTTTACTCTCCTTCTCGCTTCTTTTGTTCTGACTCTATATCTCCTTGCTACAATGCAATAACCATCCCTTTTGTCAGCTCCTGACATCTCTTACAGGCTTATGTAGTTCCAGGGATGCATCCTAAGGAAGGTTTTGTGTTTGTGATGAAAAAAGGTCTGTTGAACAAGTCCCAGTTTCACTGTTCTCCATGTCCCATCTACAAATTCAGCAAAATCCTGTCTCCTAATCTTTGAATTTCCTGTGCTTTATGGCTTTAAGTTAATAGTGGTAAAAAATGTGATCTTAATTTGTAGCTCAGTGTGTGTGTTTGTACACTGTCCTATATACACACAAACACACAGAGATAAACCTAGCAGAGAGTTCCCAATTTCTTTTTCCAAGTATAAAGAAAGTTGTATAAAAATGTTTAGACAAAGTACACATTTGTCTTTCTCAGAGTTTCAATTTGTCTAGGCATGTAATGTTTAACATAATAATGGCACAACTCAGTAATATACAACATTGCTAAAGCGATTTATATAGAAGAGGCTTTACATGTTAAATGCATACATTGCTGCTGATAAAGTGATACACTGGAGTTGCTAATGAAAACCTAATTAGCCCTTAGATAAACAGATTATAGTTATGATGTGTGACATAAAGAGCAGTGATGGAGAAAATTAAGCAGTCTCCTAGCTCCAGAAACTATATCAAAACTTCTTATTTTCAAGCGGAAAAAAATAATCCTGGCTGCATGTGTTTCATGGCTGCATACTGAGTTAGTCCTCTACCAACAAATTCCAAATACAGGGAAGAATTTCAAAATGGAAAGTTTACGTATGCATCAACTAAATTATCATATTTTACTAGTTTGTTTGCTAAATGATTGATAACAGGCTAAAATGAATTATATGAATTTAGAAGAAGATCATTATGATGTAAAATAATTAAAAGGTTTCAAGAAATATGGATATTTTGAAGAAAAAATCATTATGCCAGTAAGTGAATAAGACAAAGTATGAAATAATGTTATACTATCAGAGCAAGAAAAATCCCTTCCCCCTAGGGCTGAAAGTTAAGAAATTTCATGAGTTGGGAACACTACTTCCAACCAGAGTTAATCCAGACCTTGCCTTGCCGAAAGCAACGCGGCCACGTGAGGGCTGTGAGGCCTAAGCATGACAGCGGAAAGCTGGCCGGCCTTCTTCATGAGTGGGGCTGGGACAAGGCTCCTCTATCCTGGGAAGAGAACAAATGCCAAACCCTTATTCATTTGTTTTTCCGGAGGCCACAATTTAATGTTTGAGTAATTTGAATGATTATAGCTGGATAGGTTTGTTAGTCCAATGGTCGGTGAAGGTCTTTTCCACGATCTTCCCAGGCACAGAGGTGAGGCTGACAAGTCAGTAGTTCCCAGGGTCCTCCTTTCTACCTTTTTAAAAATGGGTGCAAGATTTCCCTTTTTACAGTCATCAGGGAATTCACCTGACTGCCACGACTTTTCAAACATCATGCAGAGTGGCTTGGCAAATGCATGAGACAATTCCCTCAGGACTCTGGGATGCATCTTGTCAGGTCCCATAGGCTTTTGTATGTTCAGGTTCCTCAGGAGGTAGAGAACCTGATCTCTTACAGTGGGAGGGACTTTGCTCCCTCAGTCCCTGCCCTGCGGTCCATCCACTTGAGAGGTGTGGGGAGTGAGGTTGCCAGTGAAGACTGAGGGGAAAAATGTTGCTGAGTACCTCCACCTTTTCCTCGTCTGTTGTTACCAGTTTGCCAGTCTTGCTCATCAGGGGGTTATGCTTTCTTTGACCTTCTTTTTCTGGCTGACATACCTATAGAAGCCCTTCTTAGTATTCTTTGTGTCCCTTAACAAGTTCAGCTCCAGCAGTGCCTTGGCCTTCCTGACCCCATCCCTACACAGCTGGGCAGCATCCCTATTTTATTCCCAGGATACCTGTCCCTGCTGCTACTGCCTGTGCATTTCCATCTTGACCTTTAATTTGACCAGCAGGTCTCAACTCAGCCATGCCAGTCTCTTGCCTTCCTTTACTGATAAGAGAAAGAGCCTCTTCCATTGAACACATTTTCCCCTTCTTTAGGCCACTATCCCAGCACAGGTCATAGTCAACCTTAAATCTTTTCAGGTTGCTGTCTTCTCACAAATCAAAGTGGAAAATAATATCGTAGCATGAAATATGCAATATTTAATAACAAAGAAGTGAATACCAGACAGAAAAATAATTCAGACACTTGTACCAAGGTAGCACACATACTAAGCTAGGGTAGGCAAAGGGACAGAACACATCCAAACTGATTAAAGAAATGTCATCATTTTTCCCATAGAAAAATCAGTCACTAAAGAAACAGAAGCAGAGGGACTGACTGTACAGAAAGGTACAAAATCTCAAGAGGTTTCCCCCTGCCCAGGGAAATAAAACCAATAAAATATGAAATAATTCTTGAAGCACTTCTATAGAAACATCAAACATAGAGGTACATATGTGTATTGATTTAAAAACAGACTTAAATTGCACCATTTCATATTAATTGTTACAGCATTTTAAAATCTAGCCTCTCCAAGTGTCAAGAACAGTCAACTGATTTTTGACTCACAGTATGGATCAATTGCTTTAAATATATTTGAAAACCAGAATCTATTATTTTGACATATGAAAGAGCAAACTGGACTCTGGGTGCCCCTTTCCAGAGTTATCTGTGATCAGGACACAGACTTCTTCAGGACACAGATGAGTTCTGGCCACCAGTAGGCTGATGTCTGCACCAGTCTAATCAGTGGACCTCTTCTGCCCGGTGTTCTCATCTCTGACTCTAGTAACTTAAATTAAATCCTTTGCAGGAGGCTTATTTTTCAAGCACCTGGTGTCATTTGGGAATCCTGAACCAAAAGCAATCTAACTGCAACAATCTTTCAAGTCAGTAGGGAAAAGAATCATCACAAAAAAAACCCCCAACCAACAACATACAAAATCAAGTTTTACAGCTAGTCATGCATAAGAAATGAGGAAAAGACAAAAGATAAAATACCAATCAAGACATCAAACACTGGGTCAAGTAAATACCCGTCCTTGAATTATATGCATCGAAGTTACAGAGTGTGAGAGCCTTATCCTGGTGAGTACTGCAGCCACCCATAAATTATCTCAGTTACGGACAAAAGGAGTTTGTGAGTGTCTCTTTTGGATGGTTACCTCCAAACCAGAAAGAATCAGAGGGGTAGCTGGCTTCTCTGTAACAAGTGGTTGATCAAAAATAATATCTCAATTCCCAAGTAATAACTTCAGGATAAAATTCCATGATTTTGGATCTGTTTCCATGGCTGCAGTGAAAATTCATCTCCAGTCTGCAATCATACCTGTACTGATTGAATCCTCAGTTTGGTTTCAGTTGCTTAAGACTTTCTGCAGAATTCATGATGGTTTTTTTCAGAAGCACAGTACTAGTAAGTGTAAGTGGAAAGAGGGAATGGCACAAAGAGATTAAAGGCCTTTTACAGTAGCCTTAGAGGAAAATTCTCCAGATTAATCATCTGAGGCCCATTGTCATTCTGAAGAGGTTACCTACCATCATGCCTGGTTTTAATTAAAATCCATTAATGAGCTACATCCATTCACCCATTTAGATTTCTGTGTGAAGTATTTTTGTTAAAGTACAGTTTACTATAAAATATAAGATTCATCAGAAAAGACACTTCACACTGAAAAACATATCTTGAGTTATCAAAGAAGGGAACTGATCCCTCCTGTGACAAAAGGCTGTTAATTCATTAGTCACGCGCAGGAAATGACATCTGGTCTTAGAAAAATATTAACGTCTATAAGGATATGAACTGACACTTCTTTAATTAAGAGGAATGGTAAGACTGTCTTGTGAATAAGAAAGAAATCTAAAAGTTTCATGCAGAAAGATTAAATTTACCTGAATGGATTTCAAGAATGAGATTTTATTGTTGGGTGGGGTAAGTAAGACCCCAGCTTTCTGCTTTGCAGAAGGTCTTTATTGGATGCAATCTGAGATCTAAGGCTTGCAGAAAGAGTTCTTGATGAAATGGATACCAGAAAAGTCTTTAGGAAGTCACATGGATAAAGGAGTGAGAATTTTCATTTCATCACCTCTGACTTCAATAAATACTTGTAGCAAGTGTATCTATTCAGCCACTGTGAGCTTAATACTTTTAAGATGCATTTTACACCAAATTAGCTTGAGCTATGAGTAATTTTAAGGTAACTGAATAACAGAAAAGCACGTCTCTCCTGGGAATGTGACAGGTTAATGTCAGAGCTCTGGAAACATATTTTAAAAAAATAAAAAATCCCAAGCATAATTTGCAAAGTTTTCAAAGATAAACAGAATGCACACCCCAGGCACTGCTTGGGCTGATATCCCTGCCCCCAGGAAAGGAAGAAGTATTGTACACATCTATTGGTGATTGTAGACTGGGGTTGATTGTGGTAGAGTGGCGTTGATGGTTGTAGAGTGGGGTTGATGGTTGGACTCGATGATCCCAAGGGTCTTTTCCAACCTAAACGATTCTATGATTCTGTGATTGGGAAAGCTTTCTCTATTCCAGAGAGATATTGGGAAAAGCACCATAAAACTCCAGCAGTCCCTCAGAGATACTGAGAGGACCCAATCCTGAAGGATTAAGGCTACTAAAGAGGACTGGGATACAAAGCCTACCTGCTCCACCGGTATCTCCCCATCCTTCCTTTCATGTGTCAAGGCAGTAATTTAAAGTTACAGATCTCCCACCTGGCTTTTGGCTGCCACTCCAAAAGATCATGACACTCTTCCAAGTCCTGTAGTATAACCTGACAGCCCCACCAAACATGTGATACTCTAACTTAGCTCAGATGGCCTTGGAAATGAATTGAGCCCTTAGTCTCATTCTTAACTAATGATGATGGTCTACTTCGTACAATTGATTATTCTTTGAAATGAGACAGATGTAGAAGACAATTTCAAATCTTTTTTATGTTT
The DNA here is from genome assembly GCA_008658365.1 of Alca torda. NCBI lineage: Eukaryota > Metazoa > Chordata > Aves > Charadriiformes > Alcidae > Alca > Alca torda. Next base: position 68,447,554 of record CM018079.1, read on the forward strand.
AATTCAAGCAGAACTGAGGTAATAGCAGAGTAGCCAGACAGTTAATGCAGTAATCCTGACTAAGGAAAATTCTGTATCCTGTTACTACTGTCTACTTCCAAGTTTGTGGCTTGTAGAAATTTTCAGATCATCTTATTTTCACCACAAACTGAGAAAAGTTTTGGAATGTGAAGCATTTTCTGAAGTTTGGAAAAATCTTTCCCTGTCTGGAATTTAAAGTCCAAAGTAAAGCAGCCGATATATTTTTGTTTGTTGGATGAAAATCAGAGCAGCGCCCTAACTAGTCCTACATATATATGTAAAAAAAAAAAAAAAAAAAAAAGACTAAAACAGATGAAGTATGAACAACATTAATCTTTTTCATATATACATTCATGAAAGGATAACAAGAGACGGTTCTGTTTTCGCAGTTAATGTGATATGTTACGCTGGTGTTCTTAAGAATATATTTGAAAAGGGAGGAAGAAGATAACAGACAAAATATATTCACCCTATAGTATTTTGGCCGAGGGGGAAGGTATTCCTTCTAACTCCACCCACTTCCAGTAGTGTCTGGACAAGTTCCAGCCAGCTTTGTTCAGACCTCTGTCAGCAATGAAAATGTTGAAGGATAATTTACTGCGGTACTAATGAAATTAAATAACTCAATGTGAAAGCAAACAAACTTTGTCATATGTTCCAATAATTAGTTAATGAAACGTCAAAGAGAGAATGAAAAGGACATAGTTGCAGCACCCCGAAGAGCATATTAACTCACTAATTATGACACACAACTTCTTCCCTTTCTCTCCATTGTTTGGAGATGGAAATTATGAAGGCTAGATTAAAAAATAAATAAACAAACAAATGAAAAACAAACCAAAAAGAAACACAGAGAAGGTAGAAAGAGGCTAAAAGCTACCTAAGTCCTAAACAGTTCATCACCTTTCCAACTGCTGCCTAATCCTGGAAGTATCTACATGCATCAGGTACATCCCAGCTGAACTTGAAAGCTCCCAAATACCTGGCTTTCGCACATGTCCCAGACTGCTGAAGACTGTGGAAGGAGACACCTCGGTCCCATGAGGCAGATCCTTGAGCATCCCTGCCTCTGAGCTATCTATGCTCTGATTGTTTGGGAATAATGAAGTTAGCCCTGTAATGAATGCAGGTCTATACATTGCCTTAAAACAACCCAGGTGTCAGGGTGCCACAAGGGCCAGGAGCTTACTGGCATCTAGAAGCTGTGGGGGTGGAAGGGCAGACCTTCACAGCCTGGACCCACCCCACCACGTTCACCAGGGAGCTTGGTGGCCAGGGGCACCGTGGAAGCTTAGTGCTGAGAGTACACACACAAGGAAAGGACACTGTAGCTTGGCATCTCCTGTCCGAGAAAATTCAAGTCCATAAATGTTGCTGTTGGGCTAGATGATCACTGTAGGTCCCTTCCAACTGAATTATACTGTTCCGTTCTCCTCGTCTCGTCTCGTCTCTCTCTCGTCTCGTCTCTCTCTCTTCTCTTCTCTCTCTCTTCTTTGTCTCTCGTCTCTCTCTTCTCTTCTCGTCTCTTCTCTCTCTTCTCTTCTCTTCTCTTCGCTTCCGTCTCTTCTCCTTCTCTTCTCCTTCTCGTCTCTTCTCTTCCTCTTCTCTTCTCTTTCCGTCCCTTCTCTTCTCTTCCCTCTTCCTCTTCTCTTCTCTGCTCTTCCTTCCTCTTCTCTTTCTCTTCTCTCGTCTCGCGTCGCGTCTCGTCTCGTCTCTTCTTTCCATTCCACAGTATCGAACTACAATGCTCAGATGGTTGCTAAACCGAGCTAGCATCAGAGATCTCCCACCCCTCTGCAGAATCATGTACTATATAACAAAGAGCCTATGGCTCACAGGGCCATGTGCCCTCTCCTCCACTGTTTGCCTGGGTGGTTCACCCTCCAGACCACGTGGCCTGGTGCACCACTTCTCTCATCTTCACTCCCCCTCCTCAAGGCATTGACTCAACACACAAGCATCTAGCAATTAACACTTTCTGTCCTCAACACAGCGTGTGTGCCCCAGCGGGACTGTGTCCTGTGCCGTGATAAAAAGTTACTACCTGCTCATTGCTCTGAACTAAGGATGTTTCTGGTGTGTTTGCACGGCGCCAGCCAACACTGCACAGTTTCTTGAATTAGAGGAATTACCGTGTGCAAGGGGAGAAGACTGCAGCCCTACTGTTTGTTACTTTGAAAGATTCTCACTGAAATCTCACTGAAATCTACCACAGAACACCACTCTGCACGGTGTATGCATGCCTTCAGTATGCACAGGAAGCATCCATGGAGAGTATCAAGCTGAGATTGGTTTCTTGTGCTGCGAGGTGCTGGAGTAGCTAGGCAAGCTGCCAAGAGAAACTCACTTCCATGGAGAATAATTTCTTGCATGCCAACTCTTAACAATTGTAAAATACAGAGCATTCCAACACTGAACTCATTCCAACTGACTGACTGCTCTAGATACACAGTCATTAATGGGGTTTAACCTAATTCTGGCTCTGCAAAACTGCTTTATAGAAAACAAAGATAAAAGTTAACCAAGAAAAAGGCAGAAATATCTCTGTACGGAAGCAAGAACTGAAGCAAAGATTTTATAAGGTTGTAATGATTTTAATCTGAGACACCCTTCATAAGTTTCAGATCAATCTACTATTAGGAAGAAAGAGGAGTTTAGTATTGCATTTGCAATGTATTTTAACAGAGGAGTGGTTTCCAATAGATTTAGAATTTGATTTCCTCAGATTTCCAGTAAGAGTTTCACTAATGAATATATGCTTGAGTTCCTGGTGCATCAATTCCATTTAGACTTGATTATTTCTTTGTCACAACTTTGGATAGTATCTTGGAGATGAATCATTTAGTATGTGATAATCATTTAGTATATACATAGCAAATCCCTCATGGCACTCCTGACTATCCTGGTCTTGCACAGAGACAGTCACAGGTATGTTATTTTGAAGCATTGATCCTAATGAAAGTTTGCCAGTGCGAGACATAGAGTGCTTGGACCTGAATCTTAAGAAAGGTTTGGTTAATTGAGCTATCTGAAACATTGTGTCATAAATCAGCCGAGAACACAGTTCATTCTGACATTTCCAGTCAAGTATTGGTTAAAGTACTTCTTAAGTTCCCACATATAATTGCAACTGAATTAGAGCAGAAAGTCACAAAGATCACTACTTTAAAAGCTAAGATTTTTCCATAAGTTTTGATTGAATTTTGTGGGAAAATGAAAGCAAGAGTCATAGACAGAAAGGCATGGACAGGTTTTTTTTCTTTTTTTTTAATCCTTTACTTGAACTTAGATTCCCCATTAAACTCTTCCTGGTTTGGGTCTCTCAAAATTTTTAATGATTGACATCAGTTAAGGCAATTTGTATGTAATTTAGTGGTGGCAGGAGTTGAAAGATAAGAAGTAACAGCAAACTAGACTTCTGTTTATAAATATTCTTTTTTGTTTTCCCAGAAAGCTATCAACACTGCACTAATTCTGCTCTCACTGAAGTCAATAGCACTTTGGAACTAACTTCACCATCAGCCGAATTAGGGAATGTGCTTCAGAGCCTACGCTATAGTTTAAATGAGTGCGTAAACATTGGGTGAATTCTTTGCCCTTTTTGTCCCTAAAAATTCAAAGTGACCATCCAGCTCTCATAGTTATCGTGAAACCAATCAATCAGGGAACAAAATTTTTTCAGGTTATCTAATGATCTGAGCCCACGATTTAAAGGATGATTCTAGGTTTGCTTAAAGCTCTGACATACGTAAGGTCAGCAAGTTGTTTGGTATATTGAAATAATACATTTATAACTATGGAGACCCCTTCCTTGGGAGACTTTCCAAGACTGTAGAACAAACTCCAGTAAAATGTACCACAAGTTTTTTGTTTTACATTCAAAGATATTTTGTCCTTGCTTACAATAAAACAGAAAACATATATTTTATACTAGCAGTGAAAATCAGCCCCAAAAAACAGTCCACTGACCACACTGTTTCTTCTATTCTAGAGAAAATGTGAGAGATGAGGGAGAACTGCTATGAGACAGATGTTAGTCATGGAGATAAATATAACATTGGAAAATTTTCAAATTCTTGAAGCAATTTAAAGAACCTGTATAGAACAGAATAGTCTTCTGGGAAAACCAATGACTCCAGAAAATTGTTTTGAAAATTTTTTTAGGTATTGCAGATGCATAGTCTAGCTTCCATAGGACATATGGCAGTACTGTCCATGAATCTTATTACAATGTTATTGAGCCTGTTAAAAAAAAAAAAAAAAAAGAAAGACCTGGTTCTACCCCTGTGCTAGAAGTTTGAGTGTAAACTACTGGAGAAGATTCTCTCTTGCACAACTAAAATCAGTTAACATAATACATTGCTACTAGGAGTCGTGGTCTTGCGCAGAGCAATTCCCCATGTAGCAATTAAAGTATGATGATCATCAAACCACTTTCTGTGCCAAGCAAAAGGTCAATAGCACCAGCAACTGATGAGCCACAATACAGCTTTTAACCAACAAAAAAGTGTTGAAAGTAATAGTAATTTGTGGACAAGTCTCTTCCCTCCTCCTTGTTAACAAAGACTTACTTTAGGAACATACCATCCTCCCACAGAAACCACCCACCAGTGTGCTTAGTTGGGAGCTTTATATTAGTACAAAACTTTTCAAAAGATACAAAAATAGGAAATGTCAACAAAAAAGATGAGTATCTATGTTGGATAAATTACCTGAAAATTTATCACACTGCTGAGATACTCACAATTCTGCTTGCCTACCTGCACAAAAGATAGCTGAAAATGATAATCATCCATTTCTCTTGTGTGTTCAATCCCATTTCAGACTGTATCCTGTACACAAACCTTCATCCCTGCTTCCTGAGGGAGTGTACTTGCTCCCACTTTTCAGTGTGATGCTTTGTTCCCGTTGAAACCATTCTTCTTAGTACGAACAGCTAAATATTATTCGGCAGGGATTGTGCCTGACCTTCTCTCACCTGAGGGAAGGCCTTAACCAATAAAAAAATGTCATTTGTTTATTCGTCTTCAGTATTTCCTCTGAACAGTATTTGTACATGGCAAATTACTATACAGCCATACGTACCTTTCTGTGCAGCTGAATTAATGAAGACTGCACACTGCTTAAGAATCAGCAGCCCTAGAATACCATGGTGTTTATTCCTTTATATTTCAGTTCAATCGTTTATTGAATCTGACGTCTTTAATGAGGAAGTGTTAAATTTAGTGAGACTTTCATCAGAAACTAGGCCTCTCGCACGGATCTCAAGCCTTCTCTCATACAACCTAGTGAGCTGTGGCAGAACCCAGAAAAGCCAAAGCTTATGTGTTAAGGGTAACGTGGTTCCTCTTTGGTGTAGGGTAGAGGATTAGGAGTTTTTTTTCCTTTACACTTGAAATACCTATCTTTAGCTGTGTATTTTGAAACCATGCTTATGCTATCAGTGGAGAAAGCAATTAAAATTTGATTAAGAATTGATCTCCTATGTTTGCTACTGTCTTAAGACATAAAGTATTAAAATATTTCCAAAATACGTTATTTAGCTGGAAGAATAATAACTCTGTCTGATTGAGTATTTTAAAAACAGCAACACAGCAATCATATTAAGAAAAGGGGATGTTAAAAATAATGGCCTGAAAATTGTCAAAATGTCATTGGTTGCAAATGAGTGGACAGGCTGTTCTATCTGCAAATCAATGCCAAAGGGATGACTTTGCTTCTAGCTAACTGTCAAACTAATGATCGGCTTAAGACAGCAAAGTACATTGTACATAAGTTATCATTTACTCTTGAAAACCGAATCTTTTTTTACACGATCACTTTTTCTCATCATCAGAAGAATTTAAAAATTCCAGGAAATACTTCATTTCTACTAGCCCAGAATGGACAATCTGTCTGGCTAGCACTTTGTAATTAAAGGCATCAAAATGTTTTCCAGTTATTAGAAATTACTTTGAACATCAAGTGAGTCCATGTAGAATTTTGTAAAAGTTTTTAAAGGAAGAATGAGTACGAAGGACGGAAGCCTTCGGTTTCTGAAAGCAAGTATTTTTTTATGCAATAATCTTACAGTTATGACAATCTGATCTTGTTCAGTATGAAATTTAGGACAAGAATGCATTCATAAAATGTAAACTACAGCTCAGAAATGAAGAGACATTCTCTGGTCAAAAATATATCACCTTAAAACAAATTGTGACAAAGTGGAAAAAAAATCAGAGATTTCTTTCATTGGTATAAAATAGTTGTCAGATACCTGACTTACTATCTTGATTTAAGGAATAAAATTACTTTTCTCAAATTCAGCCACAGTCTTTGACAAAAAAAAAAAATCAACTTTTCAAGTTTCTTTCAGTCTTGAATCTAGACCAAAGGCTGAATATGGATTGGGTGTATATCACTGAGAGTTTTATTAAAATGTTGATGAAGACTTGAAGAATTTTATATTAGTGGTACAATACTGATTTTAAACCTGGTTTTCTTAAATGACTTTAAATGTCTGGAACATATTATGTCCAATACTACCCCAAATGCAGTATCAGAATTTTACTTTGTTTAAACAGTGGAAGAGAGTTTTCTAAATATTGATTCTCTAAAGCAAAGCTTCAGATGAAGATTATTTTCTTTTATATTGTACATGTGTCTTTACTTTTTAAAAACTGGAGATATTAAAGCTAATCATAAGTACTGCAGTTCATGATAACGGAATTCAGTGTTTGAAGGCAAATCTATACTTCATAGAAAACTAACTGATATGCTAAGCACTTATCTAAACTGTGATTCAGAAAGAACACATTGCAATTCTCTTGCTGTTTTCCCTTTTTCCAGCAGAAAAAAAAAGGTCACTTACTTCTCAGAGAAATACTCCTGGCCTTAGAGTTGAGAGAGATGAAAGTGGCATTGCTGTCAAAACGAATACTTCTGGAAATGCACAGAGAAATTCTCAGATAGCAAAGTAAAACCTGTGGAGGTAAAAGGCATGGAAAGGCACATCTAAGGTTTGGTGGCAGTTCCTGAGGTTTCAGGATTGTAACTTCCAAGTGAAAGCACAAAAATGAAATCTAAGTTCCATTTTATGCACATATTCTATCTGTACTCCTGCTTTTAATGCTGGACTGTACAAGACAACATTGGCTTTAATTCAGTTTTTATAAGTGTGCCTGAATTACTGAAATATAGGCAACTGGAGATCAGTTCAAATGCATTATCCATCCAAAAAAGCGAAACTACTGATGTTGCTCCTGCCTGGCAATAAAAATCTTTCTTTGCTCAGGGAAAGGACTCTCTCACTTACTGATTAAAAAGAATAGAAAAGAGAAAAGTAACCCTTTGTTTCCACAACGGTACTTTCAATGAAATGTATGTTATTCAGTTGAAGTTAAGTAGTTTCATGGTATGCTGGGGTAAGGTCAAAAACTCACGTGAAATTAAATGACTTACTTAACATTGTATTTCATCAAATACACTAAAGAAATAATCCAAAAAATTATGATTCTGAAGCCACTGCAAATTCTCTCAGGATTACAGAAATTCAGAGGAAGATCCTGAATCAGGTTTTATAGAAATTCAGAGGAAGTTCCTCTAACCAGCTTATCAGAAAATCAGAAGTTTGGATGTACAGCATAAGCCTGATTCTAACGTCAATTGCCCAAATCTTTCTCTAATTTAATACCATGAAGTGCAATTCTTGTTCACCTCAGTCTGAGTAAGATCGAAATCAAATTCTGTACCGAGTTCAGGAAATTCCCAATTGCCTCAAGTAAAGGAAAGTTCAGAGGAAAACGGGGAGAACATTGTGCAGACAGAGAAAACACGTTCATTTGTTCTTGCATTTGCTGATCCAGAGCTTACCAACCACCCTGTTCCTTCCATCTTTCCCCACTCTAGTTTTCCCAAGCTGAAAGAAGAAAAGTATTAGCTGAAGAAAAGAGCAGCAAGAAAGGAGAAAGAAGGAAGGAGACATATTTGAAACCAGCTTCTTCAGCAGCCTGCAGATAACAAAAACTGTGTCTTTCCTCTACAGGAACCTTCCAAGATCACTACAATAAACCAGTTAATCTCACATCAGTAAGCAGGAGCATTAAAGTAGTGACTTGAAGATTGGTGATAATAGTTTAGATTGCACTGATCACAGATCTGTCCCATCTGAAGGGCGCTCTCCCATCTCCTCAGTTTCAGCAAAAGGAAATCCTCATTTATTCGTAGATTGATGGCAGTAGGCATTACTTATTGCAGCAGTTATTTTATTTTTTCCTAGTTGAGAGACGAGAGGGAATCGTTGTGAGAACAGTAAATGTATTGGGAACAGGGAGCAAAACTTACTGCAGATCCTGGTGGAAGAAGCAGCTATGTCTAGCCTACTGGGAAGTCAAGGAAACAAAAAGGCATAATGGGAGACACTGGAAGAAGGAAGATGATGAGAGGCTGTGCAAAGGACAAAATCAAGAAGTCAGAGAAAGTAGTTTAATGAGAAAGAAAAGAAGAAGAGAAGAGAGCGTTTGAAGCTCTTGAAGAGAACAGAAGTCTGTTGGGACAGCGTAGGAACAGAGAGGGAGGAAAACACAGGTGGGACACAGGAGATACAGGGCCCACCTCCTTTAAACTGGTCTTACAAGAAAGCAAGCATGATTAGTACAAGCTTACTAATGGAAAGCAGCGACTCTTTTCTTCAGTCTTTAGGTATGAAATAAATCAGACTAGCAGGATAGAAGAGCCCTTGTATTTGACAGGGGTGGGATGGCTTTTACCAAGCCGGTGGCATCATTAACCTGGCACCTATGGGAGTTTTTGCTTCCAGGATCAGCCAAAAGGTGGAAGAGATAGAGGAAGAAAGGGATGGCTCTGAGAGTTATGTCAGTGGGGGGAGAGGAAAGCCTGAGAAGTCCTGAATACACAAACTGCAAAACAAATTCTTTTGCCTGCTGTGAATGCTTCACGTTCTTTAAAAATGAAGCTCATCGTTAGTGTACCAACTAAAATGCTAGTGCTGCACAACACCGTGAGAGCACATCAGATGATTAGGAAAGGTGTACCTGACAGCTGTTGAGAAATAGTCATTAAAAGTGAGGCAGAAGAGCACAACCCAAAAGTATTCTACAGGGATCGATACAGTGTTTGAGGTACATTCAGCACTTCACTGCATTAACTGAACAATTATTACATATAAACTGTGCAGGTAAAATGAAGAGTGGTAGGGAGTGGTAGTAGGGACAGTACGAAAGATGGGGCAATATTCCTATCATGATAAACAGAGGTCAATCGCACTGAATGCATTTTTTTCAGCCACAGACAAAATTACACATGGGCAATATGAGATGCTGTACTGAAAAAATGTCAAAAGCATATGCTTTTAAAACATTTTTAAATGCTTTTGAAAGAAGAAATAACTGGGATTACTGAGTAACAACAGGGAAGTGATTTTCACTTCTCCTTATGGCATGATAAGACCAACACAAGCATAATGAGTAGCAATGGGGGTTCACGCTACACAAAACATTACTGAGAAATCACAAAGGGTGCAGAAAAGTATTCAAAGGCTAGAGAAAATGCCTTCCTGTGGGAGATATAAAGAATTCAATCACTACAGTTTATGCAAAAGAAAGTTAATGATAGTGGCTTCACACTGTCCTAGAGAGAAAATTTCTGTTATTAAGGCACTTGGTGTGCTATAAGAGAAAAGAAAGGCAAAACCAATGTCTGGAAGCTAGGACCAGACAAATCCAATATGAAAATGCACACAGTTTTAATACTGATTAATGAGTGGAAAAACAATTAACAGAGGAAGTGATAGATTTTCTTTCTCTCTTGATTTCTTCCCATTAAAACGGGCTTTCTAGAAGCTAAACTGTAGCCAAATCAGTTAATGGGCACAGGGAAGGGATAGCTGGAGATCGGCTGCATAACCTTTTACTAATCCTTCTAGACTTAGACATTCTAAGTCCCTGAATGCATCTCAAATTTGGGACATTAGCAGAGCACTCTTAGAGGGCATTCACTAGTCTTTGCTTCACTGGTCTTTGGGGGAGAGTGATGGCAGGGGGGTTATGGCGGGGGGTTAATTTGTCCCAACAGTGGACAAGGAACCTTTCTCAGTGAACTTCTGCTGCCCATTTGTATTTCAAATGGCAGCCAGCTGTAATGCTCTTGTGCTTGACAAGAAGAAGATAAGAGACACTTTGAAAATAATGACAGTTTGGGGAAAGTTTTTCTGCTTAGGTAGGTGGCCACTGCATTAGATGCAGAGGTCACCACATGACTTGAGAGTAGAGGGAGAAGCCTGTTTCTTACTGACCTGTACTTTATATCACTGCAACAGAAGCAAAAGTTGTCCCTACATATTTTTCTTCTAGAGTTAGCCCAGACTGGAATGTCCTTTAGATTGTCCAAAGGTATGGAATGCATGAATTATAGAAAGTATGTATTCTTTTGAGCAATGTGTCTATCCAACCCATCTCCAGGTCCTCATCCCTCGGGAAATCTAGCACACAGGCAGTGAGAGGGTAATTAAGAACAACAATTGCTTTAATTATGAATGCCTTTGCTTTTATCCGTTTTAGAACAGCAGCTTTAATATGCTGTCAAATGTTTGTTAAGAAGCATCTCTCAATGTCAGTTGTCCGCAGATATTTGTTGTTTACAGCCTCTAATCATATACCTGTAGCTTTTCCATACAGATGGTAGATAACAAAGTTTTGTCTCTCTTGTTCCATATATGTTCTATCAAAGTGACAATTGTCATCCAGCTTGGGCTTATTTGGGATATAAGATGCTCTGGGCTGTTTCTCAGGATAAGCTTCCTTTGAGAAGAACAGATAAGTGAATGGTGCTTTTGCCATCATTTTGTTCACATTATCTGTAAATGTAGCTGCAGCCATCTATGCTGTCAGAAAGAGCAGAATACATAAAGGTTTCAAAAATATTTTGTTTACTAATCATGCTACTGATTGTGCACTATAGAACTGTATGGATGGACATTTTCAAAGGAAGAAAAAAGAAATTTTCCTCGCAGAATTAGTGAAAGAACACACCTGCCCTTGTAATGGACTTCATGGGTTTGAAATGTTGGTATTTGACAATGTGCTTAACACAAAATGGTAAAAATGAAGCATTTTAACAGCTGCTGCGTATTTTATAACTGATTTAATTGACTATGCCATTTGAGACATCAATGACATTTTAGCTGACAAAGTTCACGATAAATTCAGCTGCTGGCAGTGTAATTATCCCTAGTCGTTTATTCATCTGCATGTTTCCAAGTGGCACGATTTCTGTGGTTTTGCAGATGTGATAGTTAACTGTCCTTCTTTCTTACAGGATGATACCTATGTTTCTTTTGTCTGTTTATTTGTTTTATTTCAGATGAAATAATGACTGGACTTGGTATAGGAGGAAGAGTACATTCTTCCAAGAATAAGAGATGCAGTACTGAAGAGTGGAAACTGGAGCAACTACCTTTTACAAATAATTCAGTGATATCCAGGGAGTAAAGGAGAAAGCTGAGTATTATCTGTCAGAGTTTCTTAACAAAACACATGCGAAATCTCTGGCATAATCAGTGAAAAATAGGTCAATTTGAATTTCAACGGATTTAAATGATTTGCATTTCTGGATGAAAAAAACCCATAGGCTTGTAAATACTTGTCTGCATGGAATAGTTAGAGCTGCATAATTACACTGCAGGGATTTCTGCACATTAACTCCATGCCTGGAAAATCTCAGTCTGTGCTGAGGGATCCTATACCGAGTCCCTCTCTAGATAAAGTTACCTCCTTTCTGTAAGTGCAGAGGAGCCTCGTGAGATTAACCTTGCTAGGCTAAAGCTAACCTCTGTGAATTTAATCTACAAGTGTTTGTGTGCTGTAATTTAGCAGCTGCCCAGGAAGAAAGTGGTGCCATAAATTATTTCCCTCGTTTACCGTGGATTAACTGGTCTGTGAAGACAAAGTGTTAAGTCACCTGGGTACCTTTGAAATTTATACTCACATTTTTAGCTTCACAGAACAACCACTTCTTGTCATACTCAGACATAACATCAAAGTCTTGACCCTTGAGCAGCATCTAGGAAGCAGCAGTTTTCTCAAAATCAATCTTTAGAAATACTCAAACGCAGAAAATCCAGTTTTGGAGCAGTTTACTTTCTAAGAAACCCCAGTAGACTCCTGGTTGATTTCTAGTGCTAGCTACAGAGACACTAATCACTAAAAGACACCTAATAGTTCATGGCACGTATTTGCAACACTAGACAATACTGCATTTTGTGAGGCACATGTAATGGTCAACTAAATTTAATGTAAATTAAGACAATAGCGATCTTCAGTTTAAATACGTGTTGTTTCTGTTGATGCTGTCCTGGTTTCACCCAGGCAAGAGTTCATTTCCTTTCTAGTGATTGCTGTGAAAGGTATTTCAATATGAATATTGTTTTAGGTTGTTGCTAAGTGATCTTTATACTTGTCAAGGACTCTTTTCAGCTTCCCACAGAAGCTGGGAAGGAGCACAGACAGAACAACGGAATGGCCAATGGAATATTCCGTACCATAGACATCATGCTGGGTATAGAAATGAGAATTGGCCGGTGTGGGGGAATCTGCGATCACTGCTCCAGAACATACCAATTCTCTGGGTGGTGAGAGTGATTTGTGTCAGTATTATTGTTATGTTATTGTTATTTTCCTTTTCTTTTGTTGTTCTATTCAACTGTCTTTATCCTCGACTCACAAGTTTTTCTTTCCCTTCCCCCTCCTTTTTCTCCCTGTCTCCCCGCCCTTCTGGGGCGAAGAGGGATGCATATGAACAAAGAGGACTTTCTGGAATAGGGAAGAAGACATCTAATCGACACTTGAAGCAGCTGATGTTGATTTCCAGGACATCCTTCAACTAGAAAAAATAAGAGTAACAATATTGTTTTCTGTTTTCGTTTGTGCCTTTCCCTGATAATTAGGTAAATAGCCGTACTGCCAGCTGAAGATGTGATCCTCAATTTTTTTTCTGCTCTGACAGTGTACAGGATATTTGGCAAATTCTATCAGAACTTTTCAAACATTTTGTGCGATAAGCTTTACATCTTAGCCTAGAGGTCTATATATCTTATTTGAATCACTACTTATTTTAGCAATTTTTATTAACAAGAATTATAATATGCAATCAGATGGGTTGGCAAATCAACAAACCTCCAGCACTTCATTTTTAACACTGTTTTAATGGTTTTAAACAGTGCTTTCCGGACTAAGGAAACAGTGAATGGGAATTCTAATTCATTATATATAAGGCCTCTGGTCTAAATACAGAATTTTCTTGAGAAGAGCAGGGATACTTTGTTGAATTATAATAGCTATTATTCAGGCTAATGCATACATCACAGATTTGTTATGTGATAATTCTAAGTGTACTAGCCTTATAAAAACTTCCATGAAATCTGATCATTTGTAAAGGGGATGGAGGAGAGGGAAGATAGAAGAAAGTAGATGACCCACCCATCGTGGTTATTCTGTGGCAGTGGTTTAAATTCTGTCAAACTTACAGCTCCAGGTCGGAAGTTAGAAAACTTCGTAAGCCTAGAGAGATCCCTACGGACTTCTGAATTAGCATGTGTAGATCAAGCAAATGCAATTCTTAAACCATTACCATAGCAACATTATTAATGTTATGTTAGTTAAGACTGCAGCAATGCTTCTATTAAAAAAAAAAAACAACAGTGCTTCCTTCCTCCATATAAAATGGAAACTATCAGAAATATTTACTTCATGTCTGCCTCAAAATTAGAGCTTATCATCTCAAGTAATGTTCCGTCACCACTGAATGGTGTAAAATCTTTGGTGACTGATGCATTGTATTAAAAATCTAGCATCCTAAAATAACAGATTTAAATATTTTAGTTACAACCGATCCACAAGTAATACTGAAAATTCCAATAAATCTTCTCATTTGGAGTGTAAAGCCAACATACTTTCCACCCATTCCAGCAGCTGCTACATAAGGATACCTTTATGCACACATGCACACTGAATTTGCTAGGCAAAATTTTCAGTGTTATTTGACACAAATTACTTCAGCTCATAATTTAGATACCTCAGTATTTGCTGTCTTCACAGCAATAGGACTCACAGGACACCATTTCTTATTACGGTTTGCAGTTACTCAAAAGTAACCAACGTAACCCTATTTCTGCATACACTATATGTAGCAATGCATGACAGTTACATTTCCTCTTTATTCTAGATTGTCAGAACTTTTTTGCAATTTGCCTGGATGTCTCCTACTATTGCTACCTCTTTCTTTTCCTGGGAGATTAAACCCTAAAATACAAATGTATATTTTTCAATGATGAAAAGAGCAAGAGATGAAAAGTATTACTCAGAGATTGTTGAGTGAAAGCAAGAGTTATGTGATCTTCTGAATCCTTCATCCTTTCAATATTATGTCAACAATTAATGCGTGAAAAACGAATTTACATTAGAATAATATGCTAAAGGGTAATTAGACAGCTACTTGGGAGTAGAAATACACGTAAAACCCACAGTGAACGAGAATCACAGTTCTCCCCGATGCTCTCATTTGCACAGCACTTGGATAACTTTCCTTTGCATTTCCAGATGCCTGCGATGGAAATGCAGTGGGACAAGTGAGTTCCCATAAAGCTGTTGTGTCAGCCAGAATGATCGGCACATTATGTGCTCTAACTACCGTTCTCCTTGCAATGTACCTTCCTCATCCTGGAAGGCATTCTGGGCTGCAAGAGGATGGGAAACAAGGTATTACTTGTATCAGCGAAGAATCTTTGGCAAAAAAAGAACATTGAGGTTTTGCCTTCAGCCAGCTTTAAACTTTTTTTTTTTTTCTTTTTTCTTCTGCTGCTGTGTGCCTTCAGGAAAGGACAAGCATTTTTCCAAGCCTCACATAAAAATAATATAACATACTTTCTGTTCCCGAACAGTAATAAATGCCCATTCTGAACCAATTTATTGTAGCCAGCCTGAAATGAATAGCTTTCCTCTTAGTGCCAAAAATCTTCACCTTTAAATCAACTCCATATTCGCATAAGAGATCTTTTGCTGTAGTGAAGTGTGTGATCTGCGTGCTCTCATTTGAGATGATATTACTTCTAAATGTGTCCAAATTTTCAGAATTCGGAAAAACACCCAAAACTGAATTTTTACTTGTTGCTTTGAGATAACCAGGTGTCACACTGATAGAAGTTGCTAAATCCGGAATAATTGGGTTTTCCATGAATACAAGGCACCAGCAAGGATGAATTGTAGCAGGAAGGGTAAAACTCATCATTAATAGCAAGGGACTGTCTAATTGAAATTGAAAAGTGAAGAATGAATCGCGCTCTATGTCCTGGAATGCTGTGAAGCTTTCAAAAGAAAAAAAACCTGCTCCTTCAGAATACTATCCAGGCCTGCTTATTGACCTAGCAGGCCATCTCTGAGTCAGAGAGCATTCGGTACGCGCTCACCTTCTGAAAGGAAATTTGTCTTTTAAATCTCAATGACGGCATATGGAAGAGGTGGGAAAAAAGTATCTGTTTGTTACATGAAATGGAGGTTTTGGTTCTTTATAATAAGTGAAGAGACAACTTCCCTTCACCAATTCTTTTTCCAGTGATGTTCCTGAGTTGATATATCACAGAAAGCAATGCTGTATTTTAGCCTTATACATTTGATTTAGACATGCTCCTCATTACCAATAGCCGCAAAATTGTGTGACACTGACTCAGTTCGCAGTCCTATAATTTACCTGAAGTACGAAATTATTAATAATTGCTCCTCAATTGTAATTAGGAAAGTAAGAGAGCTGTTGGATTAGCATTTCAAGTCTGATGGCCTAGTTTCTCCTTCCTTTCAGAAGTGCAAGTGTCTCCGTAGGTAAGTAAATGAAGCATACAGTAACTTGGCATCCTTATAGGGATACTGAGGGCAATGTTCCTGGGGCTTCTGTTACCCTAGTATTTTTTACAGTTTTCTTATCCCAGAAAGAAAGCCTTCTTGCAACAAGATTAACCTCTTTCTAGAGGAATGACTGTCCTGGGCCAGAACAAATGTCCCTCTGCTGAACATGTCTCATCCCCAGTGGTGGGCAAGAGCAGATGCTGAGGGAAGAATACCAGAACAGGGCAATCAGGCAGCAAGGCTTTCCCAGAACACTCCCCCAGCTCCCAATATTTTACAACTCAAGGACTTATTCTGCCAAAAGTTATATGCTTGTATTTAATAGCCCTTGGGGATTCCACTGATTTGCCTAATGGCTTTTTGAACTCATGATAGCTTTTAAGAATCACAGCATGTCATGGCATGGAGCTCCACAGCTCAACGGTCTACCATGCGCAGGTGGGCTTCCTTTAGTTTCTTTTGCATAAGCCTATCCATGGTTTCATCTGGCCCCTTGCTCTTGAACTGGAAGAAACAGCGAACTGCATCTTTTTCAGGATGCTTATGTTTTTACAGATTGTTACCATGTTTGCTCCACTGTTTGTCTTCTAAGCAGAGAGGCCTAGTTTCACCTGTTCCTCGTAGAAGATGATTCCATATCTTTGATCATCCTTGTTACCCATCTCTGAAGTTTTTCTAGCTTTACCACAGTCTTTTTGAGAAGGGAAAGGTGCGTGGGAGAGGCAGATTTTCAGAAGTATGCACATTATCCAAGATACAGGAGTACCTCGGATTTACACAGTAGGATAAAATATTTTTGTTAAAAGCCCAAGATTTCACCTCAGAGTACTAGTAGCCAGCTTACAGCCCAGTAGGTTTTAATTTCCAGCTCAGTCCTTGCCAGAAATTAAATCTAAATTCTGTTTGCTTACGCCAGTAGAGCGCTATGGCATCGGGTCGTCCCATGCTTCTGGAGTCATGTGTGGAGAGGATACATCAATACTGCTTGGTGTCTTTAGTATACCTCCCTGAGGTTTGTGCTACCCACTGCTCAGTCAAGAAGAAGGAATAATTGTTCCAGATGTTCACAAGTCATGTTATCAGTGGTGTAACAGCACTGAAACCAACAGTGACCTGATAAGATAGTTACATTTAAGGAAATGTTGGCTTCTCATGGGGAAAATAAAGCTTCTGCTCAGAATCTAAAGGCTTTCAGATTATTTCAGCTTTATATCATTTTTTTGAAGTGTACATGGCCCCTGAGTAGCAGCAGCATTTTCTGCTTAATTCACTTGCTTTTATCACACAGTTCTATCAGTTTAAAAAATCTGAACTGGCGTGCCCCTAACAATGAACTGTTTGCTTACATTTCTTTTATGCAAAAAAAAAAAAAAAAAAAAAAAAAAAAAAAAAAAAAAAATTAATGAGGATAAATCATGTTTCTGGGAGGTGTTACATTTCTGCCTCAAATCTTAAGTGGCCAGAAGCCAGAGCTTACACACGGACTCACTGTCATTTCTATGATATTCCATGTCTACAAATTATTATCTTCCTTGGATCAGCCGGCAATCACCATGAGTTCAATGAGACCTGCCAAGCTTAACAAAATAACCTTTCTCCTCAAAAATATGTTCAGAAACCAAGCTGGATGAGACTGTAGCCCAAAACTACTAGTTTTAAGCACAGAAAAGGGGCCACGCTTTTCCAGTATCCTATTGAACTGGCTGTTTTCAGTTGTTCCCCGTGATGGCTGATAGCTTCCACAGTCAGTCATAATTTGATGAGACAGCTTCCAGTGGGTTTTTTGGTTTTGGGCTTTTTGTTGTTGTTGTTGTTTGGTTGTTTTTTTTATTATTTGGGGTTTTTTTTAATGCAAATGTAACAAAGTTCAGAATGGCTTTCAAAATGAAATTCTGCTGTTCCATATTCATTCTCGTCACTATGCTTTCCAGCTCAGTTTCCTCAATTGCAATGTAAAGATAATTTCCCCTGACTGGTAACCCTGTAAATCCATGCAAGGACATGTGGGTCACTGCATAGCCATGGGCTGGGAAACGCATTCTCGGTAGCACCGAGTAGGACAATTGGCAACCCTTTTAACTGTCTTCATACCTTTAAGGAACTCAGTATTTATGATTATTATCCCTATATTAAAATTAAATATAATTCATTATGTTTGAATATTAACGTTATTTATAATACTGTGACACACTGAAGGAAGACATTTGAATAAAAATACCTCTTCTCTTACTTTGAATTATCATTTAAAAATACCACTTTAAAGAACCAAAAAGCTAAACAGTAGTGCCTTTACTGCATAATTTATGTCTTTCAGCCAAAGATTTGGGTTGTGGACAGAAACAATTAAAACTCTACTGAAAAAAAAAAGATGTTTTAAGAAGAAATACTATAACTCTGGGCAATAAGTTTCTATTAGGCTCAGTAAGTGCAAGAATCTTCTTTTCACCTTGCAGACTGTTATAAGTCATTGCTACCCAAATCCTGAGGCAGTCTCTGCTGTATAATTGAAAAAGAGAAGCCACTGGCCAAAAGCATTTCCATGGGGGGAGTTGTTGTGTGTTTTTCATCCAAAATATTTTTTCAAACAAAGGATAATTCCATTCAATAAATTTAAATAATAGTAGGAAAATCCTAACTCACATTACTTCTAATGATACTCAGATCTTATGATTTTTTTAAATTGAAAAACTTAGAATGTTATGTTATTACATTTTTGGTCTAAAAAGTAATCTGATTTTATCAGCATTACCCAATGTATAACTAACTGCAAAAGCTCAGCTAAATTACTCTGCAATTTACTAACATTAGTTCGCACAAATAAAAAATTCAGACCTCAGACTTTCTTACTCAAATTTCAAAGTGGAATTGTAGGTTATAGCTATGGATGGTTCTCACCAGAATGCACAAAATAATTGGAATAATTTTGTTCTTTAAAACCTACGAACAGTGCACTCAGTGCATAAGCTCCTCTGACACAACCACCTAGGAGCACTACTCTGTTCAAAATGCCACTCTTCTGACACCCCAAAGTTTTGTTTCAGGCTAATTATTGACACCAACATTTTGGCTGACATTCTCTGTTAGGAGCATCATAACGCCAAACATTTCTATGTGGTATCACTTTCCCGTACGCTAATCTCCAATTTTGCCCTGGTATTCTTGTGTAGGAAGTCCCAAAATCCTGAAAGGTACTTCACCAGCATCATTCCTGCCCCAGGAAGCACTGCCCAGTTTTGAATAGGAGTCCCAACACTTAATCCAGTGATAACAATTTCAGTGACAACGTCCATTCCAGGTTTCTTCTTCTACAGCTTTGCCTTACCAAGTGCAAAACCACATCTCAGTTCTGTTTCACATCAAGTACTCACAAAAGCAATGGATTCTTGGGGCAAGATAACCACTATCCTTGTTGTATTGGTTTTGGTTGGGACAGAGTTAATTATCTTCACAGTAGCTGGTATGGTGATATATTTTGGATTTATGACCAAAACAGTGTTGATAACACACCGATGTTTTAGCTGTTTCTGAGCAGTGCTTGCACAGCATTAAGTCTTTTCTGTTTCTCATGCTTCCCCACCACACGAGTAGCCTGGAGTGCACAAGTTGGGAGGGGACTCAGCCAGGAGAGTTGACCAACTGACCAAAGGGATAACCCATACTGTATGATGTTGTGCTCAGCAATAAAAGCTATGGGACAGAAGGAGGAAGGGGGGACATTCAGAGTTATGGCTGCACAAGCAGCTTTTTCTTTACCTATTAAACTTCCTTTATCTTAACCCACCACTTTTCTCACCTTTACCTTTCTCATCCTCTCCCCCATTGTCCTGGTGGGGAGCGAGCAAGTGGCTGTGTGGGGTTGAGCTGCCCACTGGGGTTAGCCAACAAGGCCTATCGTTAAAAATTATCACATCTTTTCCTCAAGAATATAATCCTCTTTTAACTGCCAGTTTTCCTACTCAATTCTGACTTTGTGTGGAGTTGCAGTGACCAATGAAATCCTACATAGTCTACTCAGATGAAGCAACTTTCTGGTAATCATCTCCCTGTTCAGAAAGAGATGCAAGAAGACTTTTTTAGTAGTCTTCCCCTGGATCCCTACTGCTCTCTTTGGAGCATAAAACCCAAAGATTGTCATTGCTGTAAACTTCTGGCATTGGAGACAGGTAGTTAAATGTGACCCATCCTCAAAATCTCTGTTAGAAGAAATAGATAGTTAAAAACAAAACAGCTCAAGAGTTTTAGATTATCTCTATAGTCTTTAAATGACAGCAGAACACAGAATTTCCTTTTTCCTAAATGTGAATTTAAAAGCTGAGAATTTTTTTTTAGTTCTTTCAGGTAATACATTAAGCTCAAGTTTATCTAAGATGCATCAGGAAAAGTAAGTGAAACACAGAAAGGTACCTGGGGTAGAAGAGTAGTAGACCTACCAAATCGCCCTAGAATAAAGTGAACTAATAATGAATAAACCATAATCTCACCTCATTTAATCCAGAAGAGCCATGATGGGAGAGAAGACTGGCTGGCCAAATGTTTCAGAAATATTTACTAAATATTGCTAAATATTTACCCTTCCTACCATCTTCCCCTTTCAGATTCAGAGAAAGATACAGCGAAATGGAATAATGATCATGAGTAGAACAACTCATGGTGATAGGTGATAACCTCAAGAAAAGGTGATAACAGTAAAATGAGTAGTGTTAGTGCATTATAAAAGTGTTCATTAGCACCTTTAATATCCATTAAAGATTTACTAATGCCAGAGATCACACAATAAGATTACACAGCTTTTTCAACACATTTGACAAGCAACACATTAATAAATGAACATTCAGGTCTAACGATTTGTCCATCAAGGAGTAAAATTATGTGTTATTTCATGAATTGTGCAAATATACAGATGCATTATGAGAAGTCTGTGAAGTGACCCTCCTAAAATGCTTTAACTGCCCAAACGGTTACTGTGCAATTTGCTGCAAGCTAAATTTACTGAGTCATCCATCAGCTGTCTAATAGACAGAGATAATGCACTGTACCAGGGGTTAATGTGGCTAACATGCATCTTTCTGTGGCATCATCAAGCTTTGAGAGAAAATTATAAAGGTCAAAGTTTAAAAAGTTATCTGTTATAATATTTTTTCCCTAAGAAAGCAAACTAAAAAAATCTTAATTGGAGATAATGAAGATTAAAATTATGATGACGATAAAGATTTTTAAAAAACACCTTTGCTCCACTTCTTACATTCTTTGAGAATTAGACAAAATATTCATCCGAGAAAGATAAGTAGAAAGTCCTCTGTAACAGTATGAGACACACACCTCGTAGGTGAACCAAAGTTGGCAAGCCCTAACAGCTCTAATAGTGGCTTTGTCCTGCTGAAGCTTGCCATTTAGGCTGGAAATAGCCTTACTCTCCCCTTTAGAGCTGCACTGAATGTCAGTATCCCAGCAAAGCATCGACTGTTGAGCCTGAGGGCAGTGCGGAAGGGACAGAGGGGAAAGAGGGAAGTTTTTGCATCATATATGACTAAGACAAGTTAGGGCTAAGGCTTGTTATTCCATGATAACAGTAAAAGTCTAAGCCCTGTAATCTGCAAACTGGTAAAGCTGAAAACCTTTCTGAAAACGATTTGGTTCTAATTAAACAATAGATAGGATTAGGAATCTCTTTCTGTGTATCAGATACAGTAAATGACATTAAACGTGTATGCGCCGGTTCTGAGAAGAGGGTAAAGCAATAGCCACAGTTTGTTGTCTTACCACCGGTTAGTTATTATCCAATGCTTGATCATTCTTTTGTTACAGTGTTGGTCTTAGACATTATGAATTAGTCCTCTGTTATTTAAAGTATCAGATCCCATCCGGAATTCAATTATTCTCTCAGTAAACAACTTTTTTTTTTTCCTAAATTAACCTCCTCAATCTTTTAATCTACTGTAACAACAAAAATGATTGGTGAGATTGTCAGGAAAGAGGTATAACTTTCTTAAAATTATTAAAATGACCCACATCAAGGTCTTCACAGATTTTTATGAAAGTTTTTTTTTATGAAGTACATTATGGGTTCATCTCTACATGTATTGAATGAATGAGAAGGAAAGCAAAATAGAGCCTGAAGTCACCAAGAGAAACATTCAGTTATTCTACCAGAGCAAAGTAGACTGCCCTAAGAAAGGGAGTAATCTTTCTTCTTGAAAGAAGAAAAGTCATTAAGAACTAGCCTTCATTTTCCTTGGGGCCATTTCCAAGTGTTGCTAACCACCAAATATGATTATTTTTTTAAAAAATACTGGGTAACTGTAATATTATTGGAGTAAAAGTAAGCTTCTAATTTTTATTAAGATCTCATTATTCTATCTATTATTCATAGACAGTGAACAGTCCAGAGTAGCTATCCTTGCACATCACATCCTGATGAATGAGCAAGATATTCAGTTGCCAGTGATTAATTTTCTGCTGCTGCAGTAAGTATCAGTCAGGAGCAAACCAGGTTAGTATGTCAGAGAGCACACTGGAGAAGACTATATCACCTCTTCCTTATTTTTCAGTGGAACGGAAGTTTTGATCATTCATTGCCAGCACTGACAAGCACCTCTCAGCTCTTCACATTTCCATCCATCTCCCCCCAAAAATACCTTTAAGTTTACAAAGCAATTATGGAGTCAGCATGGGATTCAGTTCTTCACATAAAGAGACGTAAGACACTGTTATGCCTACCAGGGTGTATGCTTCTGAGAGATGAACGTCCTGCTGAAGCCTATCCACAGCTGAGGAGGTTTCAAAACAGACACTTTTGCATACCTAAGGAAAGATATGTTAGGAAACAAAACCCCACAACCCAATACAAAAAAAAAAAAAAAAAAAAAGAGCTTTTAAAGAATGCTGTAGTCATAACTGCCATTACATGAATAGTGGGGCTGCCATAAATTGAAAAGATGGATTGGACAATGCAGTAAGTGCAGAAATAACTTCTATTTGGTGAACTTGAGTGTGGAAAAAGAAAATTTGAAAGCAGAGAATTGCAACTTTGCAGTAAATCTTTTGAGATCTTAGCCATTGGCAGCAAGGGAACACCTAGGAAAGGTAAGGCAGAAAAGGAGAAGAGAAGGAGACATCACTCCCCAGGTGTTCAGCAATACCCTTTCATTATTCAGCTGTTTCCCCTGTTCCTTCAGAAATATAAAAGTCAAGTTCCACGTGTGGAGAAATCACAGGACACACCAAGTCTGTTAAAAGGGACCCAGAACAAAAGTGCAAACAGAGGGTAAAGAATGCAGCAGCTCCCCCAGATTAGATGATGCACCAAGCAGTACCGTGTGCCCTGTGATAGTGATCCTCACAACAAGAAAGTCAGTAGAGTTGTCTGCCCAGCCACCAGACAGGGCTTCCTTCTTCTTCCTGCCAAATCAGTTGGGGGTGATAGTACTATGAGAGATTTTTGGCATGGAAATATGCTAGAAAAACTTCGGGTCAATGCTATGTTTTAAAGCAATTCAACGTATAATAGTTTAGGATGTTGTAAGAACAAACTTTGTTTATATATTCTCCAAACAACAATGCTTTGGAGTGAACAGTTAGCTATGCACCAGACATGTCAATATCAGGAACAGATTTTTAGGCATAGCTCTGTACATTGGCTGTGGCCACCACAGAGCAGTGGGAATAGCACATTTCCCACTGCTGGAAAAGCAGGACCATTAGACACTTTATATTCCCTGACAGTTTCTGGCAAAGAGGAGGACTTGTAAAAGGAGAAAATGTAAAAGGAGGAATCTAAAGATAATGAGATACCGAGACACCTGGCAGGAATCTAAAGGTTGCTGGAAGATTCATGAATGACTGTGAATAAGTAGGTTAGCATGGAGGCAGGCAAAGCAATCTTACTCCAGCTACAGAAGAGTGAGATGGTGAAGTGCTGATAAGGTAGTCACCACGGGTCTAAGAAGGCTTCATAGGTAAGACGAACCATAAATATGAAAGACTGAAACGTGAGATTCCTCATCTAATTTCTCCCCAACAGTGAACCAAATAATCCAAAAAACTGGCCTGTACTGATCTTCAACAGCTTTAAGTATTTGTTTAAAGTTTTGTATACATGGTCTCCATTGAGTTCCAAAATGTTTATGGAGGAGCATACTAATTCATCGTAATATTAGAAAATGTTTTAGAATTAAAGGGAAGCAAATGTGAATACAATTGCAGAGTAGCACCTATTCTACACCAATTTAATTGCTCAGGAACTAAAATAACAAAGCAATCAATCTGAACTACCATTTTCCCCAGCATTAAAAAAAGCCAAAAAAAAAAAAAAAAAAAAAAAGAAATAGCACCTTTCGCAGAAATCTGAGAAGACCTTAGTGTTAAAAATAGATTTTTAACAAAGAATCCTTTTGGTTTTCTAGCACACATTTTTCTTTTCACAAGGGCCGGAATTTGAGAACTCATATATTAGTCCTTTAAATGATTAAAAAAAGCCTTCAATGACACTTAAAAGGCAAAAAAAAAAAAAAAAAAAAAAAAGGCCAAAGAACAATTAAATTTATTTTATTTTGGTTTTTTTAGATACACTGAAAAGTAGTTTTATAACATTTTGACAAGTTCTGGTAATAGAATGGAAGCAAGATCAAATATCATGCCACTCCACAGCAAAAGGCATTCATACTACCCTTAGGCTTCCATCTCTCACAAAAACACGTAATCCTGCTACAGTGGGAAATACAGATGACCTAAGTGTCTCTTAGATGAGATCTTCACTAATTTTTAAGGGCGATATATATCCTCAAGATACGATATTTGGTGTGAAAGAACTGATGAAGGAACTCTGCAAAATGGAAACTTGTCTCTTTAAAAAAAAGATGTTCAATTTTAACATGCAAAAACTGGGAACTGCCCAAGCACACATCAAATGTGCAGGAAGTTCAAGAAGTCAGGCAGCAGCAAAGCTCCCACATGATATTTCTGAATTTCCACATACTATGTTGTTTAACTAGTGCAAATTCTATTGCATTGAATGCACGCCAGACTGTGTCAGTCCTTGGCCATATTTCCGTGCAATAGGAGCATCTCCTTTCCCGTCTGGAACTGATGTCTTTCTCAACTCCAGACTGTGTATGTGTAGCTCTGGATTCTGAAGAGGGAATTATTCAAAAGGTACTTAGCAACTAAAACGCCAGCCAGGAAGAAGACAAACATTGATGAAGTCTCGTCTAATATCAAACTCCCCGCACTGAAAGTCTTCCTCCTCGTAATGAATGTTTGAGTCAATGGGAGGCAGTCTGCATTTCCAAAACCGTCTTAAAGCTATGCAAGTAACAAAGCGTCATTTCACAGGCTGTAGACTACTCCCGAAATTCCCAAGGTACTATCAGAGGATTTCTAAATTGGAATTGGTTAGATGGTAAAACCACTACATCAAAAGCAACCTGCTCTGAGCCTCACTATGGAACCTTTATTTTTTCATAGGATTCAAAGAAAGAAAACGGATTTTTTGCAGGAAAAGCCTTAGTTTGAATGAAGCAATGAAGTGTGAATTATTCAAGCTTACCTGGAAAAATTTCAACTGCATGTTTCTGAAGGAATTACTGACTCCCCCACACAAGTGTAGGTGAAAGTGAAGCCTCTAAGGTAGACATAAATTTCCTGTTATCTTTCTCTAGTTCACCAAAACCAGTAGGTTTAGTAGGCTTCTCTATTTCAATTTCATTCTGCGCACAACTAGAATGAAAAACGTAACAGAAGCCTCAATTTACAAAGTTAGAGGATAAAATCTATATTTATTAATTTACTCAGATATTTAGAATTTCAAATTAGCACTCAGTCAACTCAACAGGGGATTTGAATGGCAATTTCATATAGTTAAGTTGAAAAGTAGGACCGTGAGAATTTTGATATTTCGTATTTCTTCTTTGACCTAATTTCAAGTCTTTGTCTATTTGTGCTTATAAATGCATTGTAACACAGTTTAGGACAATATGGACAAATGCCTCTTCCCTGAAGTTAGTGGACTGCGTCCATTTACCACCAGCTGCAGATCTGGTCCATAATTCACAGTTTTGTTGAAATGTTCTATGAAATGAAGCGAGTAAATAAAATTTATACCCTTGTGCTTAAAACTAGGCCTTGGACAACCAGCAAGAATAGAACTCGTGCCAAACCATCTGCAAATCACGAGAATGCAGTTCAGCCCCTGCACATCCCTCTTCCAGCATATAAACTGGAACATTTGCCACTTTGTCTCTTAAGCTTCTCCATAGTGAACACAGGACAGACAAGAATTAAGCGTTCTCTCAGACACAGAAGTAATTACCCAGTAGATACTAACAGGTGCATGTTATCTTAATGTTAGAAGAATGAATGTAGGCTTAAAAATAATTGTCAGCTTGTTCCCCAAGACACCTGTTACTTGATTTTCTCCATTTTGACAGGTGACAGTGGGAAAGGTTGTCCAGGCTGCAATTAGCAGAAGGAGACTTAAATGTGTTAACATTCAAAAAAAACCACCCCTTTTTCATCAGTGTTTCTAGTTCTCAAAAGGAAAGGTAAAAATTAAAACATTTATTTCCCCATAGCTTCCTCTGCACTGTAGTTAAAACACTGAATTTGGATGTCATTTATACCAACGAGTGTATTACTTTTAAACATAAGGACCAGTAAAAAAACCCCAAACACCTTATATGAGTGTTAAACACAGGGAATTTTTATAAAGCTCTGAGAAACACACTATCAAGCTTAGTTCTTGCGTCCTGCTTAGTGACAATGAAGAGCAGGTTCTTTGTGCTGAATGTTGTAAGCCAAGTTTCCACGATGAGAACAGAGTAGGCTCACTCTTCTTGGCTAGGGTAGGCTTTTGCCTTCTCCTCGGTCTTTCTGTTCTCACTGATGCTGGTGGATCCCACATCATCTGCCTTTTGGGAAGTGCCAGAAAATATCTCTAGAAAGTTCTGTACAATGCTGCTCAGTTGTAAGTTCTGGACAGTCAGTTCATTTGGGTTAGTGTATGTCATTAAGATGCAGCCGTCATTCAGCTGTTCACAAGTCAAAACATAACTTTGCTCATCTAAACTCATGTATTCCAGGGCATCATCCCTGATTTGAACTTTAGCAGAGACATGCCATGCACTGTTGCTAGGATTCACTTTCAGTGAGACATCAGTCAAGATCTGTTTTTTCTAAGAGATCTTCAGGTACTTTATAAGTGAAAACAAATGAACTTAAGTTAATAAAGACTAAGGTCTTAATAAAGACTAGGTTGGTCTCAATATTCAGATAGCAATGACCCAGAAGAACATTTATGTGTACTAGTGAAATTCAATATTCATTCTCACAACACAGTCATGTTTCCAGTTCTAGTCAAAAGGAAATACTAGCATCCATTCCTATAAGGGTGGACAACTGCCTGATAAGTACTGCTAATAGTACTTATATTCCCCATCTCAATTAATTTCACCTAAAAGATGTCAGATTGATCAGTAGCTCATGGTTCTTCTACTTACTGTAATTAATACTGTGCTAGCATGTCAAAATCTAATCCACAACTGGATTTCTGTCATATTACATTGCACATACAAAAAACATAAGGACCAGAAAGAGCTCTTGCAGGCTCTGCAGTTCTCAGTTTAAGATTTAGATAATGTGCATTGGGTAAACAAACAAAACAACTTCATGACCTATTCCCACTTCTGTTATATCAAGTTATTTTCCCCTTCTTCCTTTTATCTACACAGTTCTGTGCAACAGAAGCAACACAGAAAAGTCAGATTACTTCCCAAAGTTACCATCTAATGTTGCAGATTTATTTTCTCCTATTCATTTTCATAATGCACTCAGCAGTTTTAAATGGACCAGAAACAGTGTTTCTATTCTTTGTCTAAGGGACTGACATTACCACTAATGTTTCTAAAAGTGAAAAGATTTAAGTTAATCATTATCTTTTACAATGCATTATTATAGAAAACATCAGTATCTACAAATGATAACTATTCAACGTTTACATACTGCAAGAGATTTGAGATAAGACAGCTTTATTATGCACATGGGGTGCAACTACCACCTCCGGAACCCAGTATGAAATAGTGGCTTCTGTGCGATAAGCAATGTTCTGTGTTAGTATGTCCTGAATCAGTAGATAGATACTATAGAGAAAATGAAATACAAATGGAAAGATACAGCTATATTAAATAGAAGCTGTTTTTACAGATTTCCCAATGGAAGAAATAGCCTATTACTTTCTCCTTCTGGTAAGCGAGAATTGGGTATATTGACTGTAATATTAGCTGTAATATTAGCTAGCTTTGTGACAAACACTTTGGGCTTGGATTTCCTCATTGTATTTGTTTTGAGTTAAATGCTTTGGCATCATTGAATTGAAAACACTATCTGTTTTGTCCTTCTCCAGTACTCAACCTTACTAAGGTTTTAAATAACTATTAGATCCCGTGGACAGACTAATTTGTTTCATATTACAAACACTAATGAATAACTGATACAAACTTGTTTGAAATTTTCTGGAACTCTCCCAAGATGAGTTTTTCCCCTGCTATTGAGTTTTAGCAGCCAAAGTGCACTGCTGAGAGATACTAAACCTAGAAGCAATGACTGTTCTTCATGTATATGTGCATTTATGTATATGTATGTGTGTACATATGTATTTACAGATTTGCATTCTTTCCCTATCTGGAACTCTGAGCAAGGAGGAACCAGATCAACAGATGATATAAAATGACCTATGAAGCCATATGGATAAAGTCCAACTAAATTTATACTACAAAAGAGCTGTATAATATAATTGTTTGTAACAGTTGTACTGCTGACAATACAAATTTGGACAAAAGTATGGACAGTACAAACATTGCTATACATTTTTTCCCCCTAGAAACTAGCAACATACAGAGAAAAACTAAAATAAAAGGAAGAAAAATAGAGCAGACTTATGGAAGGATGATTAGATGGAGCAGACAAACATCTGTACCGTAAAAACTAAAAAAAAAAAAAAAAAGACTAAATTCTAGAGCTGAATTGAACAGGATGGGTTAGCCTGTCATTTAAAAAAGCCCTGTTTAAAGATATATATACACATACATGTGTCCCGGTTTCCACTGGGATAGAGTTAATTTTCTTTCTAGTAGCTGCTGTGTTTTGGATTTGGCGTGAGAATGATGTTGAGAATGCACACTGTTGTAGTTGTTGCCAGGTGATGTTTACATCAGACAAGGACTTTTTCAGCTTCCCATAGAAGCTGAGGGGAATCATAGACAGAACAAGCTGGACGAAGAAATATTCCATACCAACATCATGCTCGCTGATCTGTCCTCATTCCACAGGCAGCAGCTTCTGCCTGACCACATGGGAAGTTTTACCACATCACATTGGGCAGCATACAAATCTCACATGTCTGATGTGTACTTGGGCTCTTACATGTCGTGACTTTCTAGTCTTCATATAGCCATATCGTTATCATAGTAACCAACTTCTTGAGAAAATTTGAGTGCCTCCCAGGATTAACCAGGGGAGATACTAAATTTACCTGAACTGTAGGTAATTTCTATACTTGATCCCTATCCATCAT
Source organism: Alca torda (assembly GCA_008658365.1). Classification (NCBI taxonomy): domain Eukaryota; kingdom Metazoa; phylum Chordata; class Aves; order Charadriiformes; family Alcidae; genus Alca; species Alca torda. The sequence goes on from CM018079.1 coordinate 68,477,029, forward strand.
ATACATAGTCTTGCACAGGAGATCAAAGAGCATAGAATCACAGGATCGCTGAGGTGGTCAGGGACCTCTGAAGATCTTCTAGGCCAGCCTCCTGTGCAAGCAGGGTCCCACCTACAACACATTGCTCAGGGTCATGTTGAGTCATTTTTTGATGGATGGAGACTCCACAGCCTTTCTGGGCAACCTGTTCCAACTGTTCGACCACCCTCATAGTAAAAACATGGTTTCTTCTGTTCAGATGTGTTTCAGTTTGTACCTATTGCTTCTTGCCCTTTCACTGGATACCACCAAGAAGATCCTGGCTCCTTCCCCTTCACATCCTCCCATGAGGTATTTATACACATAGATAACTTCCCCCCCCCGCCCCCCCCCCCCCCCCCCCCCCCCCGCCCCGATCCTTCTCTTCTCCAGGCTAAACAGTTCCTTAGCTCTCTCAGCCTCTCCTTGCAGCAGAGATGCTCCAGTCCCTAATGATATCAGCCATACCCCAAAGATATTATAAACCTTACAATTTCCACATCACACAAAGCAACTGAGCCAGATTAGCTAGCTTGCTCGAATTTAGTGTAAATTGGAAATACACCACATTTCATTTTCTATTGAAGAAATGCCAGTTCATCAAAACAACGTTAAGTCTTACTTTTAATATATTTAGTAATCTTGGTTTTAATATAGTCAATGGAAAGCAACAGAGAACTATTTGCTTATATTGCTATTTATATTGCAATACTGAACCAAGATTCCACATAAATATTTATGAAGCTCTTATTTGCTGTTTCTTGAGACTATCTTACTAACTTACAAGTTAGCAACAAGAAAAACATATCAGTTTTGTAGATACAATGCTATATATCTGTGGACTTGTGCTTGAAAACAGTGAATATAGCTCATTAACATACTTTTCACTGAGTCTACTTGCCAAGACAGCATATGCAAAAAAAATGACTTTAAAACAATAAAAACTTGACTTTATATATAACCATTTTCATACTCTGAGTATGAAATGGATATTCCTGGTTTGGGCTGTTTTGTTCGTTTGCTTGTTTTTAATTGCCAGCTCATCGTTCTTGGTGTAGACATGCCTCTGGAGGCACCATAGTAAATGGGACTGGCAATGACTCAAGCATGCTGAGCCCAAGGTTTGTATTTAATTTGGAAAGACCTAGCTCTTTCCAAAAAGTAGGAAGACTTTAATTTTGAGAACTTCTTTGTTCATAATCCCACATCTAAAAAAGCAACTTTTGTCACTTGCCTGAAGCTTTAAGAAGGCATACCACTTTGCCTAGAGCGGAGCAGAAAATTCCAGATCGAAGTTGCTGGGGGTTTTCTAGCAGGAGAAAAGGGCCAAAATCAGCCTTAGAAAAGTTTGTGTCTTATCTGTAGAAGATCTTTAACAATTTTATAAAATCCTAAGAGTCCAGAGCCCTAAACATAACTGTGATTACATTTTGCTAAATTCAAAACCAGTGAAACTTGTTTATCTGTTGCGAATTTTAACTTAAAGGCCACATCTTCATATGGTAAAAACATTCTCGGGTTTGATTAAGACCTTGTTCTGTCTACCCCAGCAGGAGGAAATTTCTTTATGCCCTGCTGATTGGTGCACATACAAGTGACCGTACCGTATAGACTCTTTCAGTGTCCATATTAAATATGCTAGTGAATAAACAATGGAATATGAACAATGATACAGTCATACCTACAAGACCTATTGATTTCTTATTTTGCTGTAGATACAGAGAATGAAAACTTGATCCCACAGATTTCATGAGGTCGAGGCGAGATGTTATCCAGAAAACAGGCAAAATTCTCAGTCTGGTGTGTTCAACAGCCATAACATCTACTTTGAAAGGTATCAGTATCAACCACAGCATAAGACTCTTTCACATCCTCTTTTCTGCACGTAGGTAGATCCTAATTAGATCCACAAATATAGGCAGACTTGAATAATTGCATACTGAAATTTAATATGTAAACTAAAGATAATCACAGTTCAAGATTTTTTTTAATAGCAGAGTTAATTTATTCAGTTTATTTCATGTTCTTGGCAGTTACCCAATAAAGCCACCTTTTCTAGAGAAAAATCGAACCTTTAATTTTATTGGGATTTCTTTGCCTTCTCATAAAATTGTAAAAGGATTAGCAGCTGCTTCTGGTAAATTAACACCCACGTGTCCCAATTTTACAGAGCATCAGTAATCAGATCTAGCCAGCACACTCTAAAACCTGAAAGAGAGGGTGCACCTAGACTAACATTTTAGAGAGGCTGAGGACTGCACTCTGGAACAAACCTTGTGCTTACCACCACCTACTGCACTTTGGTTGGCATTGTGGAGTGGCCTGAAAGTGCCCTCACCACACTTCTTTTGTATAAAACTAAACTGGGAAATAGAGATCAGGAGCATATCAGACTAGAGCTATTTCACATCACCCCTGAGGTGATCATAATACAGCTGACAGGTCCTCAGGGCCAACAGTTTCTTTGTACCGACCACTTCTATTAAGCTACACTGCTTGCTAATGGAGACATAGGCTTAAAGAACCTGTCTTTTGCCCTATATACATTATTTTATCCCAGGGAGACATCTCTTACTCTCATCCCTCCTTTGGATTGAATTGTCACCTGTTCTGCCTGATATTAAGAAATACAGCTGCTACTAAAGCACTCGTCAGAGCCAAGTAAAAGTGTTTCTGATACTATGATAGCTTGGAAAAATGTGCAGACAAAAATCTCACTAGGGTGGATGCTTGGCTAACCGGCATTTGCAACCGTTTCTGTGTTTTATTAATATTTACAAATTTAGGCAAAGGTGCATCAGAAATTTTTGCAAGCTGTTAGGTACAAAACTATTCTGTTCCACTGTAGTGTTTCCCCTCAAAGAGTATCATCTTTGAACTCCTGATGAAAAACAATTTTGTGATTTTCTTTCCTGTACAACTTCTTGACATAAATAGTTATATAGACACACTTATTTCAAAAAAAATCACATTCACTGCCCATTTAGTTTTTACAGTATTTGGGACCATATCTAATGCGTAGTCTAATGAAATTCAAATACTGGATGTATCATGCTGAAATTAACTATTGCAATCAGCACGTGTGTTTGACCTTTCTTGGGACACCTTTCTGGCAAAGCAGGTAAGCAATGTTATCAGGCCTTGTTTTTCCCTTTGCAATGAATAAAACAAGATAGTATGTGGTTTTACGTAGAGTAACTCCTGTTGTGGTTGCTTGTGGGAGAAATATCAATTGTTTGAGAAAGATACACATTTCTAGAGTGGAGTACGTGGAAACTATTAAGTGTCTGCTGTAATTTCTTTTCAAGGGAAAGCGTACAGCTTCTACGTCAGAAGTGAAAAGTAAACTATAGCTCTGTGAAGATTAGCTCTAACACGAAGAGTCTGAATGAGCCATTTTTATCTCGGGTTTCAAATCCCCATTGTAGAGGTTCATAAAGAAAAGGTCATTTTGTATTCACAGGCCTCGTATCTTTCAGCAAGAGAAGAACATTCTCAAGTATTATGAAGAAAAATTTGCATTTGCTTTTATAAAGAGGTTTTGCTTTATCTGTGATTTCCCTTCTTTTCAAGACAACATCTCTTAAAGATATCTTGTGAATGCATAATGTTTAAATATATATATTTGTGAAGGAAGAGGATAAGGATGAAGAAGTGCTTCATATTTTGTATATAATGACAATCCATGTTCTTACTACAATAACCTGAACAATACGGTCCAGTGCCTCTGCAGGTACCAAACAGCAAGAATTCAGAAGTCCTTGGTTTCTCCCTATAGCAGGATAAAAAGAGGTCCAGTTCATTATTTGCAAGTCTCCCTTACTTTATAAGCTTTGAAGAGAGGACAGTAAGAAACAATTCCTCCATTCCCTGCTTTTGCTCTGCATAAAAATGAATCTTGGTTGTGCTTCGCTTTTAAAAATTACCATACTCTAAACAATTACCATGCTGCTCACAACTTAAATAGGTCTAAACACAACTGTAACTTTTATTTGATGCTCTAGAACATTTGATGTCCATTCCTTAGAAGTTCTGATCTGTTTACACACAACTTCAGATTTCTATTGATTTCCAATGGCCAGGACATAACTCCAGTTCTTTTCCTTACACATGTCACGTAAATAACCTTGGAGAATTGCTATTCCAGACCTCACAACAGAAAGATGATGAATGTCTGGCTCCATGTGTTGTTTTCAGATACCTAACTCCTTGAACTGTCTTCATGTTTAATCTTTGCTTTTTCCTTTTCTTGTAAAATATTATAAAGATTGCCAGTAACGTTTACACACAATGAGGACAGGTGTGCTTTTTTTTCAGGGTGGAGGTGAAGGATAAGGGAGGCCAAGTTTCACTCCTTTCAGCTTCTCAATAGTAAGAAGCACAGAAAAGGCAGAACATCTTCTCTGTACTTGCAGCTCCCCAGAACTGACCGTAATCTGCTCACTGCCACATATTCTACTTATCTTAATGAGATGCTACCTTATTCCTGCCAAAGGCCATGAAAAAGGATGTTGAAATGTCATCCCTCATAAGCTCCAGGCAGTGAAACCGAAATGGAGTAGGAGTTTTAGGAAAGCCACTTTTGCTGACTATTACTAGATCTATCTCCATTTAAATGACTTGTGTGTTGGAAAATTATTATTACTACACTAAATGTGTCATGTTCTTTCCACAAACGACATAATATAGCTCAATATAATGAAATAGTTTAAATCTACCTAGTTTAATTGTCCCTGCTTGTATTACATAACTGTTGGTGTGTAATCAATGGGATATGCTCACTTAACAGAGGCAAATTATTTCACTTGACATTCTTCTGGCCTTATCAGGCTGAACTACACCTCTAGACAGCGCTATGAGCTGTATTTGAAAGCATAATATTAACATCTAAAATAATAAGCCCTTTTTAAAAATGGCTCTTTATTCTTAATAAAATATAGAAACAATTTTTTGTCTCAGCTTATCACTTACAGTAACCTCAATGAAATGTTTAAACTCAAGAGTAAAGACCTGTTGGCATGGGCGTGATGCATTGATGCTTGTTTCTCACACGTATTTAGTGAAATCAATATTGCCTCACGGGCACTTAAAGGATCATAGACTGGTTTGGTAAAATCAACTATTTTATATGCACATGTGACTTCCATTATTGGATGTATCCAAGCACCCAAAACCACCTGAATCAGAATCAGTCCTCCTAAGAGCTCTAAGTACACATACCAATATGATTGGAACAGGGAAAAAAAGATAGTAAAAGATAAACAAAAGGACTTATCTGAAAACAATAGCAAAGCAGATAATTTGAAAGCAAACATCGCATTTTCAGGCTTTGCCCTATCTGCTGGACTACTCTTATCTTACACACTCAGAAATACAAAATAACATTTAAAAGGTGCACATTCACATTTAATTTAAGATTGTGGTGAAGAGACAAGATGTAATTTATGATGGAGTCCTTCCGCTTGAAAGGACCTGTTTCCTCGTGTTGCAGAAGAGATGATCTCCCCTGTGCAATCCGGATTAGCCCGCCCTCACAAACGCTGCCCACTTCTAGAGAGCATTACAACAGAGATTCTGTTTCACTCGCACAGGGTCACTCCTGACCTTTTCACAGGTATGACACCAACCATATTTATACTAATATTGATCATAAGCGTCAGTATAATTGAATGCAAATTGCCAATAGCTTTTTTATCAGCCAAGCCATAATTTAACAACAATAAAACCATGGAATTCCTATATTAAGAGGAAAACCCAGGAGACCTAGCAACAAACTCCAAGAAAGCCAGAGATTATGCTGCACTACCTACAAGTACTTTAGAATTCTATTTACTACATATGAGGGATTTTAGACTTACCTTTTCTCTTTAAATTCACGGCACACGGAACGGCTTAATGCAAACTGAGTCAGAGACAAATATATTTCAGTAACCTCCTGGGACTCACACAGGTCTTGGCATGACTCTGACTATGTGGCTGCTGGCAAGCTGACTTCAATCGGGCTAATATTTATAGAGAAAACTTTAATTAGGCATTTCATGCAATGGGCAGCATGTAATTGGCATGAATATACGTTCTGCAGCGCAGCCTGATTAGTCATAAATAAGCATTGCAGTACTGCTGAGGGTAATAGATGAATACTGTGTTTTACCGGTACCAAGGCTTATTGACTTGAATAGATCATGATGATAACATTGTTTTAATGAACTGGAGCTGCCAAAGCAAAATAAAGGACAGTTTGTGTCATAAAGCTATAGCCCAAACATTTTAGATAATGAGCACAGACTAATTTAAGATGACACAAAATACCCTGATTGCAACTATTCATTTGCAATCGGAGCCAACTGAAATATATATACAGTTATGTAGGCGTAATCGGAGTCTGATAGTTAACCTTTTTGCAGAATGATCGCAATTATACACGCAGATCTGATTTGCCACAATGTCCCAAGGGGAGACTATTACTGTTATTGCAAGCTGACTATATGTTTATAATGCCACCTGACAGACAGAAACTGGAAGTCAAATGCTGTTTCTCACTTCACAGGAGTAGGTTTGCTCCATATGAAGAATTACATTAAATAGAATTTGGGTTTAATAAGCAACTTTTTTAAGGCATTAAAGATACAGATTTCGCTTTGTTTCATAATCATATATACATATATGTGTAAACAGGTGTTTATGAAGCTATCTATATATATAATTATCTATAACTATGTAATTATAGTGGGGTGTGTGCATACCATACATACATATACATACTCTTAAAAAAAAAAAAAGAGATTTTTAATTCCTGAGAGCTTGTAAACACTGGCGTATGAACTTTATGTGATAAAAGCAACAATCTTTAAAACTTAGTAGAATTACAAATGAAATCCTCTCATTATGGTTACAATGGTTTGCTCAAACAAAGGCTATAAGGGAAGTAGAGTGGAAAAGGTGGAATTCTAGATAAGAAAATGCTACAATTTATAGATACTATTAAAATTTTAATGAAAATGGCACCCATGCAAGTATGCACAGGATCCAATAGTAATCAAGTTTGGGCATATCTATCAATTATAGACACTTCAATGTTGTTGGCTGCTAGCAAACTATCATTATTAAGGATACATACATTTAAAATCTTTATTACAGATAGAACACAAAGAAATAAAAGATAAATCATGTATAAATTTTACCCTTATCTGTAAAGTTTTCTCTTCAGAATTCTTCTTTTCTCTTGTTTTTGGGGGTGTTTTTTGTATAAAACACTGAAGAAGGTAATAATCACTCTTGTTCAAGGAAAAGTAAGTTGTTCCAGGAATGATGAGAGCATATTTTGAGCTTTTGTTAGTGGAGTTTAATCCTATTTTCCTCAAGATGAAATAAGACAAAAATACCCAAGAAGGGAGAGAAAAGAGCAGTAGAGGTAAAAAACACTAGTGTGCAGTCTCGTTAATAACCTCTCTGCTGGATAATGAGAAATTGGATATTTTGTGTGCTCTTATGCCTTTCTGAGGACTTAATGAAAAGCATTATTTCCACTAATCTTTAACTGTGTACAAGATTTTCTCACTGATTTTCTTTCTAGCTTGTGACAAAGTAGTTTCTGTCATTTGGTTTTGGTGTCATATTCATTTTTCTAAACTTCAAATAATTATTTCTTCTGATTTTAAGAAGTTCCATGTTTCTTTTTTGGTGACTTTTGAGAAAATAATATGGTTGTAAAGATTATTCACAGAAAAATGGTTATTTTTAATTAATCTTAACAGACCTACAAACCAAATGAGATTTGCCTATTTGCAACTTTGTTTTGATCACAAAACTCAGCCTAGATCCAAATTATGTATGGTCTCTGCAGTTGTCTATTCCCTCCCCTGGCCCCCCAAGGAGCTTTCCTTTACCGTCTTCTTCCTGTTCCACCACTTCTGAGAAGAGTCCATCTTCTTGCAAGTAGACTAGATTTGATATTGGCCTTTGTGCCAAAGAAAATATTTTGGCAATAGATGAGAAACACAGGCAGTAGCATGGAAAAATAGACTAGGTCTTTTGTTTCTGAGAATCATAGAATGTGTTGGGTTGGAAGGGACCCTTAAAGGCCATCTAGTCCAACCCCCCTGCAGTAAGCAGGGACATCTTCAACTAGATCAGGTTGCTCAGAGCCTCATCAAGCCTGGCCTTGAATGTCTCCAGGGATGGGGCCTCCACCACCTCTCTGGGCAACCTCTTCCAGTGTCTCACCACCCTCATTGTAAAGAACTTCTTCCTCATGTCTAATCTAAACCTACCCTGCTCTGGTTTAAACCCATCACCCCTCGTCTTATCGCTACATGCCCTTGCAAACAGCCCCTCCCCAGCTTTCCTATAGGCCCCCTTCAGGTCCTGCAAGGCTGCTATAAGGTCTTCCCGGAACCTTCTCTTCTCCAGGCTGAACATTCATTTCAGTGCTCTGCACTAGAATTTTGTAAGCACAGAGGACTTCAGACAGCTTATCCCTACACTCCCACCAGCAGCAGTCAAAGGTACAAACAGTTGAGGTTTGCTTTCCTACCAAGAACAAAGAAAACTGAGCATTGCTCTAGCATTTGCTGAGGGAAAGATTAGTATTGATGAAGAATCCAAGTAGAAAACAAAACTAGTTCATCTGGGTTCAGCTTTAGCCAGCTGCTGTTCATCCATGAGCTGACCTTTTATGTGCTCTAGGCCATTTTGCTAGCAAGTGCAGAGTCACACGTGATGCAGGCTAAGACTGGTCATTGTTCTTTATACGCAGAACGTGAACAACATACCTTTTTCGCCCCTCTGCCCCAATCCACAGCACTTTCTTCAAGCAGTAATTCAGTAATTTAATGGAAAATAGTACTCTGGAATGACACTGAAGATTAAAATTTAGTTGGTATAAGCCATCGATGCAGAAGCAATCAAAAGGAAAAGAACTGATTGTGTAGGAAGCAAGATAAACTGTGTGGCCTGAATTTTAAAAACCTTTCCTTTTATTAGCTCTATTAGCTGTTTGTCTTTTCCCACTACTATCTCAAAACATGAACGTATGCTCTCTAAAAGAGCATTGTCCAGTGGTCACAATTATTTTGGAAAGAACATAACATTTTCTTCTTGAACATCCCTGTTGAATTCCAGCTGATGCCTGCTGATGGAGATGACCTTTGCGCTGTCGTGCTGATGAGCCTGTCCTGCAGACGCATCAGGGTAACTTCGCTCCCTGTTCCCAACATTTGCCGATTTACACCTATCACAACAGTTTGCCAGTGCAGCTGAGGAGCTTCTCCCAGCCAAAAGTCCACTTTATAAAGTGGTGTAAAAACATTTAAGGAGAGCTTTCAGTTTCACTGGTCTTGCAGTAATACGGATAGAGCTTTAAAAGCATCCTACCTAGTGGTATTTCTGAATAAAGTGGTTTTACTCCACTGCTTGCTCAGCTGCCCAGTAACCACTGTTTATGGAACACACACAGAGTGTCAGGTGTTAATCTGTGCTACTCTGTTTCTCCTGATCATCTTACTAAGCATCTGGATTTCAAGTAAGATTATGCAGGAGAATAAGAGGTGATTTAATTTCACAGCCTAAGTACCATAGCATAATACTTGCTACATACCAAATGTATTTTGCTCATTTTTTTTTTAATATCTACTTCTTCAGGAGAATATTCTAAAAATACTGAAAAGCTTTTTTTTTTTTACTAGATTTCTTAGTGTCAAGGTGTGAAATCATCTAATTTCAACCATGATGAATTATTAGAGCTTACTACTAAGTCTGCCACTTGCTCTTTGTAAATGTAATGGGGAAAAAAAATTAAGGTACTGAAATTAGAAACATTTGCAGACAAAGCTTTTGCCATACTATAAAGCACAAGCTCTATTCTTGTTTTAAAATAAATTTAGAACACACATTTGTATAGCAACTAGTAGATAGTAAAAATCACAAATTCATCTTACAGTTTTATTTTTGTTCTACAGTTACCAATAAAACATATGCAATTTTACAGGACTTTTCTTTCTTTTTTTTTTTTCCATTGCCACTTTGTTACTCAGGTTACACATATACAAAGTGCAGAGGAGAAGTTCTAAATAGTTAGCAATATAAAAGCACTTATCAGAAAGAAATCAAAGCCGTAGTGTAGAAAGTCCCATACCTCTCTGATGAAGACATTCCAGATAGAAGTGCTGACAGTCACATGGAGCAATGACAAATCACATCATTCACTCCAGGACAGAGTCAGCTGGCCAAATCCCTGATCAGATTTGAACACAGTCTGGTCCCCCATCATCAGATTCAGAGAAGAGGCAATATTTACTGCCCAGTTATTGATTTTAACCCGATCAAGAGACAATGGACCATTTCACCAAGGGTCTGAAATGCTGACTCTACTGGTGAAAATATGCTTTCATTTATGACACATAATTCACACAAAGAATTAATTTATTTGCAGGAAATGCAAGTCTATTTAAAAAAAAAAAACAACAAAAGCAAAACAAAAAAACAACCACATTAATCTATTTCCTTTAATTTGAAATTTAATACAGGATTTACATCTTTACTGCTTTTCCAATTTTTTTCACTAATAGGGTGTTTTAAAAGTTTTCATTAGCACTTTACCATTGTCTATTCCTACAATGAACTGCTGGCAATAATTTACCAGATAATTTGAAATCAAGGTCTAAGTTTTGACCACAGTCTTTTCTTTAATGACAATTAATTCCTTTCTACTGTATTTGCTAAATAAATGCCCTTTTCCCTTTCTCAGTCAAGTTTTGGTTTGAGTTAACAACGTCTAAGGCAGCATTTTTTTCACTCTTACCATGCTGTTAAACATTCTTCTTTTCCATGGTACCTAATTGGCATGAAAGGAATTTTACTGCCATAAGGTCACTGGGAGCAATATTTACCAATATCATTGTCATTCTAGCAGCTATAATCTTCTAATCATTATTTTTAATCATGGAAAACAAGCAGGCTCAGAGAAATATGCATTTAAATGGCGTTTGTTGTCTTTTTTTTTTATCAGTTGTCTTTATCTGTGTGCTGGTACACTGACACTTACAAATGGGTCTGTGTGGAAGCAATTGGTCTTTGACTGATGCTCAGATGCAGCAAAGATGCTCCTGCATAATCAGAGAGAGAGAGAAGAGTTTTGCCCTCCTAAACTTGCGACAGCAAAGGGAATTCGCAGCTGAGGAGAGCTAAATACAGCTCTTCGTATCTCGATAAGAAACACTCTCTTCTAAACTGCCTGACTGAGCTTCACCATACCAGTAAGTTTCAGGTAACTATATCCCAAAATAAAAGCTGAGTTATTACAGCTGCAGACTTGCTGCAGTTGAAGACTTGCTTTGCAGTCCCGAGTCAACAACAGAGTGGGCACTATGGGCAGTGGCAGATAAAACTGAAAAGCAAAAAAAATCAAGAATAAAAAGACCAGGTTTCAAGCCCAGCATGCTGACCTGGGGCAACATATTTAAAATGGTTTGAAGAGCAGTTTCATTACTATTTTTCAGAGTCCTTCCTCTGTTCTTGCTCTCTTTAATCCCTAAAACACTCAACATCAGCATAAATTAAACCTCCTGAAAAACAAATGTGGTTTTAGGAGTCTGCGGTATGACTCAGTCTCCCCTGACACTCCTTTCTTAAATTGGAGTGGCCAGTCTTATCTGATGGCATTTCATAAACAGGTCAGAGCAACAGAACCAGAGGTGAAAAGCAGAAAAGGCACCTTTCTGCTGTGCTGAAATACTGTGGTCCTCTGACATTCTGGTTTTTGAAAATATATCTGGGAACAAGATTTGTGGAGCTACACACATACATCATCAGTCTAAGAATTGATTTTGTACCAACAGAAATTAAGTCTTGGTGATTTCAGACAGCTTTAAGATTAAGGCGATACAATTTGAGGTCACAATTTTGGATTTCAGCACTAAATGTCTGCATGAATCCCACTTCAGGAATCTTAATCCTTTACAATGTCTGGTCCCTGATCTTATTAGCCTTGCCAAGACCTGGCAAACTTGTGCCAGTGTAAGGAGAGTTCTTTATACCACCTTTCTAATCAGAAAAGTAAAACATTTTTATTAAAGAAAGTCTGTCTTAGTCTGCCAGCCAAATAGTCAGCAGAATGCAAATGGAGACAGAGACAGAAAATAAATGTGGCTGGGGAAGGAAAAGGAGACACAAGAGAGGAAGAGAAAAGAAGGAATCCATATTATACATTCAAATCTACTGTTGTTAAGTTCATCGGTTGAAATACCTCTCTTTGACTTGTTTCCATCAGGACGTCTTTCAGAATAAGGCTGATGAAGCTCTGCTGGTGTTGTGATGATCAGAGATGGTGAAAGTAGCAGCTAGAAAGGCAAAACTCGCTGTCTTTGGTTCACCCGTCACTGTAGCATCATCATTAAGTGAAGGTCTACAAGAGGTAGAAAGCCTATTATTTTGTTCCTCAATTTGTCACAAGAGCTTTGATACATGTATGTGTAGTTCTTGCTCATCTGACGTAATTCTAAATACAGACCTCTGAATGAGCAGATTTACTCCATCTTTAAACAGCTGCTGAATATTAACATTTGTCTATTGAGCTAAACTGCATCTTTGTTTCCTAGGACAACTTGCCAAAATTCCACGTATTTCTGAGCATCTAAACATATTTCTACCATTTAGTAACATGCACTGCTGCAGAGCATTACATTGGAGCCCCCATAGCTCATGCCAGAGCCTCTTAAATATCTTTCCAAGAGTAAACACAGAACCAAATAAAAAAAATTAAAAAAAAAGGAGACCTGCCCATTGTAAGGCCAGCTGGAAGATGGCAGACTTCCCTAGAAAGAAAAGAACAAGACATTGGAAGAAAAAAATTAGTTTTTCACCTTCCACTAGATTGTTGAGACGAATGGAAATCAGACTGCGGAAGTCTGGTCGGAGGTCAACTGGGAGCTCAGTGGGTAGTATTTTTGGTTTAGATCAGTTTTATGGCTGAGAAAAAGGCATAGTAAACTACAAAAAATAAAAAGGTGCTCATTCATTTGAGACCTTTTTTTATAACTGCAGTTACAGGGGGGTTTAGGAAATAACTATTTTGCATGCACGCAAAAAGCTCTCAGGTAGATTTAATCAACTTGAGCACCTCAGGAAGTAGCTCTGGGCCCTGGTTAAGTTGATGAGACCACTTATCTTTCTGAAATGGTGTATTACAGACCAAATGCCATTCAACCCTCCTACAGCAGTTGTTCTAAGCCTCAAAGGCCTTTTTCTTAGCCATGTTTTTCCTTTGGAGCTCCTGTTTTAAATTGTCTAATCTACCTCATAGCTTCGTGTTCCTCCAGATCATAACACTGCTTAATGTAATGCCATGCGATGCAAATGTCAGCTTGAATCACTGCTAAAAACAAATGACACTTTTTGGGGCAGCCTAGGAATTAGACATGGTAAATAAACTGCTGTCAGCATGTCTCTACATCAGGCTGATCAACAGCAGCTGATCTGGCCTTTCCCTGCTGTGGTGTGCTCTGAACAGCAGCAATTTTTCTTTCACATTTTGGTAGACTAGCAAACATTACCAAGGGGGCTAGGGCTTTGAAATGGTAAATATTCAGTCTCATGAGAGACGTTATCCTTGGATAAAACAGGATGAGCGCTATGCATCTACAGGGACAAATCAAAACAATGTGGTCTGAAAAAACTATTTAGGTGATATAAATAGTAGTATTCTTGCCAACGGAAAATTTAGTTAGTTACTGGATTCCATTGCAATGTTTTGGTAGCAATAGCTTTACTTTAACGTGGCCATTCTGAACATCACTCGAGCAGTTAGAATAATTTAATAGTATGAAAAGCATACATAAATTGACCAGAGGAGTGTAGCTTACTGACGGTCAGAAATTACCTCTGAACTTTGGGGTTTACCTGCAGAATTTTTAATTCATCACTGATTTAAATCAATGGTAGTACACCGAGACTCAGAGAAGATGAGCTATTTTGCTTTCAACAACTACGTTTTTAGACTGCAACTCCCATTCATGAAGATGAATGACCGAATTTTAACCTCTGGTGATAAGGAATGTATCATTTCTACAACCATCCTTGGGTCCTGGAGGACTTCAAAATGGAAAGTGGTCTTCTCAGTACAGGCAAGTACAGGAAGGAGCAGCAGATAAGAACCACTGTTTCCTGATGGTAACCACCCACTTCCCACCCTCCTGCACCACTTGGTGGTGGGTAGAGGAATCTGGAGTGAAGGAATAGGGATGAGCCTGGGAAAAGAGGGAGGAAAGGCCTCATTTTAATGTTTGTTCCCCCTACCCAAATTGGTAATTAAATATTTATTTTAATTTGCAATAAATTGATTTTCCCCAAGTGTATCTGTTTTGCTTGTGATGGTAATTGGCAAGGGATCTCCTTGTCTTTATCTTGGCCTATGAGCTTTCTCACTCCTTTTCTTCCTATTTTTTTTCCCCCTTCAGCTAGCTGAGGAGGGGAGAGTGAACAACCAGCTGGGTGGGTGTTTAGCTTCTGGCCAAGGCTAACCCACCACAGATACAATCATTTTTTAAGAGGTACTAGAAACAGAGGGGGACATTTTAACTGCAGTCCAAGAACAAACAGATATTTAACCACAGCAAAAGAAAAACATTTCAAAGGAGCTTACTAGCATTTCCACAACACAGGTACCAGAAATATCATGTCAGGAAGGCTGCTCTGCAGATCAATAACAAAGGTTGGCCATGCTGCAACGACAAGAGCCGTCACTTTCCAAAGCAATATCCTCACAGCTTGATTCACTTGTGTAAATGTCACCAGGCCTAAATTTCTATGTGTTGTTTTGTTTCCTTGCTTCAGTCTTATAAAAACTCCTGACAGAGATATGGGAACAATCTGCTAATGTCAGATGTCTCCATAGCAGGATTGCGGCAATTCTCTAAAGTTCCAGTTTCCAGATGTACAGAATGTTCTTCTTTCTACCTCAGAAAGAGCAAGCTTGTTATTCTAGCACAGCCTAAAGAGGAGGATAGCATACATATCAAATCCCCTCTGGATGGCACTCTGTCTTGGAAACATCTTTTGCTGACCAGAGGGTAATTTAGTAAAATTATGACTCAGCCATCCTGGCTACTAAGTAGAAGCAGTCCCAAACCACTGTAATCTGCTTTGTCTCTGACACACAGATCTTCTACTATTGTGATTAAAACATGTTTTGTTAAGAAGGCATTTCAGTAGAATTTCTTAAACTATTTTGCCGAAGAGAAGCCTCAGCTGCAGTTGAGATTCTTTCCCTTCAGGTGTGTCTTTAATGAACTTCTTTACTTTCTCAAAGGTTTAAACAACCAAATCAGAAAAAAAGTCTGTAACGTGATCAAGACTCATCTTAAACCACTTGGTAATATCCAGCAGGACCGTACACAAGATTATCCAAACTCCACAATTTCAAGTGCAAAGGAAGACTTGCTTAGTATTTCCATTATATTTCCATATTTTCATTTGTCTCTTTACTCTATGAATTGCAGAATTACAAAAAAAAAAATCATCTACAGCCTACAAAGAGACTGCAATTCAATTTAAGTTCAAAGCAAACTCTATAAGATCCAAAACAGTTCTCCCTGACTCCTTTATCATCTTCTATACAAGCCAAAGGCCTAACCCAACTGATGCTTTCATTCAAGTCCTACACAACCGATTGTGGCTTTCTAATTAGTTCTGCAGATGTTCCTGCATCAGGCTTAGGCTAAATTATTGCCTAGAAGCACAGCTCCAAACAAGAACTGGTAATTTTGGATGAGCTTAGCTCTCCACAGAGGCACAAGCCATTTCTGAGCAGCCAACAGTATATGTCCTCCAAGACTCTACTGTTTGGATGTGAGATGTGGGGGAGAATAAGTTGTCATTTTAAAGCTGATTCAACTAAATCACTTCCAACTTATCCCTGTTGTAACTTCTATAACATGATCCACAAAGACAGATCCCTGGGCTTTTGAGTTTCAAAAAGATTTGTGAAAATCCCTGCAAGAAGCATACATTTCATGTAGAAATGTCATTAAAAGATGTTAACCCAATTGTTACCAGCTGTCTACGCAGCAGGAGGAGCGGTCAGGCTTCAATAACTTCTGACTAAGGAGAAATATCTGGTAAATCTGTGATTTGTCCATTTCACATCTACATCAGCCCTAGAAGGGGTATAAGAAGGTCCCTACACACAGCAATGCAGAAAGAGTCATATTTCAGGGCCTTACCTCCAGCCAGCAGTTCTGCCTCAAGAACGGATTATTAGCAAAGACAAATCACTGGGAACCTTGTGCAGTTACTCATGACAGAAGCGCCTAAAAATTGAAACAAGCAATGCAGAATGCCAGGTCAAAGATACATCATATGTTGAGAAGAGCTTTTTGGATTATGGGCAGAATGATCTAATAACCTTTTCCACAGAATAAAGTGAGTTTATATGCAACACACGTAGCATGGAGAATAAACAAGAGGAGTTAGAGACTTGCGCACGCCTGCAGGGCTATGATATCATTGACATCACGTAGACATGGTGGGATGGCTCCTATGACTGGAGTATTGTAATGGAAGGATACAAGCTCTCCAGGAAGGAGAGGCAGTGGAGAAGAGGTCGCCTTCTGTCAATGGCCAGCAGGAGTGCATGGAGCTCCACCTGGGGATGCATAAGAAGCCAACCAAGAGCTTATGGGTCAGGATTAAAGAGAAGGCAGGGAGAGGTGATTTTACAGAGGGCATCTGCTATAGGCCACCTGACCAGGAAGACCAAGTGGATGAGGCCCTATATAGACAGATAAGAGCAGCTGCACATTCACAAGCCCTGGTCCTTATGAAGGACTTCAACCACCCCACTATCTGTTGGAGGGACAACACAGCAGGGCATAAGCAATCCAGGAGGTTCCTGGAATGTGTTGATGATAACTGTCTTCTCCAAGTGGTAAAGGAGCCAACAAGGAGAGGAGCTATCCTGGACCTTGTCCTTACCAATAAGGAGGGGCTGGTGGGGAATGTGAAGCTCAAGGGCAGCCTTGGCTGCAGTGACCATGAGATGGGGGGCTTCAAGATCCTTAGAGCAGCAAGAAGGGCACGCAGCAAGCTCACTACCCTGGACTTCAGGAGCACAGATTTTGGTCTCTACAGGGATCTGCTTGGCAGAGTGCTATGAGATAAAGCCCTGGAGGGAACAGGAGTTCAAGAAAGCTGGCTAACATTCAAGGATCACCTCCTCCAAGCTCAGGAGCCATGCATCACAACAAAGAGGAAGTCAGGTAAAAACACAGGGACAAACAAGGAGCTCCTGGGCAAACTCAAATAGAAAAAGGAAGCCTAAAGAAGGTGGAAGCAAGGACAGGTAGCCTGGGAGGAATACAGAGGAATTGTCCAATGTCATGGTTTGGGCCAGGCTGGCCAATGACAAGACGACAGATGCTCTCCCCCAACTCTGGCTCCAAGGAGAAGAAGAAGAAAGGTAAAGAGATTTATGAGTTTAGAAAAAAATAAACTACTTTAATGAAATATTAAAAATAAAATGGAAAAATGAAATAGATAAAATATATACAAATATACACAGAACCGTATCAAGCTCCCAGGGAGACATCACTGGCAGGCACTGGGAAAGTTCCAGACTAGACTCAGTCACAAATGGGAACTAGAACGCACTGACCAGGATCAAAAGGCAGATGAGCTGACCGGATCCTCCTCAGACATCAGCCATTGAAGACAGAGAGATATTGAAGAAGCAGTCCACTGAAAACAAACCACCGGAGAAGAGCTGAAGAAAATGGGCCAACCTGACCCCTTTGATCCCTCAGCTTTTCTACTGAGCATGGCAGATGGGATGGAACACCCTATTGGTCAGTTTGGGTCACCTGACCTGTCCACTCCTCCCCACAGGTGCAACCCCTCCACAGGGTAAACAACCAGGCCAGCTGATTCTGGTTGCCACAGCAACAAGTATAAGCAAGACCCTTTCTCACTGAACAGAAAGTTGGCTCAGCTTCACCCAAAAGCAGGGCAACCAAGCAGCCAGGGATCAGGTTAGGAATGCTAAAGCCCAGACAGAGTTAAATCTGGCCAGGGATGTCAAGGGCAACCAAAAAAAGCTTCTACAGGTAGACTACAGAAGTGATAAAAGGAAGACTAGGGAAAATGTGGGCCCTCTCCAGAAGAAAAAGGGAGACCTGGTCACCCAGGATGTGGAGAAGGACTCAACGACTTTTTTGCCTCAGTCTTCACCATTAAGTGCTCTAGTCACACTGCCCAAGTTGCAGAAGGCAAAGGCAGGGACTAGGAGAATGAGGTATGGCCCACTGTAGGAGAAGATGAGGTTCGAGTCCGAGGAACCTGAAGGTTCACAAGTCCAAGGGTCCTGAGGGAACTGGCAGATGAAGTTGCTAAGATAATCCATCATATTTTAAGAAGTCATGGTAGTCCGGTGAAGTTCCAAATGACTGGAAAAGGGGAAACGTAACCCACATTTTTAAAAAGGGATAAAAGGAAGACCTGGGGAACTACAGGCCGGTCAGCCTCACCTCTGCGCCCAGCAAGATCATGGAGCAGATCCAACTGGAAAATATGCTAAGGCACATGGAAAATAAGGAGGTGATTGGTGAGAGCCAACATGGCTTCACTAAGGGCAAATCATCCCTGACAAATGTGGTGGCCTTCTAAGACCATGTTACAGCCTTGGTGGATAAGGGAAGCGCAAATGACGTTATCTACCTGGACTTGTGCAAAGCATTTGCAACTGTCCCGCACGACATCCTTGTCTCCAATTTGGAAGGACACAGATTTGACTGATGGACACAGTGGATAAGCAATTGGCTGGGTAGTTGCACTCAAAAAGTTGCGGTCAACAGCTCGATGTCCAAGTGGCAAGCAGTGACGAGTGGCATTCCTCAGGGGTCAGTGCCGGGACCAGCGCTGTTCAACGTGGGCTGTTCAACATGCTGTTGGTGACATGGCAGTGGGATTGAGTTTGCCTCAGCAAGTTTGCCAACAACCCCAAGTTATCTGGTGTGGTCGACATGCTGGGGGGTAGGGATGCCATCCAGAGGGACCTGGACAGGCTTGAGAGGTGGGTCCATGCAAACCTCATGAGGTTCAACAAGGCCAAGTACAGGGTCCCACACTTGGGTCAGGGTAATGCCAAGCACAAATACAGGCTGGGCAGAGAATGGATTGAGAGCAGCCCTGAGAAGAAGGACGTGGGGGTGTTGGTGGATGAGAAGCTCAATGTGACCCGGAAATGTGCAGTCACAGCCCAGAAAGCCAACCGCATCCTGGGCTGCATCAAAAGAAGCGTGGCCAGCAGGTCAAGAAAGGTGATTCTGCCCCTCTACTCTGCTCTGGTGAGACCCCACCTGGAGTACTGCATCCAGCTCTGGAGTCCTCAGCACAAGAAAGACATGGATCTGTTGGAGTGAGTCCATAGGAGGACCACAAAGATGATCAGAGGGCTGGAGCACCTCTGTTATGAGGACAGGCTGAGAGAGTTGGGATCACTGGCATCAAGATTATATACATTGCCTACAGTATTTGCCATGCAAAAATAATTGAATCTTCAAATTCTTGTAGAAGTCTTTGCTGAATTTACATTGTTGTAGTTGTTAATAAAACAAGAAAACATAGTTGACAAATCAAGTCAACTCTGTCCTATGCTTCTCAGTCTATTATTCAAATGGTTGATACAACATATGAGAGAGGTGAAACACAGAACCTAAAATACTCTGTATTCACGGAAAGACTACAACCTGCAGTTGAACTTACAAGAATATCTAAGAGAGCCAAACGCTCACTGCTCACTGTTTTGAGGAAATGCTTTCCATTGTAAGAATGTTGCCACGTGTGGAGTAAATAAACATTTTGGTACCATAAGCCTCTTTGACAATGTCTCCAGATGGGGTGCTTCTTCCTTACCCACCTCTAAGTTCCGGTAAGAGCTCCAGTCAAGTTTACATCTGTACATGAAAGTATAACATGAACAGGAGTTTTAAAAGTATTGGGAAGCAATTCAGAAGGAAAGAATTGGTCGCATGTGATTATACAGGATTAATTAAAATACTGGAACTAGAGGTTTTCTCCCAACTAGGCTACTGATTAATCTGATAGAAGAATATTGTGCTCATCCTCAGCATTGAAGAGCTCTCAGGCAACACGAAGAGTTCCAAATACAATTCAAAGCCCAAAGAAAGATGCCTCTGAAAAAGAGCTCTTTTAGCTTATCATAAAGAGGATTACATTATATAATGGAGTAAAATGTCAAGTTCTATTCCAGGTAGAAGGTACTGGCTACTCACAGGTTCATTAGTTCTTTAGACGCAAACATTACAAATACACGGACTAGTACTTTAAACTGCAGCATTCACAGAGAAAACAAGCAACAATGAAAAAACAATGAGAAAAACTGACCTTTTTTCTACATTACCAAGCTAAATGGTAGCATCTCCATTTTCTGAGTTTTAAGTCATGAACAGACGCACTTTTGAAAGCCTGATGCAGTCAGATTTATGTTTTTTTGGATTCTGTATTCCTATATGAACTATATGAAATGTACTGCTTTATGATACACAGTAGGTCATACCAGATAATCTCCTGGGATCTCCTCAATATCCCCAGACAGCAATAAGAGCAACATCTCTATGTTCTAGAAAGCAATACCTAAAAGAACATAAATCTTCCAGCAACAGGTGTTATTTCAGTCTCAAATGAAAGACAGTCCTCACAACTTGTTTACCCATGTTACTCCTTGACTATGGATTTCATCTCCGTAAAGTACCCTTCTTAAGCAACTTCCTTCTTCATTAAACCAAAAGTGATTTGTCCAGTTGTCCTAAAACAGTGAGTATACTTCTAAGGCATTGCCACCATGAAAAATAAGAAAATGTTCTTTGTAAGAAAAAAATAAATAGAAGATACAGACTTTCTGAATACTGTTCAGAATAGGTTTTTGGTAACAAAGGTTCCACATTAGCGATATTGCAGTATTTCAGGTGATTTGGGTTTCATGCTAAATCTGGAAAAGAAAAAAAGGTTGTACTCTGTAATTCTTTTTCCCACAATATTAAAATTGTCAAGATGCAGCGTACCTCAAACAGTTTGAATCGGCTTCAGCCAGGCTTTCCCTGATCCTAACATTCTTTGCCCTGTAGATAGATCCCCCAGCAGCTAATCGTATTGTTCTCAAACCTTTATGCCTTGAAGACTACACCATCTGGTGATACATTGAAAGGTATAGTGTCTTCGACTGACATTTAAAGTTTTGTTTAGCTCCTTCACTGCTTGGATCTTTCTGCTTTCTGTTGCTTCCTCTCTCCAGGGAAGAGCCCCTGTAGCAGGAAACTGTGAAGAGACTGTTCTTGGCAAGCTTTATCTGGGTAGCAAAAGGGAGCAAGGAGGCATCCTCAGTTTCCATCTCCCAGTCTCCCAGTAAAATGTCGCCTTCATATGGCCTTTCCCAAGGGAATAATGTCTATTAGAATACAGCTTTGGTTTACCACACGGAAGGCTATCAGTTCTCTGCTGGACTATGAATCATGAACTAGTGGTTTATTTTCAGTCTAAATTATCAGCTAATTATTATTTCTCAGGCAAGCAATAATCCTTTTCATGAGGGAAAGCCTTCAAAGGGAGTATTTTCAATCGAGAACACAAAGAGCTTAGAAATACAAAGCAAAGAAAGGTTAATCTCAGCTTGGTGGAAGCTTTCTCCCTTCTCTAGGCAGTCCAGAGCCTCAAGTGGTTGGAAAGGCCTAGAATACAGAGATTTTCATTTACTCCTCTGCTATAATCCATTTAAAATGTACAGTTGCAAACCTGACTGATTGGTATTTTAAGGGCAGCAGTCTTAAAGTGAAATGTGACTGTGCTGGTAAAACTGAGGCAAACTCATAAGGAAAAACAAAACTTGCCCAGGAGAACAGTAAAATACATGATTTTGGGTTAGGTGATAGCACTAGCCAGGAGATATTTTGCAGAATTAATTCTACAAATGAAGTTACTCTAGTGGTTTTCACCAAGCAGGAAGGATATAGATATTCTCTCAGATATTAATTTCAGGTTTCATTCTGAAGCACTACACCAACCAGCCCTGAAAAAATGCCAATATGGACTGTGGGGCTGGTGTGGAGGGAGAAAGACAGTAGTCTCCTTCCTCCCCATGAGTCATTACTCTCTGAGCAGAAGGCAACACTGCCTTTCTCCCAGGAGGCAGGAGACTGGAGCAGTGCCGGGAAGTCTGACACTTGGCTTTTAAAAATTCCTGTTTCCCCACTGCCTTAAGCAGAAATGCTGGAAAAACTCATGCTATGTAGATCAGCTGATGACTAAGGCTATGTGTGCAACGCAGGGCAGATGTTCCTGCAGCACACCACCAGCCTGGGGCTGGACACCTGGGGAGCTGCCCAAAGCATCCTGATGGTCCACCTGGGCCTCCTGCCCACAGAAATCACCAGACAATCAGCAAGATTTGTTATTTATATTTGGGTCCTGTCCCAGTCTCCCTTGCCTGTCTGATCCCAGTTCTGAGTCAAGATGCAACTGCGTCCTGCTCTGGAAAAGAAGTACTAGCAAAGCTGTACCAAGGATCACAGCGCTCAGGAAAACACATCTCAGCAGAGCATGGCATAGCACTCTTCGTAATGCCTCAGGATTCCTGAGGTGCCATCAGGAACCCATATCAGTTCCTCTCACCTCTCCAAAATTTTCGTTTAAACTCAACCTTTTGTGTCCTTCAATGTCATGCTTTGCCAAGCAAGGATCGAAGGAAATTATGCAGCTGCCTTTTTAGTCTGTTACAAAATAAGAATTCCAGGATTTTAATTTGATTTTAGTGTTAGGTCATAAGATGATCCAGTCCTGCCTGTTTCTCTAGTCAAATAGTCAAATACCATTTATTTCTACATATCTTCACAACATCCAAGTCTTTGCAAGTCCGTGACTGCTGCCTGTGTCACAGGATACTCCGGCTGATAGCAAGTGCATCATTAATGGTTGTCTGCACATTCCTGACTCTGCTGCCCAGTTATTAACCACTAATCCCCAGTAGTTTGGAGGACAAGTCAGTTTTGATGTATAACTTCCCTTAATGTGTTTTTTGGAATACTGTGACGGTAGCACATGCTCATTTATCTTCATTGTTGCTGCTGGGAAATTTGAAGGTTTTCTGTAACGCGATTTTCCCATTTAGTTCAATAATCATATTAGGATTTTAAAGCACTCTGTGTTATAAGAAGGCCGCAACACATCTCTAGCCAAACAAATGGTACACGGGTGAAGATATTTTAGCAAATAGTATTTCAAAGCACTTCTGCACATTGCTGTAGAATTCCAAATACACAGAATCAAACCCAGTTCTCAGTAGAGATGACTCTGCTGTTAAGTCACAAATTTATATACTCGGTGCAACTGACTGCATGGATTAAGTAGCAGCTACTGATGAGAACAGTGCTGAATGTTCATTGGCAGTCTGAACAATGACAATGTCATCTCACTATGAGTTTACTATCTGCTGAGAAGCTGTAATTCCAAAACCAAAGCTTCTTTGATGCAAAACACTGGTGATACTTCTCACCCATGTCAGAACATGCAGCTCTTAGTTATAAAATAATTTTTGTCACGCAGTTGCAGCTGTAAATCAGTGTAATTCTATTGATTTCAGAGGAACAATACTGCCTTACACTGGGACTCTGTTCCTGTCAAATTTTAAATAAAATTAGATCAGCAGTCTTGCTACACAGACCAAACTTTTCTATTAACTTTATTTATTCTCTGACAGATAGTTTTTTTTCCCCCACTTGTTCAGACCTTAGGCAGTGCTGAGCTGCACTTGTGACTACAACTTAAGTTACTGCAACTATGAAGGTCTGAGAGTCTTCCAATACTGCCTGGAGGACAAACTACAAATAAAACCAGTATTAAGATAGCGTGCTTCTTTATCAGCAACAGACCCAAAACAGGCAACAGATAAGCAGGATAAAATTGCTTTTGTGTATTATCATTAATAACAACAGAAAGATATCACTGTACTTAGTTTCACACCTCTTTCCAGAGGGTTTTCATATTCAGAGGATACTTGCCAGGTAGCTTTGCTCCTCTTGATTACTTCTTGAGGTGAACCCTGATCACTAAGTTCTTCTGAGGATCTGTCTTCATTAATGACTGTTTTATTTCCCTTTTAATACTTGAGTCAAAAATAGGGAGCAAGTAGGGAAGTGCCAGGCACACAACTATCACCTGTGTCCTTAATGAGTATAGCTCCCACTGAAGAGACGCACACATTTTCTTTCTCAGAATTGAAGATCAACAACATAATTTCTTCTAGTTCTCTGACAGGTCCTTCTTTACAAGAGGAGCTGAGTACTTTGCATTCATTAATTCAGTGTTAATTTTATCAGCTCCATGAGTAATGTTATTGACATCTTATGGACAGAAACTGAGGCACAGGGGAAATACTATCTCAAATAAAACAGAAAATATTTCCTTCACGCAGATTCCGTGGTAGAATAGGGAAAGGAGAACCTTAAAAGTCCAAGTCTGAAGTCTCATATCTAACATCTGATTAATGCTCTGAGCACAGCCCCCAGCATCAGTCTTTAGTGAGGGCTTCCCATAGTGGTCTCTAAATACCAGTTAGGAGCAGGGAAATAAGGTCAGTATGGAGGTACCAGTGTCCCTGCTTGTTTCTCCATTGCTGGTAAGAAGCTTAATGAAGTATCTGAACTTTTTCCAGGTTATCTATCTTAACATGCCATAGGAAAAATGCATTCAAGAACCCAACCAGCTTTGAAGACGTTTCTGCTGAGAGCTCACTGAGCCTAACAGCAGGGCCATGTAAGAACGTCCCAAACAGAAATCTTTCTCAAGGACATTTTGTCCTTTTTGTCTTTTGACATCCTTAAGAGAGTGCTAGGAAAGATCTGCTGCTTATTTACCATTTCTTGTCAGATGACTTCACACCAGACAGAAATCTCTGAGGGGTTCTTCAGACAGGAGGAGGCTGATATACTGCATCGTCAGGCGGCTGCTGGTGTGAGGGGCAGAAAGGTCTTGTTTCCTATGTCAGTGTCACTTTCACAACTATCATCTCTCACCTTCCACACTTCGTGTCTGTGAATGTGTGAATTAACCCAGGACTAAACAGAAAATGAGAAAATGAAGGTGCAGAAGACTGTAAAAGGATGGACGGTACAGTGGACGTTCAGGAAGACACAATGATTTCTAATGCAGGGAAAAGAACCAGGCATCAGATTTGCTGAGGAAAGTCATGAGACGGTGGTAGCCGATAGCTCTAAATAAGGAGAAGGCTGGGGAAACGTGAGGTGGTGTTTTCACGTGAGAAAACAGAATAGCAGCAGCTAACCTGACACAATCCATCAGGGTCTGGTAACAGATGATGAAAATTTTCAGTTACCAATATATACCTAACATTAGCTAGTCGCATCTGAAAGCTGTTACCATATGCTGGCTGCTCACTGGCCCGTGTGGAATGACTTCAGTGCTCACGGTCCCCTTCCCAAAAGAGAGGCGAGAGCACCACAGAAGTCACCCTTGCCCAGGGCAGCTGCGCTGGCGGGCGGAGGGCATGAGGACTGGGTTAGTCCCTCACAACAAGCCACAGTGCAGGACCTTAGGGCAGGAGAGGGAGCGCAGAGACAGCTGTACCTAGTACTTTGGGAAGTAGTGGTTGCTTCTCTTTGACTAGGATTGTTAAATACCCACAGGTTTCATTTGGACACTTTGACCTCCTAATCCATGTTTTAAAAGAGCTCTTCACTTTCTACTGCAGATATTATTAGCAAATAATAATTTTGGATATTACTAAGAAATATTTATTTATAATGAATTCTGTTTACTAACTGTTCCAAAGTAAAATCTAGTATTAGCTATTGCTAAGACAAAGTAGTTGGGAACTCTCAAAAATATACTGCCTTATTCTGGTTCGTCACTGATATTTAGTAACTTCAGTCAGGAAGTATTGTGCCCCCCCCCCCAAGTCTTAGCAGTCTCGGTTTTGTAGAAAATAATATACTTTGGCCTGTCAATGAGAAATGAATTCATTTTAGCTCCTTGCAGGCATGTATTGCTGAAATTCACCCTATTGACGGTAATAAAGAAAAATATTTACCTTAAAAATATAGATGACAGATTTTACTTTGAAGTCTGTATATAAAGGGCTTGCCTAATTCCCTCATTCATCACCTACTTCAATACTGTGGAAGCTAGAGGTTTGATTCTTTTGAGCTAAAAAGCCATTCAAAACACTATTCTCTGAGAGGTTTGGTGTTGTGAAATACCAGAGTTCATTGTACCATCCATGCAATGGTGAGGACATCAACAATCTAAAAGAAAAAGATAAATAGATTCTATTATACGTTAAGTAACCTTAATAATGTAAGTTACAGCTGGCAAGATGTAATACCAGAGGTACTTACTAGGGGAAAAAAGAACACACAATGCCAAAGGGAATGCAGGTGTTGCTGGGATCCCTGACTTTAACCTGAAAAGGATGTATAAGAGGCTGCAGAAATCTGTGGCATTTTACAGAATTCCGAGATGCTTAAAGCATTTTTGACTCCTTTCCCAGAGTTTTTATGTTAACTGCATCCCCCTTCCATCACCTTTCCACGCTCTGTTTAGAACGAATTAAAAACATTTCTTGGGACTGACCACAGGAGGAAGCTGATGCTTACAGGCAGATCCTCCAGTGGGCCAGCAAGGCCAGAGAACAAAACGTATTTGAAGAAAATAATGAGAAGTGATTTTCCCCTGGATATTTGCTTTCAGCGTGAGCCCGGCCCCTTGCTCCCTGGCATGTCTAATAGAAACTTACAACCTTTTCTAAAATGACAAACAAGACAAAGAAGAGGGAGCCACACATTGTGACCATGGGGGTCCTGGAAGGAGAAGGAGAGAGGGATTAACCAAGCACCAGCCCTGGCAGAAGTGAAGGGGTTGGGGAGGGAGAGCAGGATCACTCCTCTTGGCAGTAACAAGCAGGAGATCTTTCATTAGCTCGCTGCTATAAAACTAGCCCCAACCAAAATGCCTGATAAAAGTGAAATTTTAGCTCCAGAGCTTTACTTCTGTGAGATGGCTGATGTTCTATTTACATTATTATTTTAGGAAGGAAAGGGAGGGAAAGAGGAGAGGAAAGGAGGGGGGAAGGAAAAGTTTTATTGCTCTTGGTCAGAGCAGAGTATGAGACTATTTTCACCAGAATGACTATCATCATCATCGTCCTAAAGAGAAAAGAATATATGTCATGTAGAAAGTAAACAACATCAGAAAGTAAGTAGCCAGGCACTATTTATTTTTTTCACAGTGTAACCAATCAACTTCACAGCAGATACAGTAAAAACAATGCATTACAACTGCTTTACAAAGTTCAGTGTTGAAACTCTCTTGATTCTTATCAGTTTAAGAGACATCAGAGCACAAACATCTAATCTGTTGATTTTGCACAGAACACATGGTATTCAATGGTGGGGTTTTTTATTTATTTTTATTTTTTAAGAGTATGGCTTTCAGAGTTTCACATTTAGAAGATCACAGGCCACATCTCAGAAACATCTGTATGAACCATGCACCAGGGTGCAAGCACATTTCCATTCAATGCACAAGGACTAGTGTGACACTTACATGAAAATTCAGTAGACATTAACATTCACAGTACAGTCATGAGCTATAAAACCTATCATTCAAACTACTGTTAGTCTTCTCCTGGCAAGAGGTTTCTGATATTTTGTTGTTTTTCTAGAAGTCCTTATAACCCAGCTCCCTCTCATAGTCTTACATCAGAAATCCTGTTTTCAAAGCCTTGAGCAGCCAAGCCCCTTCTGATAATGAGGGCCACAAGCACCACCTTTCTGAGCTTGTTAGTATTATATTTCTGGCATCAGTCTTAAAGTCTCATCAGTCTTCAAATAAAATCACCTTTTAGCAACTGATGTATTCTGCATGAGGTATCCTGCTGTCAAAAAAAAAAAACAGCCCCATAGGGTGAAAGCCCTCCATTTGCTTTCATCTCTCCCCAGACCTCAAGAAAATAAAAAAAAAAATAAAAAAAATAAAAAACCTACAGGCAAGAGAGAACAAAAAGCTAGAAAATTTTAGCCTTGAACCATATTTGAACTTTCTGCAATATTCTATAGCAATCTAAACTTTACATGTATTTAAAGCGCTATCAGTGATGCCTAGTTACTCAGTTTTGGAGTGCTTTAAACTGAAAGCTTAAGGGATGACTTTTAGAAAGGACTAAACATTCACGATCTAAAAAGCACGTCTTTTTCATATGTGTTAAACTGCACGTTGGAAAATGAGGTATCCAAAAACTAAGGGTATACAAAAAAATGTAAAACTCTGAGTCGATCTTTTACTGTGGTTGCAATAGACTTCCCAAAATAAAGAGCAGAATCCATCTACTCCGCACATGCAATCACAGCAACTGCCTCAGCACTGAAGAAATTTGCTCCTACCTATATCTATAAATCAACTTTTCATCTAAGAGGGAAATTTCATGTTTACCTTCAGTGATATTAATCCCTATCTTCAACCAGAACATTTGTGTTCTCCCTTTCTTCTTCAGCAAAAAGCATTTAAATTAAAAATTAATCCACAAGACCCATCAAATGCAGCCATAATTATTTTAAGCTTCTGAACCATTTCTACATTCTACCTGTGCAAATCTAAATGGGTTTATTTAGGACCTTCTTGGTCATATTTAGAACATAAAATTTATGTGGGGGAAAAAAGCTTGTGAAAATGACAATCATAATTTCATGTATATGTAAAAATTTTCCTATCTTGCTTTTCAGTCTACATATGGATATATATACATATGTCTTTGTCATTGCCAATATAATTTCTACCACAGTCACAAAGTCTCAGCTCATGGGATTCAGCCAAGAGCATCATCTCTGAAGTCTTCTGGTTTAGCCACGCTCATTAGTAATGTTGTCAAATATTAAAATAATGATATCAATGTTTCATTCAAACCCGGCACACAGACTTTATCAAAATGGAGAAGCAAATAACAATCAATTTAATACCTGCAAATGTTTTAGTTTTGGCATTACACACAAATGACTATGGTATTTAAGAGAGGCTGAAGAAGTCATAGCTTAATCACATTAAAAGCCTGTGAGGATACCTTGGTGTTTCTAGGTAATTGAATATAATAATGGATGAGTGCATACCAAGGCTATTGGAAAAGTACCAAATAACTGAGTAGAACTGTAAATATCAGCACACTTATAATAATAATAGTCCAACTGAGGACGCTTCTGGAAGGAAAACTGAAATGGAGGAATAAAGTTGCATCAATATTGTGTATTTTATATATAATCCTTAGAAGCAGCACTGAGAGTTATGCAATTTATCTTAATGTTCCGTATGTTTTTCAGTAAGTTACCCACAAGGGCTTTAATAAATAATTTTAAAAGGAACATTGATGCACAATATTGCAACAGTGTCCACTGGTGCCAAAACACTATCAAATCAAATGCATGGTATGAATGCTCACTTAGGTAGTTAAAAATATTAGAATTTTTTAAAAACAGAATGAAAAAAAAGGATGTGCTAGTAAGGAGCAAACTGGGAATCACTGAAACACTGTGTGAACTGTAGATGCTGAGACGGAGACTTGCATTAAAAGCGTAACTGAATAACAGAACCTCAATATAATAAATACTGAGATACATAAAAAATCCACAAGTGTTATTTTTAAAAGATATTTAGTTTTTAGACCATGCATTGTAATTGTTTATAAAACTTCAATGAACGGGAATACAAATTATAGCAGTATTATCTACTTAAGCGGAAACAGCAACTACGAATAGGGATTAGATTTTTCAAGACAGTAATCACCACGAGACTGCCAGATTCTGATCCCTCAGTTTCATTCAAGGGAGTATTTATATTCTATAGCAATTTAAACTGTAAGTAAAAGTATCATAATGCAACCCTTCACGTTCACACAAAAAAATCTAAGCATTCACAGCGGACAACAGTGGGAAATAAAAAAGATACTCTGGAGATACACAAACCACTGAGATTTTTTTCAGTGACTGATGCGTGAACACAGATTGTATAAGTTACACTGGGCCTATGGATATGCAAATCTCCACATTTACCTGTCTTGGAAAATCTGAGCCATGGTGCAAGCGCCATCATTGTTCCTGCTCAGCGGCAGAGGGAAAAACATGACATTACCTGTTTAAAATGACCATGACCTGTTTTCTGCCGATTCCACAAGACAAAAGATTTCTATTTAACATCTTCCTACGGAGAAAAAACAATTCAAGGGGAAATAGACTTCTGCAGTGAAATAATGACTCATCCTCACTTCCCACTCGCAGCTGCTGGTTTCGGTTTTTGTTTTTAAATATCAAATTGGCAAAAGTAATATATCCTCTGCGGGGGCAGTACTGGTCATCGCTGTTAACTGTCTTCAACCTTTTCAAGTCCAAATGACAAAGCAATCTTAATGCCGCCCTACGGAGCTAGTTTGCCTCCTCAGCTGCATCAACTGAAAGCCACTCTTCCAATGTTTGGTGGCAAGACATCTCATACCTGCAATGCCCAGACAGGGAAACTTCAAGGGGAAACCTTTCCTTTTGAATTCAGCAAGGCTCAAACCATGACGATAAACATCTGTCTGTGAAGCTTAGGAACACGCAAAAGAATTGCTTCCAACCTGAAAAACATCTGAGTCTCAGGTAGGCATGCAGAGATGTATGGGAAAGCAGCTACTACAAAGAATTACAGAAGAGAAGCCTTATTACTGCAAGCAGACTCCTATCTCTCTTGATCCTGTCAGCTATTGGGACTCAGGCCCTGTTGTCAGTGGCAAAATTGTCCTCATTTACACATGCCATACACCTACTCTTCTGAAACTCTTTTCCTGACTAAGAAAAAGAAGAGCAAAGGAAGAGGAAAACCAAGGTAGAACAGTTTACAGGTCTTTTGTCTTACATGCCCTGCAGCTCTGAGTAATGTTGATCCACCATAAGCAAAATTTGCAGGCAAAGGAAGATTTGTTACTGTGAAGGGGAACAAGATTGCCCAGGAATTTTAAAGACTTTTTTGTTTTCCTTCAAGGGCCATGAGGCTTTTAAGATTTTTTTTTTAGAAACAATATATCGCTAGTGGGAAACAAGACCCACCTATGGAAAAAAGGGCTAGATCTTTAGCTTATTACAGTTTTAGCTAAACTATCTCCATGGGCTGTCTGAGGTTTCCTCTAAAGCATTTGTAGTGCTCTGGCCTTCTCAGTGAGATTTACTAGTAAATAACATCAAAAGTTTGGTATTCACTGCCTTTTCACCAGCATCATCACGGATCCAAAAGACAATTCAGAACCCACAATACTGAGCCCTGTGACAAGATTTAAGACACCTTGCCGAGGAGTGCAATTAAAACTCTCCCCCTGTACCAGATGGGGAATACATCAGTGCCTCGTAACAGGACAGTCAGCTCCATGAAACCGCTCCTGTGCAAAGATAAACATCAAGTGCAGGGATGCTTTCCCATCATTCTGGAAGTCACAGCACACATCCATCTTCTGAAGGGAAGCATGTACCCTGTTTCAAATTATAGTCTAGCAGGCAGAAATCACCCTTCCTTCCAAGCAGAAACTGTTACCAACCTCCTACCTATCCTAGTTCATGCCTGACGTGATCACAATCCACCTTTCCCACTCCCTGAAGGAGAGAGGGACTCAATGATTGAATGCAGACTGGGTCAGGTTTCCATTCCCAAATGTTTTAGCCCTTAAGGGGACTAACAGTAATATGGACACCTGGGTACTAGCTCTTCCCCAGTGTCTATTGTGCTAAATAATACTCAGTAACTTTAAGAATAGCTGTATCACTAATAATAAAAGGAGAAAAAAGATAACCTTTTTCTGATTCAACCTGATTTCTGACTTTCTGTCTGACATTTCACCAGAATGATCACTCAACTGTCTATTGCTCATTCAGTCTGTAACTGATGTATAGGAAATGCACAGTATTATTTTTAATTAAAAAAGAATATTTAATTATGTTGCAGGGAAACCAAAAGCATTATCACAGATACCAGTGAGAAACCTATTTACTAAACAGGTCGCTCAGATCCATGACACTGGATTCTGGAATCACTTCCCCTCACAACCTTTTCTCCCCCATCTCTCCCCTTCTTCCATACCAGCTTTCACTACAGATTCTCAACGGAATGAAATATGCCCATCCTAAGAAGCCATCCCTCTGCCTCTACTTGCAAGCTCCCATCATCTGTCTTGGACCAGAGCAAATTGTCATAGTCTTGTGTGGGCAGTCAGATGATCCCACCCATCTGGTTGACACATTAACTTACAAAAGAGTAAAATAAAGATAAATTTTCAGGTTTTGATTCATCTGGCAACATGGCTTTACAACCGCTATTGCTGGCACAAGTGAAGCAGAAGCCAAAGACAACTGAAAAAGGGAGGACAGATCTATTCCTTTCATTGACTTAAACCACTTGGGTAGCAAGCCCATGGCATGAACCAATGTGGAGGCCTTTTCTAAAGCTCAGAGAATTTTCTACCTCTCCCTGTGAGTCAGTGTCCCCCACAGCACATTATCTGGGGCATGTGGACATTCACTGAGCTCTTTCAGAAACAGAAGCACAGCAATTCTTTCTAATTCTTGGCCTTGCATTCTTTAGCTGAGGAATGCGATGTTAGTTTCTATTTTCTACATCTATTACAATGACTACAAAATACAGTATTATTTCACAAACAGACCACATTTAATGTATAACTGAGAGAAACTACAATGAATTAAAAAAAAATTGATATTAACAACTATTTAAAAAAACTAAATCAGATGTTTTTACACTAATTCTCAGGTATGTGGAAACAGTAAGCTGAAATGATGACTGATGCAATTAAAAAAAACATATCTTACTTTAGGCAGGTAGATATTCAAATCCAGACTCCTCCTGTTGGGCTTTCAATTCAAAGGTCAAAGGTGTTCACAAATTACAAAGCACAGTTCACACATCAATTTTAAACAAATCTTTTACTACCATAGCAAGTGAGCAACAGAAAACTAAAAAACACATTGGAGGTGATTCTCCTTCAAAGTCTTATGCAACCCTATGTCTCTGAATGTCAGAAAACTGGATAAGGTTAAAGCCTTTGAAGCACATCAATATGTGAATATAAAAGCTCATGCTTTGGTTGCACTGCCACTACATAAAACAGATTCATTCAGACACGGAAGACATGCACTGAAGATCAGTGAGGTACAATCATAGACAAAACCTTACCAAAAAATAACACACGGAGCTGTACTCGCTACTAAAACAGACAAGTGGTGAACACTAATACAGAAATATCAAGGAAAAGTCTCTTTTTTTTTTTTTTTTTTTTTTGAAAAATACATTTCAGGAGATGCCTAAGATAGGTGCAGTATAAAACAGTTTCCCCAGACTTTCACCTCTTTGCCTTTGTGGGAATTTCTCCTCCTATGTCCTTCCCTTTCAGTGCAAAAACTTCCTACTTAAGAGGCCCTGGCTCACATCCTTAATGTTCAATCATTTGAGCTACTGAACACTCATTATTGAAATTAGTGCAAATTAAGCATGTGATAACGGCATCAATTCAGGACAGCATCACTCTTTATGACAGTACATAAGCACACGCTTTGCTGAATTCTGGTCTAATTACAGTACTGTTTAGGAAAAGGTTTAAGCATGTGCTTAAGCAGTAATGGTCAGAATAATATGACTCCAAATACTGTGATGCCAGCTATCAGTAAACAAACTTTTATCCAGGTAGGTTTGAAAAATGACTGCAGCATCTAAGTCCAAATAATTATAATCTCTGTTTCTTGCCTTTTTTTTTTTTTTGATTATCATTTAGATTTCTTGGAATCAAGTGTTTGCATGCAGATTAGAAAGAAAACACATAGGACTAAAATAACACACTTATTACATGCCGTGTTACAGTTCACTGCATTCCCATTTCTATTTGCACTCACAGTACTATGGGAAACAAATTATTTCATCAGAAACAAATGAAGTACACCAAAAAGTTTGTCAACAGACAGAAGCAAGTGTATCCATAAGCCAAACAGCCATATCATTCAATAGCTTTAATACCCCATTACATTGTTTCATAGAAATTAGAGATGAAAGACTTCTTATCCATCCCTTGCCAATTCAGGATGTTTTCTGTTCTCCAGTTCGGTCACTGGAGGCTGATTGGCAACTGACAACCACATGAATAGAAAAAGCTAACTAGATGTGCCAGAGAAGAGCAGGATGTGAAATTTGTATTTCCCCTTGTGAAGTGCCAAGTTCTTTCAAGTTCCTTTTGTTTAAAGGTGAATTAATGAAACTCAGGAGTTCGCAAAATCTGGGCCTTGCAGTGTACAGCGAGCAGACTGCTTTTCAAGTACACATCCAACATACTGCTGCTGAAGCCACCTTCATCCCTCCTACAGAGGAATGTGTTTAGTGTGCTGTCAAAAAGCATCAAACTACACTCTGGAATTAAAACTGACACATTTCCATTGTACTGAACATTTTCTGAAAACGAGACTCTAAAGAAACAATACGTTATAGTAGATCAGTGCTCTTAATGACGCTGCACTTCTCCGCTCAGTCTAACAGTCAGAACAAGTTGGTGCTCGGAAAGGTCACGCAACAAATAATGTCAGCCAACCTCGACAGCAGGCTTTCAAATTCTCTCAACCACATTCATGTTTCATCAGCTAAATACTGAAATAAAGTTTGCATTAAAATGGGATCTTCTCTGTCGCACTTCCTCCCAGAATCACTGCACATAGTCTTGCGTTCTCTATAAAACTTCGGGGCTGAACACTGCAGTAACATTTCATCTGAAATGTGTACTGCATATCATATCTTATTATGTCTGGTACCAACTGGAATATAAAAATACATTAATCTTTTCTGAGAAATTCAGAGGAGGGAGCACAGTCAACAGAAATAATGGGGGAGGGAGGGGTCCTTCATGTATCATTTTCTATTATTAGCCATTAATCATGTCTTTATCTCCAGTACTGAACATCCTTACCTACAGCCAAATGCTAATCCCATTAATCCTCTTTAAAGATCTGTAAGGTCTTCTGTGTAATTCTGACTTTTACTTAACGCATATCTTAATTTTACAGTGATTTTTGCAAGCTCACTTGAGACCAGTTTCTTTTTGAGAAAGGAGGAAAACCTGCACTTTTCCATAATGAAGACAATGGATTTAAAAATAGAAATGAGATACTAAATGCTGCCAGCCAGCAACAGTCAACACAGAGAAGTCAGTCCAGAAAGGCTACTACTGAAGAATTGCTACCAAGGTGAACAGAAGCTCTGACCACAGAAAGGCTGGAGAACTGGTCCTAGGATTTTGCAGGGAATACATCCCATCTTGGAGAATGATCTGCAATGCATAAGGATTATTTTTACTTCTCCCTTCCCCCCCACCCCACTAACAGGGCTTTTCCATTAGAAACAAAGAAAGATCAAGGAGGTAATTACACAGCAATCCATAACACAGGTTCAGTAAATTCATACCGTTTGGCTTTGGCTCCGTGAGTAGCATACACGGTATCAAGCAGGATCTACAAAATCATACTGTATGCCAAGTGGAGCAGGTCACACACTACGCTCTTAGGGCTGGAGATTTAACACAGTGGCTCTGATTACGACAACTATAGCACTGTTACAGGTTTTCCAAACTCTGATGATACAAATTCTAAGTAAGAGTTATGACTTTTTCTCTGTCCCTGGCCCAAAAAAAGTAGCGGGGAATGGGGAGGATGTGAAGAGCATTGTGCTTCATGGCCAGAATCTCAGTTAGCCAACATCAGTCTGGTTTCCATGAAATGAGCAAGCAATGGCAGTTGGGTAGGAATTTTTGAAAGTTGTAGCCCTCTTGGAGACCTTCAGGGAACTCACAACGGTGAAGTAATGGCAGGTGGAGCACAGACATAAATGTAATCTAAAGTTGAAAGCCAAAAACCTATATCAATGGTCAGGATAAGACAAGCTCAGAATTACCCTTGGGGTTTTTGTGGTATATCCATCTCTTGCTGCTCTAATCTCTGCATTCCATATAAGTCTGAATGTGATTAATTATGACTTAATCACCCTTTTTAACATACTGCAGAGAACAAATGGCTGGTTGAAAAATAGAAATGTTCCATTTCAACTTTTTTAAATCAGGGATTAATAAAATCATCACCTTGTGGATGAAATGGATGAGAATAACTAATCCCATTTTATTAAGGCTTTCTTTGTAAAGGTGTAAGAGATGCTACAAAATTCATCTGCATTATCATTTAGGATTAAAATTGAAAGCTTATGTAGAACTGTCCAGTTAAATAACACAGCCTCTTGATTCTACATTTTCTTAGAGCTGGACAAAAATATGTGTGTTCAGGCAAGTTAAGTCTCAGGGATATTTATTTTTAAATTTTCTCTTCAAAGTACCAATATCAGTTCTATATTTGATCACAAGAGGGAGACTACATCACCATATTTCCTCTCATTGTTTCAAATTTTTGAAGCATCCAAACAATTTGAGTCATTTTGGACCAGCTCTAATCTTTGACTGCTCACTGAAAAGTGTTAATGACTGTTCAATTAGCATTTTTTTTCTGAGTTTGTCAAACCTCTGAAATTTATAGGTAGAGATATCCAATCCAGTAAACGAGATTGAACAATGCAAAGGCAGTTGGAAAGAAGATTCGAGAATAGGAGTCAATTTTTGCAATACGGATGTGTATTCTTCCTTCTCTCCAAGATCCTGTGCGGCAGTCTTCAAAACAACAAAAGAAGCTAGCACAGTCTTTCCCTTCTAGGCACTCATATCCATAATCATCATCACGTTCGGGGAGATGATTAATGTTATTAATTGGAATTAGAGTTGATCCAGGTCGAACAGCAATTGCAGGTGGTTTCTTAAGAAAGACAAAAAAGAAAAATACAGTTTTGCGGGTTTTTTCATCCTTGCATTAAATAATTCCATAGACTTTTAGTAGCAAAAGCCAATATAAGTATCTTCAGTACAACATATGGAAATTCTAATATTAAAGAAAACAGTTTGGGGAGCTTTGTGAATTATGAACTGCTGTATATAATTAGCTCATGCAGGCAAAAGATCATGAACAATTATCACCTGCCACAGTGAAAACTGGGTTGTGCTGGGATTTGGGAATAGTGGATAATTAGTTACACAGACAGGGTTAGCTGATCCCATCTACACGACATAAAAGAACATTTTGAAGTCAGCCACAGCTTGATGATTGGGTCACAAGCAAGTCCAAAGGAAGGTTATAAGCATCACTACCAAGGGAATGATGGTTCTCCGATTGTTTGGAGGCTTTAGAACAAGACTGGATGTGTTTCTGGAAGCTATGTTTTCACCAAAAAAAAAGCTAATGGGATTAGTACAACAACACTGGTGAAGTTTGAGAGACTGAGACACATGAGGCCAGGCTATGTCATCTAACCCTCTGATGTTAAATCCCTAAAAAATATGCCCCGCCTTTAGGAACCAAGACATAAGACTCTTTAGGAGAATGCCATGGAAGGCAGTGAAACTGATTAATTCAGCTCTTAATTCTTTTACTTTCTGTGGGCATAACTCAACCCTCTTACAATCTCATAAAAAACTCAGTGTAATAGATGTTAAGGTTCATAAATAATTTTCATAGAAAAAAATGTGGGTGCCTTATTGCCCAGTACATATACTGTTTGATATTCCTTTTCTTGTGACTTTTGCCTTTTCATCTTCCTTTTACTTGCACTACCACGGCCCATCTTTCCCTCTTTTATTATTTTGCTTCCACACAGTTCTTCACTCTTCATCTTTGTTTTCCTGTGTACTTCAAAAATATATTCTCTTTCTCTATCTGTCCTTTTTCTCTTTCCAAATCTCATAGCCTTTTTAAACTAATCCATAATCCTCTTTCTTTCAACCCCCCCACCTTTGGCATCTCTTCTAAAATCTTCAGACTGAAGATAGGATTTACGTCAACTACTCTTACATTGTCTTCTCTCTTTTCCGCCATCTCCGTATTTTGTCATGTAAGGAATAAATACAGCAGAAAAGGATGCAGTCAGAGGAACTAAGTGTAGAAAAGAATCTCTTAAACAATTAGACATGATAGGCAATGAAAAGCTATGAAAAAAATATGAAAAGCAGGAAGCCACATCATTTCGGTTCTTGTTATGTTTTAGAGTCCTGTTGTCCCACTTCCAGAGAATTACTTTGGCTAGCACACAGATCTCTATACATTGCTAAGGATGCACTATTGCTGCAAAGACATTTTACCCAGTGTCCCAAGGGGTGATGTTAAAGCCATGCAGTATCCACCGCACTTTGAAGGAGCTTTATTTAATAAGTGTCTTTACCAGAGGAAGTTTCACACAGACTGCTGTTTCAACACTTTAGACACGGTGACCTAGGGAGCTAATTATCATCCTAAAGGACCTCATTATTCTTTTCAGTTATGATAAAATACTGACAATACTAACAAACAGCAGTTACATGTTTCTACCCTCTAATGTGAGGCATCACAAATAGGGCTTATTTTTATAAAATGGAAAAAGTAAGTTCAAATTTTTCTTTGAACTTACAAAATTATCATTTTGTTGAAGATATATAGAGAGAAAGATGCTTATTTCTGATTGACGCCTACCCTGGCTTTACGAGAATTTCCTGACTGTTGGTTCTGCCAACGTAAGATTCGTGGCATGGCTCGTTTCAACTAGTGGGGTAAATCCCCAACTCAGAAACACCGTGGGAGGATGAAGA
Source organism: Alca torda (assembly GCA_008658365.1). Taxonomy (NCBI): domain Eukaryota; kingdom Metazoa; phylum Chordata; class Aves; order Charadriiformes; family Alcidae; genus Alca; species Alca torda. Next base: position 68,515,829 of record CM018079.1, read on the forward strand.
AATAACAGTACTGCTTTTCACTGCTCATGTCTCCAGCACAGACTGAAGCTAGATACTGAATTACAGGTTTGAAGAGGACGCCTGAGAGAGACAGAAAGTGCTGCCTTATAGGCCTCACTACCTACAGGAGAATATGTAAAATGCATGTAAGAAAGAGACAATGTGAGGGAAAAGGGGGAAAAAGACCAACACCTCACAAGAAAAGGACCTTACGTCAATTGTCAGAGACTTAAAAAAAAGTACTGATATCGTAGATAAAACTCCACATATATTGAGAAGCATTCAGGATACACTCTGAGAGGACCAAAACCAAATTGTTCTGCATTAACAGTAATACACGTACAAAAGAAAGCCACTGTCTGTGGAGATCATAGCACAGGTGATGCATTCACTTCGGGTGAAATGATGATGAGAACAAGATCCACAACTAATTAAGTTTAATCTCTCCTGCCCAAACTCATTATCCTTACTAATGTGGATTTACATAAGCCAATTCAAACTACCTTTCTTGAATGATGCCAGCACATATTTTGTAACATAAAACTGCTGTAATCATTTGTAAAATCTCACCATTTTTCCACAAGATCATTTATTGCACTTTGTTGGCATCAGTTGCTGGAATAATAAGCTTTTATTGCATTTTGCAATAGAAACAGAAGAACTAGGCGAGGCAAGTTTTCCAAAGAAAAAACACCTGTAAATGGGAACTTTTCAGAAGGAATTAAACTAACTATTTTAATTAAATTGTTATTTTGAGTTACATATCCATAACTGCAAGAGAAAAAGAATGAATAGAAGTCTTCTACAAAGTTAAAGGGGAAAAAAGAAAAAAAAAAAAAGGATATGTAATTCTATGGGTTCCCATTAATTAATCAGATAGACTTTTTAATTCTTCTGTTTGGAACAAGAAATTTTACAGCTTTTTATAAAACATCACCCAAAAAACCTATTTATCAAATTAGAATCCTTGCATATAAGTACATCAAATTTAATCCCCCCTTTTTTTAGAGTAATCTCTTCTCTAGTATCGTTTCATAGCTATAACATGCTGAAACGTTTAAAGAATTCTGCGTGAAAAGATGGTTGTTTTTCAACTACTTAGAAACTAAAAGCATGCTTTAAGAACACAGTAAACCACAACTGAACAGTGTTTTGAGTATTATATTGCCAATTTTAATCTTAGTCCAAACTCCACCTAAATATTCTATGTGTCATAGTTTCTCTCACCCTTATTCTATATTTTAAATTGTCATATGCACTGAAAATCTCAAAGCATTTGGCAGATTATTGCACAAATGGCTCATGTGTGAACAGATTCTGAAAAGTCTCGTGACTCCATTCAATAAAGTAGACTTGCAAACCACTACAGTGGCTGATCTTTAGTCTCCCTGGTTTGAATAAGCAGTTATTTCCTCCCCTCTTCCTTTTCTCCTTGTTGTGCATGCTTAGAGCAGACCTATTTCAGCTCCCTGTCCCCTAAGTTTTGTTGAGTTGAGACCTCATTGCAACAACAACCTAAAATTGAATCTGCTATGCTGACTCTGGGAAGTCCCCCAGATTCTAGTGGGGGGACTTTTATCAGCATCTATTATCCTTCACCCTCATTGTGGCCCTTGCCAAAGCCTGTTTCCCATCCTTTCCATTGTACCCACATCTGCTTCTACCACTAACAGGAGGAGGTTTGAGGTTTCCAGTTTCCAGTTCTCTTGGCTGTGCTGGATTCCCTGAGGATCAGTGATGTCCGACCAAGGCAGCACAGGACACTATTGACCCTTCACCACTAGCCTTGTCCTAAACACACAGCTGATCTACTCGGACCAGCTCACCATACAAAATGCATTTCCCTGGTATTAAGCCATTGCAGCCCCACAGTGCCTCCATAAGGCAGTCCCCCACAGCAGCGCTGCTCAAAATGGGTGGCCAGGGCTTTCCAGCACTAGTCACAGAATGGATATGGTTCATAACAGGATTTCTGCATTTCCATATCTGGGCTTCTATAACTTCATTTCGATTTCTGTTTGATCTGACCAGGTGGTATTCAGCCTTCACCCAGAAAAGACAACCGATATTATGATTCAGGTATGCTCCAGCTTCCTTTGATGAAATGATCTGCAAGGGGGCTTTATAACATTGTCCTTCCTCTTATTCTCTCCAAAAGATGACTAAAATCAGGCCTCAGATATTAAGACTAGTGTTTGAATTAATAAGCTATTTAATGCATTTACCTCAATGTTTTATTAGTTTAAAGATTGGCTTTAAATATTTGCACTGGCTTTCAACAATAGATACTTTGGAAGTTCCGGTATTCTTACTATACAAACAGAAAGCCTCTTAAAATTGAATAATACTTGTTCCTGGGGTATGTGGGGATTCCCACCATACAAACATCAACGTGTAAAAGCAGAAGGTTCATTTTACCATAAAGATAAAGAAACATGGAAGTAAATGAAAAAAAAAAGTAAGAATTAAAGTAGAATTTCTGAAGTGGAAGGGAGTCAGAATAACCTATAATAAGCACTTATTCTTTTGCACAGCTAGTGAGGTAAGACCTAAGTTAGGTGATGCAGACCCAAACAAATCCTCATACCTTCAGCCCATTTACATTATCTCTACTACTTCAGTCTTATCTCTGATTCTCTGCCAGGTGCTGTATTCAGAAGCACTATGCCCAGACAGAAATATCTCCACGGGCACACACTCTACAGGCAGCTCTAGGAGCACCAAGGGTTTGGGCATGGCATAGAATATTATATCAAACCACTCTATAGCTTAGGCTTATGTGTTCTCTTCACATATGAGTGGAATGATCTAAAACCTTCCCTCATTAGTAGTATTTACAGAGAGTAAGTACAAGCCCCCAACCATAAAAAAAAAGATAAAATAAATATTAGTGTTAATTATCTTTGAACATTAGCCCTTCTACTTAAGAACCAGGCTCTCAAAGTTAATGCTACAATAAAGAACATTCTGTATTTTTTTTTTCCTTCTTGTTTGGCTAAACTTACTGATGGCTTAGATTTTGCCTTCTTTTCTTTTCCTTTGTCCCCTTTTCTGTTGCTGGTAAAGTAATGCAAGGTGCCGTATTCCATCAAGGCAGCAAACACAAAAATGAAGCAAACTGAAACAAAAAGGTCCATTGCTGTCACGTAGGAAACCTTTGGGAGTGACTTCCTAGCAATTGTACTCAACGTTGTCATGGTCAGCACTGTTGTAATGCCTGTTTGAGAAAGAAAGAAAAAAAGACAGGAAGAGGGAAGTGTATAAGTAATCCAATCATATTGTTGCAAAAAAAACCCCACTCAAATCATCCCTTAAATCATTCATGAGGCATACAAGAACTGAGCCACAGCTGGGTTCACCGCTGATCACACCCACACACATCTGCGCTATTGCAAGAAGCATCCCAATGGATCCAGCAGCCACTGTGGGATCATACAGAAGGCAGCACCTTTCACCTTCAGTTGAAATCTCTCCCATTTTCAACACGCACTGAATAAACAATGACGCTGAGAAAGTTTGTGTAATTTTATAAATCTGTTATAGAATGCACACATAAAGCAAATGCAATAGACAAACAGGTATAAATAAGCACACAAATTTTATAAACACAAAAAAGGACACATTCAGAAAAAAAAAGTGTGTTGTTTATCAATGAGTTCAAACTTTCAGAAAACATGAGAAAAAGGAATAATGTTTTCAATTGTTTGCTTCTGACGTGTAGCAGATCAAACTAGATGGCCTTCATGGCCTTTCTGGGCTCATTCTCTAAATCACTAGGTATTTTTTCAATACTGTTTCTTAAGTAATAGAAAATGTTTCCCTTGATTCACTTACATACAAGTTAATTAAAAGAACAAGCTGGCCTTAATAGCAATGTGTTCAGAATCTCAACTATACCACTTTTCACTGGTTTAACATTTAGAAGGTGTTAACACTTTCTTCTTTATTTGATGCTTCAGGGAGATGCAAAGCCTTTTCCATAGTAGTCCAAAATTAAGATGTGACCTTTCCTTTCAAGAGCAATACTTGAACACACAAATAATTTGCTATTGACACGCACAGGCTTATTGCAAAAGATGTGTTACATCAGTCTAAGGTTGTTTATGGCTTTTAAATCAGAGCATGGAATCAGGGGTCGCTATGGGCTGATCCTGCAGCAGGAAAGCAGTGGTGATTTTGCAAAAGATTTCCCAATGAAATTATGTGCCTAAAAGGGCAAACAGACAATCACAGAGTTTTTTGAAAGTGCTGCGCTCCCACTAGATGCTTTTGAAAATCAACTTGGCATTTTTCTGCATGGTTAAGTATCTAAATACCTTTAATCATCTCAAACCTTTTGCTTTGGGAAACCACAATCTGACAGGATCTTCCAACATATACAGAAGAAAAAGGCCTAAGACTTTTCAGTGTACCAGAGCCCAGCACAGCCTCCAGGTGGGAAGTCGCACCTACCATTCCTCTTACTCACTTCTGTTCAGAGAGGACAAAAGGAGATGTGGACCTTCCCAGTCCTCTCCACTATGCAAAAAGGCATACGGGGGGCTGTCACAAGGAGCGAACCTTCCACAGCATCACAACTGCTTGCCATGATGGACCTTGCTTCATTTTTGCTTTCTTAATTTCTCAGTCTCTTTCTATAAAATTGTGTCTGTTTGACTGGTATTCTCTTTCTTCTTCACCAGAACATCTGCATGTGAGAAAAGTCATCCTACATTCTGTCAAACGATGGCTTCTGCCCTGGTGTTCTGCCATCTCCTTGTTCACACAAAAGGAGCTGAGAGTTAACTGCAGGGAGCTGTAAGTATGACATTGCAAACCTTTGTAGTACATGTCAAGCACATGACGTTAATACTGCTTAAGTGGGAGCATGAAAACTCTAGCTTAACCATGAGATCAAAGGCAAATTTGCTAAGTTTGTGGCATAGAAAAAGTACTCTATAAAAAGCACAAACTGAATACAGAACTAGCAGGACACTGATACAACAGTTTTTCCTGTTCCAGCTAGTGTCTTTCCAGATGGTACCCACAATGATGTCCAATGATTAGTCAGTCAAACAAATCTTATAATAAATTTCTATATCAAGATTTGAAACTATCAGGAGATAGTTTCACTTATTTATTCAGGATTTTAGCCTCTCTTTGCTAAGCTTTGCAGTACTTTTAAACAGCATAAAGTTAAGATTCAAGACTCAGATTTTCTTCCTTTAGCTTTTCATTAGGCTACTGAGCCATGCTCATTTTTGCTTACTTTCTTTCTCAAGTCATTAGTCTTGCAGGCTTGTCTGCACAGTGGTCCAGTTTCAGTGGGAAGGGCAAGGAGTTAAAGCCTGGACTCACCCTTCTGGTAGGGAACACTCCTGTAACATGGGAATGGTGTGTTCACAACCCCATAAGCTGATGAGGAAAATTAGCTCACATATCTCCCTTCCTAAGATACACTCTCGGCTCTTGAACTTTCCCGCAGAATAGGTCATACTGCCGTCACCATTTTTACTAAAAGCATCTGTCACTGTTAAGCTCAAAGTTTCTAGTCCTGGAGTCTCGCGCACTCCGCACACCCTCGTCTGTCGTGCTTTATGTGGGGACTACGACTCTTCTCCAAGGCAGCGCATGAATCTTGAACAGTCCAATGAAGGGAACTGATGCCATGCCAAACAGGTCAGCCAAGATGACACTAAGACAGAATTATCTCTGTAGCAGAACTTGCAACACACTTCAGTACTGTCTGTAGTAAAAACAGGACAGTGAGTCAGTTTTTGCGAGTTACATGCTTAACTACTTGAAGTGCAACTTTGGTTGCAATTTTTCTCTTCTGTCCTGGGCTTAAAGGAATAACTGAATCATTTCTTAACAGAATAGTAGTAGTAGTAATAATAATAATAATATAAAGCAACAACAACAACAAAAAACCCCAACAAAACAAAAACCAGATCTTTACGCTGTTCGCCTGTGTAGGAATGGCATCCTTTGTTCCACGATGCTAAGTGAAGTTTAATCATACTTGTCAGACTAATGATTTCCATATTGCCGTCCCCGGAGATGACAAAAAGAACATAAAGGAGAAAAAAATGTATTTATGGGAACAACAGCAAATCCACAGGTCTTGGATCAGGATTTCTAAATTTCCAGATTTCCATTCTCAACAGTCTCTCCTTAAGCCCTGCTGTGCAACCACAGCAGGATCCTCCTACTCTTAATCTTGCAGTTCAAGAGAAAGGGTGACCAATGGTCACAATCTGAAGGGGAATAAACTGTGGTTCATTTCCTCCCTGCTGTAGATTTGTACTCCTGGAAGTACCAGACTCTTCAAGGTTGAAAAAAGACATTCTTACCCAGAGAAGTCCTTGCAGGAACTGCATCCTTATTGATCCAAAATGACACCCATGAAAGAACAACTGTGAGTATGCAAGGAATGTATGTCTGAATAGTAAAATATCCCATACGTCTGCTGAGATCAAAGAAGATTGTCATAATAATATAATCACCTACAAATTTAAAAAAGAAAAAAAAATACATAGATGACATTTTAAATTGTTTTCAGTTGTATCTTCATCTGTTAGTCCTGTTAGTCTACACAGATACCACATGAAATAAAACTCAACACTTTGCCTTACCAGACAAGGTATGAGAAATTTCAGTTGTATTTCGTAATCCCACAAATGCAAACTGATACAGTCTCCAGTATTTTGGATCTGCAACTTCAACAGAGGTTTTCTTCCATTTGTATTCAATTTCATTTCTGGGATATCCATCTAGAATAAAACAGAGTAAATCAAGCGTTCAGACACAGTATATATCAAAGCATGTTTTGTGATCTCTGAAGTTGTTTATAAACTAAACCAGGGCTACACATAAAGTGGATCAGAGAGAAAGCCAAACTTAAAATTTAACCCCAAAATATCTAGCCTCAGTTTTAAGCCTAGCTAAATGTATGATCAATCAAAAACTATATAAATACAAATGTTTAGGAAATATCTACACAATATTCTGGAACTCAGATATGAAAAACTGGCTCAGAATCACCACTATGAATTAATACACAAATGTAATATATATTATCCTTAAAAGACCACAAAGAGCTTAAAAGGACAGACACTTATTAATACATAGTCCGATAAAATTCCTATTGGCGTTTATTGAAAATTTCTTTGTCTATTATTCCTAGAATGGATTTTTGTGGCCTGATTCACTGTCCAGTACTTCAGCTTTAAGGTGCAAAGTGCAACCTTCTTGATTTGATGTGCCTCACATGTTGCCCCATGTTATCTGGCAGAAAGGAAATTAAGCAAGACTTGCTTGTGTGGCACAACTATTTAATCAACAGGGCTACCAAAACTCGTTTAGCTGGAAGCACTCAAGAAGGCAGTACTAAGTGAAAACATTAATTTTAAAAGAATCACTGAAGTTTGATTTCATTGCCTGTTAGGTTCCGCATTTAGGAATAAGTTGTTTAGCTGTGTTCAGGTGGTTTGGATTTCTTTTGCCAGTAATAGCACATTTCCCTTAGGAATTTTTCTTTTTTTTTTTAAATATAGCTTATATTAAAGAAATGAAGCCTGGAAGTTGTTTCTGCCTCACATAAGTAAATCCCTCTGAAAGGCGAAGGACTTCTTATACTGATTAAGCATTTACAGGAACAGGTTGAAGAAGACAGATCTTACTTTTACTTTCAAGTGTACCACATGGAATTAATTCAAAGCTGGCAAGTCTGACAGGCATAAAAAATAGTTCTTCCAGGGCAATATATTTCCATTAACTGGAATGGGCATTGTATCAGTCTCCTAAACAAAACCATTATTTTTATAGTTGCAACTAAATGAAATGCATGCAACTCAACTCATTCATTACTGCATTTAATAATGCACTAAAAAATGCGATTAATCTAATCAAAACATAAACAGGTCAGTTCTTTCCTTCACTGCAAGGCTTTAAGAAGTAAACACTTGCTCTCTTGCTGACAGTATTTAAGGAAACGTAAAGCCTGAATGTAAAGAAACAAAAAGCATTTTACCACCTACAGCTTGAAAACTCCAGTGGACAGGAGTGTTCATCCATAGGAAAGTTATGAAGCTGAAGATAACATTCAGCGTTAATTGTCAGCCTGATTAGAAAAGGAAGGAGAAAAAAAGAAAGAAGAAAGATTATATTCAAATATCTAGACACTTCAGACTAGACAGTGAAGAAAATGCACAGAAATCAGTTTTGCCAATTAATAGATGTTAACACGTAGCCAACTGTGTCTGCAAAAAACATCCAGCATCATCTCCAAAGAAGAAAAACTCATAATAAGCAACCTGAGGACCTGCATTGTTTCAGTTGGCATTTTGAGCCATTTCAAAAATTTCAGTTGATCGGAGGAGGGGCATCTCTCAGCTCTCCACCAGAAATAGGGGATAAAAGGGAGGGACTGAAGGCAGGACAAGGAGGGGAGTTTATGATAGCAAATAAAGGAACTTTCTAAAGAATGCATTTGTCAAGTCAAACTGTATTTGGCATCATTGTATCTGGCGGCTATATACAGGAGAGAGAAAGTGGGGACACTCTTGGGCTTGCTCTGTGTTCATGGAGGCAGCGCTGGTGAAGACAGTAGCATGGATAGGAAAGAGCAGACTTGATATTTCTACTCATTTAATGTCTAAGGCATTCAAGTAATTCAGGTAACTAATACACATTTTAGAAGTAGTTTAGGACTCGTAATCGTATCAACTTAAATCACTTGCTGTTTTTGAAAATACTATCACAGATTTCATAGAATCATAGAATAGTTTGGGTTGAAAGGGACCTTTAAAGGTCATCTAGTCCAACCCCCCTGCCATGAGCGGGGACATCTTCAACTAGATCAGGTTGCTCAGAGCCCCCTCCAGCCTGACCTTGAATGCTTCCAGGGATGGGACACCTACCATCTCTCTGGGCAACATGCTCCACTGTTTCACCACCCTCACTGTAAAAAATTCTTCCTTCTATATAGCCTAAATCTTCCTTCTTTTACTTTAAAGCCACTACCCCTTGTCCTGTCGCAACAGACCCTGCTATTTCCAAAGAGCTTCCAAGCAACCAATGCAAAACCCAGTTCTGCTTTCACTAGGAAGCTAGAGTAAGGGGCTAGACTCCAAAATGCCTTCTTTGCATTTAAAATACCTCCTCCTTTGTTGGTAACACTGTGAAGAAGGTCAGAATATCTTCTAAAATCAACTTTGAAAATTAACATAATGCTTACATACTTGGCTATACGCAATACATACTAGCCAGAAAGGGATGGGAAAAGGAAAGATTCTGCCACATGCTGCCAGAAAGCTCTGTAAGTCTGTGAACAAAGTAGTTATTTTTCACAAAGTGTCACTAGAACCTTTCTAGAAATTTGTCCTGACCAAGAAACAGGTTTATAAGGGAAAGTATGTTTCTTGCCATATACTGGGTGAAAAAAAGAGAACCCCCTACACACATTTCCAAGCAAAACACTTGCATCCCTCTGAGGATGCTTTTCAAATTCGACAACTATGGTAAATGCATTTATTGCCTTTGTTTTCCATTTTCAACCTTTGAAAACAAAAAGAAAACAAAACCAGCCTTTTATTAATAGCAAAACAACTAGATCTGGGTTCACTGATGGGTGCAAAGGACAGACCAAGGACTACCCTCAGAGGACACTCAGTAAACCTGACTAACAGAATCACCAAGTCTGCTCCCTGAATTACCAATGGGGAAAGAGTGGTGGTAGAGGGGAGCCCATGAACACGGAGCATTGTCAGATCCTATTATTGTTCCTTCAATAACCAACATATGAACCTCTCAATGTTATTCCACCTTAGGCCAAATTCAGACTGTATCCTCACCGATACCGATGTCTGCATGTTACAGTGCTGGATGAATACTTGTTCTGCTGTTTTATTCCTAGCCCATTGCACTTCATAGCTCTTACTCTAGCACACAATAATTCTAACCTACTGCTCTAGGAGAGCTCAGATGATAGTTCTTTTGGTTGCATTTGTTTGTTTCTCTGTGTTACTCAGACCCTGTTTAAAAGAAATTGTACATTGAAACTGAATGGACATTGGAAGAGTAAAGCCCAAGCATGATTCTAGAATTGTTAGCTACAAAAAGAAAAAATATTAGCATGACAACAGAAGAGGCTTTTTAGAGATTTTTATAAACACCAGCATAATAAACTGTTTAAAAAGTGCTCTTCAGAGATATTTGTATGCTCTCAAATGAAGCATACTACGAAAAAATTGAGTGAAGAGAATCCATTTGAAACATTCTAATTCTTATTTCTGATGCAGAATACTTTTATAAATTGCTGAAAACAGCATAAATGACTGAAAATAAAGTAATTAAAAGGTGCTACTTTTTGTTTATTATTTTAAACTCTTAACAACAGAATCAGATTTATGGCATCCTCTGCACAGACCGCTTCTTGATCAGCTCCTTATTTAGTGCAAGATTTTTTAGACATATTTAAAAAATAAAACTGAGAGATGACACTAAAATGCTTTCTGTAGACTACAGCCTTTCAAGAACTGTTTGTAAAGTGAGTCAAAGATCAGTACAGATAGCCTAGATGGAAAGCTTAAAACCAGCCCAAACATCCCCCATTTGCCAAGAATATTTATTACCAACATGTTTGCTTATGCGTAATTTGGATGAACAGATTTGTTGATTTTAATAGCTTGCAAGGGTAAACATGCTAAGAAGTATATTCAGGACTGGGGCCTTAGCTTTAATCAAACTTCTTATGATTTTTATTATCTGAATATAATTTGGTGGGTATTAGATACTGAAATATTTAGAACAGAAAGTCTGCAAAACAACTTATGACTGCAGCTGCAATATGTTAGTGACAGACCGCCATGGTGTTATGTGCTATATAATATCTTTTTTTTAATCTTGCCTGTACCTAAATTATTAAAATTTCCTATCCCCTTTAATTGTCTTTACCCAATTATATAGGCAATATATTTCAATATTATTAACTTCATGTTTTTCATGATCAAATAATCTTTTTTTTTTTTCTCCTTTAGTAAACTCCCTGCAAATTTCTGTGGTCCACATCAAAAAAAAATGCTAAGGATTTGATACATATTCATTATATTGATATTCCTGGTCATAACAGTTTTATTTTTGTCTAATAAAAACCCACCTTAGAGTGTACAATACTCTTCCATCACTCCAGATTCGAAGCAGACGATTGGGAGTTGTAATCCAGTGAGCATCGGATTTCCTTGAGTTCCGGAAGAAAGTGTCTGGAATCCAAATTTTTCCAACCATATTGCTATTAAGCATAAGCACCTTCATTGAGCTGTTAAATTTTAGACGACTGTCATACCAAGTCTGAGCAAAAATTATATCAATAGTGTATTCCTAAAAACAGAGAAACAACCATATCTATGTATATGTTTACCAAAGTCTGGAAGCCAACAATTTTTAATTCATATATAAATCCAAGGCTACTTCTTCTATTCTCTTTTGTATTACCATTTGCATAGCACACAGCAGCCTGTACCCCCAGCCAGAGAAATTACGGGCTGATAAAAGAGGCCCACAGCCTTCTGTCCCTACCTCCTCTCCCCTGACACATATGGATTAGTTAAGGAAGAGGAGACATGATGGGAGCTTGCTGTAACTTGGAGGTCCCCACACAATGCCACCACCTCTGGGGCCCTAGACAGAAATTTAAGGGCAACGTTAATACTTCAGGGACAGACTGCGTTTGTTAAGACAGAGATTCTACATCTCTTAAGAAGCAAACCAAAGATACTGTATATACTTTTCCCCCAAAACTTTACAAATGCAATTTAAGATCCTTCAAGAAATTTCAGATTTTGAAAAAAATTCATGAATATGCGGGAAGTAAACATCACAGTTTGCAGAACTGTCTGTTACCATCTGCCTCGTATATCTACCTACATACACACAAAAGTATCCATCATCATCATCAGGAAGGAAACTTCCCTAAAGCAATTCCACTTTACTTACTAAAGCCTCGAGAAAGCTGCTTTTGTGATAGAAAGTCAAATTCCTCAGTAGATGTACGGCCAGAAAAGAAAGGTGAAAAATAAAATAAATAAATAAATAAATAAATAAATAAATAAATAAATAAATGGAAAACCCACAGCCTTTTAATGAGCCAATCTTTGACACAGTAAAACTTGAGGGAGATGAAGATTACAGACGCAGTGAGATATTGTTTTTCAAAGAATTCAGCCAGTTGTTCCCACACTCCAGACAGAGGAGGAAAGCAGCAGCCTCTTCTCTGCTGTATTTGTCACAGCTCCAGACTCTGACCTTAAGGGCAACAGTCTTGTTGATGGCAGATGTCATCTTTCCTGCACGGCTGCCCCATGAGGGCTCCAATGAGCAACTCAGCAGCTCCTCTGCAGGGAAAAAGAGCTGGAGACCAGACTTGGTGTTGGCTGTTCAGCTCTCAGTCATGGGCTGAGTGGGCAGGGGGAAGAGAGGAGGAGACAGTGGTTCAAACTCTTGCTTGGGCAAAGCGCTCACTACTAGCTCACTTGGTCAATAAAAATGCACAGTGCAGACAGTCAATTTGGTTTTTAAATAAAATAAAAGTGGAAGGCATTGCTGGTTGGAGTGGGGGTTTTGTTCATTTTACTTTTAAATAATCACAGCAGCCAACTGCACGAGTTACAGACGACTCATTCATTTCTGCAACTGGTACCATCCATCTCCCAGGAAAGTTCGTGAAATTTGGCACTTCATCCTTGAGAAGAGCCAAGGCAGATATTCCAGGACTACTTAAATCTCTCTCAATTTTCCCACCTCTCCAGGTGGGAGAAGAACAGGTTCAGGAAACCTATATGCAAGAGGGAGGCTTGCCCTTGCTCTGTGATGTGTGGCAGATAAATTACCATCTGGACTGTGGTAACTCAGTGACTCTCAAAGGTTATGAATAACTAGTGTACGAGGCAAACAGTGGAGGGACAGAGGGAACAAAAGTACTAATCAAAAATGCATTTTAGTCATGACTTTGCTCTAAATCTCTCCTTATTCCTTGAGAGGCACTGCCATCAGGGGAAGATTCTGCAGGTCAAAACAAGTCCTTGATTATTTTATTTCTGTAAACAACATTCAAGACACCTGTGAAAACCCAGGGTCTGTTTAACCTTAAAATTCAGTTTTCTGTGCTCATCTGTAGTGGTTACAACTGGAAAGGAAACTTGCCTTGCTGTAGTGCAAATGAGAGCCTGAGGCAGTGCACTGCAAAGTGTTCTAATGGGCTTAAATGGAACAGAATGAACAAAGAGTTACGTGTTGCCGTTGCAGTACAAATAGGGGGGAAAAAAGAAGTCAGGGAGGGAAATCAACAGACACGACCAAACGTATGAAAAGAGCAAATTCTCTGAGTTTGAAGGTGCTGCTCTAAGCAGCCACTTCACAGTAGCACTGCATTGTCTGGGAAAAAGAAATTTATCAAAGTGTCATTACAGTCAAATCCGCCCACGGCGAGAAAACTCGGGTTTTCGTAGAATACCAACCACCCTGACAAATTAAGATAAAAAAGGAAGAGGAGCTCGCAGATTATTTTGAATACACAAATCAAAGGAACAGCTTCAGTGGACCCAGATGCTTGTGTTCTCTTACCTTTCAGTATTAAATGTTTTTATCACACCCATGTATTACAGGTGTTGCTTAAAGAACTTTTTTTGGGGGGGGGGGAAAAAGAACCTTTGTTAAAATCCTTCATGATACATTTATGACTGTTCAAAAAGAATCTAATATATAATAGTTTAATATCATAATATTAGTTAATCGCTTATATCTCTACTATCTTTCACTCAAGTGAACTTTAGCATATTGGCCAAGCACATACATGCACTCCCATTGCAGGGGTGCAAGACATGTGCAAATGGGACTCAAATGTATACTAGCCTCCTTTCCAAACACAGGCTTCCCTGCAGAAGAGGCCAGGTGGCATAAGTCCAAATAGATCCCAAGCGGCCACCAAGCACAGGCAAACACAGAGGATGGTCAGACAACTAAGAGCATGCAGCTGTCTCAGTGTAGATACTTGAGAGTAATATCCTGAAAGGGAAACCGTGCTATAGCTGGATTATTTCAGAAAATCTAGTTTTGAAATGAGCCTGAAATTTTCAGATTTTATGGATTCATACACCGGATTCCCTTAAATTTCCATTTCCTGAAAAATATTTCCTATTTCTTTTTAAGAAGGGGAAATATGGGTCCTTAAAATTTCACTATACTACCTTTTCTGGGAGTGCTTTGTTTCCAAAACTAGATGAATAAAAGGCCTGTCTTTGTTTAGACACCATATGAGCAAGCACAACAGCAGCCAGACATATACAATATTCTTTTAGTGCAATAAATCTTTCTGACCTTCCATTTTGTTTTCCTTATTTTCTTACAAAAAGTTAAAATTAACACTCTTACCTCTACTTTTATAAGTCTTTCGTAAAACTCACCATTCCATGCCACTGCTGTCCTGCAACCATAAAAATTGGTTTACTACTCTCTCTTTCGAATTAAACTAATGATAAAATAGTCGTGCAGAATAAAATGGAATCCATCTATGGCTGTGTTCGTCACAGCCATAGCAAAATGCCCACTTGTTCATATTTAGCCTCACAGGGTTCAATAACCATGGCACACGTTAGCTCATATTTGGCATTTGATTAGATCACTGAACTCTTTCTTGCACAGCTGGCATAAAGAGCCCACCTGCCTAATTATTTACAGATAACTGCAATCCTCCTCCATCTCCCCTCTTGAAAAGAACATAACAAACTCCAAAGGCTGGGAACACAGCGGCTAATCACAGATTACCATTAAAGGGCCAGGCAGTGAATAAACTGTGAATATTGACAAGCAGGTGTATAGTCTGAGAGAAAATAATTTAATAAATAAAAACAATTACTTCAAATAAAGTAGGAACAGCTACTGTATGGGATTAAATGGAATCCTCAACATCAGTTTCATTGTCACACACAGTTCAATTACAGTCAGACATGAAAATGGGCCAGTGGACTGCTTTTTTTTTATCGGAAAGCTGTGAAAGGGAGGCAGATACCATCCTACTCAATTGTTTCTCAGCGCAAACCACATCACACGAATTCCAACATAATATCAATAAGGATGGAAAAAAATCTCACATTGCAGAAAATAAACATTTGTCTTGGATATTTTGCCTGGCAGACTCACAACTGATTTGATATTCCCCAGTAAAAAGTGTGGAGAAGTCAAGCAGTGGGTAGCTAAATTGTTGGCTGGATTATGTTAACTGCAACACATTTTGTTTAAGAACAGGAAAAAGTGGCCTAGTTTTCTGAGGCCAAACACAAAGGCAATGAAAAGACCCAAAACCAAACTCAGAACTGAAAAATTGTGTTAGTGAACTATACGCCGGCAATACAGTTCGTTACCAGTGAATTTCAGAGAGAAATGAATAAAAACATACTCGGGACCTTTCATCTTTCCTCTTTACCTGGTCTAGTGGGAGATGGCCCTGCCCATGGCAGGGGGGTTGGAACTAGATGATCTTTAAGGTCCCTTCCAACCCAAACCATTCTATGATTCTATGATCTTTGGTCAGAAATCCACCTCAACTTTTCTCCCAGATTGAAAATGTCACCTGAAAGGCACCTGGAGCTTTCTGGAGTGCAAAAAGCTAATTCAGAAATCTGTTTCATAAGGAGCCCCTGAACTCAGTTCAGTTACCAAGTGAGACATAACTTCATCTTATTCAGTTATCTGAGCTTCAAGCTATTTTCCCCATATTTCTTTATTCTATCCAGCTTTCTAATTCCTTAAACTGGAACTTTATGTGAGGTAGGCAGGGAATTCTTCAGAAAAAAAAAAATGATGAAGGGGGAACTAAAGAAAACACCGTACCACTCTACATTTTATGACATTAAGAGATGTGATTCAATATTAAAGACTCCATCTAGTATGCTGATTGAGAGGTTTAAACAGCAAAGAAAGCATAGACAAAACGTAACCACATCCTTTCCTAAGAGATAAGCACCAAATAAAGCATCAGGCATTAGCCAATTTATCTTCATCTTGCTAGTGTGCTGCCAATAAACTCCTGTAACCTTTACCTTTTCCCTCGCCCAAATATCTCTGGACATCAATAAGGGGCTATTAAGTAATTTATTAAAATGCTTAACCTATCTTTGATGTATAACTACTCTTAACAAAACATCTGAAATGTGGTTGCTCTCCCTGGTGGGCTGCTTTGAAAGCCCTCTAAAAAGATTTTTGAGCTGCTTCAGGGCCAACAGTGGTTTCAGAGCTTCATACCCACGGCTGGTACTGAAGCAAAAGTAAAATTTCTTGTTTTGGTAAACCCTTTTAGTTTGCTCACTAGAGCAATCTAAAGCTAGTGACCTTAGGGTGAGATCTAAATGATCCAACAAATCGCAGTGATCCTGACATGTACCTGTAATATCACATTAGTGATACTGCAGCTGCGGAAGAGGTGGGGGCTGTGGGAAATACACTGAAGAGAAGTGCACAGCATCTCCTCCCAGAGCCTTTTAACCGCTTAGATTGTTATAACTGTACAGATAGTCACCCTGGAAGATGCTATGAGAACATGGGGTAAGTGGAAGCGTGGCAAATCACATCTACGGAAGGTGAGGGAGTACAGCAAGACCTACATATACAGAAAAAAATCTATCTGCCTTCACATCATAATTTGGCATCTGTGCTTATCCAGGCCTTATTTTGAACATGCAAAGTGACAGATGCAAACAACAATATGAATAAAAGGCAAGATTTATTTCAATGCTTTGTGGATTAGAAACTGTAATTAAAATCTTGCCAATAGTCAAAAGATTAGCTAGGGAACTAACTAAAGCACTTCAGCAAAATCTCTGCTTTTATTTGTTCAGCTTAGACTTTGGGCATTTGAAGAGAGAATAAGGAGAGGAAGTAGATTATATATATAATCTATATAAACTCCCACACTGAAAATGATACATAAAGTTTTGGTTTGCTTTTCAATTGAAACTTGAACATTTCAGACACTGCCACTCATAGAAAAAAAAACCATTACACTACAGAAAGAACCAGAGAAGAAAACTCAGGAAAAAAAAACCAAAAAAACCCAAAAAAAACCAACAAAACCAACCCCCCCACCCCCCCACCCCCCCAAAAAAAAAAACCCCATAAACACATACATATATATTAAAAACCCAGGATTGAACACTGGTATGGATTAAGGGTTTGGCTTTGAGATTGTCAATAATGACTTATCAACTCCATTAACTGCACTTTCTAAATTCTGCAGCTACATATACCTTCCTGTAACTACAGATACTCAAGCAGTCAAAATTGGTCCCACAAACAACTTCAGTGGCAAAGCTGCACATTACTCAAGCGTACATGCCTTTTATAAATAAACTATAGTCTCAAAGGCAATGGTTCACCATTCAGTACGGTGCAACTGCTTTTAAAGCAAGATCATTGCACAGTTGCAGTTTGCTTTTTTATTTCCATGGTATTCTTCTGTCATGCTCCGAAATCCCAACACTGGCAGCAAGGAGACTTAGCTTGGTTTGGTTTCTACCCTGAAACTCCTGTAAGATACGTGATCTACATGAAATACAGCACTCCTATCAGTTTAGCTTTCTGGTTGATGCAGCAGTCATGCAACTCCGAATATCTGCTACACTGAAGATATAGGAAATATGCTGAAGATAAAAGAGCATGGACAAATGTTAAGAACTGCCTAAAAGAGCCTCTATTTCCTTACTGGTCCCAAGGGCGTAACCCTTTATAGGGATAACCCTCTACAATAGAGACTCTACTGTTATTCAAAAAGGTGAAATCACATGCAGCACTTACAGTATGCCAGTGAATGACAAACTCCAAAATAGTCCAAAACAAAGTGGTTTACATGTGCATTCTCCACAGTGGTTAAAATAACCACCCAGAATGCATGAGACTTGATGAAATTTAAAATCTTACAACAACAGAATGAAATAATGAATGAATAAATCATAGAATCATAGAATGGTTTGGGTTGGAAGGGACCTTGAAGACCATCCAGTTCCAACCCCCCTGCCATGGGCAGGGACACCTCCCACTAGACCAGGTTGTTCGAAGCCCCATCCAGCCTGGCCTTGAACACTTCCAGGGATGGGGCATCCACAGCTTCCCTGGGCAACCTGTTCCAGTGCCTCACCACCCTCACAGTAAAGAATTTCTTCCTGATACCCAATCTAAATCTACCCTCTTCCAGTTTGAAGTCATTAGCCTTCATCCTATCACTACGTGCCCCTGTAAAAAGTCCCTCTCCAGCTTTAAAGGTCAAGATCAACAGGCAGGGAAGTTACATTCACTTACTAGCAAAAGCACATTGCATTTCTCAATAGCTATTTTGTCAGTGCTGTCACCCCTGCTAACAAGGGAGCAGGGCGACACTCTTTCCAGGAGTGGGTCTGCTTCCTTGGCAAACAGCTTGGAGGAGCTGCTGGAGGAAAGAGCATCCAGACCATTCCCCTGCTTCATCAAGTGTGATCTTCCATAGCATGTGCTGTCAGGAGAAAATCCTGTAGCTGCCCAGCTTTTAAGAGAGGATGAGGTTTCGTAGTGTCAGCACAGATCCTGGCACCAGCTGTTGAAGGGACCAGGGAACGACAGCAGCTTTCCTCTGGAGCACAGCAGCAAAGGAGGCGATGATGACCTGTATGGTAGGAGCCATTGCCAAGGTCCATTTCTATTGCAGCAAGCCATTACAAGCTACTTATTGTAACAATCAAAGCACATACCCTGCCTTTCTTCCCGAAACCCAGTTCAAATCTAGGCCAGCAAAATCATTCCCACAGCTGGAATGCAGCATCACAAATTTCCATATAGACAGACGGATTAGGAATTAATAACAAAGAACAGGTGTGTAATGTTCTTCAAATTGTTTATCATCTATTTGACACAGAGATGAGAGGTACAAGACAAAGAACTAAACGTAGCTTGTCACAGCTGCAGACTCAAGGGAGGCAACCACAGCAGAAGCAGACAAAGTATCTGGAGAGGATATTAAGGCATCAGAAGTTACAATACGACAGAACACCCAAGCAGTCCATGCAGTTTTGGAGGGGAAAAAAAGGAGTAAATCACTCTTTCGGTTAGCTTTAGTGCAAGTCGGTACCTTTTCCTTCCCAGTGAAGTGCTATGTGGCACTTAACATTATTCTTGGTTCAGATCATCTCAGATCACAATTGAATTTTGCAGGCATTCGAGACTGCTTACAAAGGATACATGTCCTCTGCAAGGAGCTTACGGTTTGAATTTAACATAAAAGACAAGATTTGGAAAGACACTGGGGGCATAAGTAACAGGAAACAGATAACCCAACACCAGCGAGAAGTACAGGCAGTGATTTTAGGACAATAAAAGCTTAATTGTTTGTGATATTTTATAGCCTCCACAAAAAGGTGGAAAAAAAAGGGGGGGAAAAAAAGAAAAGAAAAATAAGTTTAAACAGGAACATGATGAGAAACAATGAAGCGGCTTTGCAGGCATTTACAGAAAGTTTCTTTCAACCATAAAGTGCAGCTTGGGAGAAAGCGGTATGAAGAGTTGAAAGGATGGGAGCAGAAGTGCGTGAGATCTGAGATAGGAAATGGCCTCTTGGGGGAAAAAACAACTAAAAACGGCTGGGGATAGGCTTTGAAGTGCCTTGAAAGTGAAAGGAAACTGTTTATGTGTAAGGTGCAGTGAAAGAGGAGAGAGAGAAAGAACCTGAGCAAGAAATGACTCAGGAGAAACAGTGGAAAATTCTCTCTGTGAGACATCTCTAGATGGTAGGAACGGAGCAAGGCTGCGACTGGAAAGGTTATAAAAAAAAGTTATCGTAACAATGGGAGTCTGGACAAGAGATTCTGTGCAACAGATTAAAAAATAAATAAAAACAAATCCCCTCAAAGTTGCTTTGCAATCAGAATTTGCAAGACTCTAACTGAGACCCTACTCCTCATTCTAAGATCCATCAAATCATAGAAAATTTGGAGATTTCAGGCCTCAGTGACATACAGAGTCGTGATTATCCACAGCAACTGAGAGCATGGAAGGGGAAAAAAGTGGGAAGATTTAAAGCTATGATTTAGCTATATTGAGCTAAGTAAACATCTGTGCAAGATGTGAGGGACAAAAGGCACTATTTTGGACTGGACAAAAGGAGATATAGAGAATAGCAGGCAACTGTCACAGAAAGGTTGCTGAATTTGTGCATGAAACTACCAAGGAGTAGTTGAGAGCAGAAGAGAAAGTGACCATGGAAGAAATCCTCCACAGAAGTACCATAGGAAGAGCTTTAAGAAGTACATTCACATCAACACGTAAGTAGATAAAGTACTGGGAACACAAGAAAATAAGGTGCTTGCTCACAACACACTGGCAGGCTGACCACAGATAAAAAGGAAGAAGCTTTGCAAAATTGTTTTCTAGCCCCAACCATGTACACAGCTCAGGACTTGCTATTTCTTTAACAAATCAGCCTTATGCAAATACAGAATGCTAACATCTGAACTCTCAGGTACTTCAAAGACAGTTTGGTCATTGCTCTGGCTGTGGGTGCTAAGAATCCGAGATGGTATAAACTGGATTTCCAACCAGCACATGCTGGCACATCCTACTGATGTCAGGGGAGTTAAGTCAAAGTAATATTTTTTTTTTCCATTATTTATATTGAATCAATGCCAACTGCGGCTTAAGTGATACAATGGTACTATACAAAAACAGTATTTCCTAAAGCTTGAACTAGTCTAACACAAAATTTAAGAGTGAGCCACAGCACAAAAAGACTGCAGCCTTAGGTTATAGCATTGCTAAATGGCACACACAAATTAGCGCACATTTTACAGCAAAGAACACAGATTTTTATGGAGTCTTGTGTAGAACCTTAACTAACTGCCCTGACTTCGTATCTATTAAGGGACAACCAGTAAAGAGACCAGGACAAGTACTAAATGCTGTTTAAAGTGGGGGCTGAAAAGATGCCTGTACTCTAGTTTGATTTCAGAAAGCTACCACAACATTTGTCTGCTGTATAACAGCTGCCTTTTTGCTCACCCCTCGCCATACCCTTCAAAATGATCATAGAAATTGGGAGCGACACAGGAACTGCTGTGCTGAGCCAGTATGAGCAGAATATTGCCTGTACTTGGCTAATTCCCCTGAAACTGAACAGGGCAAGCTTAGAGCTGCCTTGCAATAGCAGTAGGCAAACTACCTGCCTGCAAGAGCCAGACTAATCAATTTAAGCTAATTTTTTTTCAGAATAAAACAGAGAACATTAATGAAACTGTATTTGTAAAGTATTACTCCAGTTCCTAGTGCCGGTAAAATAAGAAATACTGAGCCGTATGGTTTTTGACATTTAAGTATATTTCATAAAAGAGAAAAAGGAATGCTGAAGCCTACTGAAGGAATATTTACTCAGCTGCTGTAAATGAACTGTGTCCATCAATCTCAAACACTCATCTAAGTAACACTCAATTAACTCTGACCACTTGCAGTGCCAACAGGCACCAAAATGATTGGAATCTATCTTTCCTAATAAAAACAAAAGAGTAAGTTGGGAACAAATTTATTATTCTAGCTTAATCCAAAGGAGGTGCTGTACAATAAGAAACAGGTAATATTCGAAGACTTTCCGGTACTTTTGTCCTGATTTATGAACAAATATTCCTGCCATTTTGAAGAGAATTGAACCAGTTTGCACAAAATGCACACACCTGATTCTCCGAAAATTTGCAGTGCTTGCACGCTGAACCCACACAACCTTATGAAACCTCATAAATTCTCAAACATGGGCAGGAGCGCGTCCTTCATGCTCTTCCTCTCAGTCTGTCATCATAAAGCTCACAGTGACAACGGTTCTCCTCAAAACGGTCGTCTTCTGACATGAAAGCAATCCCAGCCTCCAGGAAAAGCTTCCAATGCAGTTCACAAACCACGACAAGCCCTATCAAGCAGTGTTCACCCCGTCCTGAAATATTAGTATACGCTGCAGCATTTGGATAGCACTGTGATTTATTCTGTTTATGTTTCTTGTACGGAACTACGTTCACTTAGACACACAGCTCTCTGTAACAGACAGGGAGGGAGGGAGAGAGGAGAGAGTTCATATTTTTTTGTTTATACACTTCTTAATTTGCTTTTTTTTTCCTATAGTGTTTGTTAAATCCTTAAGTCAACGTGACTTGGTTCACACGTGAAACTGAAGTACATGCCTAGGTATGTCCAGGATCAGGGCCTTGCTAATTCCAGCATCTACTTCTGTCTCTTTCTAAGCCTCACCTTTCCTTTATGCTAGTTACTATTCATTCAGTAACAAAACATTTAATTTCATTCAAAAACAGAGTTAAAAAAACATTGATTTACGGAATAATGCACACAAACAGTGCATCTGAGTACTGGATTTCAGGGTAGCTTCAGATAATGTATCTTTAGGTTACTTATAGTCTAGTGTGCTTAATGTAAGTTACCTGGCACTGTAAAGTAAGAGTACAAAACCCTCAAACCTTCAATACAAATTTAGTGACTAGTAGAATAAGTGCAGTGACACACCTGACCACAAAGCATCCTCCACAAGTACAATAACATTGAGCAACCTGTATTAGGACACTGATCACATTGACACTTGAATACCTCAAAAAAAAAAAAAAAAAATTAAAAATCTGCTGCTAGTTGCTGCAACTTGAGAATGAAATGGAATTTTGAAGTCAAAGGATGCTTAAAATTCACCATCAGCACATTCTACACAAAGTCATAAATGGTACAATATGACAGGAAAAATTGTATCCTAACAGTGTCCAGGCCATGCAGTCTGTCTACCAAAGCAGCACATTGTGTATTCGGTGAATATCTGATTTGCTCAGTGGTTTATCTATCTTGTTAAAAATAAGAGTGCTCGGCTTCAAAGTATGGCCTTCAGCTTGCAGCCAGAGTAGCCTTCAATGGATAACTAGCAAAGATCATGCAACAAAAGCTAAAGCATCCGCAGAAGGGGCAGAAATGTTGGGAAATAACAAGGAAACCGAACGGCTTCAGTGAAGTGTAGTCCTAGAAATTTATCCTGGAATTTTCAGTCTGGACCTTCTAATACCGAGTTCCATTAACAAATACAAAAGCTGAATAAAGAGCACCATCCGCACCCACGGCAAGGGAAGAAAAAAACATGTGGCTTTCAAACACACTAAAACGGTAACAGCAGCATCATGTTTCAAAATGTTAAATCACAACTTAAAAACACATGCAGAAGCAAAGGAATTTTAAAACGTAATTTTGTTTCTGTAAGCATACGTATTTACATACGACGTGTACACTTACACACAGACAGCTATAGACAGACAGGTAGAGCATTTTCTTTTGGCTAGTTTTTAATCTATCACTTATGATGTCTATGCATCTCTATAGAAATGACCTTTCCAGCCCTTTCCCCATTTTTGTTACTTGAATATTGCTCCGCAATTTACTCTGTGAAACTCGATTAAACAGACATTAAGGACAGGGAAAGCATAAACTTTTCTCTTTGCTCTTCATTTTTGACACGATGCAATACTGCCTCTTACTTAAGGAACCTCTCCCGTATTCCTCCTCCAAAAATTTCTCTCATTTGGGGTAGCAGTCTTTTATTGTCATCAGTTTTGATCAAACAGAAATTACAAGATCAGGTATCCCCTTAGTTAAAGGAGGGCAAAAATGTCTTGGAGGGTGCCATACCTCTCCCAACCCACTGCACTCCACACTTGCATGGTCTTGTCACCAGAAGCTGTGGCACTGGCATGGTTCTCGCCTGGACCCCTTGGGGCACCAGTAGCACAAAACATTATGTATTTACGAACGCATAGGGCTTGGGGGGTGAATGCAGGGCAGAGAAAGTTACTGAGGCCCACAGGCAACATGGATCAACACGCTTTTCTACACAGGGGCCATATATCAGACTCTGCTACTTGTACCACCAAACAGAGTGGGGTTTTTTCACCTCGGCCCTGGTTGGGAAGGAAAGAGAAAGGTAGCAAGAGCCTAGTACACCTACATTAAGTGCTCAACTGAATGAGCTTCCACATAGAGGTAAACCAGGCTCTAAATATTCATTACATGCCTAAATTCTGCTAAGAAATCCCTAGACCACAACAGAGCTATTGAAGATCAAGACTTTGGCCATTAAAATGTACTTAGCTGCATTTTACATGACTGGTGCACAATGCACAGCACAGGTTAGCTCTAAAAGACAGATTCAAAAAACCTTTAGACTTAATGAGTATTAGAAGCCTAAATACTCCGCTGATCCAGATGCTTGTTAAAAATGTTTACTCAGGTTGCAGATGCCTGAAGTCATCACTTGCTGTAGAAAAAGAATTCTCAAGCATGAGGTGTCCATACCATCTAGAATTTTGTGTAGATCTTTGTTAAATAGTGAAAGCCAAAACACAACAGCCTTCAAAATAAATTCTAATGAATGTCATACATATACTTAAAGCATCCCTTTTGTGAAAGTCCATCAGATAGCAAGAGGAAAATAGACTGACTTATAAAAATAATAAAAATGAATCTCATAATATGTGTCCTCTGAAGCTTCCAGACAAACGCACTCCCTTGATATGCTGCTTCAGCATCACTCTTAGAAAAAATGCTTTCTACATCATGCCGTATCATATCCAAACTAAATAGTTAAAGGACATCATTTGCCAGAGTGAATTAACATATCTGGCAAATAAGTAATCCAATGGGGAATCACAGATATGTGTTCTCACAGTAAGTGATCAAATGAAGGGCTAAGGACAGCCCTTGAAATGGAAGCAATTTTTGGATTATTAGTTAACAATCTCAAACAATATTGACTCCAGGGAAAGTGCCTTCCTAATGAAACCAACAGCTCACATAAAAAGACCTTAGAGGGTCAAATCTGTAATTATTTTTTTGCTGAGAATGTTGTTTCCCAGATTAAAAAGATTAAAACCCTTTTTTTTGAAACATTAGTCAAATTTTTTGCATATATATGGTTTTATTTATTTTCACAAACATTTGATTTTTGCAGTGATGTTAGATGCTTATATGATCCAGATTCCTGGAGTCCAAGCCCAGTGAAAGCAATTGCTGTCTTATGAAGGCTATAGTGCCCCTAGACTATAATTTAAATTGCTAAGTAGTTCTCTGCCCATTTTAAAAAAACATATAATAGTTTTTAAAATTATATGCCTTAATGGCATTTACCTTATTACCCTTAGATGGCATGCTTCATTGTTATCTTTTATTTTTTTAACAGAAATCAGAAGGTTAGAGGGATAAACATTCAGTTGATATACACTATAACCATTAGGATCCTGCTCTCTAATGAAGTAATATGCCTTTCCAATATGGTGTTGTCCTTGCCTTGGACTAAAAGCCTGTATGACTGGCTTTTATTAGCACCAAAGCATCACCAGCCAGCTCGAGGGCAGCTGTAGCAGGTGTGCGAAGACCTCTAAATGAGTGACACGAAATAGTCCCACGGCATGGCTCTGGGCTGAGCAAGCAGAAGGCAGCTGCGGGCACAGGAGAGGCCATGGTATATAGCAGCAGGGAGATTGCCCAGGGGCTGCAGAGACAAGAAGAGGGCATGGGAGATGGGGCAGGGCTACCCTGTAAAGCCAGCCACATGCTGGCTCTTTATAACTGGAAAACTGAAGCTGCAAATATTTCTCATTTCCAGTTCCAGTATACACACACAATGCCTACTGGCCACAGGCTGAAGGACTTACATTGGTTACTGGAAAAGGAAGCCTCTACCATTTGTTACATCCTCACAGTATTTGCTCCCACAATAAGTTCCTTCAGAAGAGGGTAAGATGGAGTGAAGCAAAAGAGAATGACTGCAGTAGGAAGACAGACAAAACCAAAGACACCACTTATAACAGACGTGGCAACTGAAAAGTTTCCCCCACCCCATCACTCTTCTGGTCTCTCATGCATTTCTTTGCAGACAGCCCTGGCCTGAGACATGGACTTCCCTGCCACAGCCCCAGGTAAGGATGACCCTAAGTTTGTTAGACCATTATGCTGGAATGCATATCCTTTGCCACCGATCTGCATCACCTACTTTTGGCACCTTTATCCGTAGCATCTAAGTACCACTGTTTTTTCCAGCTTGGCTTACCATCACTGAAAGTCAATATTCTTCACCCAAGCATGATGACATAGATGCAAACTACAAGATCCTTAATAATAATCTAGAATTACTGTGCTTTCAACAAATGCCCATTTCATACAATGCACATCATGACAGAAAATCTAAGTGATTTAAGAAAAGGCCACAGATTCAACTTCCTCGTAAGTGCTGTTACTTCAGTGTTGGTACCAAATAGATACGTCCGATCTCAACAGGTCTACCAGAAACTAGATGAGATGCATTGCTTAACTTCTGAAGAAACCAGCTATGTATACACACACACCCCTGCACACATACCCACTCTCGCCCTCTCTGAAGAGGACACATAAGGCTAAATAAGACATGGAAAAAGGAGAACAGAAGAGTCAATTTCATTTTTTTTCTTTCTACACATTTGAAAAACAATATTAAATCACTGCACTGAAAATAGTTGTATTCACAAATGGTGGGTCAATTGTTGTTTTTCTTAACCCCAAGAGTAGCTCCAGGAAATTATACTGGGCAGAGATAAACCAGGTTTAAACAAACATAGTGAAAATGTCCAACACAAACTAAAATAAGGACCTGATACAATATCCTCTGTGTGGTCTCATTTTTTTTAAAGAAGAAATATAGTTTTTAAATTACAACGATTTCAAATAGGGAGAGTCTAAACATATTTCTGCAATAATCACAATCATATCCAACAGCATAAGAGTACACAATAAGAAATAAAGAAACTTATTTGAATGAGATTAGAATTATTTCATAATATTAACCCATAGCATCATTCAGATAAAGTTTTCTAGCAATAATCAGAACTTACCATATTGATTGGGTCAACTGGGCCAATGCTGTTAACATAGACATCTGTTTCAATTACCGTAGTTCTCACTAAACAAAACAGTAACCATAATAATTACATATTTAATTAACTCTGTACATTTTTAGTGTAATTTAACCTATTTACTCAAACAACAACAAATCTGATATTCTTTTATTAGATTCAGAATAATTAAATCTCTGGTTTGTTCATTCTGTGAAGAATCATATATGAATTATTGGAATTATCAACATAATTTTTTTATTTCATACTGCAATCCCCACCTGTGCTTTGTGAACAGATAAAAGATAGACATAAAAAGTATAAAAGGTAAGGGAAAGGAAAAAAAAAAAAAAACAAAAAACAAACCAAAAACTCTCTTCCAATATAAAAATTTAATCATAAACAGAAAAAAAATGTTTGGAAAAAATTGCTCGTACAACAAACCATGAGGCCTGGGAGCAGATGTGTTTATGAGCTGTAAGGAATCAATCTGCAGTGCTTTCTGTCAATTCCTACTGAAACTGTGTAACAAAAATAAAATAACTTTTCACCAGATTTCTTCAATTCATGCAACTACAGCACACCTAAGGATTGCTAATGTCCTTTCACCAGCTTGATTTAAACACCGCTTGAAACACCAAATTGAAAGCTCTTCACCTGAAAGTCGTTTAGAAGTTAAACGTTTCCAAACTTATTTGTCCTTAAGAAACACAGGGAAAACGCTCTCCCTGGGCAGACAAAAATTACCTGCTTTAAAAATGTATTCTCTTACAGAATATACTCTCTTACTTTGTACACTTACAGAAGGGCACAAAGTCTGACTTCCCATGGAAGTCACATCCGAAGTACAGATAGCACTGATAATTCCGGTTTTTTCCTCCTAACTGGATATAGGGGAAAAGGGTACAAATGAAAAGGTCAGGATGCATTTTAACATCATCAATTTACCAAGCATTTTCTTCTAGCTTGTACTGGAGAGCCAGAATACGGACACAAGAGGACATATGTCCTAGTCCCAGCTGGAATGAAGAGGGTTAATAATAAAGCTCTGCTGGTCTTTCTCTCGCCATCAGGCATGTTAAAATGAAGCATTTCTGTCCATCTGCAGATGGAAAAGGGGGAAGGTACAAACAGAAAGGCACTTTGATTTCATAGGAGACGGACCCTAGGTCATCAGATTTGATTTCTTTATACTGCAAACCATCAGAGATCGCCTAAGTGCTCTATAACAAACCTAAAATCTGAAGTAAGAGAATTTTTCAAATCTCAAAAATCTAAAACTCGAACTGACATACAAAAAGAAACAGGATATCATTGACATCCTTGCCAGCTACAATGACAGGCAAGATACATTTCCTAAATATCCCACGATACCTTTTCCCTGCCAATCTCACTTGGGAGGAAATTTTCCCTGGTTCCAAATCCGATTATTGGTGTGACCCTGCGCCTGACAGCAAGACACACCACTGCGGCTGCACAAAAGCTTTTCTGTACGACCACAGAGCACAGAGTCACTTGATCCCTATCCTGTCCCAGCGTGCTTCACGAAAAGTTTAAACAGACTCTGGGAACTAATTTATTTCTGGGGGGCGGGGGGGGGAAGACGACACACCAAAAAAAGTACTTCCTGAGCTGCAAATGTTTTCAGTATCTGCAGGGCTTATAAAGGAAGGGGGGGGCAACATGAGAACTCATATCCACAGACTGAAAAATCAGAGTGAAAAAATGTATACAATGTATGTGTGTATATACACATATGTATAATATAATATATTTTACATATGCCACATCTCACAAACAGATATCCTCTTCCTTTAATTCCGCAACCCTATTTATCCATTATTATCTATAATATCTATTTATCTATATAACAGCAACCCCACTGCTAGACCAGAACACAAGGAGGTGGATCAAAGTGTGTCTTGCCTCCTTGCTCAAGCAATGCTGAACCCACTGTTTTTTCCCTGTAGTAGTAGGACATGTTTAATTCTCCTTAGTGTTAGGAAATCTTGCTTTGTTCTTAGGTTCAAGTTTCTGACTCCAGCTCTCAGCACTGCCTAGCCGTGTATCACACCCCTTCTTCAGACGCAGGTACCTACACACAGTGATTAAGGTCACCTCTGAAACTTGCCTTCAGTATGCCGAACGGTTCATAGCTCATACTGCAAATCCAACCTAATAATCTGTTCAGCTTTAACTTCTAAATTTGCTCCGTCATTTCCAGATCCATCTTGAAACGTGGACACCGGGACTGGAAATTTTTCTAACAACGTTATCAGCGCTGCTTGAACATTTCCAGATATCTACTCACTGTGTTCCTTTTCAAAAGGGGACTCATCTCAGGACAATGCTCAGGGATGCATAGCTAAGATCTTACACTACACAAAATATCTAAGTTTTCCCCTAAATTACTGCTTTACTATCCAGAATCTCTCACCCCCGGGCTTCCTCCCCTCCACCTCCTTTTTTCCCCTCTCACAATTTTTGTGCTCCAGTTTTACTGAAGGAGCAAATTATTACTCTGCAGATACAACCTCTCCCTTTCCAACAGTCTTTGTGTCATCTCCCAACTTTACTACAAAAATTAATTGCTGAAATTATTCAAAATATCATTATTTTTTATCAAGACTTTCCTATGAGACCTACTATAGACAGCCCAGCCACTGATATTTCCTTATTAACAACTAAATTTTGAGATCTGTCAGTAAGCCAGTTTTTAATGGAGGCTGTGTCAATTTTATAATTTATTCCAGCTTGCAGCGAGCTCTACTTCATCTGCCACAAGGGCTCTCCTGTAATGTGCCACGGAGTTCAATTTGCCTTTTCCATACTGCTCTGAGTAAGATTATTAGAGCTATTAAGAGCCAGTGAAGAACCTGAAAATCTGCCTCTGTTGTTATTATTTTAATGGACCCAAATGATCCAGAGGAAGAGATCCAATTCAAGAAGACTGGAAGAGGCTGTTTTGTTACCTTAGTCCTTCTGCATGGTACAGAGCAAAGTACTTCCGTGAATTAGAAGAAAGAATTCATTCTTCTCATGTTCTTGAACTAAAAGTGATACAAGCCCATGAAAATGACAAATGAGAGAGGAAAATACTTTTTTGATACTCGTTTGACATCCATGTAATGACTATTGTTCATTTACTCTCCACAAAGAGCTAATAGAGAAAGATGATTTGAGAAGACGTTTCTACAGTGAATACTTCTTATTGTACTTCAAAAATTTGCTATCAGCCTTGAAAACACAAGGAGTAGGAATAAAGCTATTCAGCGCATCCTGCGTGAGGTGCAAAACAGTACAGCAAACTTACAGAAGCTTCTAAGGAAGAGGAGAAAGAGACACCACGCTTCAAATATTTACCCTGAAAGACAATATGAGCCAGCCTAAAGTAAGAAGGTGAGAGTGCAGCAGATTGTGTATTCAACAAAGAGAAGAGCACCAAGGGGCAGCTGCTGCCCGGGATAGTTCATTAGTTCCTAATGTGGCTGAAGCACAAAGGGAACGGGTTTGTTAAACACAATCTAGAGAGACCCACTCACACTTTCTAATTTCCTGCTTTGACACCTTTTCTTCACTAGACTAAGCTTCAGATTTAAAGGGTTTGAATGGTATCGAGCATCACCTAAGACAAGCACATTGCTAAGGACAGGCTTGTCCCAAGAAATAAATATAGTAAATAAGTGACTCTTGTGCCTGGAATTCAAGTGCAAAGAATGAACTTCCTGACAAGCAACAGGACCGGGAAAGAAGCCTCTGTCAGCAGGCACGGATCACTAACCTCCTAGTAAGGGATGATGCTGCATAATGCCCAGGCATATTCTGAATCCCAGTTTGAGTTCAAAATCTGTATTTTGAAAAATGTTTACTCTCGATTAGAAAAATCATAGTGATAAAAATCTACCTCAGTCATTGACAAAATATTTTAGTAATTGCACTTGCTATAACAAGTGCCTCTTTTTCAGCCTGTATTTATCCAGGCCCAATTTGTAGCTTTTGATATTTGAAATATCTCTGGCTGCTATATTGAAGAGCTCTCCTTATCAGTTATTCTCAGTTTATAAACCCTCATCTCCTGTCAGAAATTATTAACATTATTGTAAAAGTGCAGAACATTGGACTTCTTGTTGTTTCATAGTGCTCCATTTTCATTACTCCAATCCTCAACATTACCCAATAGGGTGTTAGTGCACCTAAATTCACTAACCAGTTCCTGTAGTTTACCACAATTCCCCATTTTGGAATGAAGGTATAAGATGTATCGCTATTTTTTTATTATTACTTATTGTGCTATTTAATTTAAACTAAGACCGCTTTTGATAATTTCATCCAGGCTTATTTTCTTTGAGCGTGTTTTCTATAACTCCTCATTAATTGCCCAAAGAAGCATCTCTTCTTGGTGATAAAGCAGTTATTCAGCAAATAAATTAGGTGACTACCACATTCAGGAATAACAGAGGCCTTCAATTTGTAATAGTCTTTAATGGAATAATATCATTCTCACAACCAGTTATCTAAGAGTATTACTTATATGGCTATCTGTATTGAAAATTCGGCCTTGAGTGTCTACAGCAAGCTTCCAGCTCCATCTCTGAAGAATTTTTTCAAAGTGATTTTGATGAAAGCAGAGCCCTGTTCTCCACACTTTTATCTTTTTATGTAAAAGAAACCCACTTTTAACAAATAATCCTACCCCACAACTTTCATTATTTCCATCATTTTCTGTGCAGTGCACACACCCAGTACCTTTAACATTCACTGCATATGCTCTTCTACATCTTGCTCTCGTATTTCCTTCAATTCTTGCAAAATATTTTTCATCTCAGAATACATACCTCTCTACCTTTACCTGATGGTTTCCTGCTTATTCGGGCTTATTACTTTTCTGCCTATATCATCCTTTCATCAATGCTACACTAAGAGCACCTGTTCCACAGAGCAGCCCCCTAATATCCTTATCTTTTCAGAATTAGTGCTTCTGTTAGTCTCTTGAAAGTCCACTTTTTGTTCATGTATCCTTTATATCCCTGAGTGCATGACGTTTCCCATTAGTGCACTGAGATGCAATTACTTACCCATGCCCTGCTTATAGGGCAATTACAACTATCCAAATTTCTCTAGGTATCCAATGTCTCTATGTCCATGAGCAATCATCCTCACTATTCTTAAAAATTCTATCAGTGATGACTTTCCTCAAACTGTTGACTGAAAACACTCCTTAGAGTTGTAGATATGTGATGATTATTCTCTATTTTTAATTAAACTTCCAGATTGATCGGTTGTGTTTCACCCGTATAATACACAACACTGGACATGAGACGTAGCTGGGAAAAATGTGCTGTACATTGATAGGCTAATATTAATATGTCAGTGTCCCTAAGGCGTGAGAGATGGAACAGTGTACAGCCAGAATTCTTCCCTTTAAAAAGGAAAGTTGAAAAACAATAGCTAGTTTGATGCTGGACAGAAGCTAAAACAGTATGGTGATAAAATCAGGTAGCCAAAAGGTAACGTTACAGTGAGAATAACACTGTTTTATTAATATATCAACACTCCAAGGTTGTATCTGTAATTAAAGGGATTCATACTACAGATAAGTGACTTCATTTGGCAAGTACTATTACCTCATACTGAGAAGAAGGTACTTTAATACCAGTTGCTTCATGGTCCAAGTACCTCAAAGTATGTTACATAAACTGAGTTAAAGACTAGTAAGATTAACAAACACAGCAAAAGAAGCAGTTAAGAAATCACTGCAACTTGTGGATATTTGAATGAGACAAACATAAAATGACAGTGTGGTTTTCTCCTATTAAATTTCAGTATTGCCTCTGATGTTTCAATTTTCATTTGGCTCTCTTTTACCATCTCCCTCAACTAACTGCATGTTTAGCAATGAACCCCCTTATCTCACTCAGAGACATTGAAATTCTGTGTCAACATCAGGAAGAAAACAAAATTCTGGTCTGGTATTCAAACCCAAAATGTCCGGGTTCAAAACAAAAAATGTTGCTATTGTAACTGAGCTTCGTAATTCAATAACAAAAATGTTCAGTGGGATATTATTGCTTTGAAAGATAATTGAAATTTCAGTTCAATAACCTTGTTGTACAAGTACTGACATATACTCTGAAGATGTGGAATCTAACACCAGACTTTATCCACATAATTGAAGCAGACTAAGATGAGTGCACTGTAGCCTGATTTTGTTTTTCTGTCTATTAAATATCTGCTGCAGTTCCCAAGTCGCTGGATAGAATGCGACACCTTCACCCAAAGTTGGAAATTTCATCTTATGTTGTCCAAAATTTCTTCCTTGTGGCAGAAGTCTGCAACTTCCCCTCCATCCAGAGGAGAGTCAGTCTTAACATTTGTTCTCCTGGCAACAAAGTGAATACTCCCAAATGCCTCCTGTGCTCGTCACTCTGGCTGATTACTCATGAACCTTACAGCTTAATATATTGGATGGAGGCAGGTCCCAGATAGAAAAGGTCAGATTGGTACAGAAGTATCGCATCAAGAGAGCGAAGAAGAAAAGGAAAGAGAGCATTTATGCGAGAGAACCTAGAACCAAGTGTCTTCTTTCAGGAATGAATATTTGGAATCCAAAAAGCTGCACATTGAGTTACTCACAAAAATGCACATTTCTTGCCCTATTGATACTCAGTATATAACCAGAAAACTGAAGGTAAGGATTACACCAAAATTCTTCCACGCCCATCTAAATCCATTTGACATGTCAGAATAAACTTCTCTTCCTCTAGTTTCTCTCCATTTCTTTGTAAGTTTTATAGGGAGGGGAGAGAAACAGAATTCTTTCTTCTTTCATTCCTACGTACCAGCTAAACATTAGAAGAAATCCTGGTGGAGACAGTTTATTCCCTCATAATCCCTTCGCTGCCTGTTGCATCAAGCAGTCAGATTAGAAAAACAGTAACGCTATACATCTGTCATACGTTGAGAACTTAAGGAAAAATATGCTGGAAGACCTTTCTTGTCATCTAAATGTTTGCAGTAAGTCAATTAAATGAATGTGAAGGCAAAGACTTACAACAAACTTCATGAGATTCACATGTGATTATATTATGACAGTGAGAGAAAAATTGCCATTCAACATGTTCAGGATAACAGTCAACAATAAAACAGAACTAAGAAATTTGGGGAAGAAAACAATTTGTCAGAAGCTTTCAAAAGAAAATACTTAGTTTGAGATTGCATCTTTCTGTTCTCCTACATAAATAAAACAAGTCTAGACTGTTGTATTGTTTATCGTATAAGCAGCTTACAGACTTACATGGCATTCCTTTGATAGGGAATGCCAAGTATTTAAGAAATAATTATGTCCTCCACCTCTCCCTTCACAGTTCAGGGAACAAACTCAGAGAAAATAAATTATTTTTCTTAGTTTGATTCAGCATGGACATAGTAGACAAGAGCTGGCAAGGTTTCCTGTATTCCATGTTTTCAACACAAGATTCTTCTAAATATTTACATTTAATAGTTATATGCAAATTGGTGCTTTGACTATTGAAAGACAAAATTGCCTTCCTACTGGCTGCAAAGTTTGATCTATAGTAATGCACTCTTCCCTCCTATATTCCTTTAGAAAGGATATAGTCCCAAGTTATATTTTTAGACTCTTCTGAAGTTTTTCAAAATCTGTGCTAGGGGAAGAAGAGAACTGAGTCGAGTTAAATTTGCTCAAAATACACACTTACAATGCATTTTCTAAAGTAAGAATAAAAATATCTAGGAATAATTCTTTAATAAACTCCTACAGATGCAAGATCAAATTTTTAAATAAGCATGGCTGGTTTATATCTGTCAGAAGATCACAGTTAAACAAAGCGAACTATAATTGCCTTTTAATGATTTATTATAGATTGCCCACTGTCTCCAAAAAAAGCAATACTTTACAGAAGAAAAAGGCATTGTAAATAGAACATAAAAAATCTACTCTTGCATAGAACATTATTTTTACCAGTTCCAGAAAACCATTGCATTTTATTGCTGTTATATTTAGCTTGCTATATTAAGTTTTAAAAATAGCATTAAGAGGATTTTTGCCATCTTTGAAAAAATGCAAGCCATCTCTGGTTCACATGTTCTATTTACTGAATTATTTCATGGGCTTACCCCCAATATCTGGACGAAGCTTATTGTCGTATCCTTGAAGTAAGGAGTCCAGTATGTGAGTTACATCCCCACCATGAATCTTTGGTGCAAGGACCCATGTTTTATTCACTGTTAGATCTTCGTCGTCCTCATCATCTGCTTTATCCGCTCTATGGTGAGTGAATAAAAAAAGCAAGGTTAGGAAAAAAACCTAACAAACAGGGAAACTAAATACACAAGAGGTGAAGAAGAAACTGCTAAAATATTGAACACTATTTAGAGTATTTTATAAAAATCTAAAAGCATTCTGGTGCCAACCGAAAGAGGCAGGCCCTTATTTACAACACTTTGGTTTATGGCAGTAGAGAGTGTAAGCTAATAAACATGTCAAGAGAGGCACTAACACATCATCCATACAAAACTCAAGCCATGAGTCAAACCCATAAAAGAAGCAGTAGGCATCCTCTGACTGTCAGCCTTTTCCTGTTTTAAGACCCAAAATGCAGTTTTCCCTGCATGCATTTCATTTTCAAATCATGCTACTAATATTTCTAAGAGATGCTTAATCATGGTCGTAGATACATCTTGGTGTCAAGAACATTAACAGAATCTCCTTCCTAGTAGCCTCCATTCTAGCTATGATATAAAAAAAATAAGACTTGTATGCTTATTAAAGTCCATTCAAAATTTAAGAAAGCAAACAAACTTTACATTCCTGTGCCATGACTGATCATTCACAGAAGCTGCAGTCATGTGTCAATGATGTATCTCCATGTATACTTCACACAGTTAAAATGTTGTACCATTCCTTTCATTTAAGATGATCATTTGTTAGCTACCTGTTTTACCAAGATGAAACAAATGTACAAGAAAAGCACTTGCGCATTCATTTACTGCCTTTTAGTTAGATAAGGAGCAATATATAGTTAATCACTAAGTCATTAGGAAAAAATCACAATACCTTGGTTGCACCTGCAAATTCAGTCAGATA
This sequence comes from Alca torda, assembly GCA_008658365.1. NCBI lineage: Eukaryota > Metazoa > Chordata > Aves > Charadriiformes > Alcidae > Alca > Alca torda. The sequence continues at coordinate 68,551,871 of CM018079.1, forward strand.
TCACTGAAAGGTCAAAGAATGCCTGGAAGTAGTTTTCTTTCCATTTGAATCAAATGAGTGTGGACTTAAGTATTCCTCCAGTGCTAAAGTCTGCAATCTATATTACTCATCCAGCTTATTTCAGGGAACTGCTATGGGCTTCAAGTCAAGCGAAGTGCATCAGACTGATAGCAGTAACTCTGACAGTCACACAATGTATCTTCACAAATGGACACTGGCTAGCCGTTATTACAGAACGTATGCAATCCATATAAATCAGTTCCAATGTTAACATAAGCACAGATATTCCAGTAAAAGAAAGGAATTAAATTACTGTCCTTGTACCAATTTGTATCGTACACCAAAACTAAAAATTTTACTCCTATATTATTAGAAAGGGATTTCAGGGCTTCTAAATTACAGAGACATATGCTCCCCTCAAAACTAAAGGTGAAATTTTTCAGTAAATTGCCTACAGGAATGAAGACCATCGGCACGTTCCACTGGTGACAGCTGAATGAAGACAACACTACGTCTTCAGGGGGAAAGGACAGAGATGAAGTAGGCACGCTGGGGTGTTATTGCACTCCTTTGTGGGAATGCACCAAAACAGTCTGTATTTGCAAGACCTTGCATTACGGCTCGGATAACACCAGCGAGTCTCACTGAAAATCAAGATGTTATCAAACACTGGAACAGGCTGCCCAGGGAAGTGGCTGAATCACTATCCCAGGAGGTGTTTAAAAGATGTGTAGACATGGTGCTGGGGGACATGACTTAATGGTGGACTTGTCAGTGTGACGTTAATGGTTGGACTAGATGATCTTAAAGGTCCCTTCCAACCTAGACGATTCTATGATTCTAATGGCTGTGGAAACTGCTTGGTGGTTTCAGCACACCTGCTTAATTTGGGAAGTGCAACAGGGAGCTTGCCACAGCTCCATAGGTTCACAGAGGACGAACAAACGGCACTGCTCAGATATCAGAACCTTCATACCTAGCTTGCTGCAAACAAGTCACGAGAGTCTATTATAGCTGAAAGTAATACTCATTCTAAATACAAGGTTCACTGACAGCTTCCCCTGTCAGTCTGAAAAGCGCTTTCATTCTTTTAAATTGAAATGCACTGTAAAATACTTAATCTTTACTGCACTACATAGACATTATAGAAATGTCAGATATTAAATATTTAACATTTCCCATTAGCAGGATCCCACTAATGGGAGCACTAAAAGAAGTAGGAAGCTAAGTTTTGTAAATGTACATTCTTTTTCCCTCAAAGGTACCTATTGCCATCTCTTTCATGTTTCGTTACCAAGCTGCTTTTTTTTTTAATATATTTTTGGTCTGCTTGCACTTTATGTCATCTAATTAGACAAATTAGCTTATGGTTGCTAATAGTGCAGAGGCAATCCCAGCCTTTCCCCAGGGGCATCAAGATGATGAGTAAAACTTAATTTATAAGCAGCTCTCTAAGGAAGGAGACATGCCCACTACAAAACTGACCTTTTCTTCTTCCTCTTTTTGTCCTCCATCCCACAAACAGCAGAAAGTAGAGCAAAACCACCAGAGCACTGTACAGACCCAGGGCACCTGACTTTTAGGATCAACCCAATTATTTGCAGAGAATTTGAAGTGGTGATGACACAGTTTTGTCCCATTTTAATGTTCTTTACACATCATTAAGAACAGCATAGATTTAGCGAAAATGAAAAGTACAAGAGGTCACGCCAAGGGCCTACACCCACCTAAACCCAAAAGGAGTTACAACCATGATACCTCCACTCATAGTCGCTTGAATATGTTGACATTTTGAAGAGTTCCTAATTTCATTTATAGATTCATAGGACAAGTCAGGTGGGAAGGGACTGTGGGAGGTCTCTAGTCCAGCCTCCAGCTCAGAGCATGGCCAGCCTTGACCAGGCTGCTCAGGGCTTGATCAGGTCTTGCAAACCTCCAAGGATGGAAACTGCACAACTCTGAGCAACCTGCTCTCCACTTCTTTCTTTTCGGCTATGTATTATGTTTAAATAAACTTGGAATTAACAAGAAAAAAATAAAAATGCAAATATATTTCAGATTTTTACTTTCTTGGTTGCTTGATTGGAGGACCTCTGGTCCTCCAATTTTAAAACTCTGAACTACAAATAGGTATACAGATGACGATACTGATAGCTTACAGAAAGCTATTAATAATGCAATACCAGGAGGAGAGGGAAAAATTCCATCCCAACATCCGACAGCTTTTCCGGTCACTAAGTAAATCTGTTTAAGGAGGCACTTTTATTAGAAACAACATTTCTTCACTCAGTATCTGATCTGACAAGAGTCTTGACTTAAAATGTGCATTTCCTACTATTTACATGGAACTACCTTGTTTTACCTAGAAAATGTTATACATGAAAAAAGTGCCAGTTGCTAGAAGAGAAATACACTAGACATCCATACTCGTACACTAGGTTAACAAGAGCTTGTGGCTCACTAATCCATTAGCTAAGCCGGCAAAAGAACCAACGAAAATCAGGAATTAATATAACCAAATGTGAAGGAACTGGACTATCATCGTTCCACACAGTGAAAGGAGCTATTCTCACTCTATTTGTTCTTACCTCACTGGCCTTTTCAGAGATGATTGACTGTGATTAACCCATCTCGCTACCAGAATACCGACTTCTCAGCTCTTCTTTGGAATGTGCCCAAGACCACTGAGCATGTAATAAAGACTATAACATCTCTGCCGTGATGGTGGCACCCAGTTCTACACTTTCAATTCCTGAGCCGTAGCCACTGACATGTAGCCACAGGACTCAGATAGACAGGAATGATGCTGGCTGGAAAAAGCAAGTGACCAGAATTTATAGAAAGTCTTCTGTACGCCCTCCAGTGCACATCATCTGGCAGCTTGAATTCTCAGTCCAGAGGTTTCAGGACAAGTTGCATAAAGCAGCTAGCTCCCCCAAAAGAGCACCTAAACACACAAAGGCAAAAGGACAGACACTGTGTACATATTCATTTCTAGTAATCTGAATTACTGATCTTTGTCACGCTAAATATATTTAACCCACTCTGTTTCAAGTGTAGGAATCCCTTCAGAATTACAGTCAGCAGGACCGGTTGAGATGGTGTTACCAAGATCTAACTGAGGTTGCTAGACTGTGTTCTTTAGAAGAAACATCACTTTGGAAAACAGGATGGTTCAAAACTCTTGACCTTTTACCTGAGTTTCTGTGTCTCACATTGCAAAGTCTGTTTTTTTCCCCAGGGTTTGAAATGGAGTAGAAAGAAAGGCAGAAGACAGGAAACTTCATTCCAAACCAGAAAATAAAACGTTAAATTCAGGTGTGCCGTTCAAATATTTAGCAACACTTAACTTGGGCTGAGCACCTTTTTACGTCTTTGCAGTTAAAATAAATCTAACAAGCCCATGAAGATTAATGTCAATTAACTTCATCCTAACTTTAACAGTAAGCACTTTCCCCTCTCTCACAACCTCAGGAAGAAACGCAAACTTAATTAAAGAGGAATTCTTTTCCTTTCCAAGTTCATCTAAAGGTTATTTCACTATACACAGAACAGAATACTTGATCCTTTCTCCATTTACAGTACAATATATTTTTTTCAACAAAGTTCACTTAGTAGGTATTTTTCAGAATGTCTGTAGAGACAATGATTTAGAACAAAATTGTAACATAAGACATTAAAACATTTCTGTTCCATGGCACAACGCTATTTTACATCTATAACTGCGGGTGTTAATTTTAATGATTTTTATAAATAAGAAAGAGACCTAACGTCTTGACACGCTTGTCGTTGTAACACTTCAGCTAGCCTCATAAACTCAACTGTATACATGCAGTTTACTGTTAACAGTAATTAGACAAAAAGTGCCCTAATTATGCTCTCTGTCCTTCAACTAATTGGAGACATTACCATGACTAATAAATCCCTGAGCACAAGTGACTAACGACTAAAAAAGTCTTTTCAACATCAGGCAACATGCTCATCTTCAGACATTAATATCACAGGTCTTTGTTCTCCTTTAAATATGAGAAAAAACAATCAGATGAGCTTTAAGTTGCAATTAACATCTGTCAGGTTATGTAGTGAACTGGAAAAAAATGGTTATAGTGAAAGTGCTCCTACTGCTATTTGCATCATGCATATCAAAGTATTAGACGTAGAACTACACATATAGCATAGGTGGGAGTACTCAAACACAGCTAGGGATTAATTTAGTTGTCCATACCCAGGCTCCTGTTCTCACCCAAGACACCCAAGGGTATTCAGTCCTCCAAGCAGGGTCGATTTATAGGGAACCCACAGACTTCTGGAGAAGCTGTAGAAGCTGGTCTGGGAAACTTAGTTATCTTCATCAACATTTCATGCCTGTGAGCAAGCAACTCAATCAAGCCCACAGTGACCCTGAGGTTTAAACAACACTGCACAGTAGTTCTGTCTAATTGGAGATACAGTGTTCCTTCCATACAATGAATGCTCTGATGATCATTCAGTAAATAAATAAATAAGAAGGAAAGTCAGGGTTTCACATAATTTCTATACTGAAAGAGCTGAAGGGAACATAACATTTTCATTTTTGCCTTACACATGCCAATGAAAACCATGAGACAAGTTGTGTTAGTTCATTTAGTTGAGGATCTTGTTCAACAGCAGCCAAAAGCTGTTGCATCAGGAGTTTTACCAATACAGGGGTAGGGCACAGTGACACTTCTCTAAATCACAAAACATGCCTTGCGATAACTGTTATTCACTGATCGTGCTTCCCAGCATACTACATTTATGTCCTTTGTCTAGGTATAGCACAATTTAACTTTTGTTTTCCAGCGCTTAAAAAAAAAAATTACTGTTTTTCTCAACTTTCAGACAAAATGGTAGTGTTTTTGAAATTGTAAACATGGGAGAATACTTTGTTAGCAACAGTCCAATTTCAGAGGTTTGTCAAAATACTGCATTTAATCAGAAAATGCTTCAAAAGAAGTCAGTCAAGACGGACAAGGTTTCCAGGGAAGGTTCCAACCTGTCAGACATCTTACTCCAGAAGACCAAACGTGATATGCTTGCATGTGGTAAAGAAGTATATTTCATGGCCCTATCAACAAGAGTACAGAGGTTGTCTGACCTAGACAAACCCCACACATGAAAAAAGACCTAGAGATTGCTGAAAAACAAAACATGGTCACTGAGACCCCCACATCCAGAGTCATACATTTTTACAGATGCTGGTGATGACTCTAATTCAGAAGCCAAAAAAGTAAGTACTTAGGCATGTGGCACATGCAGGACCGGGTACAGAAGAAAAGCTGAACTCTAGAAGGATGATAAGTTTAACCAGTGCCTGAGACAGCAGACGCTTCCTTAAAGACAGAAAAATACAACTTCAGCGTGGTAGGAATCAGCAATTACTCTTATCTCAGCAATTTAAAATACATATTTACGTATTTCCTTGGATCTCCCTGAGATAAAACAAGGGCCTCAGACAGATTTGTAGTATCCTTCAGAAGCTGAAAAAGGACTGGAACTCCTGCACATACACAAATATTAGTTCTTTTCCGTAGCAGCAATAGCAGCAGGACAACATCGTCATGACTGCTAGAATAGGACACAATTACATTTTTCTTCAGAAGATTTTCTTGAAAGCTTTCTTCCACTGCTAGCTGTCAATGCTGGACAGTTTAAACATCTGTCAGGATTTATCTTCCGAACTTGATGGCTGACTTCATACTCATCGGTTCTACTATTTCTGCAGAAATGAACTCTCTTTTGCATTTCATCATCAGCTTCTTCACTAATATGCTCTATTCATCACAGAAAATTTCTCGGAAAATAAGCATAACTGCAAGCAAAGAAATGCAGCTACTGAAAATACGTCTCCAGAAAGCATTACTTGCTCTTCTTAATCCTGTGGGATTTAAAGCAACTGATGTTGTATTCCTTCACCTTCATCCTTCCTAAACTGGTTTAGACACTCTCTTGACAAAAATTTCTTTTCTCTTCCCCCCATCCATTCCATCTCAGATGCTTTTATCAATCTGTTTCCCCCTCCTTCTGCCTTGCCAGACTCCAGCATATTCTTTGGTGTGTCAAAATGTATTTCTCTCTCCCACTGAAGTATGTTTTACTTATTCCCTACGTCTTTTTTCCAGTATACCTACCACATATGTTAGGTCGGTTCTTCTTCTGGATGCACATACTGTCTTGTGCTCTTCGCCATCTCTAATGTCATATTTGTCTGGTTATTTATAATTTCCTGCCCTGATTCCTCATTCCCCTCTCCTTCCTGAGTTTTTACTGAAGGGATGAATCTGGACATTAAGTCAGCTGTAAAATTATCAGGGGAAAGTGTGGAAAAATATTAGAAATTCTAATACAGAAAGGAACATTAGATTTTTAGGACAAGCTATATAAAGAAGTTCATTTAGTATTAAATAAGTAAAGCTTTGTTAAAAAATAAAAAAAGAACAATCATAGCACTAGCAGAATAAAAGCAGGTACCTCTGCTGTTCACTCCCTGTAACGAAAAATGTTGCCTACACATTTGAGTGTTTAGACTATCAAACTTGTGCTCTCTTAATACGTATCTCAAGCATCAGGTGATCAAGCTCTTTTGAGCCATTACAGCTTTGAAGTACATCTCTGAAAGATATGAAACATTTTCTCCCACACGCAATAACTTCAGTACAATTAATTTCAGTCCCAGCAAGACCTTCACTTAAAAGGATTATCACATTTCTTATAAAATGATCTTCAACATCTCTGTGATACTCATATAACAAAAACTTTACTGAACAATATGACCAGAGTTCACTCTGAACACTTAATAAAGGTACCACCTGACTGCAAAGAACATTTATAGAAATCTGAATTTTTAACATTAAGAACAACAGGTATTATTAAGGATTTGTTCCAGAAGAGCAATTTTGTTCTGAGATCCACACAAATTGCTCTCCTGCAAGTCAACTTTCAGATAATGGTACATATTATTTGAAATTGCACTGGTCACATTTGTTATTTAATTCAAATGGTTTTTGAAGATCTCACAAAAATAATCATCTGGACTCACAGCATCACGGATATTCTTTATCCATAAGTCCTCACATACAAGACAGAGTTAATCTTCTCTCCTTGAAAGTTCATCTAAATGTTGATATGCTCAGACCAGTATAACTGCCGCCTATACTCTTATGAAGTTGCAGTCCAGAAATCAATTGACATTTTTCCTCACATCTATCTAGCCCAGTATAGGTAATTCTCTGTGCCAGTTCAGAGCTGCTGGATTCTCCAACATATTCAGCTTGATTAGTATAGTGATCTCTTCTCAAATAGAAGATTTGACTGTCTTAGTAAAAATAGCTCTTTACCTCCATATCTGGTCAGAAAAAAATTCCTCCCAGTTTTGTAGACCTGATGGAGACAACTACCTGTTTCTGCACGCCTCTCTCTTATGCTATACACTAGAGAGCAAGAACCTTGCACTAGTAAGATATCAAACCACAGCGGGGGGGGAAGAAAAAAAACCCCAAGCTGAGTCCTGCTGTTTTCCACAGAATTATGCAATTTAGAAGGGGTCTTTGGAAGTCACTTTCTGCTCAAAGGAGCGATACTGAATTCAGACCAGGATGCTTAGACCTTAGTCCAGTCAGGTCTTGGAAAATGCCATGGGCAGAGATCCCACAACCTCACTGAACAACTTGTTCCACTGTTTAATTATCACAGAATGGTTCGGGTTAGAAGGGATCTTAAAGATCACCTCGTTCCAACCCCTCTGCCGTGTGCAGGGACACCTCCCACTAGACCAGGTTGCTCAAAGTCCCATCCTGACAGTTAGTTTTTTTTCTTTATACCTAGTTGTGATTTCCCCTGTTGAAATTCATCACCATTGTTCCTCATCCTCTTACCACACAGCACTGCAAAGAGCCTACCTCTGTCTTCTCAGTCCCCTCCCCATAAGTACTGGGAGCTGCTGCTGGGTCCCCCCAAAGCCATCTCTTCTCCAAACAGAACAGCCCTCTCCTCACAGGGCAAGAGCTCCTCCCTGACAAGCTTGGTAGCCCTCTGCTGAGCTCTCTCCAGTTTAAGCCCCAAATGATGCAGTATCTAGATGCCGTTTAACAAGTGTGGAGCACCTGTTAAGTGAGGGAGACGATCACTTCCCACAGCCTCCTGAGCGTGCCCAGGAGGATGCTGTCCCTCCTTGCTGCCAAAGCGCCATGCTGTCCACCAGGAACTCCAGGTCCTTTTTGGCAGGGCTGCTCCCCAGACAGCTAGTCCTCAGTCTGTCCTGCTGATGGGGGGCTTTCCACACGGGTGCAGGACTTAGAACTCATCCGTGATGAATTTCATAATGTTGCTGTCAACCCAATCCCCCAACCACTTCAGCTCCCTCTGAGCAGCAGCCCTGCCCGCAAACATATGAACTTAGGAGAAACAATTTTTCAACATGAAAAAAAAGTCTTCAGGAAAGGCTATGCTAATATTGTTATTCCTGATGCTCTAAGAAGTTCTTGTTCTACTCCAGAGAAGTGAGGAAGCAGGAGCTTCTCACTTCTCTTTCCATGTTCTTATTACAAACTTGCAGAATGTGTTGTGTGTTTTGTCTTGGCTTACAAAAACTGAGTATCTTATTGATCATAACACCCACATTTGCAGTGCAAGTACACCTGTTCCTCTGTTCTGAGAAAATCATTACTACAATATTTCAAAGCAGTTCTTTGCCTAGGAAGGTACTTGAAAGTACCCATTATCTCCAGTAAGTAGGTCCTTCCTTTCTTCTAGTACAACCATTTCTAATGCTAGCTGAAAAATTAGTAGGGGCCTTTATGCCAACTATATTTTAATCTTAGAGATCAAATGCATTTTATCATTGTAAAATTTTCAGACAAATATGTATTCATCTTCCTCTATGTGATGGCTGTCTTTTAAGGAAAGCCTTCCAGCCACTGCATGCAACAAAACCTAAAATTTATCAGGAAGATAAAGTAGACCTTAGGATAATCTGTACTGCCTTGACTGAAAATGAAGTGTAAACTTACTAAAATTCTTAGGGAGATTTATTTCAGATGGATTTGAATGAAACCTAGAAATGTAAACTGGTAAGTCTTTGTGGGTTTTGGCCAGACCATGCAATCAAATAATTAAAATGTAAGCAGCCATATTCCACTGTTCATCCAGACCAAAAAGCGGGGAATAAACGAAGATTCGGAGAACAGAAGATAAAAGAATAACGGTAGCAAATTATAGAGCCTAAGTAGATATAACTGAAAAGGGACAAATGATATTAAATAAGGGATAAAATATCCCCAAACTGCTAAGGAAGGACATGATGATGAAAAGTCATCACCTCTCTGGATATCTGAAATGTGTGCTAACTACAGCAGTATCAGATCTCCTGGGAGTTTCAGAGTAGGATCTCACACAAAGACAGACCCACATAAATCCCTGTGCCACATGTCAGCACCCCCTTCAAGAGACTGCAGATCCCTGTCTGCACTTGACTGATGAAAGGTTAATTGTCATCAAGTTCAGAATGAACTGATAGATTGTTGACGGGTTAAGTGCCTTGATCCAAGAAACACTTTCCATAGTGGAACTAGACTTAAACCAAACCTAACATAAATGAATGCTGAGAACCATAACCTCAACAAAAAGCACACACCCCAATTAAATGCCATCCCACAGTCACTGTAACATTCACAAAACTGCAAAGTCAACTTCATTAGATCTCTACTTTAAAATGTCACCAGCATCTCAAGAAATGTATAAAATGAGTTCTCCTTTGTGAGACATTTTGAGTCATTGAAGCTACTGGTATTTCAGCTTATTCATGTGAACATTTGTTCTAACACAATTCATTGCATATTTCCTGCAAAATCTTCAGGTAACTAGGAATCTACTATGGCCCTTCACAAAAAGTAAGCTTATTTGAAATGGTTCCAAATTCTGGTAGACATAGGAGCAGGTATCAGTCTCCTGCCACAGGAGGCAAAGAAATATGTATAGACTGAAGTAGCAACAGAACCAGAGGCTTGCACTGAACTGCAGACTGATTGTGGCATATAGGTGAATCTGGCTTAAAATAACAGAAAAAGCCATACAACTGCAATAACCAGGCAATGACAACATGTCCCCAGGAGACTCATGGTGAATGGGCTCTACTGAAATTTTAGTGTAACTGTCATTAGGCAATTAGGGAGTAATCCAAAGGTCAAGGAAATTAATGAATAATTGTACAAAGAGGTGAATATACTCCATAAGGGCTAACGTAAATACCTAAACCACGTAATAAAAAGCTTGATTGCTCTCCCTCTCTCTCTGCAAGCAAAATTATCTCTTTTCCACTGTAATTTATTGTGTATTAAGTATAACACGTATCTTTTACAACAGGAGTATTCCACCTCTTGTCAGACGGTTGCCAGAACTGTTCCCGCTGGATGCAACCTACAGGCCAGCAGTTGGATGGTCCTTGACAAAGCAAGAACCTGAGCTACAGGTCCATAGCTCACCTGCAGCAGGTCTGATACAATCCAGTACATACTCGATGGCTGTATGCTGGTGAGATCAGGTACTTTTCTCCCCCATGGAACACACTGAGGCTACATTATTTTTAAAAAACATCTACATAATTTATTCTGCTGTGTAAATATGGCATTGGACAATGAAGAAAAAAATTTGTCATGACTCATAGTGACAGTTAGCCACCTAATTTAATACTTAATACTACAACTTTTTCCTAATATAAATTCCATCCAGCTGAACTTTATTCTGAAAGATAAATTGGACCATAATATTACATTAATAATAATAAGACTTAATCCCTCATGGTACGCTGCCTTAAATAAGAAGAAAACCACATTAAATGAAAGGAGTAACAATCTATTTAAGACGTCAAGTAGTTTAATCCAAAGGGGACGTATCTCGCGTTACCTCAGATCATTCCTATTCACTATGTCCGTCTGTCTACCTGAAAATAAGAAAAATAACTGCATATAAATTTAGAAACACAGAATTAGCCATTCTCACCTTACCAGAGCTGAATGCAGTGGAATGGAAAGGATCTGAGGATCAAGGCAGAAAGCAAAAAGAATGTGAGGTACACCAGGGCAGGACTGGAGCTAATGCTGGGATAGAGTATCTCAGCAGTGTGAAGCAGTAGAAGGGAAGTAATCTTCTGTATGTATCTGCCATTAATGAGGCTAATATTTATATAATCTAGCAATTTTTGAGGTCTGTTCTTCAAAGAAAAAGTGGAAGGGTTACAAAATGGTTAAACAAACAACTCACTATTTTCTGAAGAAATGTAAGTAGCTCCGTTGACTTATCTGAGAGAAAAATGTAAGCTGCTATCAAGTTGCCTCTTAAAGTACATATACCTAGGAAATACTTCTAAGAATACTTAGTATGACTGTAGCATGGGTAAACCCAATTCAGTGGAAAATTCCACTCTGCACAGAGCGTCTCTGATTGTGACACATTTGTATAAAACTTTCATTTTGGACTAGATCATTCATCCTGCAACAACTGCTAGGCATGTAACTGCACTGCAGCTTCTCATCTCCGAGAGGTGAGGAGGTTTCTTTGAGCAAATAAACTACAGCGTATCGTGAAAGACTAGGCTGGAAAGAAAAACACAGCAGGATATTTTCTGACCAAAATGCTGATTCCTTTAAGAATTTTCAGGATTCATCTGAGGTGCTCTGAGTTCTCATCAAGGCAAAACTTGGCAGAGGCAGACAGGGCAAGGAAGAGCTTTGGTGATGGCTATCCTGTTGAAGAGCAGCCACTGCAGACCACGCTCCGTTCCTGAAGAGCCCTTGCAGCCATCAGTCTGTACCCTGAGGTTGCCCTGCAGAACCAGAGGTATGAACCAAGATTTCCCCAAAGAGAGACATGGACGTGGACTTGAGTGGCTGAAACAGCTGCAGCAGGTGGAACTGGGGGGGGGGGGGGGGGGGAAACAGTGTTTTTTCAGCTAGCAGAGGAAGACAGGAGATCCACTGGCTGGAAGCCAGAGAAACCTCAGACTAGAAATACTGTGCAATACCTCATCAGATTCCTCCTCCTCAAATCTTTACGCAGGGACTTAGAGCAGTTGTACTGAAGCAACAAACCTGATGCAAAAGCCAGGGCAAATTCTCCAGTTTTGTTTATTCTGATATCAGACTGGATTATCACAACAGATCCTGCTGTCTCGAACATCCACCAATGAAAGAGTATTTTAGAAAGTATTTCTTTCCATCTTTTCCATATCACTGAGATTTACCTCTTCTTTGAAACAAGTTCTCTTCTGGTTAGCTCCTGATGACCTTTCTAGTCTCTCCAGTTACCTCTATTAGTTCAGTGGTTTTGCATGATTTACCATTTCACTTTTAGATAGATAGAATCAAGTTTTTACATAGGCCAGCAGGCCACTGAACGCACCACACTATTTTCAGCCTTATTAAAAACATTCACATGTGTAAAAATGCAGAATCAGGACTTCCGTGTCATCTCGGGGTTAAGTCAATTGCATCTGAATTACTCCTTACAAATTATTATCATTCAGAGAAACTGTTAAGAAATAGAAGTTACTGTCACTGTCATCCACCACCCTTTGAAAAGTTCCTGTCAGTGTGCTACATGCTGTCATTTATAATTACCACTTCTCGCTGCTGCTCTTTACCAAATAAGTTATGATATCTTTATTTTACCTAAGTACACGCTCAATTTAGTATGCGGTGCAACAAAGGGCTATGCAGGTAATTAAAAAAAGCCTAATACTCTTCTCTCATAAATGTTAGTACAAAAACGGCTCTTCGCCCATCTTGGGAGATGCTCACCTTTGTTCCTCTGCGAGTTCAACACACATGCCTTTTTTAGTGTATATATGATAGCACAAACCAAGGCAACCCACCTCCAACCAGTGCATGTGCCAAGTCCATTTAAGTAGTCCTACCTGCTGGCCACGGCAACTAGTTGAACTATTTGACCCAGCTTATTACAATTCCTCTACAGCTTTGAAGAAATACCACAGATCCCCCAAACCTCTTGTCATTTACTCAGTGGCCAGACTTACATATCCAGAAAAAAGTTGACCGAAGTCAATGAGTGCTCACCTTTAATCTTTCCTATCCAGCTCAGAAAAGCTTGAATCGGTAGCATGGGTGCTCTTATCCAACATCAGGTATATTTAAAAAAGCAGAAAGTTAAAAGTAATTGAAAATGTAGCTCAATTAGCTATGAGAGCCTTTTTTTAATAGATTGCCATAGTTTGAAGGTTTCCTTTGAATCCATTGCAAGAAAATGGTGTGCAAAGAATACAAGTATTTCTCAATATTTATGTCTCATTTTTATGTCTCAACTTCATAATAACAAAAGAAAATATTAATAAACTTTTAATAAAATAAACCATATTTTAAATCACTGGGGCTGCTAAATAACAAGTTCTTCACTGTCACATCATGAACAACGCACGTAAGAGTGAGGATAATAATGAATAAACATCACAGATGTTCAAATGAAACAGTAAATCACTATTATCAAGCATTAAGAAACCCATGTTGTTATGACAGGCTTAACTCTGATCCAGGAATTTATATGAGAAGAAAACGTAGGCTGTATTATATAAGTATTTTCCTAAGAGATACTTTGAAATGGAAAAGAAAATATTAGTTGACATTTGTACCTGCTGACAGTTACATTGCAATGGAGCATTTATAAATTTATATTTTTTTTAGAACATCAGGTTACAAAACTAAAGCAAAATTAAGTTAGCTTACAATATACTGTTAGGGATGCTGACCAGCACATACCATTTGAAGCAGTATAAATTAGTATAAATTAGGAGAAATGTTACAGTTATGCTGCACCTGTATGGTTAGAACTAAGGAAATAATATTAATTATATTGTCAGCTCTTGTGCTCTCCCTATGAATTATCTATTTATTTGAGTTCAACAAGAATAATGGGTTTGCCGAACATTTAGGACTGCAGTGACTGCTGGGTAACTACGCTTTTCCTCCACATAACCTTATAGAAAGGCTCACAGCCCAACTCCTGCTGCAGAAGAGATGTCAGCTATTGACAAAACAAGTCCTTCAAAACCCTGACTCATGAAGTTACATCAAGTGCTTTGGCCATTCTGGTCTGTTTGTGGGGCATGCACAGAACTGGGGGAAAACAGTTTTAAGGGGCAGAGTTCAACTGCAGTGAATCCCTTTGGTGAAGAAAGTTCAGTCTAAGGTCACGCTACAGATTTTGGGGCAGTACATTAAAAGCATAAACTCTTGGTTGGACTCAACTTCCAATGTCCTTGCATTTCGCTAAAGCTAAATGGCTTTAGCTCCCTTCGTTACACCTGAAGGAACTTTACTCTCACTCCACACAAAGTACTTTGTGTATAAATGCATACTAAAAGTGATGCCACTTGCAACCTTTTAAAAGTATGTGCTGAAAAGGTGGGTTGGCTCCTGCAAGATATTTTTAGAAAAACAGCCAGAATTGGTGCAGCCTGGTCTATGCTTGAGAAAAGCAGTACTTCTGTGTTTTAGTTTGAACTTTAAGGAAGACCTTGGGCTGAAACTACAGAAAGGCATCCAAATAAGCAGAAAAACAGTATTTCCATCCCACTTCGTGGCAGGCTGCTGAAGGGCGCTAGAGCTCCTGAGCTCTCTGCAAACACCCCTGAGTTGTAATGCACTACATACCCGAGAGTCAGGATCTGAAAAACATGTCCATTTGTGGTCACTTAAGAAAAAAAAAAAAAGGAAAAAAGAAAAATCTCTCAACCACCATTTTCCCATGTAGCCTCTGAATGAAAGGCAAGCTTGAAAATAGTTGCTTCAGATACATGGATATTGACACCAAAGGTTCCATTTTATCTGAGATGTTCTGGAACATAAAATAAAATAATGCATGTAAGTTACCTCTTTTTCTCACTAAAGACATCTTATCAACTTATTTATAAATGCTACCATTAATGAGATGTATACATAATAATCTCCACCTAGTCCTGTAATCACAACCACACTTTGACAAACAAAAAACATTATAACTTTTTTTTTTTAGCTAGTCCTCCTCCTTTGTGACTAAGTCTTTGAACTGATAAATTAGCATGCATATTCTTTTCTCTCAAACCACTTGATAATTTCTTTCATACCTGAGGTACAATATGTTCATTAAGAAACATTCTGAAGATGCACAGCTGCACTGGTATAATTTTCATCAATGCTTTTGAAAATTATTTCCATAATATGCCAAGGTTTTAAAAGACATAGATTAAGAGAAGTATAATCAGTGGTGTTTCCAACTAGGATAACACAACAGCCTTCTGAAGATGAGAGATGAGCTGAGATCAACACACTTCACACAGACTGATAAATCATCGTTCAGTATGGGGAAGGGGTCTAGAGTCTGACGAACTTAAAAAAATGTTTAATAGCTTTTTTTTATTCTTTTTGACAGCCTTTATACTACACATTTTGTATACCCTCTTAGAATGATAATTTGGTCTATCACTAAAAAGAAAGACACTCTGGGCAACAGTCAAATACCCTTTCAATACTGCCTTGTGATTTTTATGAGAGTATAACCTGTGGAATGATTCACATTAGCTCTGAATTATTAATGGCGTTGAACGATCAGATTGCTTTCCGTTAAGTTGTTACGGGTAGCAATAACACATTTGCACAGCAGTACCAAACTGCTGTTTCTTCAGAGCCCTTCAATTTTGCAGCTCCCTCTCAAAAACGCAGGTTTCCAACTTCTGGGACTTGGGCGGCTGCCCGGCACCATCCCACGCCCGGGCCCAGCCCCGCTCCCCAGGGCTGCGGAGGATGCCCCGCCGCGGGGACAGCGCGCTGACAAAGTACCGGCACACCGACGGTACCCACCGACGGCTGGACCAGCCTCTTCCGAAGCATCCAGCAGCGCCGCAGCCTCCCCTCTCCCACCAGCCGCCGCCGAGCTGCGGGCGCTGCGGGGAGCCGCGGGCACCGGGGAGCTGTGCGCACCGGGCGGCCCCGCACCGCCGCCCCTCCTCGGGCCGCGGGGCTGCCCGCATCACCGGCTGCCCCCGGCCCCGCCGCTCCTCTACGGGGACCGGGAGTGGCGGGCGGGGTGGGGGGGGCAACACACACGCTTTCCCCAGCACCGAGCTGAGCCCAGACTCACCAACTCGCTCCGCGAACAAGTGGGATGCGGCAGAAGTTTTACTTTGCCGGCGCCGGCTTCCCCCGCAGCCGCCCGCGGGACCCGCCGCAGCACCGGGACCTTTTTTTTTCTCTTTTTTTTTTTTCTCTCTTTTTTTTTTAAGTTTCACAGCGCGTAAAACGCCCCCTTCTCCCTTCCTTCCCCCTCCCCAAGCCCCGCCGGAGCCCTCCGAGCTCAGCCCGGGGAACGATGCTGAGGGAGGCGGGAGCCGGCGGGAGGGTGCGGGTGGCCGGGACCGGTGGCGGTGCGGAGGTCCCCGCCGTACTCACCCGCTCCCCAGCCGCACGGTCAGCAGCAGCAGCAGCAGCCGGGCCCCGCGGCGGCGGCTCCAGCGGGGCGCAGGGCACCCCCACGTATCCATGGGCGTGAAGGCGCTCTCCCTTCCCCGAGTTCTCTCCGGAGAGGCTGGGGAATAGCGACCCTGCCAATCCCACCGTCCCCCCCCCCCTCCGGCACACGGCAGGCAGAGGGAGGGGAAGGGAAGGGGTGGGGGGGGGAAATACTAAAACACCCAAACAGGTAGGAACCCACTCTACAAGGACCGAGCAACTCGCCCAATAGGCTCATCAGGTTGCTCCATAAATTATCCTAAAAACTGCTGGGCGAATCAATCCCTAGCAGAGGTGGAGCCTCTTTTACTAGAAGGGAAACATGCTTGGGAGAGAGGGTGGCATTGATTTGCTATTTTCTCCGAAGAGGGAAATAAAATAGCTCTTATATATATATAAATATACATAATACATTAAATGTTAAATATATATTTAAAGCTACATTATATATATATACATCTCTAAATCTTTTTTATTTATTTTTTAAAGCTACTCAGAGGGCGGCTTGCAACGTGAGAAGCAGCCGAGACGCAGACCCGCCGCCGGGAGGAGAAGCGCCGGGGGATGTGCGCGGAACACCCGCGGGGACTGCGCGGCCCCGCGTCGACTGCGCGGCCCCGCGTCCGGCACGACCGCGATTTTGGGGAGGGCGGCACCAGCCCGGGGGAAGGGGGTACCCTTCCAGCCCCTCGTTCGTCCCCAGGAGTAGAGGCCCACCCCCTCCAACCGCCGTCCCTAAAGCTGTGCTGGGCGCGCAGCTGCGACCGCGGGAATTCCGCGCACCCAAGAAAGGAGAGTCGCGCAAGCCTGCAGGCGGCTCTGCGCGGCCGCGGAGCGCCCCCGGAGGGGAAGGGGGAGGAAAGCGGGGATGCGCGACGCTGCGCTATAAAATGCGCCGGGTCTAGTTACAACATGCAAAACGCCTTTTTTTTTTTTTTTTTTCGCTTTTTTTTTTTCTTTTTTTTTCCTTCTTGTCTCCCCTCTGCTGCTCCCTCCTCCTGCCTCTCTCGGAGACCTACGGGGGAAAGTAGCAAAAAAAAAAAAAAAATTCAAGCAAAAAAACCCCTGATATAACCCCCACCAAAAGCAAACCCGAGGCAGGTAAAGAAACCGCGGTGGCGGAGGCGCGGCGCAGGTTCCGCGCCTGCAGCCCTCTCCCCCGGCGGGGACGTGGGGGAGGGACAAGCGGTTACGTCCCGGCGGGACTAGCGCTTAAATAAAGCGTATTTCTTTTCACGGCTTCAGGGTCGGATGGCCTCTGGATCCCTTCCCAAGCCAATTCCTGGAGATGTTCCTGCTTGCAGCCTGCTTATGGGGCACTCCTGGAGTAACCTGCGCTGCGTGATGCTCAGCGTGAGGAGCAAACCGTTTTGTAGTCATCATCATCATCCTTTGAGTCAAGATGTAACTGCACAGAAATGTAAATAATCCCCCATTCAGTGGTTATTCCGATGAAAGGCAGCGCTTTGTTTTGGGTTCTCTTGCTTCTCTACATGTCATCATCTGGTTATTATTTTATACATACAGTTTACAGCTGCTTTAATGGTTAAAGAAACTCACCACGCTTCAGAGAGCTGCAGTACATTAAGTGAAAATTCAACGACTTGACAATTAATTGCCAGCCCTGGGGGTACTGGCAGAAGGTAAAAGCACATATTATTGTATGACCTGAGGTCTCTTTATTGGTGGATTAACACAGCAGGCAGCGTCCTAGCGTGATGGCAGAGGCATGAGCTCAGAGGAGAGAACATGCATTTATTACAGGGTAAGTGCAGAAGCAGCTCCCCTGCTGCAGCTGGTGGCACTGGCTCCAAGGAGCGGGATTGCCGTCCCCCTCAGCAAGAAAATAAGCACAGCCCGTCCCCAAGTCCCCTTCTCTCTGGGAAGTCCTTTTGCCCTGAAAATAGCCGTGGTCTTTAGGTTTGTTGTGGATGGATCTGTCAAATTGACTGCAGTTCACAAAATATGCCACGAGCGCTTCTTATGCCTTTGCGTTCTGGTGTTTATGGAGCCATTAAAACTCTTTACTAATCTATAAAATTTCATCCTGTCACTAAAATATATTATGTAATTAATGTGACTACTGAGAAAGTTTGACATAAGAAGTTTAAGGGTACTTACAGGATTACAAGACATCTTCTTTCTACATGAGCAGTTTGGAGCATCTACTTAAAACCACTTAATTTCACCCCTGTGTAGGTCCAGCAGCTTGCTAGCGCTGAAGGAGGTGGAGGATTACAGGTAAAATAACATGTAGCGTGAATAGGGAGAAAATAACATTTTTCACTTGATTTCTAGGTTTAGAATGCTAAGGCACATAAAAGTGCCATTAAAAATAATTTAAAATAAAATCAGTGCCAGTGAGATTTCTCAACTGACATGAGACTAAGGATGATATCAGGACAAGCTGGTTTCAGAAAGTCCCAAATCTGAATTTTCCTTGCACTTTAAAGTAAACAATAGAAATCCATCCCTCTCAAAACTAGATAAGAAGATATTCCATGAGCAAGTAAAATACTAGATGAAAAACAGGTTTAAAAATTTTGAAAAGCAAACACGAAACAAAAATAATAAAAATTCTTTAACTACCAGAAGAAAACTTGAGGGGAAAAAAAAAAAAATCTCGGATTGTTTGTATTCCTAAGGAACAAAAGAAGCAGTAAAGGAAAACTGTAAAATGGAAAAAAGGATATTGAAGAAAAGCTGGGGAAATTACCTAGATGGGTGTGAAAAGAAGGAGATGCCGATGCAGGATAATAAACTAGAGGACAGTGAGTCATCAAGGCCTGCTGATACTCATCATCCACTTGGTGCTGGAACAGCTGACCTAACAACAGTATTTAAAGTCTCAGTTAAAACCATCTTCTCCTGCTCAGAGTAGGAGGGCTGTCTTTAAAAAAAAGAAGGGAGGTGAAGAAAGGGGTCACCAGTGGAATTTCAAACCTGCCAAGCATCACGTCAGAGGCAGCAAATTGATGTTAATGTACAAGCAAAACTGTAGGATTCAGATCGCTATTATTAGTGAAGAGGCACAAACCAGAACGGCTTCTGCAAAGGAAAACCGCTGTCTCTAACTTCTTCAGTCATATTTAATGAGTCCAGGAATAGAAGAACGGGGCTACATAATTCACTGTCTTTCAAAGCCTTTTTAAGTCTATCAGTTATTTGTTAAAGGAGCTGCATAGTTATAGGGTGAGTAGGACAGTAACGTCATCTTTCAGAAACTGCTTGAGATTACCACCAGAGTGGTCAGCTTTCCACATTAAAAAGAAGAATCATGAGCTTTTACGAATCTGCTCTTGAGATTCCTTTATTTAACCGATTCCTCACTGAAATAATGGTTTTAAAGGCAAGAAATAGAAAAATTTGCAGATGAAAGTTTCAGTTTGGTTAAGTCTATAGAAAAAAAAAAAGAGAGAATACTGATTAATTCATCAGAGTATAGGAAGTTAATTATAAAATGGGAAGCAATGGCATGTTGGTGAACAGAAAAAGAAAAATAATTGAAGGGTTAAATTTGGTAAAAATTTAAGTACCTAAGTATAAAATCACATCTCAGCTCTCAACATCTGTGTTGCTGCCAAATAGTGGAAGATCCAGAGAAAGTTTGTGAAAATTGAAACTTCTCCAGGACTGTAGAGCAGCACCCATATGAACACCCAGAAGAGCACTAGTTTTAGCAGCTCAGCACCTACATTCTGCCCAAGCTCATCTGAAATCTTTCTCTGCGCTCCAGGTTTGAATGGTGCAATATAATAGGACAATCAAATGCAAAGTAAAAGTCCTCTAAAACACAGCCAGAGTAGACCATCCCTTTCCTAAATTCTTAAAAGTGTTAGAATTGATTTGGATTCCATAAAAATACACCTAACCTCTGTCACTGTAAAAGGAGCAAAGACACTTAGCACAAGCTTGTGATTTCCAGTCTGGAAGCCACCTATTCAACTCAAAGGTACCTGCAATCTGTAAGGCATCTAAAATGATATAAGAAAGAAGTTTTGTGCTTAAAGCTGAAGTCCAAATAGGAGGAGGAGGGAAAAAAAACCAAACCCAAACTAGTTAATAATCACTATATTTTGCACCTGGGAGCCTTCATGCCTAGTATCGAAAAGCATTTTGATTCCTCAAAACTTAGTTGCTCAAGACCACAGAGGAACCTAAGAACACCCATATGTAATTTTCCATAGTTGATGTCGCACATCTGCTGTATTTCTCCCGGACATTACTTTCCTGAGAGGAACATGGGAAGCAATGGCAGGTTTGTGTACCTGCATATCTCTTTGAGTGTGTGAAGAGCTTTGAAATCTAGCCCTAGTGGGTGGCCCGTCTCCTGTCCTCCACACAAAAAAGCATATACAATAGGAAGAGCTCAAAGGACCATTGCAGCCACATCTTTAAAAGGGTAGATTCAAATTTACATAACACATTTTTGGTGAAGTTACATTTGTAGACCATAACTGTGGATGCACAAAGCAATTTCCTGTGTGTACCTCCCTCCTTAGATTCATAGACTCATAGAATGGTTTGGGTTGGAAAGGACCTTTAAAGGCCGTCTAGTCCAACTCCCCTGTCATGAGCATCTTGGAAAGCATGCACATGTGAGTTATATGCTTGCATTTGAGTAACACAGTCACAGTATTTTAAACCTGCAGCCCAAATTAAAACAGTTCCATTCTACTTAGGGCAACTCAGAAAAGTGGTTTTAAATGTATTTAACCCTGCCTGAATGTTTACTCTTTAATAAATTTCAATGCTAAACAGCACAGTATCTTACTGTTGCAATAGATGTAAAAAAAAACATCTCAAAAACAAAGACAATGAGTGCAAAGATTTTTGCACTGGCTTTTTAAAACGGGCCTTTAATGATGAGGATGGTGGATCTCCATGGGAGAACTGAAAGACGCAGGAACGTGACTTCAGTGCAGCTTTCATATTGTGATTAAAACCACAAAATAATTGCGTTCAGTGAAACAGTCAACATCTTAATAGAAAATAAATTATAAACCCCTCACTTCCCATAGCTAAATACCATTTTAATTAAGATTTCATCTCCGATACATTGATTTAACTGTTCACTCACTTATGTTATTCATTAAAATGATTACTAACAGTACGACTTTAGCAGCACTTAAAAATTAAATGAGAGAAGTAATCTCAAGTAGAGAACGACGGAAGTAGGAAAGGAGAAGACTGCACCCATCTTTGCGTCCAGGGGAGAGAGGAAGGGTTAGAGAATATAAGATGATATTCCTTTACATTTAGCATGTTACCCTTCTTCTCCATTTAAGCTATGATAAAATGAAAAACAAATTGAAGTGTAGGCAGATCTATGGTAACTAGGCTGAAGTGCTTAGGTACAGAAAGATAACTTCAAAGCACAAGTATTCCCTTGGTCTATGACTATTGTCGTTGCCTTTCACTAGACCTCCAAGTGTTTGCAACATGAGCCAGAAAACAGCAAATAAATACATTTTGATCCTTCCTGTTTTGCAGGGCATAAATCCACAATCCCTCCCTCTTCTTCTCCCTAAAAGCACAATTTTATCTTTGCCTCTCCCTCACTTTTCAGCCACATTTCCAGAAAACGGAGGCCAGGACCCTGGATTTCTCTGGATTTCCCATCTGCCAAGACACATCTTTGAAGACAGCACACTTTGCTAGGGAATATGGTGACTGACGAGAAGAGGGATACTCGCAAGTGTGAGGCACGTGTGTGCTGCAGACGAGGCAAGGAGTCTTACGGGGGACTGGGGCACCAAGATGCATTTAGCAAGTTAAGTCCAGCTTGGACTACCTCATTGACATGGGCAGGAGCTGAGCACTGGCTCAAACTCTTCTCCAGTCGATTTTCCCTGGCAAGGAAGCGACATAGTTCAACCCAGCAGTGCAAACATACAGAGAGTAGATTATATACGTTGGGACTTCAGTTCAAATGACAAGCGCACTTTCAAAGTCAGCCTCCCAATCATCTCCACCTACTGAGCTCTAGGTGGCATAAGAGGCCCTGAAGCACATGAAGATACTTGCAACATCTTTCTGGAGGTGCTTTCTAAGAGTGCTTGAACCTACTGTGCTCCGTTACTAATGGGTCTTCAGTTTATGGGACTATATTAGTGCTAGTCTAAAGTAAACCCCCCGAAAACCCACTTACTGTGGGTGTTGGGTTCTCAACGCCAGCCGATTCTCTCTGAAGACCTGTTTCTGTTTCACCACAGTATTTGCCAATGCAGCCAAAGCCACAGTGAATCATTAGAGGACTAGGATCCTGGCATGAATCATGGCAAATCAGCCTGCCAATGTAGGTGCTCCCATACCTTGAAATCGTACAGCAAAGAAGTCTTTTATTTTTGCTGATTCCTCTTGTCTCCAGGTAGGATGGAAATTCCCTGCAAATGGTAGGAATAAGAATTATTTCATGGCTTATAGCATGCTCTCAGGAGACAAATATTTGATTATCTGTCTGGTCTTATTTTGTTAGAGGCTAACAGGGCAGCTGTTCTACCTGACTACTGCGAGCACTTACTGTTCCAGCCAGATCAGGAGGACAAAGACATGTGAAAATGAAAAATAATGGGGCAGGCAAAAGACTGCGGTCTGTGCTTTTTCCAGTTTCAAAAAGATTCAGTTGATACTTGGCTCAGCCTTTGATGAAAGTTGAAAGTGGCTTTTCAGTATACCCTATCCTGACCAATCCTCCTTAGAGTATAAGAAGTTTTTGAATCTGCAAAGCACAAGACATAAAAAGGTCTCTTCATAAGACTGGTCTGCCTGATAATTGAAAAATAGTCTCTCCAGAATACCGATTTAAATTCTTGGTAACAGAATCCCAAAGCAAATCTAAATGAAGGGTGATATAATTGCTGCCCAGAACATTAACACTCTCTCTGCAATATATTGTGTCACTTGGTGAACTTCTATAATTGTTATTAATTGACCTCTAGACCTCTCAATTGTAGCAAAAGCCTGAAATATTTAGAGATTGCTTTTTGGTGTATTACATTGTATTTTGCTGCGTTTTACAGAGCGCATACATTCTCTGAAGTTGCACTAATTTTCTCCTTTTCTTTTGCATCTCCATCTTTCTTCTTAAGGTTTGTTTTCCATCTTCACATTATCGGTTACTATAGGATACTTTAAAAACAAATGTTTAATTTCCATTTTCAATACATCACAATAATCAGTATCTCCTGTGCTTACTAGGGAAATAAGCAGAGATTTGGCTGAGCTTCAGATTATTTTAATTGTTATTGAGTATTCACTACATAATGAAACAGAACTGTCCTACAATATAGCTTGGTGTAAACTCAGCTGTCAGGTCAATAGATATATGCACAGTGGCAGGAATAGGTCAAAATACATCATGTAAAGCCAGCATTGCTTCCAAGCTTAATTATTGAGAGAAAAAGAAAAAAAAAAAACAAACAGCCTTCCAAAGCAGTGTGTCATGACAGGTCCTTACTAGGTCGTGTAAAGAAAATGCTGTCAATTACCAGTAATCATTTGCTGATGATATCAAACATGTCAACATTAAGCAGCATTGAGATAGCGTGGAGCTTAAAGAATACATGCATATTCCACTGTGTCAAAATGCAGAAGTCTGCTCATCTTTTAAAGATGCATTTCATGGTACGCTTTCAAAATTACTTCATTGCATCATCAACACAAAAGTGCTTTGATTTTGTTTTTTAACATGTCCCAGAAAAGAGTATTTTTCTCTCTCAAACAGTATCAGAAGCTAGGACTAGAAGACCCTTAGTCTTAGGTCTTTTGCTCCTAGACAAAGTCTTGCTTCTGCAGTTGTCTGTAATCACTGACTTGCGTATTCTAGCATCTGCATGTGATGAAAATTCATCATTCTAGCATGACAAAAAAATGTTGCTGTGCAGACATAATTCTACTGAATGACATAGAAATTAACTATTTTTAAAAGTGGAAGAATTATCTTATGGTTTATCTTACGCTGTCAGGAACGTCATTATCAGCTATGATTATCAATACCGATTCACCCTTTTGATTGGAGACTAATGGAACAGCTGCTTCAGTTTGTATCATTGATGACTCTATTATTCTTGAGTATGGTTCTTCCCTGGGTAATTCAACCATTCTCTTGGAAGTATCTCCTAAAATAATTCCACTGACAAGATTGGTGATACTCATATTATCTTCTGCTTCAGCTGTGTTGCAAGTAATAGTCTGGATGTTAGAGCCTTTGATTTCCCTAAGAGCTGTTAAAAGCATTGCATGTTTTTGTGAAGCTTCACCTCAATTACCACACTGTATTAGCCATGTAAAACTTATTCTTTATTTAGTCTGAAAAATATCATTATAATTTAATAAAATAAAATGTAAATTAAAATTAATTTTCTAATCTATTTTGTTTCATAGCTCCTTTCCTTTAAAATATTTCTTCTAAACTACTAATCCTTTTTTCACCATTAAATACTCATTAGCTCCTGGCAAAATATTGTCCACCCAGAGGCTAGCCTTCCTCTTTAGGAAGTATTGGAAAGATTGTAGTGTGTTAATAGCTGCCAGTCTCGATGTGTCACAGGCTTATGATAGGCGTTGAGTAGAAGCTGCCACTCGTGCAGAATTTGACAGCGTGTCCCATAGCTGAGGAATTTCCACCATCCATCTTCCACAGCTCTTTATCATAGTCCCCACTTCCTTCTAGATCACTACCAGGACCTGCATGTCTATTTGCAAGAAAGTTTGCAGGTCCTTCTGGATCCCACTGTCTCTGCTAAGAAAAGACTATTTTACAAGGACCATACCCCCACTTCCATTTTTCCAACTTGTATCTTTCTCATCCCAGAATTTCTTCAAAGTATCTACTATAGTGACTTTGTAAAATTTCTTAAACTACCTTGTTAAATTTCAGCGGTGGTTGCACACACTCTACTTAGTGAAAAGTGCAGGGCTTAAGTGTAAAATCTTATGGAAAACTGAAAAAAAGACAGACAGTACAAAGGCAGTCACTCTTGTCAGCGTTGTCTGTCTGCAGAGCCTTGTTTCCGTCATGAACCTTACTTGCCTTTGCTCATTCTACAAATTTCTTCTGGTAAATTGTTATTTTGTCTTCTGATAAAGTCCTGCCTGCAGGTTTTGACATTTATAGCCTGGGTTGTGAGCATTACCTGAAGTCCAGCTGCGCTCTCCAGGTGAATCATGGCAAGAATGAGAGGCTTTGCTTTTAGCCAGTCCCAGACTTCGCTGTAGCTCCATAGACTGGGTCCATAACAGAATAAGAGCTGCCCCTTGGAATAAATGTCTCTGGGCCTCGAGTCACTGCCACATTATGCCAAGCAGCAGTCCCTGTGTAAGCCTCAGATAAAGTGAGTCGTAACTGCACAAATACCAGGGATTGCCCGAGCCTTCTGCGATTGCAAAATACTTTTGAAGAGCAGTGATGTAGTCCCCTGCCCAATAGATACCACACAGCATTTCTGTCATGGTGAGTAAACACTAAAAACTGTCTTTAAAAAGTAAAGCTACTTGCCTTCTTGGGATGATGGAGATTCTTGCTAGCAGCAAGTTTTCTTTCTGGAGCCTTTTGTGAATGTCCTAGTCAGGAGCACCCATTTCTTGTTTGGAGTCAGACTCAGCTGCCTATTCATAAGCATATCATCTTCAAGACTTGTGACAGCCTGGTGACTTACACACTGCATCTGTTGGGGACAGATGAGTTCATTAATCCTATTCAAGCCCTCGATGATTAAGAATGTATTGAAAATAAATCCATAGGCTAAATTGCAGCATAGAGTTTTGATAATATAAAGTGGTGGGACATCTTACTAGGTGTACCTAGTGTAATCTTACCTAATATATCTTGTTGTGAGTGCCTTTTGTTCTTGTTTAGAGGCATTTGAAGATAGCAAGATAAGCTTTTATCTTGTAAGAATGCTCCATGAAATATTGTCAAGTTTTCCTTGGAGAAGTAATCTAGGCTAAAAAATTCACTATAGAGAAACAATCTTACTTCTTTTATCTCTCCATAGAAATAAAAAAGAAAAGCAAAGTTTTTAAAAGTCATCTACATGGTTTACTAGTATGTGTGTTTGGAAAGCAAGGTGATTAAGTCCAAGTTACAGCTTATCTTCAGGAAGACACAACTTGACCTCATTAATATCAGTGTCTACAAATGGAAGAGATGCTCCTGAGAATAGGTAAAATGATGTCAGTAGCCAAGCGCTAGGCTAAAACTAAAGTGATTTATTAGCCTAAATTATTTAAGCTACCACATTTCTTTATTAGCACATATGCCGTCCTCTCAGCCGTAAGTGTGGCATTATGACTGCAATGCTATAGTGCATCTGGGACGAACAGATCAGAAAAAGTAAAGTAACTATTATATACACAAGCTCTGCTCTCACGTTGTAAATTTTGATGTTGGCTTTTAATAGTAATTTTCCTTTCAGATTAAGAGAAAATCATGCTAATGAACTTCCTTCTATTTTATACCTGCTGTTTTATAGAGGTTAACTGGTTAGTCTAGTGGCTTTTTTGTTTACTTTTGTAGAGCTTTTAAGAAAGAAAGAAGGAAAAGGCAAGAAACGAGGAGTATGCTGCTGTAGACAGAGATCCAATGTATTTGGTTTTGGTGCAGTCATACAGATCGTGGTAGTGCCTGAATCAGCAGCCCCGTGGACTTCTGTTTACCTGCAAAACAGGTACAGCACATGTAATCCTGTTGCACAGTGTCTTCCTACCTATGGGGTGTGAGAGAGTGAAAGCCCAGCTCATTCTTTTGGTCTAGACGTTTATGTAGTCTCTGAATCTGATAAGTACATCAACTAACATTAACTAGGAGAATCATTCATCATACTGAAGAACTACAATCTCACACCAGCAGAAATGACTTCTTGTTACCCTTACTCTGTCACCAAGTAGGTGACCACTGTTGGAAACCTCGGTGTTGTATAACTACATCAAGCTCTCTGATTTTCAGTTCTGCATTGGTCCAACCAATATAAAAATATTTCAATTTTTTTTTCTATATTTGTGTCCATGAAAGCAGAGATATTTTAATGTTATAGCTATTTTAATAGTTAACACTTGGGAAGCAAACAACTAAGACACTAGTTTAGCAAGTGACTAGATAAATATGACATACAATTTACTTTGGTGTTGTTCTGCAGTGCTTAGGTTAAGCAATTTATTTCCCAGCATCCCTATGTAGTCCATGGAGAGGGAGAAAATCATCTTTTGGAGGATTCAGTTTCTCTTTCTCAGCTGCATAGAGAACATACAGTTTAGTTAGTCCTTCCTTCCCATTTCTTCAGATGTTGTTCACTCTAGATGACACTACTGTTTCTGTCAAATTAGTAGAGTGCACTCAATTCCTAAAAGCTCAATACGATCAGAGTGTCCCTTCTGCCTTATGCCCCACAGTACAACCTCTTGCACTCTTCCCTCCAAAATGCAGCTATTTGGAGTTTTGAGGTGGTAAAAGCCAAAAAAACCCAACATTGCTTATCAGGGTCTTGCAGATCTCATGCTGCTAATGCTACCTATGGTAATCATTGACGATTTTTCCAACTAGAGGTAACCAAAAGAAACCCTACGCTTTTCTAATTCACTTCCCTGAAAATCTTCTTGTCATAGATGAATGTGATGAACTCTACCTATCGCTTCTCTAAAGGCGAATAGTCTTTTCCAGTTTCATCATACGCATGCTTGTGTCTAATTGTCTTCTTCTCTGGAAACAACATATAAAATCACCCTGCTGGCTACAACAATAACCACAGTAACAGACAGCATGGTACCTCTCAATGTTTATCATCATCTTGGATAGATAAACTAAACCCAAATATTAAACTATGAAGCTTCTACTCTTTTGTGTGACACCCTTAGGTCTATGTGACTGGAAGATGTTTCCAGGCTGGGTATGCAGAAGGCTTTCTGTCCTCATCATGAAAAGCCTGTCTTTGCTTTCACTGGACTGACCATTACAGGATGCCTTTCTTCTTTGTTGTCACAAACTGTCCATCTAGTCTCTCTAGACAGACAGTAGATCGCAGCATCTCTGTTTCCTACAGCAGAGATAGGTATGCGCAATGTAAGTTAATGTAGATATGTTTCCTTCCACGGTTTCCAGTTTTAGTCCCTCATCCTTGGTTATAGAAGCATTTATAGTCCTCATCCCTCTAAATAATGGTGACTTTCTGATATCTTCTAGTCTTGTTTTAAATTTCAGATCTTATTCCTACTTTTGTCTGGGAGCCCAAAATACTGCTCAGGCTTGCAGGCCTGGAATCTTATGTTGCATGCAGATTGTCCAACATTACACCCATATTGCTTTACCATCTAGGATACCAGAAACACATCCATTGTGACAGTTTTTATTTTTTCTGAGAGAAACAATTGTAAGATAGCATATTAGAGCAGCTGAAATAGCTAGAGAAAGCGTACAAGCTTGCAAGTACACGATGTTGTCACCAGGTCTGAAAAAAATCATGAAAAATTCCAAGCAAAATAGCGGTTAAGTGCAGTTGCTTTGGATTTAACATAGCTGTATTTGTCAAACAGACAAGTTGAAAGCAAAGAGCCCTTAGAACCTGTTCAACAAAGAACTACAGGAGGTAGCAGACAAGGTAGATTAGTTTAGTGATCCATTTGTAATGTGGTTCTGAATCAGAATTTTAAGTAGCTCTCTGAATTTTTGATTGCTGGACTAAGATAATTTATGTTAGCTGCCTGAAGCTCTGAAGAACGGTTGACTTTTTAGAGCAGAATTCTCAAAACACCAGGGTAGTCTTCTGCCATCAGGTCTTCAGACACTATTTTTCCATCAAATGCTGTAAATTTTAGTACCTTTAAATGCCTTTAATTCTTTCACTAAATCCTCTTCAACTCCTTGATGAACTTATTCAAATATTCTTTTCAAAAATCAGGTCAAAATTTTGTCCTCTGAAGAGCTTCCACTAATAGAGCTCTTAGGAGTTTGCCTCCCAGTTCTCCTTCTCTGCAATGTTTTACTTCTTCACAGAATTTTTCCTGATAGCTGGGATGTTTTATTTTTATAGTTCTTTCTCCTAATGGAGCCAGTCCACAGTTTTCAGTAAGGAATTCCAAATCACATTTGGAATATGTAACTGTCAAAATATCTGGTCTTGGACAGGAGAGGACTTGGTAACAGGCATATCAGGCTGCCCCTGTTCTACATTATCAACCTGCTCCAGGTGGTGTCATTACCTGTGCAAAACATAAATGGATTTTAAACAACTCTTAAGTTTGCTACCAAAATTAAATCATGTTTGTAATAACAATGAGCTGGAATCAATGAGTTAGGAATCGCATCCCAGTGCCACCTACCAACGAATTTTGCATATGCAGTGCACTCAAACAGAATTAATCCAGCACAGCTTTTGACAATCTGCAAAGTTCACTAAGGATTTGAGTTCAACTGCTTAAATCTGCAATGAACTCTAGAAGCCACTAACTCGCACTGACAAGTTATAAACATGCATTAGAACGGTCACCAAAAGTAACACAATATAAGCTTTTTAAAAATAGCTACTCTAATTCTAGTGACTGAAATCCCTCCGGTTGTAAAGCAATTTTGATAGCAGTGATACTGCCATAACTAATAAGTATTAATAACAAGTAGTTACCAAAGCATAATTGGTATACAAATAGATGCGCTTGTGGAGGATTCTTTTTGTGGAGTGAACTCTTGAATAACCCTTGGACAAGGATGTATGCTTGACTAGGTTGTGCTAATATAACGTTAATTACATTATTGGGAAAGAACAGCTTCAAGGCTTTTGAAGAACTATAAGGGCTTCAAAAAATTCAAGCACAAGATGACAGAATGGGCCTTGAAAGTGCAAGATCAAGATGACACCAGCAGCCTTAGGGCTGCAGACCAGGGTAGTACTGGATTTAGGGATAACAAAGACAAGTATCCAACACATGAAAAACACACTATATATACTAAACACCAATGATAACGTGGAATTTGCAGACCACTGAAGAAAGAGCAAATAAGTTTGTCAGCAAAAATATAAAAATAAACCCAAGTGAAACCACAAACAAGGAGGAAGAAGTCCTACTATAACCACCATGTTCCTGACAGTGAAATACCTGAGATGCTGGATCTTTGGTATAACTCTGCTCCTTTATTATATTCTGGTTAAGGAACAGTAACACCATCAATCTACTGACCCAGAAAAAAAAAAAAAAAAGGTGAGCATAAAATAGACAAGGATAGATAGTAGGAAGTCTGTGTTCAACAGTTGTATTATAAATGAGAAATAGCTGTAATTGGATAATTTCTACTGTACATGTTATCGTTGTAACTAGATTAGTAGTAAGTCTTTGATTAAATTTCTAATACTTTAATTGAACTAACAGCAAATTCTTGACTTGGCATAACGTGTTTTTCTTTAGCCCACATACTCTGCACAGGCCTGGTACCTTACCCTCGAGGCATGATTGTAATTTGGATGCATTGCTCCTTAAAGATATGTACCATATCTCAGGTATCTTTTATTCTTTTGTTTCTTAACACATACATCCAATGTAATCATAGACAGATTCATAGGATAACTTTTCTTTTAATTAAGTGTTGTGCATACATGAGGACCTAGGGAGTAGGTGTGTTTCATCACCTTTTATGCCACAACAACCATAATGGCAGTTTGGTGAGAAGAGTGTCATGGTTGCCCCCTAGCCCCTGATGCTCTGGAAACAAACAGGGATAGCAAGAGCTAAAAGCACAAGCCTTCATAGCATTAACTAACTGCAGTCACTGAGCAGTGCTTCCTAAATCACACGACTAAGGAGCCCCGTGTCACACACAAACAAGTTAACTCTACCCTCAGTTCATCCATACAGACAGCATTTGACCTCCTGGCCATCTCTGAAACGCCTGCATGCTCTTGTTGCTGCAATTGCGGATGGTGAGGTAACCCCATCTTGATGCAGGCTGGATGGGGGGTTTGTTTGTCTAAGTCTTCTCCAGACCCAGTTCCTCCTGATGCTCCCGTAGAGCACCTGAGGAGGTCAAACTCTTCCCTTTGCACAGAAAGCTCTGCTTCCTCCTGACTGCAGAAGCCTTCTATCTAAAATTATAATGTTTCTGAGACATAAGTGAGAAAATCAGACAAAAACGTTCCTTATATCTTTGATATTTATTTGGGAATAATTATAGTTTTTCACTAGTAGAGACAGTTTGGGGAAAACAAATGTTTATAAAGTAGTGAAAAATACTTATGAAATGAGCTGTGGAACCCTTGATAAAAATCACAGCCAGTCAGACAAAGACACAGTTACTGAAGAACAACAAATCACTTTGTATACCACAGCACATTTTTTATAATGTATCTTTAAACATAGCAGCCCCATAAATACACAACCCCGCAAAAATTCTTTCCAGGGAACTGGTGTCTCTTTACCTCCCTGACATGTCTGATTCCTTCAGCTCACAGAAGTTCTTAAATAATCTGTCATCCTAACATAAGTCAATAATCTTCAAGGAGGATATCTTCAGGAAATTTCCCTTTAAGTGAGTAATACAGTAGCTTGTGATTAAATATACAAATTATTAATGTGTTTGCTTGTTCCTTTCCCTATTCTGAATTGCCTAAGCATATTTTTTCCCCCCTGTATCTACTTTGTAGGCATTCTTTCCACTTCAAAATAGCTGTGTTAGTCATAAAGCATAAAAGAGCTATAAAAGCTGACTTTAAGTGGTGTCCTAAAATCCCTCAGGGACCATCCAGCATTCAACAGATTAAAGTAGTAGTTCTTCAAGACTGAAATGACATCTAAGTGTGGAAACTCATTTTGTGGAAAAAAACCCAAAACCTGTTGGATACTATAGTAGACAAACAAGTCTTTTAAAAAAGACAGCTCTTGCAGAGCATAGTCACTACCTGGGTATTAATATATGTCTCAAGTCATTTTTTGTGCATTCTAAGTGGAAGTGCCTGGGATAAGAAAAGGCTGCTCATGCCCCCTCATCATTGACACTATGCACACTGAACTTGGGTACTGCTTAGTCATCTCCCAACTGTACCGGTTGATGTGTAAAGGCTGCTCTTATGGAAAACAAGCCATTCCCACTTAAACTTCACTGCAAAGTTACCAGCTGAGCTTTAAACACAGCATCTTGAAGATGACAGGGTGACTGGGTATTGTGTAGCATCTCTAACATCCTGACAAAACTCCAGCTGTTTACAGACAATGAGTTACAGACAATGTTTTGCCAATAAACATAAAACTCTCATGCCAATGAAAGCACAATTAAGATGCAAGCAAGTTGTGCAGGTAAATTTACTAGTAATAGAAATCCATAACAGAACTGAGGAATGACATTTTGTGACACGTTACCTCAACAACAACTTTTCCGGGGCTGAAGTGCAAGCAGCAGGGCACTGCCTATGGGCAGGCTCCCAGGAGCTTTATAGTGTTGGAGGGAGGAGCCTCATGGGTTAGCAAAAGCCTCATAAACCTCAGAATCAAACTTAAGAAGAGATATCTGAGAGAACAAGACTTTGAAGATAACCTTTCTTTGCTGTTATTTCTCAAGGAGGAAATGACGGGATCATTTCACTCGTCCTGCCCAGGAAAAAAAAGGAAGTACAGATGGGTGCTTTGTGCCTGCAGAGTGAGAAGAATTCTTGTGAGGCAAGTTAATAAATAAAATAGTAATTAGTAAATAGTAATAGTATTAGTAAATAGTAATAGTAAATAGTAATAGTATTAGTAAATAAAATTAATTTTCATGCAGTTCAGACTAAGTGAATTGGGAATGGAAACGCTGAAGGAAAGGAAACTGTAAAAGTCTGAGCTGTATTTTATCAAAAGCTACGATGTGATCTGCTTTAAGTGAATTCCCTGGAGATCAATCCAAGGCATTCCAGTGCAAGGATTAATATACTTTCTCACTCTATATTTCAGAAATAATTTGAGACACCAGGCAAGTTGGAGGAGGTAGAATATACCTTAAATAAACTTAAGTTAAATATCCCTTGTCAGAATATTGTGAGTTTTATGAGCCAAGAAGCTCCTTTAGGGCTATTTAATACTTGTTACAATTTCTAATTGTCTCCCACATTATTCCAATACTTAAACAATTACAGTTGCTTCTAAGTGAAAAAAAATATAGCAAGCTACTTTGCCAAAATACCTCAAGTAAAATGATTGCTAACTTAGGATGCACGTAGGGGGAATTTTATTCTCAAAGGCACTTCTAAGGTACCTACTATCTTGCTTTCAGAACAAATGTACTTGATCATTTTTATCATAGAGTACTAGCATGGGATTTGCTGGAAATTACTAAGGGTTTGAATCATCCCTAGGCCTCGCTTTCCTTCCTGGGCAAATTTTGGTTTCTGTAGAAAAAAACCATCTAATGATATGAATCCTCTAACTGACTTAAATACACATTCTCTTTTACGTCTTGGTAAGTTGCTACAGCACTTAGACATACATAAGCCTACGGGGCTGGATGGGATCCACCCAAGGGTACTGAGGGAGCTGGCAGAAGTGCTCACCAAGCCACTTTCCATCATTTATCAGCAGTTCTGTCTAACCAGGGAGGTTCCAGAATACTGGCAGCTAGCAAATGTGACCACCATCCACAAGAAGGGCCAGAAGGAGGATCCAGGGAACTACAGGCCTGTCAGTCTCACCTTGGTGCCTGGGAAGGTTATGGAGCAGATCACCCTGAGTGCCATTATGCGGCACATGAAGGACAACCAGGCGATCAGGCCCAGTCATCATGGATTTATGAAAGGCAGGTCCTGCTTGACAAATCTGATCTCTTCCTATGACCTACTTAATGGATGAGGGAAAGGCTGTGGATGTTGTTTACCTGGACTTTAGTAAAGCCTTCCACACTGTTTCCCACAGCATTCTGTTGGAGAAACTGGCCGGTCATGGCTTGGATGGGTGTATGCATTGCTAGGTGAAAAACTGGAGGGCCGGGCTCACAGAGTTGTGGTGAATGGATTTAAATCCAGTTGGCAGCTGGTCACAAGTGGTGTTCCTCAGGGCTCAGTACTGGGGCCGGATGGAGTGCACCCTCAGTAAGTTCTCAGACGACACCAAGTTGGGTGGGAATGTAGACCTGCTTGAGGGTAGAAAGGCTTTGCAGAGGGATTTGGACAGGCTGGATTGATGGGCTGAGGCCAACATTATGAGGTTAAACAAGGCCAAGTGCCGGGTCTTGCACTTGGGTCACAACAACCCCATGCAGCACTACAGGCTTGGGGCAGAGTGGCTGGGGAGCTGCCTGGCAGAAAAGGACCTGGGGGTGTTGATCAACAGCTGGCTGAATATGAGCCAGCAGTGTGCCCAGGTGGCCAAGAAGGCTAATAGCATCCTGGCCTGTATCAGGGATAGTGTGGTGATGGGGACTTCAGCAGTGATCGTCCCCCTGTACTTGGCACTGGTGAGGCCCCACCTCGAGTGCTGTGTCCAGTTTTGGGCCCCTCACTACAAAAAAAGACATTGAGGTGCTGGAGCGGGTCCAGAGAAGGGCAACGAAGCTGGTGAGGGGTCTGGAGCACAAGTCTGATGAGGAGCGGCTGAGGGAGCTGGGGTGGTTTAGCCTGGAGAAAAGGAGGCTGAGGGGAGACCTTACCACTCTCTACAGCTACCTGAAAGGAGGGTGTAGCCAGGTGGGTGTCAGTCTCTTCTCCCACGTAACAGCCGATAGGACAAGAGAAAATGGCCTCAGGTTGTGCCAGGGGAGGTTTAGATTGGATATTAGGAAAAAATTCTTCACCAAAAGTGTTGTCAAACATTGGAACAGGCTGCCCAGGGAAGTAGTTGAGTCACCGTCCCTGGAGGTATTTAAAAGATGGGTAGACGTGATGCTTAGGGACGTGGTTTAGTGATGGTTTTGGCAGTGTTAGGTTGATGGTTAGACTCAATGATCTGAAAGGTCCCTTCCAACCTAGACCATTCTATGATTCTGTGATTCTAGGACGTTCTCCCACTCTCTCTAGGAAATTCACTGTAATTCTCCACCACAGACTTTTGGAATAACCTCATTACTGCAGTTTCATCGTACTCAAGCCTGCTCTTCTGCTGCAAAAGGATAGGACACACTAACCTGCAGCCTGTCTTGCACAGTCTGAAGTCAGTTTGCAAAACAGAAAGGTGGGACAGCAAACAGCCTGGCTGCTCAGGCATAGCAGAGGCAGTGGCGGTCCCACACCTGCCCTTGCTGCCCTGCAAGAGCAGGGGCTCGTCGTACCTTTCACACACACACCTGCAGCTCCAAAAGCCCCTGCTTTATCCCCTTCCTGATCCTGCAGCTCAGCCGGTGAAGGGGAACCAGGTAGAATTTCTCAGATGATTCAGAAAAGCGAAGGAAAGGATTATGGCTTTACATATATTATAAATGCTTACGCCTTCATACCTTCAAACTAAGTGCAAAGGATGTTATGTAGTTGAGGTTTGCCTGTTATTAACTTCTCTCTGATGAATGCAGAAGTTTCTGAAAATAAAAGTGTTTCTTCCTCAGAGTTCTGTGCCTCAGAAGTAAGTGCATTGAATCTCATCTTCCTTGGGTTTGGGGGGAGATAGGGGGCTTGGAAATGCTCTTGTAAGCTCTCACACTTTTATAGAAAGAAATATGATGTTAAGTACTGAAGCCAAGGAAAAAATCATTTCACAAAGCTAAGAAGGAATTCACTAGAATGAAATATGTTAGGAAAACAATCAAAACCCAAACCAAAAAAAAGCCAAACCTGAAACCCCCAAACAAATGGAATTGAAACAAAGCAATTTTGGAAAAACTGGAAGCTGTAAAATCCTGGAAAAGAACTAGAAAAGCCTGACACTAAGGGAGAATTCTTTTCACTAATCTAAGGAAAAAATCACTAGGATGAAATGTGCTAGGAAAAAACAAAACCAAACAAAGAGCCCTTAACCAAATGGAATTTTAACAAACTGATTTGGGAAAAAGCTATTCGTCCTCAATTGCTCGGCAAGTTTTCTTTAAGAAAGTGCAAGTTCAATAGTTTTTTATTTGTCTGACTTTCTGCTATGAAAAAAACCTCACAAAACGAAAATATTTTTCTTTTGATAAAACCTTCCTTGCCTTCTACATGCATTACAAAGAGCTGAAACACAATAACAACTGCCTTCATCCTGCACAAGTCACCTTGAGAGGTACAATCTAACCCTGAATTTATGGTGACTATCAAGTATGACTATGAAAGGGATATATAGTACTGAAGAATGAATATGAAATACATTTTAGCTGAAGTGGTACATTATTACATAACCTCCCCTTTGTGACATAGCCTCTTGTAACCTGATAGAAGGCTGCAAGAACAAAAAGGGAGGCACTTTAAGTAGAGGAAGGTTTTCTAAAAGTCAACTACAACGAGAGCTCCCTGTTCACATATAAAGTCCAATTCAGTGCAGCCCCCTCTTCCAAAATCTCAATGGCATAGCTTCTGAATAAAAAGCACACCTAAGTATTAATCTTCTGGGGAAGAAAAAGGGGATAGAAGAAGAAAGAGAAACTCACAAAAATAGAAATGTTTTTGCATGAATTTAAAAAAAAAAATCTGCATTTCTCTTTCCTCATGTGTGCTCGTATCAGAGGGAAACATGCCTAGGTGAGAACTACACATCTGCACTGTCATCTGCCTGGGGAAGAAATGAAATCAAGGGTCCATTTATTCAGAAATTTCAACACCATGTGAGTTGCCATAGAAGTCAGCAATACATTTCCCTAAACACTTATTTTAAATCATTCACAAATAATACAGGTACTGATATTCATATTCTGCTGCATTTGGTGTGAGATAAATTTGAGTTACTCCCTAATTATCTAACTAATGACAATTCCCTAGACTGAATTTCTGATTCACAATGAGGGAAATATACCATGAAATGAAAATACAACTCTCAACTCACATTAAATTTACTGAAATCCAGGTGCTTGTTAAATATTTTTATGCTTTAAAGAGTATTATACAGCTGCATGAGCAGGGAGGATGGAAAAGTTTTACTTTTCTTTTTATTTTTCTAAATATCAATGATGATTACTTTAAAAATAATCCTTAAGGCATCAGTGATCTCTCTCATAGATTTTTGTCACTCACGGTGGTTATAGGTGCTGTTTAACATCTTTGTTGGCAACATGGACAGCAGAATTGAGTGAACCCTCAGCAAAGTTGCCGATGACACCAAGCTGTGTGGTGCGGTCGACATGCTGGAGGGAAGGGATGCCATCCAGAGGGACCTGGACAGGCGCAGGAGTTGGGCCTGTGCAAACCTCATGAAGTTCAACAAGGCCAAGTGCAAGGTCCTGCACATGGATCAGGGCAATCCCAAGCACAAACACAGGCTGGGTGGAGAATGGATTGAGAGCAGCCCTGAGGAGAAGGACTTCGGGGTGTTGGTTGATGAGAAGCTCAATGTGACCTGGCAATGTGCACTTGCAGCCCAGAAAGCCAACCACATCCTGGGCTGCATCAAAAGAAGCACGGCCAGCAGGTTGATAGAGAGGATTCTGCCCCTCTACTCCGCTCTGGTGAGACCCCACCTGGAGTACTGCATCCAGCTCTGGAGTTCCCAACATAAGAAGGACATGGACCTCTTGAAGCGAGTCCAGAGGAGGGCCATGAAGATGATCAGAGGGCTGGAGCACCTCTGCCATGAAGACAGGCTGAGAGAGTTGGGGTTGTTCAGCCTGGAGGAGAGTCTCTCCAGGTAGACTTTATAGAGGCCTTCCAGTACTTAAAGGGGGCCTACAGGAAAGCTGGGGAGGGACTCTTTATCAGGGACCGTAGTGACAGGATGAGGGGTAATGGTTTTAAACTGAAAGAGGGAAGGTTTAGATTAGATATTAGGAAGAAATTCTGTACTGTGAGGGTGGGGAGGCACTGGAACAGGTTGCCCAGGGAAGCTGTGGATGCTCCATCCCTGGAAGTGTTCAAGGCCAGGTTGGATGAGGCTTTGAGCAACCTGGTCTAGCCAAAGGTGTCCCTGGCCATGGCAGGTGGTTGGAACTAGATGATCTGTAAGGTTCCTTCCAACCCAAACCATTCTATGATTCTAATTTAACACTTTACTGAAATAGTCGTATTTCTGGCTTGGCAAGAAAAATGTCTGTTGTGCTTTTTACTGAATTACTTTCTAAAACAAACGTATCAATAAATCATGTTCCTCTATGTAGTCAGATTTTCTGAAGTGCAAAAGAAAATGAAAAACGTCAATTCTTTGTAGGTAGGTCAGACTGTGAGGCAGTCTGGATTAGAAATAAGAACATTTTCTAAGATTTTCTCTTTAAAATCTATTCCAAATATTCAAACATACAAATAAAATACCAAATTTCTAAGCAATTTTTTCGTAACTTGCTGTAAAAATAGTGTGAGTCATGTTCTGAAGTATTCTTCTTGCATGATTCCACCCTTCCAATTATTTCACAATTAAAGTAATTCTTTTCTTAGCCACTTTGAACATTTTCCTTTTCTTTAATTCCCTGTGGTACTGTACCATACAACAGGTGTGATTTCCATAGCTTTTTGCTCTTTCATTTAAACCATTTTCTTTTTTTTTTTTTTTTTTTTTTAGGGAATTCAGTGAGATATCATTTGAGTGGGACGCTAAATAGACAAGCGGGTTATTTTACAGCCTCAACATTGCCTTATATTTTAAAAGCTTCTATGCAAAACATGAACAATAATGGTCCCTGAAGGCTAGATAATGCCTTAAGTCTTAACTGTTAGCATCGTTCCTTGACTAAGTAAATTGAAGACAATTCTCAGTACAATTTCTATGAAAAAGGTCATTGTCTTTCTTGCAACAAGACCATGCTATGGACCGCTGCAATGGGAGGACAGAGCAATCGCCTTACCTTCAGTGCATACCATCCTGCTTCCTTTGGGACTACAATTAAGCTTATGAATGGGCAGTTCTGGTAGCGGAGATGCAACCATGGACGTTTCCTTCCTGCTGTACACCTGCAGAATGAGAGGGTGATTGGCAGAGTGATTATCTTCCTCAGCTGGTTATCAGCAGCTCACTTAACTATGTACCAAACCAAATAAATTGTCACAGATCACCAGGACCCCACAAGATGTAGGACAAAGACCCATTAAGCTTTGCACTCCTACAGTAGTCCCACAAGGTGCCTGTTGGTGCTGAAGGAAACCTGAGAACCTGGAGGAGAAAATCAAAGTCACGTAGACCAGACCTGCCCTCATGGGCCACCTGAGCAGAAAAGTGCTCTGTAAGGAGTTCCATTAATTTAAACAGGATTATTTGATGAAAGTAACCATCAAATGAGCAAGTGAGCAAATTGGACCTGAAATGAGTAACAAAGAATTCAACAGCATCCTGCTTTGCGTTTGGGTCGCTACAAGTTTCCCTTAAATGTAGGCCTACCTAGTGCCTTCTTCTGGAGAATATTCTGGTCACTGTTGTCAGAGGCTGAAATAACTCCATGACAGGGAGCCTTTGAAGTTCAGCAAGGTGGGAATGCAACCCAAACGAGCTTCTTCAGCTGTGACCTAGGAGGGTTTGCTCTGCAATTCAAGCAGCAGTCTGAGCTGGTGAGGCACAAGGTGGAGGACTGGTACTTTAAATTGTTTGATTTGATATTTTCCTTAAATTAAATTTATCATGTAGACAATTACATAATAGAATATCACATAGATCCTACAGTCAAGTGCTCACCAGGCCAAAAATGCCTACTTGCCTGTGTAACTCCAGCCTCCTTGGTTGTTTGCAGTATAGTGCTGTACTTAATTCCAAAATCAAATGCTATGATTTTCCTCAAGGAATAGATGCAAAGCAGACTTTATTATCTGAATGGTAATTTCTTCTAATACAGGTATGTAATTCTGATATGCAGTGACCTATTACCCCACTGAAGAAATCTTTAGGTGAAGTGAGCCTTTTGTTTCAGATTTTATATATGGTCTGCATTTTAGAAATTGTAATCAATAAGTGAACTTGCAAATTTAACCATTAATCAATGTGAATAATGTATGTATCGTATTAATTAGAGAGTCAAAACTTATAAGATTCCTTCACCATTGATCAAAATAAATTCTGATGAAGGAGACTCATGAATATTCTGAACAGCCGTATTCAATCTGTAATTGTATCACATACCACAATGAATAAAAAAAAATATTAATTGTTACTGGAAAACATAATTGGATGCAAGGATATAATAGTCAATTGGTGCTTGAGCAGATGTAAGGGATTCAGGTATAATTACTACCATGACAAATCAAATGCCAAGATCCATAAAATAATAAATGTCAGAAGTAATTCTCATGTGTGGAAAGGGAATAGTTTATCGACCCTTATAAAAAAAACAATC
Source organism: Alca torda (assembly GCA_008658365.1). NCBI lineage: Eukaryota > Metazoa > Chordata > Aves > Charadriiformes > Alcidae > Alca > Alca torda. The sequence continues at coordinate 68,592,686 of CM018079.1, forward strand.
CAGTTAATAAAAACAGGTAGAAACTCTGAACAGAAAAGATCAAGATCTGCGATGGGAGTTAGTGGGGGAAGTAATAGTTGAGATGCACTTCCTGTCACAACCCAAGTACACTGCTAAAATTAACAAAATATCACTCACAGCAAATTCTCATTTAATGATGATGAATCCTTTAGCATTGATGATCAACAGTGAAATAATTAAAACAACGTTGATATGTGCATCGTATTCACTGGCCTTGAGAGTTAACATGTTGCTTTATTATAACCTGGCAAGAAACCAACTAAACTTCAGGCACAAAAGTGTAATGTGTGAGTAGTGAGAAAGGCAATAATTTGAAGTCGTCAGCTCTTTATGGCATTGTGATAAGCTCAGAATAAATGGAAATCATCTGATTGTCATTAGTGCTCTACAAGAGTGAATGGAAAATTCAGAAATTTTCATTGTGAAAATAGAGAATGAATAGCAGGTAAAACATTGATTCAGTTGCAGGATCTTAACATAAAAAGGACGATTTCATGTCAAAGTATAATAAGAGGTCTAGTTGTGCAATAACGAAGAATCTGCTGACAACATGAAACATATGAAAAGCTTTCTCATACACTGGCTTTTCTGTAGTGGACAAAAGAATTCTCCCCACCACCACCAAAATAAGGTGTAGCTGCAATTCTAGTCTGGGAAATGGTCCTTATTAGAGGACAAGGATCTATAGCTCTCTAATAAGTTTTTTAGGTACTTTTGAATAAGTTCTTCCTTGCCTTACAACCTGCAATGCTTATTTCTGTTTGATTCATGATAGTGTAGCACTGCAAAAATCTGTTTGCTCTTCTTTTATGATGATTTCCTCATTTCCATCTCCTAAGCACAATAGACAGTTCAAAATATGTATTTGTAGCCTAGCAGAGGAAACAAACCTCTTCCTTGCTCAAATGACTTAAATTATCTTAATTGGAGTACCACTTAAATGATTAACTGATTAGTTCACAACACACTAAAATGACACTTCTCAGAAGTGATCTATTGAGTCAGATTGTCTGTGGATTCAGGGAATGCTGCAACTTTTGATGTTGAGTGTATAACTCAGAGGCTTTCTTTGCAACTGCAAGGAATAAAAGCTGTTGTTCTAAGGAAAAATGAGGCACCAGCGTACAAAGTAAGAAACGGGGCAACAGTGATGGGTTGCCTACTGTGTTGACTGTTGGGGGAATGCAAGACATCCAACTAATTTTTCCTAAATCCGCTTAATGTAGGAGAAAAATATCTGCAAAATTAGCAAAAATACTAACACCCCTAACAGTAATGTCCTACTACATGCAGCTAACGCTGGAAAAGATACAGCCCTTGGTGCCGCACTTTGAGATGTAACGTCACGTACACAAATTGTCCCTGGAGTTCAATGGATCTGCTAACATAAGTGAAGTTATTCCTCTCTCTAGCAGGATATGGGCCGTGGCGTTTAGACAGCCAATTCTGCTTTTCTGGCTGGCTAACCAAGCAGACTATGGGAGCGTGCCACCGAATATAAAGCTGATAAAGAAGCTGCTGTTAGACAGGAAAGCTGCCTCCTATGAAAAATACCATACAAGTCTGACACTTTTTAAAAGGCTAAATTACAAACAAAAGCATATGCTAGTAAAAAAGGTGGGGGACAAACCGTGGAGCCAAAAAGAGCTTCACAGCTCCCTGAAATCTGGCCAGGATTTCACCCAAGGACTCAAACTGCAACAGAGCAGGAAAAGCTGAAAGACGTGCGTTCAAAGATAATCCCTTCCCTCACCTCTGGATGCTCATTCCCATTCCTTCCTTTTGGCTAGTGCTTGCGCTCTGTTTTAGCCTAATTGGTCAAATTAAGGAGCTAATCTGGAAAGAAAGGAAGAAAGATAGGAAATCAGCATTTAGCATCACTTTCAGTAGTAGTGTTCCAACAATTTGTCCTATTATATCAATCCAGATTAGGAAACTTCCTCCTTAATGTAACAGTTTGGTTCAAGAGGCATTAGCTGTTCTGGTCTAGGTGTTTTAAAATGTGATCCAAGCAACAGCTTTTTAGTCATTCACAAATTATGACACAAATATAATTGCCAAAAAGCCATGGCTTAGGCCCATAGCTTATGTAGAATATTTCTCTGATAATGCATGGTTCATTAATATCAGGTATAACTCATATGCCCTGTTCAGTGTTCGTCAGTTTTTTTGTTGGAATACATTTTACCATGATATCATACTTGCATAAAAGCACAAAATTGCATAACAAAATCCAGGCTGTACTGTATTTATAAAGTGTGACTGTTGCTGCTAGTGAAACGCACGTGGATCTACACTGAATCACAGCTGTAGCAGAGTACAGTGAATTCTGTTTTCTGAAACAGTTGACATTGCCTGTGCTTTGTTTGCAGTGTGATATGTCATCAAAGAGCAAGTGCTAACCAAAGGCTATGGAAGGGTAGGAATTTGGCCAGGTTTGGCAAATTAGCAAGGTTCGTGTGTTAACTAAAGCTGTGCTGAATCCTTTGTCTTTGGTCACACTCAGCGCTCCCCTCATATCGGGCTCCTCATTTTCTAAAGGAGAAAGCAAATCACTGGTTGGACTATAATGATCTGTGTTTGTTCCCATACAGAAATGGACTATATTCCCTCTGTTATGCACTTTCTTTCAGTGTTTTAGAATTCAAAGATTGCATGCATACTTGCATTTATTCATACCCACATAAGCCTTCCTACCTTTGTTTTTTTGTTTGTTTTCTTAAATCAAGAGACTATTCTTAATTTAACATGTAATTCACCAAGAACCAAATTCTGAACTTTTCAGATTAGCTAGGTCACTTGGAGGGCAACAGAAAGCAAGATCAGCCATATACTGCCTCAGGCTCAACTGTAAGGCTGGGTATATCTTTGGGAGTTTGATAAATTAAGCTCTCAATGTATCTGTAGTCTCCTTTTTAAAATGGTAGGTATTTATTTCTTTTTGTAATAGATTTATATTCAAGTCAATCTATTTCTAGAGTTAAAGGGCTATCATTGTGGCTTCTAATTTATTCTCACTTTCTTTATATGGCCTGTGTTGGTAGTGGGATCTGAAGAAAATCTTGCTGCTATCCTTACAGATTTGGGGTTTGAAGGTGAAGAGGGGAGCAGCGCATTAGTTTGCAGCCATGTGTTATAGGGAATGCCACTGTTGGTGCCAGGTTGTCCCACAGTTCACCCCAGCAAGGAGTCTTCGGTGCATAATCCAAGAGGCCAAAATTATCTCCTCTGACCACAAGAAGAGACCTTCAGAGCTGGAAGGTCTCCACACTTGGGATTTAACATGGAACTCAGAGTTGATAAATTCCAATGCGGAATGCCAAGACCACGTTCACAAAAGAGGAAATAAGACCAAACCTAGAGCTTGTTTAATTTTGTGCCATGACAGTGATCTGCTTGGATCCTTAGAAAGCAATTTAATACCTGCAAGTTCATTCTTCCATCCAACACCAGCTTTGTCAGCTTTTGCACAGAGTCACAGGATCACTGAGGTTAGAAGGAGCCTCTGGAGATCATGTAGTCTAAACTCCTTACTCCAAGCAGGTCACCTATAGCACATTGCTCAGCATCATGTCCAGACAACTTTGAATATCTCCAAGGATGGAGACTCTACAACATCTCTGGGCAACCTGTTCAGTGGTCAGTTACTCTCACAGTAAGACAGGTGGTTTTGTGTGTTTAAATGGAATATTCTGTGTATCAATTTGTGCCCTTTCCCTTTTGTCCTTTCACTAGATATCACTGAGAAAAGTCTAGTCGAGTCTTCTTTACTCCCTCAGATATTGATGCACATGGATAAGATGCTCCCTGAGCTTTCTCTTCTCCAGGCAGAATAGTCCTAGCTCTCTCAGCCTTTCCTCATATTTCAAAATCTCCAGGCCCTTAGTCATCTTTGTGGCACTTCACAGGACTTGCTCCAGTATGTTCATGTCTCTCTTCTACAACAGGGGAGCCCAGCACTGAATGCAGCTCGACTTGCTGGCAGTGCCCTTCCTATGGCAACCCAGGAGGCTGTTGGCCTTTGCCACAACAGCAGATTGCTGGCTCAGTTTCTTGTCTACTAGGACCCTAAGGTAATTCTCTGCAGAGCTGCTTTCCAGCTTGTACTGGTGCATGGACTTATTCTTCCTCTGATGCAGGAATTTGCATTTCCCTTTGTTGAACTTCACGAGGTTCCTCTCTAGCTATTTCTCCAACATGTCCAGATTCTTCTGAATGGCAACACAACCCTGTGGTGTATCAGCCACTCCTCCCAGTTTCGTATCGTCTGTGAGCTTGCTGAGAGTGCACTCCATCACATCACTCGGGTCATTATTCAAGATTTTAAACAGTATTGGACTCAGTATCAACCCCTGGGTAAATAACTAGCGATTGGCTTCTAAGTGAACTTTGAGCTACTGATCACAATCCTCTGAGTCTGTCAGTTCAGACACTTTTCAGTCCACTTCACCTCTACTTCATCAGTTTTTCTATTAGGATGTTCTAGGAGATAGCGTCAAAAGCCTTACTGAAGCCAGATAAACAATATCCACTGCTGTTCCCTTCTCCACAAAGCTAGCCTTCTAATCATAGAAGAGTAACAGGTTAGTCAATCATGATTTCTCCTTCTTAAGTCAACACTCATCACTCTCAATTACTGTCTTGTCCTTAAGGTGTTTGAAAATGCTTTCCAGGATTATTTCCTCCATTACCTTCCCAAGAATCAAGGTAAAGATGACTGGCCTGTAGTTCACCAGACCCTCCTTCTGGCCCTCTTTGAAGGTAGGATTAATATTTGCTTTCTTCCAGTCCTCAAGAACCACTTCAAATCACTGTGATTTTTTCAAAGATAATTGAGAGTGGCCTCACAGTTACATCAGACTCTCTCAGCACTTGTGGGTACATCTCATGAGAATCTGTGGACTTGTGTATGTCCTGTTTAGATGTTCCCTAGTCTGATCTTCCATCAAGGCTAAGTCTTCCTTGCTTGACTTTCCCACAGGACCCGAAGGCCTGCGACTCCTGAAGATAGGTCTTACCAACAAAGACCAGTGCAAGGAAGGCATTGAGTTTCTCAGCCTTCTCCATGTCCTTGGTCACCAGGGTGCCTGTGCCATTCAGCAGTGGGGCCCATGTTTTCCCTAGTCTTCCCTTTGCTGTTGGAATAGCTACACAAGTCCTTCATTTTGCCTTTCATGTCCGTCATTAGATTTGACTCCAGGTGGACTTTTGGTTTCTCGTGACTGTCTCTGCATACTCAGATAATGTCTCTATATTCCTTCTAGGTCACCTGGCCCTGCTTCCATCTCCTGTATGCTTCCTTTTTACATTTCAGTTTAGCCAGGACCAACTTGTTCATCCATGCAGGCCTCCTGCCACCTTGGCTTGACTTGTTGCATGCTGAGTTGGACTTTTCTTGAGCTTGGAGGAGGAGATCCTTGAAAATCAACCAGATGTCCTGGACCCCTTTTCTCTTCGGGACCATCTGCCAAGGGATTCTTTGGAGCGTATCTCTCAGCAATCTGGCACTGAGTAGGAGTTAGCGCTGTGCAGAGATCAGTGTCAGGGCCAGTCTGTTTTCTTGAAGTCCAGGGCTGAAATCTTGCTTTTTGCCTTGTTCCCTCCTCTCAGAATCCTGAGCAGCACCATCGCATGGTGAGTGCACCCAGGGCTTGCACATCCCCAACCGGTTCATCCTGTTTGTAAGTATGAGCTACAGCAGTGCATCTCCGCTTGTTGGCTCCCCCATCAGGAAGTTGTCATCAATGCACTTCAGAAGCCTCCTGTATTGCTTTTTCTTTTTTTTTTTTTTTTTATTTTTCATTTTGCGCTGTCTCTTACTGTGAGGTGTGAAAGTACTCTCAGCTTTCGTAAATAACAGGGTGACCAGATGGACCTAGTTTTTAAATATTCCCAGTACCACCTGGTCACTGGGTCATTAGTGGACACTTGTTCTAGTGTATTAATGCTGTCAGACTTCTTTTTAAAAAAAAAAAATAGAAACATTGACCACCACGCACAGCCAAGAGTAAAAGCAGTTGAACTCTACGTGTAATGCAGCAGGAAGCATGTTTGAGTCCAAACCCCATCACTGTCACTTCTGCAGACACTATCCTGTTTAGCATTGGGTGGCTGTGATAGAAAGGAAGAACAGAAAGGGATTTTGCAGGATAATGTGTTCCATCAGAAAAGTTTAGCAGCAATATGCGAAGCCACAACTTGGGAGAATTTTCATTGCCAGTTCTGACTATCTCAAAATATTAACAATTGACTTGGGGGATGGAGGGGGGAGAGGGGTGCAGCAGTTAAATAAGTTGCTCTGCATGAAACAGTAATCCTCATAAAACTCAGTCAGTTGGCACTTGCCCTTCATGCCCAGTATTAGCAAAAAATGACACTGTTCTTCAGAAGGTGGAAGAGACATTGAATTCTTCCGCTTTAATAATTTATACCGGGGTCTCAAAAGATCTGCAAAGAAACTGAAAGCAGAGTTGCTTTTCAATATTTAAAATGTTATGAATATTCATCTTTTGCTTTTACTGTGGCTCCTATCCACCACAAATGCAATGGACGACTGTTCAAAATGTTTTCCATGCTGGATCTAGTTAAATGCTTCTCTTCTCCCATATGATTTGTCAACTCTGCAAATATTACTCAGGTCCCCTGTTTACTTTGTATCTGTACATAAAGCATACTGTCGAAAATAAATCCTTACTCGTTACAATCTAATTTTTGGATTAAAAATTTCCTGGAAAAATATGGTATATTATAGACCATTTTCTGCATGGCTATTAATCCCTCAGCATTCCATAAGAGCATAAAAATGCTCCTTGATACTAGTGAAATATTCAGAAAAAATATTCTAACTAAAGAAAAACACTTTCCAATAGAACAATAGCTATCTTTGGACAATTGTTAATAAGAAAGCATTACAAGCATATTTTGCCCTCCAAGCATATTTTGTCTGCATACATTTTTGCATCCACGAAGGAGGAAATATATAAAGAGACAAGCAGAACAGGCTGTTTCTTCACCGATATCTTCATCCTTATTTTTAGCTTAGGATGTTGCCTTGCTTTATACTACAACATTCTCTCTGAAGGGGAAGTAATGAAAAGGAAGTCGAATCCACCCGGTGGCTCCAGGAGGTGTTATTTGCAGTGTCCTAATAAATCAGTAAATCTCTTAATAAGCAAATAGCCTGAATAGATACAAAAGAAATGTACTGGTCATACAACCGAGATTGGATTCTGTCAGTACACGCTCAAAAGCTACTGATATACAGTTCTAGGGAAGAGCAGGGAGCAGTGCCCAAATAACACAAGCATGTACCTACCAGTGTGTTTGAACAACCATGTCCAGGGTCTCACCAGCAGCATCCCAGTGTGAATCCCATGTTTCATGGGTTGGCCAAACTATCAGCACCACTTCAAGGGAGGGCTGTTTGTTTTGGAGCAGTGGTAAAGAAATGGCAAGCTTTGAAGTGGCAATAAGAGCCAGGCCCACACATCACCCAATATATTGCTCAATATGCAGTGTGTGTGCTGTTCCTAGGCTTTTCCCTGGGAACAGTGTTGGTGACAGTGTTGTCATAGGACTGGAGTTCACCAACAGCGTTGTACTTCAATGGGAGTCTCTAGCACCGAAAAGGGAGATTTTTCTTCACCTAATATAATACATATTTCATATCATCTCAGTACCTGAGAACTTACTGTGGGAAAGAAAGCACAAAATCGCCCAGTTTGATTATGTGAAGATATGTGATAGCAAGGCTCTTCTACTGCATCTTGTTAATTGACAGAAGTCATGGTACACATGCAAAGGATGTTGTCCTGATTCAGAGAGGTGGGTAGAGTTTGTTATCCATTCTTTTGGGGTAGAAGCAAGTAGGATCTAAGCAACGATCTTGCATAGAAAACCTTAGGAAAGCCAGTCTTGTGGTGAAGCCTGGGCCCAGATGTTAGTGTTTTCAATCTAAATTACCAATAAAACCAAAACACTTAGGGCTATAGCTTGGACTATGTACATAGGGACATTCATCTCAGAAGTCCAAAGTGACAGAGCAAATATCAACAGGCATATGGGAAATTCCAATCAAATACAAAGAAATGTTTTTATGCCATGAGGATGGTGACAGAGAAATGGTGACCCAGGGAGGCTGTGCGATCTCCATTCTTGCTCAACATTTGACTGGACAAAGCCTTACAAAACTTGATGTGATGTGGCTGTATTTTGAGCAGGGGACTTGACAGGATGACCTCCAGAAATCCTTTCCAATGCAAATTATTACAAGTCTACTATATTTAGCTATTCGCAACACAGATTGCTCACACACTGTCCTGGCATTCCCAGGTATTCCTGAAGAGCATTACATAGCTCCACCGCAGATCCACCAGAACGAGGAGCCCCAAATCCCTTCTGATAAGCAAAATTACTTCCATCTTCCATGAAGTACATTTATGTGTTTGTCATGTGAAGCTGCTGCTACACAGGACAAGAAAGGGCCATCCCTGAAATATTTATAGCCGTTCTATGGGAAGACTTGGAACTCAGAACGCTCATTTTAAAACAAACAAAAAACCAAAACCAAACCCACATCCTACTAACAGTATATACATTTGGGGTTGTTTCCGAGTGAGCGTTGTTTCTCCATCTACTCCCACTGATGAACCAAGCTCTCTAGTAAGAGGTTTCTTACGTTCCACATCAACTGGTGGTTAATGTATACCCTGAAGCAATATGTTTTATAACCTTCTAGAAACATGAAACATTGCCGAATGTAATATGAATACATGAGGACATTCTCATTATATAAATAGAAAACCCTGTTAAACTCTCACCAAGCTAAGGAATATTTTCTTTCCAATATATTGTTTGTTTTCTTCAGGAAACTCTGTCCTTAATAAAAAAGCGCCTTTGTAGTGGCTGTAATGGGTTGCTTAAAAACAAGCAAACAAAACCAAACAAACAAAACCAAACAAACAAAAAAACCCACACACAAATCCTGAGAGAAAAGCCATGAGGGGAATTAAACAATTGTGCTGTCAAAACATTAAAAACAAAAATACAACATGTGCTATATTTAAATTAACTTTAATAAGAAGTACAAAAAGATAACGTTAAGCAATATTTTGCATGTGGTTAATAAATATTCTTCAACAGCAAGCAGTGACACATTCAAACATAAATCCAGTTATTTCTTTTACATTTTAGAAAAGTAACAACTTTTTCCAGTTAAAACAAGGTCACAAATTACAGAATATTATCATCCTCTTTAATTATTTATAACTATGAAACCTACTAAATAAGTGAACTGTCACCCAGATTTTATATGACGTTGATGTTCGAGGTTAAGTATACTTACATTTATCATGCAGTTTCTTACTGTGCATATTTGATTGGTGTTTGATTTTCTTTGAAATTATTGGTTTCATTCTTCCTGTTTCCTTATTTCTTGTTAATATACTAGAAGCATCTGTTTTCAAACTCCTATACATTTTCACACCTAAGTGACTCACTAGATTTGTCATCCAACGCATAAATGCTCTCTGACTCCAGCCCAGCTGAGAAAATGCTAACAATGTCTGAATCAGACTCCACATTATTTTTATGATTTTTTTTTTTAAATCAATTATAACAAGATTTAGTGTAATCACTTCCATTAAAATTAAAGTGCCTTCAAATGTTTCCTAGTAAAGTGACTATTTGGAGGGGAGAGGGTGAAGGAGTGCTGTTTAGGAACTGATTTTTTAACAGTTTATAGATACGGTGCATATTGTACATATGTATTCTAATAGATGTAAAGTACTACATTGCATTCCGTGCTAATGCTAAGCTACAGTAGCCTATAAACTGATAAATTCAGCCAAAATGAACATCTAATAAAGAATATCAAAAGCAGTTGATCAAAGTAATATCTTGTTCCATTCTCTATTTCCATCCATCCTCAACAGCATAGGTAGATGGATGAAGTACTGGTAAACAAATATAACACTTCAACCTGTTGAAGCTCACCTCTTTGAATATCAGATGAATGAAAGCACTTAGTGCAATCATTAAAAACCTTGAATGCATAAAGACATGCTCCAGGCCACTTGATCGAGTGACGTATTCACAACATTATATAAGGAATTAAAATCTGAAAGCAAAATATAACTTCTAAATCATCCAACGATAAAAATATATTCATATATATTTATGTAGACACCGACACTAGAGGAACAGTATACATCATCTTGCATATTTTAAAACATCCTCCGAAATCCTTTTTGTGAGTGTTATCACCTACTCCTAACTCATAGCACTTTCACAATGTTCTTAAAAGGCATTAATATATACCAGGAACGAAACACACATCAAGTCCCGTATTTCCGTATGGTTGGCTCTTCTTTCAAGGGCTTATTTTCATGGGTTAAAGAACTAAGCATCTCCAGCCAAAGGAGAGTCCAGGTATACTCTCAGGTGTACTCCCCTTCTGTAAAAAATCCTTACTGACTTCAGTGACATAGATGAATATCCTGAGGATCCTAATCAGTTTTATTTTAAATTCGGTGCAAATTTTGCCCTGATCTCGGACAGAGAGGTCAAGCCCTCAAAGTTTAGCTTCTTCCAGTAAGATGCAATCAAAGACTTCAAAACATGAGCTCAAGGATTCAGCTAGAGAGATCCAAATTTAGAAAATTAAATGGTTTAAAGTAGAGGAAAACAAATTTTTTATGTGATTAACACCTGCCATTCATTGAAACAGACTTGTGAACCTTTAGCTTCTACTACTAAAGGTCTGAAGTGACAAATCACTCACCGATTCTCAGATGGCTGGAATGAATTAACAATTGGATTCAATTAATTAACAGTTAATTAGTTGTTAGGGAGTTGGGGTTATCTACAGAAATGAAGCAGAGGAGGTCTCCTTCACTAAAAAAAAAATAAATAAGAGAAGGTAACGTTAAAGAGATACTTAAAGTTATATTGGAAACTGACAGCATTCTCGCAGAAGGTACGTTGTTGTTGGGAAGAGGCGGGAGGAATCCTAAAACTCTGCTTTCTAAAGAACCACTCCCTTTACTGGAGGCTGAAGCGTGAGCTGACTTTCACATAAATTCACTTAATTACTTCTATGTTTCAAAGTCTTTAACTTTCGATAGGACATCAAATTATATCACACTCAAAGATTCTACTTAGATGTTTTTAGACACTTGTACATTTATCATGCTGGGTTTTTAGAATTAAGCTATTTGACTTTCTTGGCTCATTTTAAAATATTTTTTTCCTCTGCTTTAAAACCCATTGAATTGCTTTCTAAATTTTAGCATTATGTGCCTCCACATAATGGGGCATTGACTGATGATAGCTTCATATCCATACTGCAATCATCTTTCATGCAAATTTGTTAGGAATGGAAATGTTCAGAAGCATAGACTTCATTCATTTTGTGAAAGACCAAGGCAAAAACTTGACCACCACTAAGCTTTCAGAATAGGAGTGAGAGGTATGGAGGATGGATGCCGAATATCTGTGCTTAGGTGAAAGTCACACCTCTTAAGGAAACAAAACCTGGTATTAAGAAAGCTTTACTTAATTCCTGAAGCTTCTTTCCTCCTTCCACCCTAGAAGGCCCACACAGCAGGAAGCACACAACATTGCAAGTTTTTCACAAAGCAGTCAGCAGAAACCTCTAAGTTTCAAAGGCACAATTCACATCCCTCAAGTTGAGCAGAACTATACAAGAAGTATTTCTATTCATGTGCTCTAGAAGTTTCTTTCCTGCAACTCACATACGGTACTGAAGGCTCAGAAATAAAACTGAAACAAAAATACACATTACCTCCTTCAACGGCTTCTTCCTCGATCATCCCACAATCTACTGACACAGTAACAAAGACATTTTCTTCTTCTCTTTCCCCTTTTCTCCCCCATACATCCCTACCTCCTCCCAGCTGCTTCTGGTTGCTTTCACACAGACAGTTTATGGTCATCCCACTTTTAAAGTGTCACCACCACATATTTAATCTATAATCACCGGGAAGGGAAGGTGATCCAGTAAGGTTCCTGTTTGCTGTCTAGTGAAGCTCCTTCATGCTCTCTCCCATGACTATCCAGACAGACTAGCTCCTTAATTTAGCACAATGTTCGGTGGTATGAGTAGTCTCCCAAGCTAAAGCTCCTACCTCAGAACATCTACCACAATACTTTTTTTAAAGATGCTCAACAACGCAGTAGTTACAAATTGAATTAACCCAGGTATGGAAGGTGAAGTTAATTTCATTGCCTACAACATAATTTAGAAGTTTGGAAGCCACTCTTTTAAAAGCAATCTGTTAAGAAGGCTCCAGCAGACAACCCTGGCTGACAAACCCTGCTGATCTCTATATTCTTCATGCTGATTTATAAATTACTGTTAAATTACTGACGACATGAATCCAGAAGTGCATGCTCCAGTACTACACTGGAAACCTATTTCATAAACCTCCTTCAGAATTATGGTAATTCCAATCCAAGTTTACCACAGTATTATATCATTGTATTTACTGTATTAATTTCTTAAGTCACATAAAATATGATATCCTGACCCAATAATAATGTGGGGAAAAAAATTGGATTAGCATGTCAACAAAAAACTTCACCAGTAGATCGCATGTGCAAGTCTTTGATAGCGAAGTAACTTGCATTTGCTCACTCATGCTCTCTCTCTCTGCGCTTTAAGTATTTAAGACCAGCAAGTTTTACTCAAATTGAATGAAACTTGTAGGTATTTGGCACATAAATTTGTGAGACCAGTTTTAAAATCCCAGACAAAAATTCTACACTGTTAATGAAAAGAAGGCCTAACTCTATTATTCTGGTGTTCCTTGTAGGATGCTTGCGTTTACTTAAATGTTTACATTCAAATTCACTTATCCAGTTGTCAGTCTTACAATCCGCAACGTATGTGTGGTCAGTTTACTCACTATAAATGTTTCAGCAGTAAAATAATAAAGCAGACTCCTTCTTCTCTCAGAAGGAGTTTGCTTTAACACAGACCAAGGGAACTAAACGTAAAAGTGAAACTCTTCTGTAGCGTACACACTCAAAAGCCTTGGTGATGCCCACAGTAACTGCATGTGGATATTTAAAATGTATTATTTTTCACTGAGTGAATTTATATAGTATGCTTATTTTTCTATATTAGTGTGATAAATGTATCTTTAGCCTGTGATAAACACCGGTTATTTTGTCTGACTGACTCTAAGCATAACACAGGCATAGAGAAAATGGTCAGTGAATGAAAAACTAATTGCACCCAATAAAAGCAGTAGCAGCAGAGCTGACTAACATGAGACAGCATCAGGCTTCTTGTGCAGACTGAAGATACGCTCTTCGCATGCAGCTCTGAATTACACACGTTATCTTCCAGAGAAAAGGTCTTGTTGGAGAAGACTTGTACTGTTAAAAACATTTGAGGGGTCCCGTTCTTGAATGAGGATGCAAAATCCTTCCTTATCAGGTAATCCAACAAGCTTCCGAGCCCATTCATGTTTGCAGTAGGGAGAGTTCCGACTACACAGTGTCGTGCATGGAGCAACACACAACATTGATGAAACATTGTGAAGGGTTTGGAGTACCTGGGATGTGGCCAAGGGTGAAACACAAACCTCTGCTTCTCATACCCCGGTCCAGTGAGGTTCGGAGAGTCCCTAGATCTTGCTGACGTGAAAGGAAGGTAAGAACTCCCACTAGGTCACAGGAAGGAGACCTCAGCTACAGAAAACATAATCGAGCCACCCAAGTTCAAGAGCAATTTAGCATAGGCCTCCATTAAATTATACAGTCAGAGCCCTTTGCCAAAAACAGAGTTAAAAGTAAAGGGATTTTTCTACAGTTCTAATATTTACAATTATTTGTACATATGTACATATTTATATATTTATTCATACCTGGACAATGTGACGTTAAAGGGATAATTTATAATTTACAAATTAAACATTTTAAAAATGTATAATTATACCATGAAAGAAACTTTTTTTTTATTGCTTGCCTTCCAGCCTTATGCTCATAATCATAATCACTATTGCACACATCTCCATGTTACATAGAAGATCTACATTTATATATAAATATATATGAAAATAAGGATATTTTTATTTTAATGTTCCGAGTAAAGTGCTCATTTTTTAACTCCTGTTGATGAGAAAGGTTTAATCTGACGGTTTAATCAGAGGGACTTCAAGGGATACACACCTTGTCCATGCTTCTCCCTTTCCTTTATAACTTATGAAATATCTTTTTACTGATGACAACTCTGTCTTAACTCTTAATTCTATTCATAATATGTATTTGTGACCTTGGCATCTATACTGTCACACAAAGTACAAAACAGAATCACATTAAAAGCAAAGAAAAAGTAAGAAAATAAAACAGCAAATGAAAGCACTGTTTCTTTTTGTTGTTTTTAGCACATTTCCATGTCTTAAGATACTCTTTTATTTGATTTTAGAAATATTTGTACAACTTTGTTAAACTCTGAACATACCTATTTTATGCACTATACTCAAGTACTGTACAAAACTGCAATAAATGACACTATACGACTACATATGTCTCTACTAGAAGACATCATCATAAAGGTGTATCTTTTTTTAAAGGTCAACTAATAACTGCTAATGTATGTGTGAATCAAAGTATTTTTGATTGGCCGAGTATACTAAATTCTAAATATAGTACACAATTATTACTTATGTCATGATTTACCAGGCCTTTAGGGTCATAAAGAATCTTTGCAAAGGCTCAGATGAAAAACAATTTCACTGATCAGTATTAAATGTTCATATAAAATTGCAAATGGCAGCTCCAATTTTGTTATATTTGTGTATATGAAATACAGTTGATACCTACTGATGATGCATGACTTTTTATTAAAAAAATAACATTCAAATCTTAGCAAAACCATTTCTAGTATACAAAGTTGTTGTAAAGTTATGTCAGCGAAATGTAAAGTTGCAATTTACAAAAGCAGCAGTAAATTTTCTTATATGGACAATTTCCTAAACTTAAATCATGGTTCTTGTTTCCTTTGAAAACAATGCTTTCTGGGACAAATACAAGTAAATATTTTAATGGCAAGTTTTAGGATAACATTATGCAAGGAAAAAGAGTGTATTATATTACTAATATACCTAACCCTGAAAAATTTCTGAGTGCTTTTATGAACCTGACAATAATCCAATTAAGAACAAAATCAAAAAGCAAAAAAAAATCCAACTTTGCTGAACCAGACAACCTGGCTTAGCAACGTGAAATAAATAAAACAGTGAAAAGAATAAGAGTTTCACTAGCGTAAGTTGGTTCATATTGGAAATTTGATTAACACTTGCCTTTCCCTGAAATCAATTAGAAGAGTTTATTAACAACTTCAAACAGGACAGAAGTAAGAAACTCATGGCTTTTGCCATACAGTAGCCTTTACTACCTCTTCAGCCTAACTAGTATCCAGAATGTTTGTGAACAGTAGAACTGTACGACCTCCGTACTCTGTTATGTACATGGGTACTGCTGTTGTATGAAACAATTACACCTTTTTAAAAAAATCACTTTTTTAAATGACAGTTTATTTCATTAAAGTAGAATTAGTTACTTTATAGAAAAATATTTTAACTTTAAATTAAAAAAATACTGTTCCTAAATAATTATGTAGGACCGTATCTTCATTTCATTGTACGGAGAGAATATATTTCTGTATATTTGAATCCTAGTTTAACAGAACTCCCCTGGGTATAACTTTTAAAGAGCTGGCTGTATTTGCCATGGGTGCTATCTGTTTACAGACCCATGAATTAACACTGTGTCCCTCCTTTGGAGATACACAGATAAGACATCTATATACACTCTGTACATAATGGTTCACAGATTAGCAGTTATTAGTCGTACTGTACATAGCGAACAACCTATCTGATTAGAATGATGCTTTAAGTCCTCAGTGCAATTCAGCTTTTAGGTTGATGGCGCAAAGCCAAGTAAGACGGGCTCCCTGTTTAAATATGTAGCCCAATACACTAAATTGAAAGTACCAAATAAGACTGGAAACACTATTCTGGACATTCTGTCAATTTTGCTAACACTGTTGAATGTCTTCTTTGCTTCCTGTGGCTTCGCTTCTGGTTTTGCCTTGTTGGGTTCTGCAGTTGTAGCACTCTTGGAGATGGTTGGTAGCACTGAGTCCTTGGTAATATTTGGAGCATAGTTGGCAACAGCCACTGCATAGGCATTGTTTTTCTTAATGACAGACGCTTTTTCTTTTTTCTATTGGAAGACAGCATGAAGTTAAATATTTAATGTGTATTTGCCAGAGCAGACTAAATAAAACATCATTTCAAATGTAAAATAAACAAATGAATATGTGTGAGTATATTAAAATAAATACCAGGAATACCATACTGATAAATTCAAATATGAAGAGAGACACTTCCAGTCTATACAAAAAGGAGGTACAGGTAACATAAGAATGCTCTAAAAACATGGAATATTGCACCATCAAATACCCTACTGCAGTTATATAAGGGAAGGTCTGTTACGGCAATTGTAAGGATAACTGGAAAAGATTGGTCTTTCTCTAGGTGCTTTGTATCTGGCTTCTTCTGCTTTGTATCTGGCTCCTTACAGCAGAACTGCAAGGTCTTTAAAATGTTCTCTGTTAAGAGAACGAGAAGGAGTGAATGGGTAGACTGGAAAAAACAGATTACCTGGCATTGTAATAAAATGAGAATTAGGCCATCTTTCCCACATAAATCTCACATCACTATTATTTGAACATCTCATAATGTAAAACAAATAAATAAAGGAATTTCAGTAATGGTCTACATTTTTAAAATATTCCAAAGAAATATGTGTGTGTTTACATGTGTGTATATATATATACATAGACACACACACACCCAGAGGCCAGAAAGAGACTGCAATTAAGAGAAAGAAGGACTCCTGTCTGGTAGTTGCAGAACTGAGCTGAGAACTAGCCCAAGAACTAGTTCTGTTTTTCAGAAAATATTGCCTAAAAAATGCATAACAGTGATGGAAATGGGCATTAGAACCTAAAAAATAACAGAAGAAAAGTGGGATGGAATGACAAGAATTTACTGAAGTTCAGCAAAGGGAAATTTAAGTCCTGCACCTGGGGAGGAATAACCCCATGCACCAGTACAGGTTGGGGCTAATGGGCTGGGAACCAGCTTTGCAGAAAAAGCCTAGGGTGTCCTGGTGGACACCAAGTTGAACACAAGCCAGCAGTGTGCCCTCACAGCAAAGGTGGCCAACAGCCTCTTGGGCTGCATTACAAGGATCGTTGCCAGCAGGCCAAGGGAGGTGATCATTCCCCTCAACTCAGCCCTGGTGAGACACATCTGGAGTGCTGGGGCCAGTACTTGGCTTCCCAGTTTAAGAGAGACATGGACATAATGGAGCGAGTCCAGTGAAGGACCACAAAGATGATTGCCCCAAATACCTTGTCTCAGGAGATGGTGTCATGTAAAAAGAAAATCTGAGACTGGGTGGGAATTCAGCATTGTTCCTTATTGACTGGAGTGTGAAAAAGGGCTGATGAAATATGTAGCTTGTCCCTGTACCTGCTTTCCTGAGACAAATTCCATGTTGACAGCACTTAGATGGGAATTTCCATGTAACACGAACACAGATAACTGTCACTGAGCAGACATATTTCACTTTATTTGGTGAAGAGTAGGCGTGGTTTTAGGTGCACAGATGTATTTGGCAAAAATAAGAGCAAATTACCAAATCGAATTACAAGAGGAACACTCTGATCTATAATTCCTTCCTCTCAGACACACTTAGTGTGTTTTTAAAAGGTATCTGTGACACCATTAATGAGAACTGCATAATGAACCACATTTTTGTATGAGAAATGATGAATATGTTAAAAGTTTAGCTTTTTGTTGTCATTTTGAAGAAAATAGAGAACTGGACATGTCAACACTTTATAAATCTTAAAACGGAATGGCTAATTTTGTCATTCCTAGGGAAGGAATACTACCTAGCTGTTAAACAGCTGCCACTTCTAAGATCATGCGACAACACTGTTATATTAATTTAAAGGAACAGGCAAAGGGCAACCAGAGAGTTTATAAGGGCTCCCTACATTACTACAATGCCAGGGCAATGTGCCAGTCTGAAAAGCTTCACTCATGACATGCTGATAAACTTTCAGGGATTCAGTATCTACTTCCAGCATGCGGGAACACATCCCACAGCTATGGATAGTTCATGCCCTTCTGGAAGCCACAGGGAATTATAAACAATGTACTCTTTTCCTCTCATTTTTCTTTACCATTAACTGAACATTTTCCTTCTTTATGCGTTGTGCTTTATGCATTCAGAGTGCTGAGGAACCATCGGTTAATTAAACTTTGCTTCATGTCTACTATTATCATCTAGGAAGGAAATAATATTCTATCCTATTTTAAAGAGAACCACAGAAATCAGAGTATTCCTTGTTAGAAGAAATCCCTTTCCATTGGTAGAATCAGGGATTGGGATAGGACAAAACTGTACAATAAAGTGAGTCAGTCAAAACAAGAAGTCAGCTTTAACATTTGTTCTGTGTTATTAAAACTATAAACTGCAAAGCTTGACACAAATTTAGGCGTATCACCAGTTCATTTTGGTCACAGAATAAGAAATTCTATCAAGTGAAATTTCTTCATGTTATCACACCTGTGCTACTACCAATACCAGAAAATTAAGGCACGACTGTGTTTCTGCGCACTCAGAGAACCAATACATCATAGGTGAAGAAGTACTTGAAATTTTGTACAACTGCTACTTAAATTAATTTAAAAATTTATGTCTACATATCATTAGGGATAAGTTTCAGAATACTGGAAGTGTTCAAAACTTCTAGATTTTGTTATTAATAGTTTTTACATATATGGGCATTCAGTTGTTTTTCTGATCCTTAGGTACTAGGAAAATTAATATATACATATGTTTCTGTAATCTTTTTCTTATTTCCAACTCAATTGGATTAAATAACAATACAGTGATCAACCAATATAATCTGGATTAAATTTTCTGAACAACCAGATAAATCGTTGTATCTGAGGAGTCAAGAAACAAGTCAGACAGTTCCCAACATTAAAAAACCAATGTGCTTGATAAGTAAATCTGGATTATTGAGACCAAGTGAGATTAACTACGTCAGGGCAGATATATTTTTGTTCAGGACAGAAAATACATCTACATTCTTTTGATTTAAAGCATCATGTCGTATTTTTTTATATAGCTAATTTTATCAAAACAATGTATTACAGCTGATTCAGTGCAATTGACTGGAAATAGGACTATTTCCTTAGGACTTACCTTATCATTCACTACACTTTTTCCATCCCAGGCCCATCCTCGTTTTGTGAAATAATTTACAGTTGCAAATTCAATTAATGCAGAGAACACAAACGCATAACAAACAGCAATAAACCAATCCATAGCTGTTGCATATGCTACCTTGGGGAGTGAATTTCGAGCACTGATGCTCAGTGTTGTCATTGTCAACACAGTTGTTACTCCTGCAAGGGGACAAAAAAAACAGAACATCAACAATTTTGCTTGGATTTTGAATGTTAACAAAAATACAAACCAAAAATTATTATGGGGTGTTTGTGAAACACAATGGAAAAAGTTGGTAACAAATTTCCAGTACCATATTAAAGGCTGCATCTGGAGTTTTCTTTGAAATATTCTAGTCCAATTTTGTTGTCTAAACTTCTCCATTTTAATCAGCTGAAGATTTTACTTACAGAAGACAGATAACATTTTATAATATTTTTTTTTTGTTATCAGGACAGGTAGGGGACAAAATTAACAATTCCTTAATGGAATCATAATATTTTGCAGCTTTACAGTAATAACGATTAATATGTTAATGGTTGGTGTCTGGCTTCACTGCAGTGGCTGCAGGTCTGGCACCCATCTTTACTGACAGTATCACACAAATTGACCTTTGCTATTAGAAATAATTTTTTTTTTTTTTTTTCAGTAGCTGTTTCACTAACTATCCTTTGAGATAGTTGAAGACATAAACAATTTAAGTTTTCATTTTGGTAACGTGGATTTTTTCTAGAACAGCATATTGACTTGAAAAATCAGATTATTATAACCGTGTATTATGTATCAGAAAACAAGACTTAATGATCCAGGGAGATTGTTCTTTCACGGTGGCAGTTATTAAAAGCACTCTACAGTACTTTGTACATAATGAAGACCCAGTAGGAAGCCAGGAATTATACTAAAATAAAAAATCAGAGAAAAGATACATGGGAGGAAAGGAAGAGAAGAATGTTTTTCTGAATCAGTTTTAGCAAGCAGAAACCCACAGCCACAAATGCAGACTCCATTCCTTAAGTAAATCAGTTCTCCCACCTCAGGCTGAATCACACCTAGACAAACTAAACTATTCCCTTTGTGGCACGCCATTAAATACGTCTCCAGAATGAAAAGCAACGCAAAGTGATACACTTCGCACAGATCTGCAAACCTACACTCCATTATGACAGGCAAAGGAGGCACCATGGCAGAAATATTAGTAACAGCACATCACAGCTTCGACAACTACACACTCATAAAATTGTTGTGAGAGGATTCCCAAGGGAAAGTCAAGTCACTCTCCCTCAGCCAGATCCTCCGCTGTCAGCAACCTGCCACCTGGGTTCTGCAGGATCGACCTCGCTCAGATTTTCCTTCTGCTACAAGAGAAGCATTTTTAACCACTGAGTGAAAGGGAAGAGAGGCAGTAGTTACACCTACGCACACCTCTTCAGGCTTTGCAATTTCCATCCCTCCTGTAAAGAAACTCCATCTCTGAGGGTGCTACAAAGGATGCCCGAGCAAAGCTAAGCAGCCTCAGCCTGAGCGCTACTCTCCCTTGATGCGCTTCCAAAGGCCTGGGCGGCAGGGAAAACAAGGCACAGAAACATCCCGCTGAGTCACACACTATCCGAACACCTTAGCAAACATAATTCTCTCATTGCCGTTTTTCAGCCTCCATACATTAAAGAAGTGGATTTGGTCGTGACTCTGTTGGGATGTACTGGCCTACACAATGAGAAGGAAGCAGCTATCATACTATATTGTATGAAAATGTCCAGGCAATATATTTTGTAAAGAACTTGCTCTCTCTTAACACTTACACAACATATGGCTTAATTATTTTCAGCACCTCAGTGAAAAGGCAGTCTATCTTACACTTAAAATTATCACATGCAAATTTTAACACCGGTCCTGAGCTGCAGATAAATCATTTTAATTACACAGAAGTATCAGTAAAGTGATTGTTTCTCAGAGATAAGGTGACCTTATCCACATGTAAATATATACAGTTGCTAAGGTACTCTTCTGTTTAAATCCTACCTTTTAGAATAAACTAATCTTCTGGAAGCCCCATTGGCTTCTTCAGAAATCTAATTTAAGATTAACTGCTGACCTTTTCTAGTCTCAATTAAAACATCACAAATTTACATCTTGTATCTTGCTACCAGTTGACAATTTCTCTAAAAAGTTCAGCAAGCCACACAACTTCGTGACCCAAATGCTAATCAAGCAGCACACTGTCAGACAATTGCCAGTGCACTTTCATTTATTCCTTCAATCTATAAATTCACTGATGTTCCAGCTACCACAGTCATTTCACTTTACCTGAATTGAGTGGGAAAAAATTGGACAGAAAATTTAATCTCTGATACCTGTCAGTTTAGGAATCTCTAGTATTTTTATACTTGCTATTCTTCTTCAGTCAAAAGACAGATGATTTTGCACATTATAGTTAATTTCAAAAATCAGTATTACCAAGTCTTCGTTATGAAAAAGGACCGAATGGAAATAACCTGCCTCCTTCTCAGTGCTAAATTGGAGAGGACTGAAAAATTATTCATGTCGAGGAATATGGTCAACTCGTAAAACGCAACACACTTATTTCACAAAGATTAACTTAAAACCCCAATAAACCCATACACTGACGAGATCAAAAACATTCCTCCTTGCATTATCTAATTCATAACACTAATTGGTATAAAAAACAGTGAATAGATTGTCCCCCTACAATGAGGTAGTCAAAATATTAATGGAAAACCATCTTCTCCTCTAAATCCTGTACTACTCTGAACAGCCTAAATAATTTAAGAGGCTAAGTAAAGACTGCATGGTATCTCACAATGATGTAGAAAGACCACAGCTTATACACAGGTCAAGAACTATCTTCTATAGCCCAGAACCCAGCAGATGTGGCATTGAACGGGTGCCAGAAGGACATGGACAGGTATCATCTTGTAAGAGACCACGAGCAGTCATCAGTTTGTCTTTGAAAGGGATCCAAAAAATAAACCGTTGACATTTCCCTTCTCCGAAGAGAACCAAGCATTTTATATTTGAGAGTAAATACACCCCAATATCATAACAACTTCTGTTCTCAGCAGTGCATGCCTATAAAAGACAAATATCTTCTATCACTACAGGTCTATCCATTCACACCAAGACGGGAGCTATTTTATTGCCTAAGATTTTTTTTTTTATGGTGCTGCTTTTGAAAAGGCATCTGCTCAATGGAGGGATGATATCCATCTCCAGGGCTGTAAATTCAACACTTTTCACTGGCAGTAAACTTATATATGTGGAAAATACCAGCTCTGTCATATTTTGGATTCCAGGGCAGATGGATACCATTCAAGATGTGTTTAAAGTTAGACAGACACCTTTGGGCAGGCAATTTCTGTTACTCAACAGCATAGGGCACTGCCACGCAACAGTGGAAGAGATAAACTGAAAAACTAGAAATGCCTAACTAAAACATACAGTGGAAATTGGAGGAGCTAGCACATAAGTGTTAAAGTTAAAATCTGTCATGATGACTATTTTATACTCACATTTGTGTGCAAAATTAACAGGGACAAGTTCTTTTGGACCCTAATTGCACCTCTTGTGTACCAACTGATTTTTCTAATTTGAACAGATTTCAGTCAACTAAATCATGTCCTAGCCATCTTGTGCCAGAATGTGGACATCTCCTTTGAAAATGAAAGTAAAAGGCCTAAATAATGAGTTACCAGAGGACATTTCTGTAACAAAAGAGGTACTTCAGCTTTGCAAATAATTTGTACAAAATGCTTAAAATGTGTTCCATTTCTTATGTCATGCTGCTCCTCCCACAATTTTATCTTTTCATCACAGCACTTTGCAAAGATGCACATAATAGTTGAAGAACATATCACAAAAGGATTTATAAATTACTTTTTTTTTTATTATTAGGAAGCTAATTCCATTGCTCTGTTATTTCACTCTTTCTTTTTTCTTAACTGTAATTGCAAATTTTGTTAGGTAATTAGATCACTCAACCTGGTACAAAAACTTGAATAGATTTATAAATACAAATAACATAGCAGAAAGAAAAGACTCTTGTCCCTTTTACAGAGATACAGCTTAGAACTTCATCTTGTCACTCCAGGAGTAAACAGTTAGAGGTCTAAACAAAAGCTTAAAAATTCTGGATATAATGTAATTTTAAAGTATTATACCATAACATTTGGCTTCACACCATACTGTTTCTTTTTTACTTACACAATGTATATGTATTACCTGGGAACACAATAAAAAAGGAGCGTACATTGACTCTGCCTAGACACTGGGAGATAAATCTGAACAACCGTTGAGAGAAAGATTGTAGAAAATAGCTCAAGTGCTCTGTCTACACTTCCTACTAAAAGAACAACACAAAAGGCCAGAAACGTTTTTAAAGAGCATGGGAGGCCAAGGACCATAACATAACATATTTCTGGAAAAATTGCATTCAGTCAGTCGATTAAGCTACAGATATATATATCATGAAGTCTGTGCTCATGTTGCTTCACTGTACCAATAGCGAGCCATGGAACAGAGTTCCCCATCACTCAGGAGCCGAACTACTTCCCAAACCTGAATGGCAAGTGCTATTTATCCCAGCTCCAATAAAATTCTCATGGCATTGTGCCACTATTGGAACACGAGCTAGTGTCTTGGCATGCCACTGAGCTGAGAAGATTTATGAGTTTGTTTGCAGTCAGCTCAGGCTCTAACGAAGGGCTACAGTTTTCCAGGTATGCTTG
This sequence comes from Alca torda, assembly GCA_008658365.1. Lineage (NCBI taxonomy): Eukaryota > Metazoa > Chordata > Aves > Charadriiformes > Alcidae > Alca > Alca torda. Next base: position 68,616,793 of record CM018079.1, read on the forward strand.
CCCACCGCCTAGCACTACAGTGTTATGTCTAGAGTTAGCAGAAATTCCCAATTAAGAAATTATAGCCTGAAAGTTGTGAGTGGTGGGTGGGATGCCTCTAAAGACACAAAAGATAAACAGCAGCATGTGAAAGGAGAAGTAAATAGAGACAGTTGGGATTTTTTTTCGACAAAATAGGGAAAAGTAACTTGAATATACAGAATTGTTCAAAAGGAGGGGTCTGCTGTATTCAGTTCCCATGTAAAAATAACAAGAGAAAAAATATGAACTGTTCTTAGGTTCCCCTTTCTGTAGTTGCACAATTAAAAAGACAGTCTATTTCAGGTCTAAATGGCTTTTTGCTTCAAAGTGTACATTAATTAATATGGGTTCAGAAAAGATAAACCAAGAACAAGCAAAACGCAGGGATAGGAAAGCAGCATAAGAATAAAACGATCACAGAGAACAGAGTCCTGACAAAAGAATATAGCTATGTGAATTTAAAATTCTGCATCTTGGTCCATGTAGTAAAAAATAGAAAAGAACCAAAAACTAATTTCTGATTTTTCTGTCACCTGCATCTAATGCTGCCATTCAAATATGTGATGCTTCTAAATGTTATGACCCATTAAAAATGAAGCGAGAATTCAATAAGCTGCACAAGATTAGTTTTGCTAATATTGTTGACACTAAATGTGTAACAATAAACACATTACTAAATGAAACAGATTGTAATCTTGCACTAAATGAAGGCATTATGAACCAGGCTTATTCCCTTTCGTTAAAAATGCAATCAAACGCTTTTCAAATTTATCTGCTAGAGAAAACACATTCAAGACTTATTTAATTAACAATGATAAAACTTTCTTCTTCCAATAATTTAAAGCAAAGTTGAAACAATATAACATTAGGCCATAATTCATTTGGGATAGCTTAGGTCAACAATATTAAAATAGATGCCATAAAGGAAAGGGATTAAAGAGCTCAACTATAAAAGAAGCCTCATTATACCAAGTCCTTAATGTTAACCTAGAACTTGAAACTACATTGTAAGAGAATAGAAGGGGGAAATAAAAGTAACTTTTTTCAAACATGAAATAATAAATGCAAAGTGGCACTTTGAATAACTGGGAGTTATGTTTCTTTGAAAGGAACAGTACTCCAGCCGTTAGTCCCTTCCAGGAGTCGGTAGCTTTCAAGTGGGTACTTGAAATAAATTTCTTACTGATTCTGAAAAACACTTTATCAAAACTAATACTTTCTACTTAGTCATATTTTAATATTGATATATTTATTATACAATGCAAATATGTGTAACTAGTAAGTGATTACTCCATATAAAAACTAAAAATTAAGTATGACCAATAAAAAAGTAAAGTAAAATCTCCTGCAATTTTTATATTCCCTGCTGGAAGTAGCTTGCTTTACTACCTTAGCTGTAGTATGGACTTCATCTGTCACTGGGTGAAGTCTACCTGAAAGTACCACCCAAATGAGACCTCGAGTGTACCTGCCCAGCTCTAACTGTCAAGATTAATTCGGTATGAGCCAGAAAACAGTAAGAAGCAACAGATGAGCTTTGTTAGGAAACTGTGGCTAACTTCACATTTTTTTGTAACACATTTAGGCAGGAGACCAGAGGGTATGAGAAATCCCAGTGACAACTGCTGCCAGTGGGTATGGAGAAAGACGGGGAGATTCGCCTGGGCCTACGTGATTAGAGAGGCCATTGGCAGCTTGTGCTGACAATTTCATCTAGAGCTGAAAAGAATGTGAAGAAATAGCTCCTCGGGGGACATCCAACCTGACGCAGAAGGCTAAGCCTGAGGTGCAAACACCTCATGCAGCCGCTGGGCTGCTCCATCAGGCAGAGCCTGGACACTTCTTGTTCCCCTGGTTTCACGGTGCTGGTGCAAGCTGGCCTGGAGGGGACAGAGCCCCAGCTGGCGCACGAGGTGCACGTCTGTGTGGCAGAAATAAAATGCTAGCATAGAAATTGCTATCTCCTCGATATACCCATTGTGCTTAGTAAACAGAATTTAGATTTTATGTCACTGGATGGTGTGGGTGGTTCTTGTGCTCACCCTTCCCAGATCCCTCAAGACATCCTGAAACAGGTCACTCCTCATTATCCATATTATGCTAAAGCCCCAGCAGAGTAAAGCAGCAGGCTGCTATGCAGATAGTACTTCTTCAAAAAAAAAAAACCTATTTAAATCAAAAAAAATCAAGAACAAGAAAGAGGCATGCAGAAGGGGATACAGCATTCCAGGAAAATTATCCTAGTGCCTTGTTACCGGTGACACAGTAACAGAAAGTGCCTTTTACAAAGAGAAGATGAGAGACTTTTTGTGGATAAATGAGTTATTGTGTCCTAAATGTATAGGAGGGAAGTACAAAAAAGGAAAAGGCAGAGATATAGAAGGATTTGACAGTGTACTCACAGAGCTGGCAAACAGGAAGGTGCATTTTCATACGCAGAAATGGACAAATTCACAGAAGATTTTGAAGAAACAAAAAAAAAATCTGTCTGATAACTGCCTGCGAAAATATGGTGGAATTCTGGTCCCACTAAAACAACTGACCCATTTCATCAATAGGCTCATATTCAAACCTGCAATTTTCACAATGCTTTGTGGGGCATTTCCTCTACCAGGAGAGACAGTAAGTGCTTTGCTGTGCATCATACTTAATATGCATTTGAGCTTGCCCTATTTTTTGAAGAAAGCATGGTGTTTGCTGATGACTAACCATACAGTTTTACACAGCATTTCTGATGGCTGATTCCACATAGACATTACTATCTTTTTGTTGTGCTAGTCTCTTTTTCTTTAAAAGCAAACAAATTAAAAGAATGTTCAGTTATGCAAATAAGAAAGACATTTGTTACTTTGCTTTAACGAAGAAGAGAGCAAAATCTTGATGTAAGAAAAACACCATTGTTTGGGCTGCTGAAGCTGTTCGCTGCCTTATGGTACATTCCAATCAGAATTACTGAGAAAGATTTGCCCAGACCCCCAGAATAGGGTTTCTTTTAAAGAACTGCAGCTTGCAAAGTTTAACACATTCAAATAATTAAACAAATTCAAATTTAATTTGACTAATTTACAAGTTTATTTAGAAATGTGCTTATCTACCAAGTACCAAAATATTTGGATAATATCAGGGTAAGACATTTCATAAAATATCCTAAACTTACTTTTTAAATAGAAACATTATAATCTTTCTCCATTCTGTGAAAGCTTTTTGCTCTTAAAAGAGTCAAGGATATAGGGACAGTTCTTTCATATGTGCTAATTTCCAAAAACTTTGGGATTCTCAGGAGATCTGCAAGCTGCAGTTGAAAGCTGCTTGGACTAGAAATAGTATCACATTCTACAAACATACTAACTTGAATGAAAAAGGGCTTTACCAAGCAGACTTCAGAAATGCTTCCTAAGAGCTTCAGGTGTTGCAAACAAGCTAATGCTACTCAGTATACTCACCAAAGACTGTCCTGGCAGGCACAGATTCTCTGTTCAACCAGAATGACACTTGAGAGAGAATGACAGTCATGATACAGGGGAGGTAAGTCTGAATGACAAAATAACCAATTTTTCTCTTCAAGTGAAAATGAGCCGTCATTACCGTATATTCACCTAAGGTGCCACAAACAAACAAAACACAATGAAACAAAAGGTTATGATCTTAAGAAAGTCCATTTCTTTGGTAAAAGAAAGTTTGGTACATTTACGAGAACCAAATGTGCTAGGGTTAAATTGCACAGAACATATTTTGTAGCAGAAAGCATCCTACAGAATATAAGAAAGTTTTTGAGTACAACTACATCTTATTCCCACTGAACTCCAGGAAAGATCAGTCTTCAGGAACTTACAGGAACTGTTGTATGCCCTGACAAGGACTTCAGTCCTTCAGGCTTCTGTGCGTAAGTCCCTGCATTCACCCAAAAGCACCCTAAGAACTTAGTCTACGATCACAATTACATGTAGGAACACAGTCCAAAGTCCGGTAGAATAGTCCAATATTTCTGGATAGGCCAATAACATGATGGAAGGAAAAAATGGTTGAAACCAGCATACTTCACCATTTAGTGACCAAAAAGTGCCATTTATCATATGAATTATCTGAGTCGTGGTTTACAAACATTAGGATTCAAGACCGAGCTCCAGATAGCAGTAAAAAACAGACACTGGGGAGAAGTTCATCTCTGCTATCACCAGCTATATTAACCTGAAAGAATCAGTAAAGTGCTGCTATATGTTACTTGTACATTAATAAACTCTGCCCAATATCTCACATTTTGCAACAGGTTTTTTTTTCAGTAGCCTTCTACCACCAGCAGCAACGCCTATGTCATTCATAGCCGAGTGAGTGCCTTTTCTTTTCAAAATATCTTTTACTAACCTGTACTTGATTTAACTGTCTCTTTTCCAATTGTTTGGCCTAAAAGATCGTACTGATTCAATCTTGAACCATCTGGTGCCACCTGCACTGAATCTGAAGCATTGTAAGTCCAAATGTATGTCACTTCTGAAGTTGTGTATGCATCTGTGGGAAATAAGATAAAATATTTTGTCAGAAATTAAAAGTAAACAGCTTCCATCAAAACTTAGAGAATTAGAAGAGCTACTTATTTGTTTTTCCAAAAAAAAAAAAAAAACCCACCCCAGGAACCTAAAGTGTTATGGTAAAAAATATGTTTGGCCATTTAAAATAGCTTTACTGTAGGGTAAGTGCCTATTGCAGCATGGGAACAAGGCACTCAATTGTGATCTTATTAACCACAATTTATTGCTACTAAATTACAAACAACATCTTTTCTATGCTGCTAAAAAACTTGTCAGAGATTAGATATTTTACGTATCTTAAAATTCGTGGTAAACCAGATAAAAGGAACAACAATTTGCAAGGTTTAGCACACACAGCATTTTTGAACATTCATTCCTATATTTTTCTGACTGTCCATTGTCTCCACTCTCCATTTTGGCAGTGTATCACAAGCATTTCATTATTAGCTGAAATTCACACCTAAATATGGGAAGACAGATCCAGTGACAATGCCCTTGAGAAACTCGTAGTGGCTCTGTGCTGTGCCCTCTTAAATTTCACTCCTTACCATGGCATCTTTTTGTGGGACAGGCTGACATTAAGCAGGCAGCTCTCAGTGCATTCATGATCAAACATTCATTTAGCCTAGGGTCTGTCAAAATAAACTACAATGAAAGCAAATCAACCCCGCATTTTAGATAGCATTAATGCCTCGCCAGTAAGTAAGAAAGAAAAAAAAATTAAGTATATCCTGCAAGTTTTTCCAGTCTAGTACCCTAATAACCAAATGGAGTATGAAAGGAAAAGGGGAAACCACTGATGGAAGAAATTGTGTGTTCGTTTTCATAGAATCATAGAATTGCTGAGGTTGGAAGGGACCTTTAAGATCATCGAGTCCAACCATTAACTTACCCTGACAAAAACCACTTCTAAACCATGTCCCTAAGCACCACATCTACCCTTTTTTAAAACACCTCCAGGGATGGTGAATCCACCACCTCCCTGGGCAGCCTATTCCAGTGGTTAATAACCCTTTCAGTGAAAATTTTGATTGACTGAAACAAGCACATTTTAAGTCTTATACCATAACTGCAGCAAAGTGAAAAAGAAAAGCAACGTTTCTGTTGGGCTGCAAACATTTTCACTTAAGAGATATCAGGAGGCCCAGAAAGAAGCTTCCTCATGCAACTCTCCCTAAATTGCATGACTAACAAAATCTAGCAGGTGGGTAGCATGTAGAGATTTTTTCACACTCCCCTTCTGTCTCTCAGGCTCCCACAAGAAGACCTCTGCTTTAATGCAAACCAGCAGTGCTGCAAACTGCTGATTTGTCCCCATCCTCCCCACTGCTGTCTAGACTTTTTGATGAGGATAAAGGCAATCTATTAAGCGACAGCTTCTCCAGTACATTCAGTTTGGCTTTTCTCTTGCGTATAACAAAAAACCCAAGAGATTCATACAGGCCGATGATCCTCCCGGCAACGTAAGATTAGCAGCATATGAAGAGCTGTGACGAATACATACCACTGGCAGACTTGCCTCAGTTAAACCAAAATCCTCAGGATACCTGCTTATTTTCACCACTATTCATCATTCAAATTCTATCCCAGAATAAAAGCTGAAAAATGCACAGTAACCTAGAAAAAAGTTCTAGGTAAAGAAATAAAATGAGTGCGGAGCCTTTCAAAATGAACAGAAGTCCCCTGGATGTGCCAAAAGGCTGGAGAACAAGTGACTACGGGGGAAATGAAGACAGCTTTTCTAAAATCACATCGCTCACGGTTTGAATTCTCCTGTTTACTAGAAAACCAGAAATGACGGACAGAGAACAAAGACAAATTAGAAAGGAAAAAAAAAAAAACACAAACCCACAACCAAGCAAAAGAGCGAGAGAAAAAAAAAGAAAGCAAAAAAGAAACTGTTCACACAAAGTCTAATATACCTATTCAGAAGGATTTCCAACTTAGGAATGCAAATGAAGTCATATAATAAAGTAGCCTGTTAGCCTGAGTAGCAGTTTCATTATTACGGGGTTTTTTTCAGTTTTTTTGAGGCTACACATAAGTCTTCTCCCCTTATGACACCTTATAAATCAAATATGCCTTGCTGTGCACATACATGTAAATATTATTAGTCAGTAGCTGATTTCAGCTAACATCTCTGGTGTTAGGTAAGCTGTATTATGTACTATAAATACAACATCTAGGGGATAAAAAAGGCTCCATGATACAAATACTCTTAATTCTGATGATCTTTTATCTCCATAGCTAAGATTTCGCTCCAGTGTAGAAACATCATCAGAAACACAGGCTTGATTTAATTTGCTCTAAACTCCAAGGAAAGGGGATATATGAGGGTTACGGAGAGAGCGTGCGTAGTTCTCTGATCTGGTTAACGATGTGGCAGCATATCACCTATTTTGTAACCTGTGGTGGCTGCAATTAATGTAAAATCAGCCAAAATTTAAAGGTATTAACCAGTTTCCTCGACAAAACATGCCCTTTGATGGGTCCAGCAGGCAATGTGGGCTGCAGCCAAAGAAAAAAAGAAAACCTTTTTTATAAAATCCAGTCAATATATATATTGTGATCCTAATTCATGAACAAGAAGAATAAAGGCTGTAATATAGGTAAATGAAGCTATGCTCCTATTAAAATAATACTAGTGAGATCAAAGTCCACCTATCTAACATGGAGATGCACTAATGAGTGAAATTTTTTTCTCACAAGAAGCCATTTGTTGGTGCTTTCATTGTCTAAGACTGTCAAACCAAATATCATTAACAATAAAGAGGAAATAAATGTTTCAGTGAATGAAAATAAACATTCTTTGAAGTCTTTAATCTGCTTTTCATTAATACACCATGTACATTCCATTCAGGCTGCAGGGACCCAGGTCTGCATTCATCGGTATGGTTTGCGTGCTGGAATAAAAGTAGATCAAGGCAGTGCTGAATTAGGTGCATAGTGTTTATTGTTAACTGGAGTCAAGGAAGCTTTAAAATACATTTGAAGACTGAATAGAGAAACGAGATTTCAATGTGTCAGGTTACAAATTTTAATTTTTTAAAAGTACCATCTTGTGTTTTAAACCTCTCGTGTAACAACTTATTGAAACAAAGCGATGCTGAGCAATGTCAGATATTCACTAACCAAAGGCTATACTTCTTGCTATATACTTACAGCTGCCAAATTTCAGTGGGCACGAGTGAGCATCCATAGGGAAGTCCTCCAAGTGCATTGGACATTCAGCTTGGACTGTAAGCCTAAAAGGCAAAAGACCGCTATGCGTTTAAGTCAGTTAGCAGGACAAGAAAATCAATTCCACAGAAATGAACAGAGTTCATGCTGATCTGGGAGATGAAACTGAAATGTTATATTAAACTAATTAAAATTTAAATCAGCTCTTGCTTCTTCCCTTTTATGTGTTCCTTTGGAAGGCATTGACTTATCACATCAAAAACCTGAAAGAGCTGACCTCAAAACTATGAGGAAAGGCCATTTAAATGAAAATATAAATTATGTAACTGCAGGTTGTTAAGAACAGTCATTTTCTTCTCATAATATTCTGAGGTACATGTGTGATTATATGGCTCTCAAAGGCTCATTACAAAAGCACATAAAATACAGTTAATTTGCCAAAGGACTGTGCTCCATAGTTTTTTTAATTTTTTTTTTTTTTAAGTTTGGATGGAAGATTTAAAAAAAAAGAAATTGTGTCCTTTCAAATGATTGCTGCTACTCATTCCCCATGTCATTTGCGATTATTATTTTTATTTATGTGTAAGCATGACAGTATGTTAACAATGCATTCACTTCTGCTCATTTTGTGGAAAAAAAAGAAAAAAACAAAACCCAAACAAAACCCTAGCAATATCCCAGTACCAACTATGGGGATTAATACAATAAAAAGTAATTTAAAACAATCTGAAGAAAAGTTTTTCACAGACTTCTCTTTCCCATTATTTTTAATTTGTTTCTTTTTCCTATCCTGTAAGTCTCCTCTGGGTGGAGATTTTTTTTCTGCATGCTTTCGGTCCTCTTCATCCAGCCTCAAACATCAGCCACATGCTCCTGTAGTCTCAGTGGTTCATAGTCGTTGTATTCCTCACTATGTTCTCCCACCCTTCCAGCCAAAAATATTCCATATTTATATTCCTCCTCTCCCCAGGAAAGTTTTTCTGAACTCAAGGGGCAGAGAGAGCGAAGAGTCAGCAAACAGCTGAAGGCAAAGGAAAGAACTGCATAAACCCCTGATATAAATCACACAATCATTTTAAACAGACACAGATAAAAAATGGCTGTTTAAAATCTAGACAATGAAAACAGTTTATACATTAATCTCATACCCTCAAAAGCAGTGTGCTTACTAGTCATGAACTTATGAGCAAGTCAAGAAGATGCTTTGTTAATTCTAGCTGAAATGAGTCATCTTACGTTTAAAAAAAAATTTCTTCATAATGGTTTCAAACAGTATTTCTAATTATTTATAGCATACGATTATAATACTTTCTGGGGGGAGAGAATTTCAGCCAGTTTATACAGATGAAAGTTCAAATATTGATTTGAGATGAAGCAAAAATCCTGTAATGGGGGTCTCTATTTCCAGGAAACTTCTCTGAACCTGTCAAACCACCACATCACTCAGCATCATTAGCAGCCTACCCATCAACACTCAAGGGTTTGGGTGTTGTTTAGTAAATCAGACGTAATGGCTGCTGGTATGGCTACACGGGAAACATTGCACAGTGCATGTTTCCTTTACAGCTCACATTTTACATCTTATTTAGGCTGGGGATTTTAAGTCTGCATTCACAACAAATGCAATTTATCCAATATTATCAAAGAAAAAGAACGAAACTAAGTCATCAGTTTCTGGAAATTTGGATAAATTTTCCAAAAAACTCATACAGGTAACATTATTACAAGAAGAGTAATCAAAGAAGAAATCAGTCTTATAAAAATGCATACACGATATTTTCATTTTTTCATAAATTATTTTCTAAGCAAATTTAATACATTTTAACATGTTTATCTTAGCTGCTAATCATGCACAGGATGCAAAAATTAAAACTGTAAGTAAAATATTGTAATTAGTTATAAAGAAACAGTTATTACAGAGTAAGACATATTTTTCCTGTAGTTCTTGCTGGAAATAATTTGAGGCTTTATCAACTCTTTCCTCTTCCTCTTTATTTTTTATTGCCACTGATCTTAATAATAAATTTGCTTAAGGGCTCACACGGCTGGTACAATGGGTGCCGCAACAGGCAAAATTCAAATACTATCTTAATCGTTCTAAGATGGAGTTGGTAAACTTTGAGTATTTTTAACAATTCTTACACAGCAATTCCCATCTGAAGGTCTCAAAGCACTTTATGCGGGTGGTCAGTATCTTTCAATACGCTACAGAGGTATGAAAACTGAGAGTATGTAGAAAACTGAACTAAGTCTTAATCGGCCAACAGACTTGTAACAGAACTGGAAACAAAACGCATGTTTTCCTAGCTTTCTTTCTGCTAGGACAGAAATGAAACAAAGGAGAGTCCTCTTGGAGCCTTATCTAATTGTTATCTGGAAATACCACATTGAGAAATAGCTTGAGCAGGGAACAGATGAAAAGAGTTACCTCATGGTGTACAAGAGAGTCCCATCATCTTGGATTCGTAGAAGCTTGTTTGGCATTGTCATGTTATGAGCCACTGACTTCTTCCCATTGTGAAAAAATGTGTCTGGGGTCCAGATTTTGCTGGCCATTAAGTTGTTCAATCGAAGAATGTTCATTGGGCCCTTAAACTTTAATCTCTCATCCTTCCACCTCTGACGGAAGAAAACATCTATTGTGTATTCCTGTAATGGAATAAAGATATGGGGGTTTTTTTGACACAAAGAAACATTAATCTGCTTTTTGAGGACCAAAACAGAAAAGCTCTGGCGGGTAGCAAAAATTCCCTTGGTAAAATTGTCAAGGGAGAAGAACAACCGTCACACAAAATTGTGTAATACTGAGAATAATAAACAGGATGTCACTTTATTCAGGGTATGGCATTCTCCTTCGTGACTTCTAGCTGTTGTTTGTATATCAAACCCTTCCAATACTTAGATTTCTGTACCTGATACACATAGTGTGTGTGACAATGGTAATTTCAATAAACACAGCTATTTTATATTAAGAAGTAAGAAAAAAGTACACAGAAGGATATTAAATAGTTCCTGCAGCAGATGCACCTGAAGGAGAGTAATCCAGCATTTCAAGAGCACGGAGAATAGCTGAGCCTGGAAGGAAGAAAATAAGGCTACCCATAAAAGGTGCAATATATCCAGGCAAAATGATATAAGAAAGATTTTTCCAAAGGGTAAAGCAAGGCCCTGTAGCGGTATGGATTTTATTAACAGAAGTACATATGTAGGGAACAACAGCTGATGATTAACGGGTGACACACGCTGTGTGCTGAACTTTACTCTGATGCCTAATCTTGGGAAGGAACTACAGTCTGGAGAAAAGGATGTGAGCGAAAACAGGCTGATGACCTAGACCAGATGCCTGTGTCACCCAGGGCCGGGTATCCCATCTGCTGGGTTTTGTTGCTGTTCTAAACAAACAAACAAAAAAAAAGATACTGATTAAACATTGATAATGTAAAAATTCATCAACTAACTTCAAATTGGATCTGTAATTGGATTTAGTGGTTTGCTACTGTCAGCACAGCATATAAATTGGAAATGGAAGAGCTTAAAAACTTTGTTGGATGCAAACTGTATTCCGTGCATTGGCAAATGTTACCTTGGTGCAATTTGTTTTATTCGACAGGTGCAAAATAGACCCATGATCTAAAAACATTAGTATGTTACAACAGTCTATACTATTGCAATTACCCTGCAAATGCTATAGTTTATGTAAACCATTTTCAAGTGTATTATCTTTGAATAGACAAGTCCTAATAAAATTCAACCAATATTCAAGTGATTTCAACGTAAAAGTGAGTTCCAGGAATTTATCAGCCCCCGTCACTTCCTGCTGGCTTATTTGTGTGCTGATTAACAAGGCCTAAGTTTTTTCTCAATCATACAGGGGTACAAAAGGAGCGCTGAGCAGACAGCCAGAAGCGACAGCCCTTCTCAGCTCCTTTGGTCTGTGAGCCAAGGAGCTGTGAGGATCTTTTCCAGGTCAGGGCCAGAGGCTAAATGGAGCATGTGGAACAAAGGAAAGAGAATTCTGTTACCTGAAGGAGCATGGCAGGGGCAGGAGAGGAAGCAGTTGTCATTAGGAACTGTGACAGGTGCTTGGGGAGATCTTTTTGGAATGATGTGATGGGATACTTATAAACTAACCTGACAAAAACCACAAGCACAATTTTTAGCTGTATCAAGAGGTCTTACATTACTACAATACAATTTTGTTATTTAATTAAAATTATGGTTACTCAGATATTAAATAAAACTAACACTACAGTACACTGAAAATTAATATTCTCGGGTTTCTTTAATGCCAGTTAGTAAATATATCTGTGAGACAAAAAGTTATGCACCTATAAAACATGTATTTGGTTGACGTTATACCTGATCTTTTACTGTCTCTCATCACTGCCAGAGACACTGCCTCATGACAAGCAATTTGCACACTTCTCTATGATAGATCACATTCAATTGTCCTGTTTTATTTGCTGATTTACATGTTGTTTTATTTGCTAAATACCACGTGACTTAAAAACCAATTTACACATTCCAAGTATTCTATCAGTTCAGTTGTAGACCTGGGAAACTCACAAAACCTAAATCAGGAGTAGCAGGAGCAGTGTGCTTGAAGCAGGGGGACTATATGAAATCTGGCTAGAGGCATTATCAGGTAATTCAAGGAAAAAACTGCCCTAAAAGCCTCCTTGCGCTTTCTGAGGAGCTTTGCCAATAAAGCATTACTATGTATGATAAGGCTGATGTTTGAGGTATAAACCTTTGAGGGACCTCGACAGGCTTGAGAGGTGGGCCCGTGCAAACCTCATGAAATTCAACAAGGCCAAGTGCAAGGTCCTGCAAGTCAGTCGGGGCAATCGCAAACACAAACACAGGCTGGGTGGAGAATGGATTGAGAGCAGCCCTGAGGAGAAGGACTTGGGGTGTTGGCGGATGAGAAGCTCAACAAAAGCCAGCAACGTGCTCTCGCAGCCCAGAAAGCCAACCACACCCTGGGCTGCACCAAAAGCAGCGTGGCCAGCAGGTCGGTGGAGGGGATTCTGCCCCTCTACTCTGCTCTGGTGAGACCCCACCTGGAGTACTGCATCCAGCTCTGGGGACCCCAACATAAGAAGGACATGGACCTGTTGGAGTGGGTCCAGAGAAGGGCCACGAAGATGATCAGGGGGCTGGAGCACCTCTGCTATGTGGACAGGCTGAGAGACTTGGGGTTGTTCAGCTCTGGGGAGACCGTATAGCCCCTTCCAGTACCTAAAGGGGGCCTACAGGAGAGATGGGGAGAGATCTTTATCAAGGTTTGTAGTGATAAGACAAGGGGTAATGGTTTTAAACTGACTGAGAGAGGGTAGATTTAGATTAGATATTAGGAAGAAATTCTTTACTGTGAGGGTGGTGAGGCAGTGGAACAGGTTGCCCAGAGAAGTTGTGGATGCCCCATCCCTGGAGGTGTTCAAGGCCAGGCTGGATGGGGCTTTGAGCAGCCTGGTCTAGTGGGAGGTGTCCCTGCCCAGGGCAGGGGGGTTGGAACTAGATGATCTTTAAGGTCCCTTCCAACCCAAACCATTCTATGACTGTATGATTTTATGATAAAGAAGCAGAAAGAAGAGCCTGAGGGAGCAAGACTGAAATTCAACAGGAGTGAACGATATGTCCTGCAAGTTCCTTTGACATAAATGATTAGAATATAAATCATAAGGTTTTGTATTGTTTCAATCAATAAAGAATTGCAAAGGTCCCACTTCTTCACCCTCTTCCAACACAGATAAAAAGAATTGCAAGAGATATAAAATAGAAAAAAAGCAGACAGGCAATGCCACTAAATCAAAACAGCAACATTTCAAAAACCACATTTGATGCATTGCAAGTGCTTAGGAAGTGGAATAAGCAGGAGAGAATCTGAGCTCCAGCCTTGAAAGGTCCCACTGATAAATCTCTGACTGATCCACATGTAATTCTACCATCCAATCCATGCCGGAAATCTTTATTTGCAGAACATCACATTTAGAAGACGGAAACAGGGAATAACCCAAGGTTTGGTGTGAATGCTCATGAACACCTCTTTCCATTTAACACATTAGCAATAAAATCTCACCATAGTTCTTAAATAAGAACTTATTCTTATCTATCTATAGACCTCAGTGCATTTTTCAAAGTATTGGAATTTTAATTTTGTATGAAGGGAAACCAGGGCACAGAGGTGAAATTAACTTGTCCTGGTCCATTTACAGAGTGATTATGAAAAACAAAATACAATGTCTTTTGCATCCCAGTGCTATATTAAAAGATCCAATGTTCCCTCCTGAGGCAAATACATTCTACTTATGACTGTGAATATCCCTATGATGATTACAATACAAAACTAATGAAAAAACAGGAAACTACTACAGTATTTTGAATATAATCAACGTGATTGAGAGCCAGCATTTATCAAAAGATGCTACATAAATATTTTGTTGCTATTTCCTATTCCATATATGTACCACTTTGTGGTAAACGCTGTGTAATGTTTACTTTCCAAGCAAGACTAATATTCTGCTAGAAATGCAAATTTGGACTCTAGAAAAAAAGACTCAAAGTAATACCTGATACTCTTTTCATACAATCTGCACATATTCTCTAATATGAAAAAAACCTGTGCTGTCTCTGGACATTACCAAACCACTCTCCACTATATAGTGCAGTATCTCCACAAAACCACAAGAGCATACTTCCAGGACTACAAAGGTCTCCCGTGATCACTTCTAGGCAAGCAAATGCTTCCTACTGATTTGTGCCTGAAACAGTGCTTTCACAGCTGGACTCTAACACAGTACAATTAAACATAATCTTTCCAGTATGCATTATACCAGCTCACATAAAATTTTAGGTACAGATGATGAGATTCTTATTACAGTGTTAAGAAGCACTTGAGCCTCTGCCAGTTCAATGGTCAGAAGAACAAAATGGTGAAGGATTTTCATTCTTGTTTTAATATGCAGTTGTTGAGCCTAACAGCATACACAGTAAAAAAAGACATCAGTATCTCTGGGAGAAGCTTTAACTGAGCTGAGTATATGCAATCCCTCCTCGCTACATGGCAGTCCTCTTTTTTGCTAAGGCCAGATTTGTATGAGGAAAAGTTCAAACAACAAAAGATGTACTCTCATCCTCTCAGCTAATGGTTGGCAGATTTTGGCAGTCTTTGCATCTGCAGTAAAGATGGAAGTATTCCAAATATTTCAAAAATTGTGAGTGTCCATTAGCAAGCAGTAGTGTCATGGAGCAGACTGAACATTTTATTAATCACCCTCTGGAACACAGCAGTTTGTTTAGGGAATAGTTCAGGGCAGAGTTCCTCATTCCCTACTTGTAAAGATTTTTCTCAGTCAATTCTCTAAAGAAAATTTGGCTATTTCTTGACCTGACCACTGTTAAAGCCATTAACTGACACACATATATAATCATGAAAGCAAATTTTAAGTGCTGTAAAATATAAAACTTTTAAAATGCAAATACAAAAAATTAAAAATAAGGAAAGGCAAAATGGCACACATATCTTCTTCTTGATTCCTTACAGACAATCAGAAATACTGTGGTTGACACATTGATGAGATAAACACGTAAGATTCATAGACCTAAATCCCACCTAGGTAATATAGGGGCTTCATATTAATATTTCTTTTTACATTAGTATAATTCCTAAATTTTAGATCTTAAAAAGCGCGTTCTTGGTCTCATATCTACCTTAAGGCAATGTGTAATTTTTATTTCAGTTTAGCTTAAAAATGTTGACAATATTAGTATGCAACTATTATTGTTGAATACTAACATGGTTGGTATGCAACTAAGTATCAAAACCACCTCTAATAAAACCAAGAAGGAGTTTTAAACAGACTAAAAAAAATGCAATCATTCAAAGCAAAATAATCAGCCCAGTATACACATTCTTGCTATAATCTGGTATTTGTGGGTTTGATGAGTGCAAGTTTGTGATGGAACTTCTGCAAATTAATTTACCAATGCTTCCTCAATAAGCATTTGGATCTAGCTTTTGAGTGAATGCTGAAATTAGCTTTACAGTGGGAGGATCAGGTCCTTAGTTTGTTGTCTTGGTCATTTCATGCTCTGTAGGATAGATTTATGCATGGTGCAAATGCCATACACAAGGGCTAACACACTACAGCAGCCTGCAAAACCCCAAAGTTCTTGAAGTACAGCGCTGTATGGCTTGGCTTTACCTGCCAGATTGGACAAACAATGTTCCTACCATCTCCATCTCACTTTCTACTTGTCTCTTCTCTATAAAATAAAAAAAATAAAATAAAAAATTGGCTTACAATATCAGGACTGAAAGAGTCCAGGATGCAATCCTCCTCTCCCCCAAAACCCCTCAATGCTCCAATCACAAACGCTGACTACTCAGGCTCTGTAAAAGTACTGCACTAGCTGTGTATCTAACACCAAATCTCACTGCACAAGATGTATAAACTGAGTCCATTTGTTCTTTTCCAAAACTTACCTTCTGATGTGTACAAAAATCAGAACATAGAAGGAAATAGCAGACAGCCAGAAATTCCTTTGAGGTCTTTGGGAGGTGTGGATATTATACACCAGTGAATAGAATTCTTGAAAATATTCTGAATAAACTCCCTTATGAAGGAGGACTGTGGTATGAAACTGCACTGTTGGTTATTTTTTATCAAAATCCTTAACAGCCCTGTTAAAAATTTAAACACTATCCCATCACTGCATTTCAAAGGAACATGTATTCATTTTGAAATACATAAGTAATATCTGCCAGATATATACGACCTTTAGTACTATAAAGAATATGTGGTATATTTCTAGGGAATTGTAGCATGATTTTCCTCTATTTAAAGAACTCATTTCAAGCCTTTTATTTCTCCTTCGTCTGCCAACTTCAGTCATTTTTGTCTAAGTATTTAATCTATACATGAACTATTTGAAAAAAAATCTGGAAAAAAACATGTTTAATCACTTTGAATGATAATGTCTAGGGAAGAGAATGTCTTCGTATCCATTTATGAAAAGGACCTTCTCTGAATTATTTCCTCTCTCTTTCTTTCCATAGACCTGATGTAGAATCAACTCTGAGTCTAAAATAAGCACTGAGCTGGGATGAGAGAGGAATGTCAAAGATACGAATAGGGATTACTTATAATAGAGACTACAGGATATTATCCACACTGCTGTCACTAAAAATACAAACACTTCTCATTGCCCCTTTTTTTCCAGGCATGGAGAAAGAGCAACCCTGAAACACAACGGATGCCTGGTGCCAGGGACAGGCATCCACCCAAGAGGTACACCGAGAGCTAATGTCAGTGAAGGGCTTGGACACAGCCTCTGAGAAATCAGTCTCCAACATTGATCCACTTGGCAGGATGCTGAACAGGGGAAGAAGCCTTCCCAACAGAATAAAAGGACAAAAAATCTGCAAGAGATCATGTGAGATACCCTCCTCCAAATTTCAGCCTATGGATTTAACTTGCAAAGGCAAAGACCTGAGCCATAGAGGGAATATAGCAACCAATTTATTGACTTTTCAGAAACGTATCAATGATAAAAAGACAACCTAGATGGTCCCCAACACCCAAGAAAGCCAAGTGTATTTATCATTTCTGTTTGCCTTTTACTCTTTAGTCTTCTGTTACTGAGTTAAAATAAAAGCTACAGTAAAATAATTGCAGTGTTTATTTTTAACCTTTGTGAAAAAAATCATCTTGGTGCCTTCCCTTATTCTGTCCTGAGTTACATATCATACAGCTCCTGTAAAGCTTCTCTCCATTTAAGGAACCACAGCTAATTATTAGACTTTGGAACAGCTAAAAAGTAAGTTTCATAGAAAAAAAACAGACAAAAAAAAAGAAACGCAGTTCCCAGTTCAGCCACTCTCTCTGAAGAACCATCCTCAGTTGTACTGAGAGTTTCTGTAACTATCCTTACGGTCATTTCTGGATTTTACCTTCAGCCTTCATTGAAAATTTCTGTTCTGGCTATATTTGAAAAATTAGAAAAACTTACTGAAAGTTGAATTGAAAACTGGCAAGATGGAAGTGATGAACTACCTGGGTATGACCCTCTCTACAGAGAAATGTTCATGTTTCTTGACCCTAGAGTGAAAAAATAGAGGTCTATCATCAAGAAACTAGGAAAAGATGTTGTGTACAAACAAATAGGGAAAAGAAAGACTCCCCAAAGACAATTAAAAGCTAAAGCTGAAAGTTGAAACACAAAACTTTTAGAAAGCAGGAAAGACCGTTCCCAGTGAAAATTAGAAAAACTGCTCTTGAGGCAAAATTTGGCGAAATCTTGGCATAGCTTTCTTTACAGCAGACCTCATATAAAGGCTCTAGGTGCCTATATGCTCTGTCTTACATACAGTAACTATTGCTTGAGTAGTAAATATGTTTCTCTTCTTTTTTTTTTTTTTTCCCCCTACCAAGGACATCAGCACTTACGGTTATCTGGGAAATTTAAGAAGCCAGAGTGTCAGGAGAGCCTGGAAAGAAAGTCTGAGAAAATGCTGTAAAAGTACCTTGCTTGCAGTGCTAAAATCAGAGTTAGCAGGATATAGTTATAAAGATACGTCAATCTACCAGACTTCAAATAATTAATTTGAAAAAAAAGAGATAAATAACCAGTTTTAATGTTTCAATTAAATGATTTCCATTTTGTTATCCTAGAAATCATAATCCAAACAAAATTATCCTTCACCTCATAATTTTCAAATATTACATATTTTAATTTGATTAAAAATATTTTAATTAGCCTCTTTAATCATAATTTAGCCTTATAACTCTGTAGAAAATTCAGATATAATTTGTTTTTCAATTGTTCTGTTCAATTTTTGGTTTGTTTGTTTTTCTAAACAATGCAGCTTTTCTTCTCTCAGGCTAATGTCAAAATAAATTTATATCACTGATCTCCTTGGAAGCCTATGAGGCATAACATCACAATACTGAACTTAAACATTTCAGAGAAATAACAGCTCAAAAAGACAGAACAGTGAAAGTAAAATCTGTTTAATCCCATGTTTTGGTTTGCCTTCCTTGATTCTCATTAGTTTGCAAAATGAAGTTGAAAATTCCTGTTGTATATCAGCATTTCCTTTGGCATTAAATACTGTGGCTGACATACAATAACATATATTTTTATGACAAAGCTAATATAGATACACCAGTATTTTAGTCACAGTAGTTCATTTGAAGCACAGTTTGCAACGGAGTTCTGGCCAAGTGTCAACAGATTTGGTGGCTGACTATTTGGGGCAGAAAAGTGAGTAGCATCTTTTTAACTCAGTCAAAATCTTAATCCACAGCAAGGATCAAATGTTTTTGACTCTTAACGCATTTGGAGAAAAACCTCAGCCTCAGCTTTTACCTCCTAAATTTATCAATGACAACTTCAGCAAGCCTAAAATCAGTCAAAGATCAAATTCCCCTGGATTTTATTTTTTTTTTTTTGGCAAAATTGTGATACTGGAAAAATACAGGGAATATGAATTAAAACCTACATTCTATCAATCATACTGAGTCACAGATTGCGCACGATACTGTATTATCATTAATGGGAACTACTAAGTGAGGAAAACAGAAACCAAACCTCACAAATCGCTATCATTTCAACAACAACAAAGGTTAGAATGACATTTTATCAACTTTGTGAATCAACACTGCTATGCAACACCTGTGTCCTTAGCTCCAGTCCACTCATCATTTTGAGCGTACCACTTCCCTCTTCCATGCTATAAACACATATTAATCATCTCCCATGGCAGTGAGTCCCCTTCCCATTTTCAACAGGCTTTTCTCCTAAGCACTGTTATGCTTCACAAGATGCTAACCAAGAGGAAAAAAATAAAAACAAACTGGCAAATAGATAATGCAAAGGGGTGCAGTCATTCATCTGCTGAGTTTCACTGCTATGAAAAATCCCAGGGGAAGAAATCCTACTGCAGCAATGACAACGAGAGTTTTGGGCAACAGCAATGTCCAGCCTAAAAACCTGACATGACTGAGGGCCTCACCGCTCGCACTATGAAAGCAGAGGACCTCAGGGGCTGGGACCCAACCTTCCTGAGAAGATCTGAAATTCAGTTTGTGATCTTCTGGAGAATTAGGAAGACATGGGCAAGAGTCAAACTTATTCTTCCCATGAAGCCTTTTAAGGAGGAAGCTTACGAAATGAGAATATTCCAGAGCTTCCAACACTTTACAGAAGAAAATATCAGTAAACCCTCTGTATAGTAGTTTACATTATCAATTCAGTAATGCAATATCTAAATGAGAGAGTACTCACAGTAAAAGCTCTAATGTCACCTTCATGTTTGACAGAATACGTGATAATTTGGAAGCTGTTATTTCAAAACTCACGTTGAAATTTTCTAATTGACTGCTCATACGTTTCAAAGTGATTTTATAATTATCAACTGAACAAGCTAAATTAACCCTGAAGCTTGTAGTATTAAGTATTAAACTGCTGTGACTTACCTGTCTACTTATCTGCAAATAGACCTACCCATTACAGCACCAGGGGCCGTTCTGATGCACTGCACTTTGTTTTGATTAATATCTCTGCACAGAGCAGTTAGAGCTGTAGCATCAAAGAACCTGACCCCTTCCTGTGCCATCATATCTGTCTGTGCAAATGGACACTCAGCGTTCTCCACACATCTACAGACTGGCGTCAAAAGTGTTTCAGGAGCTAGGGATTAGGCTCAGGGAGCTTTTCATTAAATTCCCATTTAAGCACAGATGACTTGCACAGCCTTGGGTAAGTCTCCTTGTGCCTCACTACCACATCTTTAAAATTGGGTTAATATCATCTCACTGTGAAGTCATGACATACCAGACTAACAAGGTCAAAATGGTCGTATCACCTTCGTATAGAGCTGTGGACACTTGCTTTTATAATTAGCAATAAAATAGGAATCATTTCAGAAACTTAACGTCATTAGGAAAAAAAAACCTCAAGAGAATCAGTAACATATACAGTGACAAAAAGAATATAAATGCCTATTTTTCCCGTGAAATGACTTTTCATGTGAAGCCTCAGTAATGTATTCATCACAACTGAAATTGAAACAAAGCTTGAAAACCGAAACTACCATGCACAAAAAACAAACACAAAAACCCCACAATATATTCTCCAAAGCTATGACTACCTGTTAGTCAGTGAGCAAATTACTTTTAAAATGTACAGCATACCATGAAATATTTAGTTTTATTGCAACCTAGCTTGTAACATCAAGATGTTTCATGTTTTGTATAAAGCATAAGCTGAAAGTTTTCATAGAAAAAGTAAATATTGCCTGATTTTATAAATGTTCATTTTTTAATAACTATAGATACACATAGGCAGTATTTTCTATGTCTCATATATAATAATGAATGTTCAAAACACTTCAAAAAATAATTTCACAGAGGAAATAATTTCTTGCACGAATGGCAAGGGCAGCTAAAGTAACTTTCAGATTGTCCTTCCCTTCTTTCCTTTTAGAGATGTTATATCCATGAAGATCTTTCTCCCTGGTGCGACACATTGTCCCTAATCTGTGTATGATTTGCAGTGAGCCGACAAAGGACCCCTTGCCTTAGAGCATCTTCCATTGCTGTTTTCATGAAAGCTTCTTTTTAATATCACTGAATCCCTTTAAATTGTTACTAAATAGTCCAAGTTATGGAGGGCAGATCTGTAGAACAACATAATCATGCTGACGACCCAACTTCCAAGCTACACCTTTCAAGAAGTTTAGTTTAGATTGACTCCAGTCAGGTCCCTCAGACCTTCGCCAGCATTAAGTGTGCTCCTACAGTGCACCTTCCACTTTGTTTCATCCAAGAGGAATCCAGTTCACCCATCTCAAGACTGCTCCAGAATATGTACCAAAGTGGAGTGAGTGGGGACAATCAGAACATTCACTGGTCCAAACTAAACAGTTAATACAAGCGTACTATTCATGCAAGGCCTATAAACCAATTTCCTTCTTCAGAACTACTTGGATTTGGCACTTCCTGACTTCAGTGGAATTATTCCCAATTCGTCCACAATAAGTAAAAGCACAATACAAGTTTAAAGAAAGTTAATACTATATATCTTACACCATTTACTATATATGCAAAAGATTCAGAAACTCACCATATCGGTATCTGAAACAGGTCCAAAACTGGTCACGTAGATGTTAGTGAAGACTTCAGTAATACTATCTGATATAAAAACAAAAAACAAGCAAACATTTTAAATTTATAGGACTTCTTCAAAACCTCTGTGCAAAATTATGGGACATTTTGAACAAGTTTCTGTCATTAATTACATTTCCTAACCAGTATTCTGTTGTAAACACTGTTTCTACCCCCACTTAACACACAGGTTATCAGACAAGAGTAGTTTGTTTCAGTTAAAGGACTAGACAGCCATCAGCAACTACATGCATATTTCCCATTTCTCCACCAGCAAAAATAACCACACTGTCTTGGACTTAACACGGTAATAGCGTTCTAAACTGAAAATGCCTTTATTGCAGAGGTGTGATCTCTGTTGTTGCAGATCGTTCCTGTTAAAGCCTTTCTAGTTCAAGGCTGTTTTCTTCATCCTGAATAGCTTTTTCAAAGCCAAAGAGAAAAAAAAGCTTACAAAGCAATTATCAACTAAACCAAATGTAACACGCACCAGCATCCTACTTTTTAATTGGGTATGTTTTTAAGTGGAACGTATTTTAACATAATAGTTCCTTCCCTTGATAGACGATGCTCCTGATACATTGTTGTGGCACTGTAAATACTATAAGAAAATGTTCTTCCTAATCATTGTAGTCAGACAGCCATGAAATCAGAATATTAAATATTGTACTGCAGGGAAAAATAATTGCTGAGTTTTCTGTCTTCAGTTTTCAATTAGGCTCAAAACGGAATGATATTCACTAAGAGGGATAGCACACACTTGCAGGAAATTTCTTACAGCAGTTGCCAACTACCATCTGCATTCAAGACAGTCAACACAAGGAATTCTCTGCCTTAAAGCCAGTTGCTGGCTGGAAAAGAAATATTTGAATACAACTAGCTGCAATTTGACTCACCTCAGAATTTCCCGTTCCTAAAAATAATACAGCTGCCCGTTGTAAGAGTGATCCTGCTATGTTATGATTTCCATATTTAATATGGATAGTTAATAGCTTCTGTATTCCTAAAAGCTACTTTTTGACAAATATGTGGCATAGGCAGATTTTACTTTTAATTGTATTTGAGGCCAACAGTATAATCACTGCCTTCTATTGGGAGAAATCAGCAGTGCTCACCCGTGATGGGAGATGCTCTACCAGCCACCAGGCAAAGGCAAGGCTGTGCCATGAGCATGGGGAGCAGTGCATTTTCAAAGGGATGTAGTTGCACCCAAAGCAGAGATGGGGTGACACAGTGCTTTCAGAAAAGTTCTGGAGCATGGGGGAGGCACATTCCTGCACTCTCACCTTTAAGAAAACTTGAATTTCCTTCTCCAGCCGAACACTAGACATGCCCTTATTAGAATACGGGACTTTGTAAAGCTTTTCCTACCCAAAAGAATCTTCTCTCCAGGATTGTCTCTGCTTTTTCAGCAAATAAATAAAGTTTGACTCTTACTATGTGTCACTCCAAAAGTTCAAAAGCACAGTTTCCCTGCACGTCCAGAGAGATGTTTGTTTGTGTGATAGAGACTTCTGTAATCCCATATGCAGTATCCATACACAAGCTGAGTTGATTTCTACTCCAAACATCTTACAAGCTAATTTTAAGTCAGTGGACAACAAGAGGTGCTGAGTTTGCACTGTTCTTAGTCTCCAACAAGGATAAAGAATGGGTCTGGCTGAAATACTGTACAGAAACCACAAGTACAGTTCAGACGCCTTGTGACTGCATGTTGCCTGTGGGAGACTCTCCAGAAAAAAAGATTATTCTCTCCAAATGGTTCTCTGGCACAGGCTGAGATGAAATGGAAAAGTGACAAGAGAGCTACTCTTCAGGGGGTTAAACAGTGCTGCAGGGACTGACTGTGAAATTTGGCCTGTACTGTGAAATTTGGCCTGTGCTATAATGACAACACAAGATCTTAATTACAATGCCATGAAAAACACTGGTGTTATGAAAATATGACTGACAATCAAGTATCCTGACAGCAGAGAACCAAGGCTAATTTCATTTATACTGGTATACTCTGAAGGAACCCTACTATAGGCAACAAAGTCACTTGGCAAATCTTAACCTGCAGACACACATACTCCCCAAATGGTTGGAAGCAGGGTCCTCTTCTAACCTCACCCTTTTGCTGTCATTTGTTTGCATCTGGCATATTATTTGACACATGGGAATGTCCATAAGCTTTGCATATAATAAACTACAGGACATGGAATCTTCAGGCTTGCCTTGCATTTTAAGTTTTAGTTTAAAAAAAACTCCCATATTCTATCGTATTATTTCTACATACTTCTGGATCCACCCTCCATCAGTAACGAGCAGAGAAGACAGAGTTGAGAACAAATAAACTGACGGCAACGTATCGTTGAACGCTATTACAACAGTCTGTAGATTCCACTTGTTGGTGTGCATAACTCACTTCGAATCACTGCAAATCCTTGGGGTGAAGGATCAAGACTTGGGGAGTGAAGGGGGGATGGATGGGAAGAAGAGGAGGCTTGCTATCCCCAGACCCACAGCTGCAAGAGCTTCATTTCAGGTTGCCATAATTTACATAAGCACTTCAATGTATATAAAAAGTCCTGGGGCAAATTCATCCCTGATAGCCTCAGGAATGGGAAGGGATGCAAATTAATCATGCACCTTTATTTCTTTATTTACCAAAACTGCCTAAAACCAGCATAGCTCCAGGCAATGGTGACAGCAGTGAGTTTCAACGCAACTGGTTGCTCTACCCCCGAAGTGAGGGTTCGTCCTGACGGCAGGCACTCCACCAGGCTGCTGCTCCTCAGGAGAGAGCCACACCACCACAGAGAGTGAAGGGAAGAGGCCTAACATCTTGAAACAGGGTAAGGAAGTGACAAGGGAGGCTGAGAAGTTACAAGAGTTGAGAAGACTGAGGGGGAAGGAAAAAAGGAAGGATGAGGAAACAGAATGAAGGAAGACAGGAAAAAAAGAAAGAGGAAACTACACAAAAGAGGTACTGGCAGATTTTTATTTCTGCCTCCTGTTTTCTCTCAAAAAAGAAGCTGAAATGTAATAAATCTTGAATTATTCCTGTTTTACCATCTGTTAGTGTTAGCAGCCTGGGCCTTGTGTCTGTTTCGTCTTTGTTACTTTACAGAGTGTTACAATAAAGATTCCTCTGAATTACAAATTTGAACTTGGAGTTTCAAAATTAGTGTCTAGAAAAAGAAAAAAAATGAATCATCCTTTTCTGCAACAAATATTGTAGTTAACGCTTTGAAAGAATACACGGTCGTCAAATAAAGTCTGTATTAAAACATACCACTTTGTCCCGCTAGTAACTTACTGAAAACAATTCATAGGCACAAAGCACAATTTCAGATGGACTCTCTAATCAGAATTCATCCAGCAGGTGCCACAGTTACAGGCTTTTTATAACTCGCGTTCTGTCAAGAACAGCACAAGCCCACTGGAGATTCAAGAAGTTCTGGATCATCAGTGCTTGTGGGAGAGCCAAGGGAATGTACTCAGCTAAAAAATGTTCAGTGCAACATGTGTTCATGCACAAATCAAGAGTATATTTTTTTGAGAAAAATTAAGGAGAAGTTTTTTCCACTAGAATTACAAAATCTTTTTCCTCAATTGACATGTAAACACATAACTAAAAGGCCTAATTTTCAAAAGTGCTTAAATCAATGGAGGCCTAGTGCTTTTGAAAAAGTCTAGTTTTTAAAGAAGAACCCTCTGTTGGGAAGATGGGTGGCTGACTCATTTATACTTGTGAGCTCTTAAGTTATTCTGAATCACTGCCTTTGAAGGTTAAACAAAGGAACAGGAACAGGAAAGGGTAAGGACATAGTTTCTACTTCTACTGTTTCTTTTAGGAGAAAAAAATCTCAGGCAAAGAATATGACATGTAGATGCCATCATCACATGAGTTGCTCTGAAATTCAGTAAATGCTCTTATAGCATCATTTCTAACTTGCCTTGGTCATAAATGTTAAAAGAGAAGCCTTATCTGGCTTAGCATAGGCTAATTTCTCAGAAGGTGGAAACCAAAGGTAAACTGACAAAAAAAGAGTCAAGAAAGTTAAGAATAAAGAGAGGAAGAAAAACACGTCCCATGGCAGTAGTAAAAGCATTAACTATAAAGATGGTATTTCACATGGTTCTCGAGCACTGGTTTCTTCTGATTCCCTTTCCTTGAACTGTCATGATATCAATACTGGAAAAAAAAAATCAAAATGTAAGAAAAAGCAATAAACCTATCAAATTGCAGAAGATTTATAGATCCTTATCTGTCCTTAGCTGGAAGGTTTACTGTGTGCTTTAATTACATTTAAGATTTTACCAAAAATTATTATAATAACCTCTCTCTAAAGATAATAATTTTATTATCTTCATTTTTCCGTACTTGGGAAGCTGAGGCAGAAGGGTTAAATGAAGTGTAAGTATTGTGAAGTACAGGTGTTCACCAATCTGGCTTCAGATGTCCAACATTAAGTATCCACACTGGAAAATGTCGACATCATTGACTCATCAAAAATTAGAAGAGGAATTCTGAGCTTAGTTAGAGTTGGTATCAGCGCCTTTGTCTATTCCATTATGCCAAGTCTCCTGCTGCTGGGATACCCTTTCTGATGGTCTGGAGTCCTGCTGACTCGTTCCTTGGTAGAAGAGCTGGCTCAGCTGAAGAAAGCTGCTTGGCAGAGAGCTTGCAGTGGCTGAAGTCTAAATCGATCACAGGTTTAGTAATGGAGATGGTCAGAAAAGTCAGATGAAAAGGTTCCTCGTCAGCATTTACCAATTTGTTAAAACTGGAAATTTCCACAGAGGAAATTCAATTTTGAATAAGTTCCTTTGGACTGCTGCCTGCCAGGCAGTTTTCAAAACTTCTCTGCTTTCTTTCAGATGTCTCTTGTCAGCTGCCTGCATCTCTGAAGGGTTATACAAGGTTCCAGCAATGTGGAGTAGCTAGACATAAAGGGCTGGGCACACCTAAGGGATCTTTCTTTTCTGGAGAACTCCGAGGCAGGATTATCTTTCTTGAAATAACTTTTCTGAATATTTCACAAATTTGAGAATGATCTGTGTTTTGCTCATTCTTTCTCTCCTCTCACCAAAATAATCTACAGTCCTTTCTGTGCAGAGGGCAGGGACAAAACATGCATGGCTCCTTCTAGGTACGTTTAAAAGAAGAGAAGAAAGGAGTGTGATCATTGTGAAGTCTTCAGAGGGGACCATCAGCAAGGTTCCAGATGTTCGTTTCCATGAAGCTGGCTATATTACCCATTAAAGTGTTAGGGCTATATTCACTAGAAAACATGCTAGTTAGATTGGGTTGGACTTTTTTTTATTTTATTATTTAATCTGAATTTTCAGTCAATAAATCTGTAAATCCAGGGTTCAGGCAGCTAAAATAAGTATTCTTGGTGGAACAGAGCTTTTAAAATATACATACACAGTCCTAATGCATAGCATGAAACAATTTCTTACAAACATTATTTTATTTTAAATGTAGAGTAAATAGTACCCAGGAGAACACTGCAAGGCTGTAACTGAAGGGCTACTACAGCATGCAAAAAAAAAAAAAGAAAAAAAAAAGTGAAAATAAAATACTGCGCTGTAATTATGTCAACAAAAAATAAAAAAGGAGGTCAAGTTGCAGTGCTGTGGGAGCCTTAACTGAGGATTTATGAGTTTTTGTGGACACGCTGTCAAAAGCTTGATGTTACTTTAATTATTTTGTTATAAAAAATTATTTAACTGGAATTGACATTGTTCTGACATTGTAATATGGTCTCCAAGGGCATTCTTGGCAACGTTGCCCAAAGGCTTTGAAATTGTCATTCATAATACAAGTCAGGAATTGCACAGGTGAAACAGCCAGGGTCTTAATCCATCAAACACTGTTCCAACTCAACAGGCTGCCCTTATCTGACAAGCTCCTTAGTGTGTCTGTTGACAGCTCAAGACACTCCCTGGCTGGTAGGGAATAGGAGTCAGAGGAGGTCATGAGACATGGAGCCGTAAGAGCAGCAAAATCCATAGGAATGCAGATATTTCAAAATGCTGTTCTGCCAATTCTTTTTTATATTCGGTTTTGGTGCTTTATGTGACAGTTTTATCTGTCTTAACTCCTCAGCATCTTCATTCCTTATCCACTGTTAAATTACGAGAGTTTCAAAGCCACATGTGCCTACATAAATACACTTCCAATTTGTAAATTAAAGCCAACTGTGAGAAGAAACTAATTCACTTCCCTCCTTGACAGCAGCACTTCACTTCCAATAGCCTCACCCTACCCTTGATCTATTGGCAATACAATTTCTTAATATGATCCGTAAGTAAAATTCCCTTGCAAATCTCCATCTTTAACGAAGCTTACCAGTAAGACCTAGTAATACCTGTAAGTGTTACTGTTAACAGTTGCTCTCTTGATTCAATTTGGTGTGAATGAGACCTGGATCAGGTGCTGTACTTGGTTTCTCACAGTGTTGACAGAAACAAGAATATATTGTGGAGAAAAGATTCTGGAGAAAAGATTCTGGAGAAAGAGACAGGAATTGAAAGCCAGTAGGCTAACAGACCCTAACTAATTTCCCTCTGAAAAGCTTATATCTATTAACAGATATTATATCATATTCTAAATAAACAGCTCCAAAGGCCTACCCAGAACTCATGAAGTTGGGCAACCTGTAAAGTAATACCATACTCTTGAAATAAATACCATCATGTCATTTAGACTAACTGAATACCTGGTCCTGTGTATAAGCCCATTCTTGAATTGGAATTTTTGTTTCAAAGAAGTTGTATTTATTATTCTGAAAATGAATATAGCTAGTCAAAAATTGCAGGAAAAATATAAACCTGACGGAGAATTTACTGTAATACAAAACTTCAGTTAAAAGTTGGTGCATCTTTAGAGGTGAGTGAGATATTTTGACCACTAAAAAAATACACGTTAACCTGGAAAAAAATGTTTAGCTTAACTGTCAACATCCTTCTCCTCTGTAGCAAAATATATGACTTGGGAAAACATTTTCAGATATGTTTTTAGCCGAGCTAACATCTTCTTCAGGTGTAGGTTACCCACAAAATGTGCAAAGAATTAAATGCAGGCATATCTGCAACTCAAACGATGTGATATATCTCCACAGCCATTTAATGACTCAGATTTCTCCTGTATGTAAAAGACACTGTTGCAAACTGTAAGAGCAGTGCTTCCAGATAGCAAACAGAAAATTAAAAAGTTCTCTCTGTGCTGAGTGATACATAATTTTCACATGCATATGACATATTTGGGGTTTAACTCTCACTCAGAAAGAAGAAAAGAGTGCAGATCACATACACAGACATCTTTACTACTTTGTCTTCTCCCTCTCTGCCAAGAGACCTTTAATTTGCAAACCTTATTACTTCAGGCTACAAAATTAAACCCATTTCCAAAGGGTCCAAGAGCCTTGGATACAAGCGATGCTTCAGGTGCAGTTTTAACTTTATTGTAGGCTTCCTCCACAAGTTTGAGAAAGACACTCAAGGGTAGGGCTAAAGACTGATTTTGGTGCCCAATTATCTCTTTAAGTATATTGGACAAGCTCCACAAAGTTTTTTAAGCTCCAAGTTTCCATTTAAATCAATAGAAGTTAATCTGAATGTCTCTGTGGTCCAGATCATAATGACTAAATTTTGCACTTATATTTGTCTGAATCCCCTTTAGTCCCAAATTCTTGTCTAACATTGTCAGTACCTAAAATTCCCTGGCCGCTTATATTTCCACCTTAAGGCAAAAATATCCTGATGCTGCCAAGCAGCTTAAAGAACTGGCTCTCAACCAAGTCCCAAGAAGTTCCTCAAACTATAAATAATTACAAATCTACTGGGCCAGAAAAACTTTGAGAGAGAAAGCAAGAAAACAAGCAAGAGACTGATTCCGCAGCCTAGCAGTGCTCATGGGATGTAGCAGACATAAATTGAAGTCCCTGCTCAATATCTAATTATTGACACAAAGCAGAACAATTCCTTCCAAAGACTGAGGAAGCGTGCCCTATCTTAGAAAATTCACCTTTGTGGTCAAGACAAACCCTGACACACAGTAACTGACGTTCATGTCTCTGCTTTAAATCAGAGCACGCGCTTGACATGAGATGCTCGCTCTCTCTCACACACAAGTTTCCATTATCCCAGGCTATCAGCTACCCTCATGGCTCTTTTCAGGAAAGGAGGAATGGCATGAGTCCTAGAGCGGGCACACCACTGTTAACAGGTGAAGTGGAGACTGGTGATGTTTTCCTATGCAAACTTGGATGTTTCACCTGTGTTGGTAAGAAAAGCTGCATGCCTCTCTTCAGCATTTCTTGATAAGTTAGCTTGGCAGATCCATGCTCAGTTTATTGGCTTTATGAACCACTTTTGCAGGCTATCCCCACACCATTTCTGAGGTGTGCCAACACGCCTAGCTTTCCCCACGTTCCAAAAAGAAGACCTGGCTGTTTGAAGCAATCAATTCCACTATACGTGGGGTCTAGGAGATATAGGCACTGCAAAACCTCAGCCCTCAGTGTGTATGGGGCTGACTGGCCGAAGACTGTAAATGGCTCTATGGTCCAGCAGTATAAAACATAGGTCTCGGTCCATGTTCTGACACATATGTAGATATTTTATACAAAGTAAAACATCTCCCGTGGAAGAAACCACTCTCCCAGAATGATCAAAACCTCTGTGTCTAGTGTTGGAAAATGGGAGACATGGATTCAGATCCCTTGTCCAAATCAGGTAGAGAACAATGAAGAAGTTTAAGCTAGAACATACTTCATCCCTGATAAGAAGGCTACTGTACTGACTGGTGCAGTCCATATCATATCGAGCCAACCAATCAACCAGTGTCTAGCTTGAATCTTGATGGTACTTAAACATGAGAGAGTCTGAAGCAACCCAGAAGTGCACAACTTGGTTCTTTGCATGGGGAAAAGAAGACATTTAGATACTCTCAGTCATTACTATTGGACCTTCACAGACTTTTGGCACCTCAGGCCAATCTCAGAGGTATCAGCTGCCAAGTGATTAAGACAACAATTAACTATCTAGACATCTTTCTAGATTTTTTCTGCTATCTTTTAAACAGAGTATTCCTCCAATTTACAGGTTCATTGCAAAGATATTCACACAACAGGGATGCTTTTGTTGTATAAACATTTGAGACAACTGAGTAATTATAAACAGTAGTCTTGACTATGGTAAAATTAACAAAGGGAGAAACAAAATGCTGAAAATAGGAACAAGAAGGAGTGAACGGAATCATTGGGAAGCGCAATCTAAACACATGGGTAATATGAAATCTGTTCCCATAAAGCCAGACTACCGT
The DNA here is from genome assembly GCA_008658365.1 of Alca torda. NCBI lineage: Eukaryota > Metazoa > Chordata > Aves > Charadriiformes > Alcidae > Alca > Alca torda. Next base: position 68,648,010 of record CM018079.1, read on the forward strand.
GAAATCCACCGAATCTCAATTTGTTCCCTTTTCATTACATCCTCACACACCAAGAAAAAAGGAAAAAGAATTAAAAAGCATTCAGTTCTAAAATAAACCACAAATGTGAGTCATTTTTAGTTGGAGTTGCACAAAATGTTCAATAGAAGCATGAAAGTGAAAACATAGTTGAGTTTGGCTGGAAGAAATGTGATCTTACTGAGACTGGAAGAAATGTGATCTTACTTAAAAGGTTGAAGTAAAATGAACTTAGCTAACACACAACACATTTGGCAGCAGACCAAAACTACATGGCATTCAAATGAAAAATAAAACATCAGCACTAAACCTTATCCCTTTAGACACTACAGCTTCCATCAGGATGCAAAGAGATTGTATATAATAACCAGGCTGAGTCACAAATGGGACTACTGCATTGTTTAGATCAACTGGATGAGCATGATAAAGCTAAAATGAACCTGACTGCCCCAACACTGTCTAAAGAACGAGACAGAGGAAGACAGAGAGAACAAGAGCACTCAAGTCTGGAAATGGAAGGGAGCATACACTGATAAAGTGGAGCAGTAATTATTTGGAGTGACCTGAATCAGAGTCATCAGACAAACAGGGATGGCAAAGTTATTATTCCCATGCAACCACATTTCCATATAATCTCCTTAGAAGTTTGTGCTATTAGAAAGGAAACTATAACATGCAGGTAAGGCAGAAAAATTCCCAAAATTATTTCAGATTTTAGAAGCTTATAATCAGAAGTCTTTATCTCTCTTTTTTATTTTCAAATATTTAAATTTTATTACATCGGTACCTAGAGTCACAGAACACCCTGTCAAATTCTGCTGCATTACCCTGCTAGACTAATTTCGGGTTTAACCTCTGTGCTGTGGTCCAAGTCACAGCATGTATAAATCATCCCATTTGATACACTCACTCTGCCAGCCCCTCCTGTACTCCAAAACACGTCTCCCCATAACAGCAGTATCATTTTTGAAAAGCATCAGCTTCAGGTTTCTCTTCACAGCCATGAAGCGGCCGAGACTGGGCTTCTTAAGATATGTCTTTATTGCACAGTGGCTCCTGACTCACTTAATTTTAGTTGCTAGCTTATTTGCTTGTTCATCTCCTTTTACACAGGCCCCGGTGCTTTTCTAGCCAAGATCACTCAGTCTAGCTTTTCTCCAGGTTAGATTTCAGGAGCCCCTTTTGCTTATGCTGGTAAACATGTCAACTTGCAAGTAAAAGTACAAGTTATGAGAGGCGGCTCTCCTTCAATACCTTCCCACATCCCAAATGTTAAAAAACCCCCAAATTCTCGTAATTTCCCGGAAGAAGGAATATCGGAGGTTAAAGTCCTTCCGCATCAAGGACATGTGAAACGGCTGCAGAACTCACACTGGCATGACCAAGGATCTGTGATAACACATACATAACACATAGAGGATTTCACCCCTTGGCTACACACTACTTTCTCTAAGCCAAAACAGACACTGTCACAGTGCTTATTTCCCTTGTTAATTGCTTAAAGAAGATTTGGGTAGCATACCAGAGCCCACTGAAGTCAGTGAAAAAGGCTCCTCCTGGTGCTGGCCAACTTCAGAGGAAGCCTTTGGAGAATAACCATCTCTCTCTGTGGTCAGCCATGGCAAAAAGAGTTGCACCCTGGAGCTGACAGAAACCAGGATGAAGCTCTGGGAAGAACAGCCTTGCTTGTTCTGTGCCAAACGCTCACTGTCACCAGAGGTTGGCATCTTCCCAAGGGTTGCTGCTATCAGAGCAAAGTATGACATTCACACCTTCCCAAGTCCCAAAGGCTGATGGAGCTCCTCTAGAGATCAACAGACTTAAGAAAGCATTGAAAATGATGGCCCTTTCAGATAGACTAATTTTACTGTCTGTGTATAGTGAGTGCTTGGTAATTAAAGTCCTGGATTGTACAGTCATTAAAAATGGAGCTACAGTTCTTTTATCTTTTGCTAGCCTTGTACTTTGCAGTCAAGCATGACAGGAACCAGTGGTAGAAAAAGGTAGTGCCTTTATTTAATAGAGCTGTGCATGCTCTTAATGCATTTTTTGCAGCAGGACCCTCAAATATATTTTTAATAGGTAACGCTCTATGAAATTCTGTAATAGCATTTGAGAAGATTGTGACACACTGTCAAAAAAACTAGACAGCATTCTAATCCTTCTATCAACCAGCCAGCAGTTCCTATTTTAAGCCGGGTGAAATAACTATGAAGTACAGGAAATTAATGTTTAGCCAGACTACTGTAATATTCTCAAAAAAGCTAGCGCGGATTATTAAGATCAGCTGGAAGCTGTGTGTATGCTAACACCCTAAGTACCCAGGGTGCAGAAGAACAGGTAGGCACACTTTTTCTTTACACTTCCCCGATCCCCACGGTTGCTGAAATGCAGGGAAAGGAGGAAGAGAGGTGTGGGTCTGAGACACAGCAGAAATCAGACTGGCTGCCAAGCTGCCTTTTTTTTTTTATTCTTAACATTTTTTTGTTTGGCAGGACAACCCGTGGGATGGTCGTGGATAATAAACTTCTTGCTAAAGAGGAGGCCTGACAAACAATGAGTTCGTGCCTTGACCCAACAGAGAATCATATTAATACTGAAATCGAACAAGTAGCCCCCAAAAGAGCAAAAAATAATAACATGGACAGTAATGAGGCAACCTTTTTTAAAATCCCATTTTAACATGTTACTGAGTTGTCAGTTACTCTTCTGTTATATAGTTAATAGTAAAAAAAAAGGTCTTCGATTAAGGCTGTGTAATGTGCCTACAAGAAGTGTACTGTAGCACTCAGAAGTCCCACAGCTGAGTCACTTGAATGTCTCCAAGCTACTTTACAGATAACAGTGTTTCCCAGAATCTGCTCTAAAACATACTCCCAGGACACTCCCAAAGCTTGGATTAAGCAGCCTCAAATTTGTCTTTTATGGTGCCTGTGACAAGAGAATTCCCCTCTGGCTGTCCATGGGACTTTCAGAACCCATCAAGGCTTCTCTATGTGGAAAGGCTACATATTTGTGACAAGAATCTTCTTTTGAATATTAAATTAACAAGGTTGGGTTTTCTTTACAGGCAGAAAACACAAAACAGTATCTTTTTTTTCTTTGAAACAATGCTTAATGAGAGTTTAATTAGAATCCAGTTTCTTAAAGTGCATGTTCTTCTAAGCAGATACTATGGCTTCATGAAAATGCAGACATCTACTACAGAATATTGTTTTAAAACAATTGGTTGTTTTATAAATAGCATATTATGCAGCAGCAAACAAGATTATCTCTTCATTTTTTTTATGGTCAACTAAAGACAAAATGCCTGTACAAAAATAAAGAATTCTCTGACAGCTTTTAGCACCCAGCAGACGGAAAGGGATTATTAAGGATGTGACCATTCCCTTATCTCAAACAACAGGCATTTATATTTCTCCCTTCTCATCTTTATTTATTTAGCTAGTTTTCCATGAGGAAATATCTTCCCTTTTGTTCAGAAACTGCATGAGGCAATGCAGTACCAAGTTCACATTTAAAGATCTAGTAGAAATAAGTTCACTGTTTGGTACTCAATTAACACTACAGACGCCGATAAGGACAGTCCACGAAATGCCTCGGCATGCTCTCAGGATGGCAGAGGGGTTTTATCAACACAGCACTGAATCTCAGGCTCAAAATCCTGTTTTTCCTCATTTATATACTCCATACAACAACTGGTCCTCAGCCTCTTTTCATCCAGAGGGACTTCCTTCCTCGTTCAGTGAGCCTATAAATCCTGAAAAATATAAATTACCTGAAATAATGAGAATAAAAATGCACCTACAGTAGCCTTTAGATTGTCACTCAGAAGGAAACATCTAGAATGTTAGGCTGGTGTATTCAGGGCAGTAACTGTCCCTTCAATCCACCTCTAAATTCTTAGAGATAACTGCAGGCTCACCTTCCTCCCCGCCATTCCCTTTCTGCTCTCCGGTGGTGCGCTGCAAGGCTCACTCACTTGAGAGAATGGAAAAGGATGGCTCTAATAAGTCCCAATCTCCTGATGGAAGCGGTATGAAGAACCTATTATCTTAGGACAACTGAGAATGGATACAAGAAAGAAAACACAAGGAATGTGCTGGAAGACAATTACCTCTCTTGGATGAGAGAATCAGCACCAAGCAACGGAGACCAACAAAGAGAAGAACTAATGACAGGACAATATTTCAGTCAGAAGATATGTTGCTTTTCTGGCATTCAGGTATTTAAGGGATTAAGAGGATGCAATTTTTTTAAATTAAAACAGAAGGCGGCATTGAATGCAGATAGGTAACTCCAGGAAACTACATTCACATGAAAGATCACAAATGCAAGCTATAAACACTTCAAGAAAAAAAAAAATAAATAGGAGTTTCAAAAAACAGCTTATCCATTTTTCCAGGTAGAATATATCTTCTGTATAAACCTCTCAACACAGATCAAATATGTTAGAAATTATGTGACCTGTGAAACAGAGCACCGTACTGGGCTTGGAGACATGGATCTGTTCCATTACCAATGGCGGATCATACCTCCCGGTTACTTCACCCTGATGTACCTTTTGTACTTACTCAGATAGAAAAGTCCCCCCTTTCGCAAAGTACCCCGAGTTCTCTGATACGTTTTCAGTGTCCCTGCTGTAAGAAAAGCCCTGACATACATATAATGGACATGTAGGTTTTACAGCGTACATCAGTTTTTAACTGAGTCTTCTTGAACTATATGTGCCAGAACATAGTGAAGATCAGTGGTCCACAGCACTGAATTTGGATTGCAATCACCTCTATTAGTCGTAGCACTACAAAACTACAAGTTAACTTACAGTTTGTAAAAAAACGCAGATTAAGCAGGGGGCTTAACATGGGGGCATCCATCTTTTCCCCAAACCAATTGCAGATTAGGATGCATGATCTCTACTGATTCAACAAAAAAAATGCATGTGCAGGACCAAATATGTATGCATGGACATAAAAAATAAATGTAATTTGGTCAGATGCAACTAAATCCAATTCCTGACTGCAGCGACACAACTTTACTGAAATGTTTCGTGTCCTCTGATGTGTGCCATAATCCCAGGTAAGAGAGAAATTGATTTACACTGCTTTCACAGAGTTAACTGCTCTAATTATTAAATAGCCCTCAACATATGGCAAGGAATTACGGAATGTAAATCAAGAGCCATGTGCCACAAAGTAATCACACAAATGGCTCCCAAATAGCAACACCACTTCCAGAAGGTTAGCGGAATCGTACCTTCCTGATGTGCAGACAATTCCAGAAAACTAGTGCTGACACTTTGCATTATAAAGCAAACTATTATTAGGATGACAGTGGTAAACAAAACTTCCTTTAGCTTGTGATTAATTTAATTTGAACATTAACCTGAAAAAAACAGACATAAAAATGTGTTTAAAGATTAATCTTGGCATATTAAAGTGCTTTGATTCTTATCATTAAAATTTATTAGACTTTCGACAGTATTAATTCAAAAATCTTCTGCCGATGCTTTAATTTGGCAGGCTGGTGAATTGTACCAGCAACACAAAACATTATCCGATATATCCTCTATAGCCGCTTTTTTGAGACAGATGACTCATTGTTGAACAATATTAATGCCAGAAATTTAAATGCATGCATATACCATAATGATGAAACTGCTTACGTTATTCTACTTTCAAGTTTCCAAAGGGTATTTGAAAAAACTATCGTTCAGCTATCTTAACCTGCCAGTTGTTTAAGAGTGGCCAATATTTAGTATCACCATTTTATCTCCCTCCTTCACTCGCCATCTCTTTTGCCCTGCCCTTTCCCCTGTTCCCTGCTTATAGTGGTTTTCCACCTTGGCTTGTATTACCCTAATGCTAGGTTATTGAAAAAGAGTGGGATATTCTGCTTGGTATCTATTTCTTGGAGTCGTTAGAAGCTACTGTTAGATACTAATAGTAGTCACTAATAAGAGCTACTAATACCAACAATTAATACAGACCAAAATACTGTAAAAAACAAAGCAGATGCAGTTTTAATGTACAGGCAATTACAAAGTCCTGCTGCATGATCCTTGTTGATGAAATACCTCTCTCCCTACACACTACTAATTCTAAAAATCGGATGCGCTAGATTGTGCATTGAAAAGCTTATTGTTAAAAATGGTCAGGAAACGGTGGCGCTCCATGAAAGCAGCAGCAGGAATATGTAGTCAGGAGTACTGCCAGAAGCAGCAGACCTATCTCAGACCACTCAACACCACCAACAACATTGTACTGGCGCAAAAGGAAGGACGTACAATCTGTGTGTAGAGAAGGATCTTTGCTTTTCTACCCACCCAGGAGCCTGCCTTCGCATCATTTCAACCTCCCTGGTCCAGCTTCATTAGCTATGAAATCTTTCAGGCAGCTGGATGTCAGCAGCTGTGCCTGGGAGGAGGGTAAGGCAGGTCTGGGTTTCACACCACACCACAAACAAAAAGCAAAATTAGACAGCTGCATCTACACAGCGTGGCTGGCCGGGATTTGGGGAAAGCTGCGTTTAGATGGAGTGACATAAATTCATGGAATTTTGTTCGAAGAAGGTGGGAATTTTCTAGAAGGATGTATGAAATAGGTATTTGGAAAGGGAAAAGGCAACTATGAAAACAGAAGAAGAAAAAAGGAAGACCTCCATCAGGACACTTCAGAAGGGCAGGATTTGGAGGCTCCTGGGTGCTTGCTGAGGAGGTGTTGAGCTCTCGGATACAAAGTGTTGTACAGCTTTCCAGTTCCCTCCACACGGCCCATCTAATGATGACAAAGTAAACTGGGAAAGATTCGATGAAATACAGTGCCTCTCCTTTAAAATACTGTCTTTTCCCATATTTAACCCTTTTCAGGACTCCAGCGGGAGTAGAAAAATTGTGCCTAGAGTCACTAGGCTAGTAGTCAAGTCCCAGATTCTGCTGAATGTTAGAAAATCCAAGGCAAAGATCATAAAAAAGGCTACGTCCTCTGCATTTTTCCAGACCATGCCCATTTACCCCAAATCTTCTATTCATCACAGTGGATTGTTCATGAATAATAAGCTCAAGAGTGGTACAACGCTGTGCATTTTGCTGTCCTTAGGCAGTATAAACCTTTCATTTAAACAGGTATTTTTATTAGCTTTATCTTCCAGAACTGACATTCTAATTTTTTTTTTTTTCACAGTTGCCAATTAAGATGGGAAACTTCAGCCATTATTTCAGCGTCTTGCTGGTTGTAAGTCACAGAACCTTAGAATAATTCTGTTTAAAAAGCACCTGCGGAAGGCCCAAAGCAGAGCCAGCTCTGAAGACAGATCAGGTTGACCAGGTCATCATCTGGCAAATTTTGAATGTCTCCACAAAGATGGAGACTCTGCCACTTCTTTGAGCAACTATTATCTCTGCAACTGCATTGAAAATCACCGTCATCAGCCTAATAGTTACGAGCTTGCCTAGTAAAGCTAAAGAGGCAGGGGGGAAGTATTATTTCTTCATTTTTTTGTCATTTTAGGTTGTCTCATAAATAAAAATAATATTGTTCCATTGTTTTCACCACAATCACGCCTTTAATGGAGTAGAAGCCTGTTGTACTATGTAGAATATAAATACATAATAAGAGGTCTGTCTCATGGCAGTTTTTATTTATGGGGTGCTAAAATACAGAAAATATACTTAAATATATGTTAAATATATATTTGCCACCAGAGGCTGCAAGAACTAAGGTTAAAAAAAGCCCAACCTTTTAGTGTAACCCAGAATACTACTAAATTTTTATTACAAAATGTGTTTTTCTTGCTGCAGAATGACTAACATTTTTTTCATTGTAAGCAACGCATACATTGATTTCTACATTTTAAATTCACTTTTTGCCTGGTTAAAATCCACTACTAAAAATCCATGAAATCCATTAAAATCCCCCAAAGATATCCTGGATGAATTTCTAATGCGCTTAAATATTTCTGAAAACGTTTCAGAGTTACATTATTTAAATAATAATTATATTTCCAATTCAGGTGGCATTACACAAATTGTACCATTTCACAAGGGTAATAAAAATTTTGGACCTATAATACTGCAGTGCTTTATTATTAGGCGATTAAAACTAGTCAGCCTGAGTGAGAAGGAGCTCTATATTTCGGACAGCAAACTTGTCGCAAGATTTATGTAAGATGATAAGAGGCCTCAGTGGGAAGCAGTCAACAGTAGAACACCTCGGATATCAGCTTGGATATCATCAAGCTTTTCAACCAGTTTCTAAATAACCCAGAATAAGCATAATGCTGAAAAAGGGCGATGTTTGCCTTAGCCCATCAAATCTGGCTGAAAAATTAAACCATCCCATCAGCCTGATTTACAATGAGCTCCAATGAGCTCCACAGAAATCTGCAGTATCTGCTTTCATGTCTTCCTTGCAGCTGAGATAAAAGTAAGCAAAGCCTTAATTCAGCCTTGGTGTCATCAGCAGTATTTCTAGCATTAGGAGCAAATGCTGATGCTTTGCCAGGAGAAGAAGAAAAACAAAAAAAAAAAAAAGAAAAGAAAAAAGTACTGAATATACATGTTCAGTGAACTGGGAGATCCTCCCAGACAAGCTCCTTTATAGGCATATAAACTTTCCTGTAAAGTACCTAGATTTTTGTTAACTGTTTAGAAGCATAGCTTTTTGCTACTTTTTACAGTACAACACCTTCCCCAATTGCAATACTCCGCACAGCTGTAACATTAATTTTATTTTGATATCTTCACTGTTGATTTATCCATAGACTTTCAATAAATAAATAAATAAAATAAATAAGCTTTGTCCAGCTCCTCAGCCACTAAGACTATCTTACATCATTTCCGATGGTTCATTCTTCAGTATCACAACAATTTGTGAGGGTTTTTTTATCCTTCCACTTTCCTAATGATTCATTCCCTAGAATGCTTACAGCTACTGAGCTAGTTCTGCTCTTGGATTTTAGCACCATCTGCATGCCCTGGATAACTAATTAAACAAGATCTTCATATCCTCCTCTCTATTGCTTTTCCATTTTTTACAAGGAATGCTTATTTTGCCAATATACATTATCCACAGCTCTAACATAAATTAATCTGAGGTTCTCGCTGACTCCTCCAAAAGCACTATTGTGGCCAGATTCCATGTGACCCTTCCAGGTACGCCCAAGAAAGCACATACAGTAGTTTACTCCTTTGTATCCCGGCATAGCTACATAGATAGTGGGCTTTCAGAAAATGCAAGTGCTGCTCCCAATTGCTCCGCACTGGCACCGGCAAGGAGACATTACCATTTCCAAAAGATGAAGCTGGAGCAAAGAAGGGCTAGGGAAGCAACCAGAACTGAGCAGGGGAACTGCGCTTCTTTCCTTTAAAAACAGTAGCAGAAGCTTTCCTGTAGTGTTCTGCAGCAAAAATAGTTGAAGGACCTTCTTTTAGGATACTCTGAATGCACATCAGGCATGGTGAGGCTGACAAACACCTCAAAGTTTTGAATGCCCAGCTAGGGGACTGCGACAGCTACAAATTCTTCTAGAGCTGATGAAAAACTCTGAATCACAGAGATATATAAATATACTGCCCTAAATTTAACATATTCCAGATTATCAGCATATGATCACGGCCTGGTTTCATGGCAACTGAAGACATACAACTCTTTGATAAACACATGCAGACACACACACACACACATATATATATATCTATATCCTGATCTGAGGGGAAAAAGAAAGAGTTTTCAGTGGGAAAATGTTTTTTCCCGTTTAGCTCATATTGGTGAGCATGTCATACAACTTTTGATCCCAGAGTCTGATACTCTACACTACTACACCGATTCTGTGCAATGATGCATCCAGTGCTGCAAAGGTGAACGACCATAGCCCCGAGTGCCCACTGCTCACCATCTCTCTCATAGCAATAATCCTTCTCCATTCCCTTCGGTTTTCCCGCTCAATTTATTTACAAAATGTTGGGGGAAAAAAAGGTTTTGGTATGTCTGTAAGTGAAACACCATGGAGATTCTTATTTAAAGCAACCAGAACATCTGAAAGTCACTTTGCAGCAGAGACACATCTTTCAAAACAGAGCCACAGTGGCATTTAGTTTTCACCTACCTACTGTCTGATCTTCCCCAGCTTTTGTAAGAAGCAAAATTCACCTCTTTGGCTACAACGAGAATGCCATTCTGAAGCTGGTGAGATTGACCATAGTTTGCAGAAAGATCCTCAAATTGTATAAATTTGCATAGCTCTTTTTGATGTCAATATGGCAGTTGAAAATCTGGTCTTTAGCCTATGAAGTCCAGTCTGTCCTTGTAACTTCCCTTTGTGTTTTTTTCCAAGATTTAAATTTTATATTTTCTAAGTCTTGTATTCAATTACATTTTATAAATTTGGGAGAGTAGAATGGACAGAAGTTCTATAGCTGCTGGAAATGAGCAATTTCAAATGTGAGAAAGCAGAGCAGGCTCAATAGCTTATGGAGATGATAAGACTACTCAAGTACCCAACATGATATCAATATCCTAGCACCATCTCCGTTCTTTCTCCCTTCCTTCCTATTTTTCATCTTTAAAAAGAAGCTACTATTTTAAAAAATATATATGTTTTTGCTGATAGACCTAATGCACAAGAACATCAACATACTAAAAGAGGGGATTGCCTTAATCAGTGTCCCTTTTTCTTTTCATTAGGTCTGTCTATGGGGCAGAGGAAAGCAGACAGAGCAGACAGATAATTCAACCACCTCCAGATTTGAATGCAGCTATATCTCAGCTTCAGTATTCTGTTGTCTCATTAGTTGAAGATCTAAATTCTCTTTTGGTCCCTTGCTTAGTTTTAGTGTCCATTGTTTTGTGCATTTCTTTTTCTAGATGCTAATAAAAATCAAAGTGGCTACCCTAAGTGTCTTGCAAACATTACAGCAAATAAATAGAAGAAAATACCTTAATGATTTTGAGGAAAACCATAAACAATCAAACTCTTTATGAATTGTCATTTGCATGGCTGTATTTCATACAAATTGGGAAATGACATACAAATGACAGAAGGAATTTGCTTTGAAACAAAACTTGTAATTTATTTTGATGTCTAAACAGAAATGGCATGGAATGTTTGTGTGAAATGGTTCATGTCACAACTGCAAATGCAGTCGAGAGTGTTCCAGCTGCAATCCTGTGCTTAGCATAAAATGAATACAGAGAAAAATTCATCTCCCCTTGAATACCCTCATGCCTATCCATATCAACACAGTACGTCAGGGTATTATCTAAATCATATGAGATGTCTCTGGCTTCAGGGGACAGTGTGGTGTCTTCTTTACCCTGCCCACACCCATTTTGCAGGCTATTTCATCACTATAGCGTTCATACATCCTTCAGGGACCCCAGCTGCCAGGACAGCCAATAACCAATGGCCAAAACCTGTTTATACGACTGAGCTGCATCACCAGTAAAAGTTAAAGCTGCCTCAACAGTCTACAGAAAACAGTACTCAGTTCTGAAGTGTATCGATATATCAGTAAAACACCGAGTCACACCAAGTCGCCCAGTAAAATTAATTCTAAATCTACCCCTAAATTCAAGAACAAATTCCCAAACAGACAATTACTGAGTTGAATTTATATACAGTCTTTGAAGGAGCCTATACGTTTCCATTTTGTTGGTGAGTAACTAGCTGAAACGCCAGTGTTAAGCAAACACTTTTTGTCATTAAAAACATTTTCGAGTTGGATAGTTTTTTACAATGAGCCGAATTTTTGCTATAAGACATCTCTGAAAATGTCTTTCACAGCAGGTGAAAGTGAGCTGGTGAACAACTCTGGCTTTCAGAAGACTCTAAAAGAAGCCATCTCAGAGCCTGGACTATTTCTGTTGTGGCACATGTTGGGCCAGATTGTGATCTCTGGTAAATGCTCTACCAGTTTCAATTGAATTATTTCAGATTCATGTAAATGCAAGTGGAAGAGAACTGAGACTGAGTATATTAAATTAATGACACGTGGCACGGTCAAAATGCAGTAGTCTGCGCACAAACATTTTTAGAAACTATCAGGACTCACTAGGCATGTAGTGTTAAAAAAAAAAAAAGATGAATGATTTCCATTTTTCTTTTCACAGTACAGGTTAATAGAGAAAAAGGAATAAAGTGCTACAAAATTCCTGGAATATGAAACTCCGTAATTACTCAGCATTATGTGCAAAAACATTGTTTGGTATTTTTCATATCATGGATTATCACAACTGGCTTTTACAGGCGTCCTTTTAAACTACAAGAATCCGTCCATCCACAATTGAAGGATTCTTGCAGATTAAGATTAATGTATCATGAATCATCATGGTTTAATATGCATGACACAGTTTCATTTCACACATGTTCTGCATGGGCTGATTGCCATGTATGCCAATATCAAACAGATGTTAATTGTTTAATTTTTATGCTCCCAAAGTATATTTTAATTGCCTAGGAGCCTTGGCAAAGAAAAAGAGGGAGGTATTTTGAAGCAGATATAGTAGAAAATCTAAAATAAAAATGCATCAGAAAAAAAAAAAATTAAAATTCATGTTTTCAGCAATATAAATGTTAATATTAAAAAGAATACATGATATGCAAAGGAACTGCAGACTGTTCTCATTAACTAGCACATTCCTTTTTGTAAACAAGTAAAGAATTTTTCATTATTTTTGTAACAAAACCCATGATTTTAAAAGCCCTGCCTATTAAACACGAGCTTTGTGAGATGAAATGTTTCAGCAAGTCACCTACCAGGCATTGCATGTTTATACTACGTCTAAATTCTTAAATTCGGGTATTTTGCAAAGAAATCGAATCTCCATGGAAAACATCACTACACAAATTCTCACATCAACAGCGCCCTACGTCTCGTTTTATGGATCATCTAAATTAAAAAGTCTTTAAATATAAAATTTCGCCACCTGTACAGAGGCCAGAAATGGAAACGAAAAGATAACCCAGGTTAAGATTAATGCATAACGAGAAAGCTGGTTCCAGCCAGTGCCAGCTCCCACTTTATGCTGTGTCAGATGCAAGCCAAGATGCTCCGGAACCAGAGCAGCAGCAGCAGAGCCACAGGTCGGGATGGAAGAGTGTTGGCTAAAAACTGTGAGCCTTAACTAATTCCTAATTTGATCAAATGGAGTGGTTGTTAGCTTAATTTCCATGGAAGTCAGGGCAGGTCCCTAGCTTTGGGCCTGATCTTACTGAAATCAACAGGAACAGGAATGGCTCCCCGGGATTTTGCACAAGAATTAGTTTTAGCAAGCTGAAACAGTCTCCAGCTAGAAAATTACAATTACCAAAACTGTTACGAATAATAATAATAGTAACAGTGTTATATTTGATACATAAATATTTATGTTAGATAGCATAAATAGCAGATAAACAACAGTAGTAGATAAAATTATATCAAAACCAGGTTATTCTGCCCCTCCCCATATCACAGAGCTCTTTTTGCACCGCAATACTTCCAGCACCAAACAAATTATTTAAATTTCTTGATTACATACTTACATGACCTGGCATACAGCTTTAAAATGAAAACGTGAACTGACATTTTGAAAAATAAGTGACAGTCATGGCACAAGAGGGCAGTGACCTCTGTCCTCCGGTATTCGCTTTTTTCCTTTTTTCTTTTTTTTTTTTTAATGCCCAAATACATGCAAGGTACCCAGAAACAAAAATGCTAATTGCCAGAGAAACCCTAATTCCACGGAAGTCAAAAATACAACATTCTCATTTAATTTAGTGGGACAAGGAATGAATCTAAAATGTGGATTTTACGCACACCACAAAACGCTTGTGCAGATTTCTGAAAACACGCACTCATCGCATTGCAGGCAATCAAGCCTGCATTCCTTGCTTAACCAAAATTCCCTGACTGGAATAACAGTTTCAGATGTTATTTTTGTTCTCATTCTGGTTTACTATGTTAAATCATCAGATTTTTTTTTTCTTTTTACTTAAGATAAACGTGTGAAAGTGCCTCCTTTCCATTCATAGATGTTATCTTCCTCAAACTTCAAATGATTCAGCTGGGTGAATACAGAGTTATAAATAATTTATCAAGATACATACCAGTTGTTAGGGGGGAAAAAAAAAAAAAAGCCCTGAAGGAAGAATATCACTGCATAAAATCTGAACATTAAAAGCAATTTTTCAAAATCAATCTTTAATTGCTTTTATTACCTCCTAATCCAGGTCTGAGACGATTATCATAACCATCCAGCAGTCTGTCTAGAATTCTTGTGAAGATGGTGATGTTATTCTTAGCTTCGTCTTCTAGGGAGTCAGCCAGCACTGATCTAAATGGACATTTCACATTTTAGAAAGTGCTAGATGTGTTTTAATGTACACTCAACATGCAGTTTTTGCAGGCTGGCCTTGATTATTTAACTGGCTGCCTTCTAACAGGAAAGGTGTAGTTAGGAGTATATGAATACACAATTTATACATCACATGTTCGGAAACATAAGAGTTGACGATACACTATTTAAAATTTCTAGGAATTCATTTTCTTGTAGCTTTTACTTCTAGTCAACACTGCATCACCGCGAGGGCTCCTTCAAGCTCCGGTAACACATTTGGCTGTGCAGGTACAAAAGCCCAAAAGAGCTTCCCAGCCCCCGGTGGTATGTCACTCCCGGACCCATCACCCCGGTTCCCACACACAAAACTGTCTCCTTCCAGCTCTACCCTATCTGTCCTCACCTAAGTATACTCTATCTCTGGATAAATCCTGTGGATATGCTTCCACCCAATGGTCATGTAACGTACATGACCAGAAGAACTAACATGAGGGAAAACTCCAGCGATCATGCTCAGGGAGTCCTCTGATGTCAGCGTTGGGTGGGTGGGAACAACGATGCTGACGAGGAAGCTGCAGGCTAGCTGTGGATAGCCTTCATCTTCCTAAAATGCTGTTTTGTTAAAAAAAAAAAAAAAACCAACCAAAAAACACTATCTGCTGCTCCACTAGATGCAGAGAAACCTTATAATAGTCGGATAGGAAAAAAAAAATCATAAATGAAGCATTAAGAAGAATCTATAGATCGTCGATCGTTTCAAACTTCCCCAATAAAGAAAGAGATGTGACAGCCTTTATGGGTCATATCTCCATGGAAAACACCAAGGGCTGGAACATGAATCTGTTGCCCAGCCAGCTGTGGGGGCAAACAGTCCTCCCGGACCTGGACACCCAGACCAAGCGGGAAGCACTCCCATGTCGAAAGCCTTGCACATGTGAATGTTCTTCTGCCAACGATTTTAAGCACCATGCATGTGAAATGCATAAGCTCATCACTCCTACCTACTTAATACCAGAATATTAGTACCAAGGAAATAAAGCATCGTGTGCTACACGCATTATCGTTTAAACCTCTCTCAGCCATCCAAATTATTACCCTGAAATGTTTATTTATCATCTGGAAATGAACTACCGATCGAGGCATGCCGAATGCCATAAAAACAAGCATGTTTTCTCCCTCCTCCAAACCAAAAGTAGGTTTGGGTGATGTTTTCCCTAAAGCAAGCGATAAAATGATTAAGGACAGGGCTTTATGTTGGTCCCCAGTTCAACAGCACGGAGGAAGTATTTAAATGTAAATCATTGCAGTCTGTGCTTTCCATCACACAAACCACAGAATCGACCAAAACCAGATGACTTACAAAGGACATGCCAAAACGTCATGTGTGATTTTACTGGTGTGAGTTTTTTCTGAGCTTTAATTACTGGATGGCTCATTTTTAATTTTTAATTTACATCTATTTCTGTACTGTCAGTCCCTGCCATTTTTTAAGCTTCTTTTTGAGATACAACAGTTTTTTTGAACTCAAGATCCCACTAAAAAAAATTCGATGATACAGTTATATCAAATTAGGGTCAAATCCTGCAAACTCTACTCAGGCATAAACTCCTTAATTACGCATGTAGTCTCTTTGACGTCAGTGAGATTACTCACTTGAGTAGGGTTCGCAGGATCTGGCCCACTGTGACTCAACTAATACTGCACCATAGTTAGGGAGAAAGTGGAATAGGAAACATAGTTGCAGGAAATACTGTGTTCACTAGGAAATAGATAAAAATAAACGCAGACTTTCAAAATCGTAGGAAACTTGCATTATTTAGCTTACGATCCTTACCACAATAGGACAAGACCTACTGCAGTCTGAACCAAAGCAGGTAAACCGAAGTTAGAAACTACAATTAATTGCATGTTTAGGGGCTATGAGCACCACAAAACTATTACGTGATAAAAATTACTTTCTCTTTGGTTGTCACTTTAGAAATGGAGAACTTTAAACAACATAAGAAAAGTTGATTAATAAATGAGGCTATTATTATATGTGATTGTGAAGTTGTATGCTATCTCCACCTAGAGGTTTAAAGCTTAAGTATCATTTTGAGTTCTGTTATGTTGACCAAAAAAAAAGGCAAAAAAAAAAGGCATGCCCATGTTAAAAAACATGCCAGCGTTATTTTAGAGGCTGTGATTTGCTATTTGACTTCACGATAATCTATTTCTCCATCTTAACTGTTCTGTACGGTACAGAATCACAGCAATACAGTAACTCCAATTAAAGATCCCAATAAGGCATTTAAAGGAATTATTATTTTTAATGGTGAAATAAAGCATCAAACCACAAAATGTTTAAGGGCAAGAGATTAGGCTTATATGGTTCTTAGACCACCTTCTACTGCATTTGCTGGGGAAGCTATGTAATACTGCATTCAGACGGCTAAGAAAGATTTTTTTATGACATTACTACATACTGTACTTTTATAACCTCTCACACAAGCTTAGCCTCAGCAGATCGTAACATGCATGTTTGTACCAAGCAACAAAATTAAACGTTCTCTCACCTTGTTGGTAGCCACACCAATAAAACCAGCAGAACCAACTGCATCTCGGAGAGTGCCAGCGTCCTCTTCATCGCTGCTCTTCGCGAAACCTAACCGTGCAAGAAAAACACAAACCCGCTCTCAGCTACAGCCAGTCCCGGCCAAGCAGCGCTTTCAACTTAACCCGAGGAAAAAAAAAAAAAAAAAAAAATGTCACTTCAGTGGAGAAAGGCAACCACTGGCTTTTCTGCAGCACTTTTCACTCCTAGCAACTTATGGTATCTCCATCTTTCCCAACGATCCTGCTCTGTGCAAAGAGGCAACGTATGATCAAAAGTGGCATGTGAGCAGACGCATCAGATGCTTTCCTTTGCCGTAAGCCGAAAGCCCCAAGACGAAAAGGAGCAAAAAATAAATAATTTTTTTTTAAAAAAAACACCACAAAAAAAAAAAAAACATGCATAAAAAGACCGGGGTTTTTAACCATTCCTCGCCTCACTACGGCACACCGCAGCCGGGGGGGGCGGGCGGGCGGGGGGGGCTCATGCCATTCGCAGGGGCTCGGTGCGGAGGGACCGCGGGCGAGCCGCCCCCAGCCGCCGCCACCGCCGGGCGCCCAACACGTTTGACGGCGGCTGGGCACGACACCGGCGACACCGGGGGGGGAGCGGGGCGACGGGGGGCGGGGGAAAGGTAGCCCCCCCCCCCGCCCAGGGCGACAAGTTGCCGACCGCAGCGGAGCCCCGGGGACCCCTACCTGGGAGCGGGGAGGGGGTGGGGGGGGGAAGGAGGGAAGGGATAGAGTGATGGATGGATGAATGGATGGATGGATGGATGGATGGAGGGTGCCGGCGGTGGGGAGCGCGGGGCGGCGGCGGCGAGCGCGCGCGCGCGGCGGGCGGTGCGCGGGGGCGGAGGCTTCCGCGGGGCGCGGTGCTGCTCCGCGGGGGTGGTGTCGGGGCGTCGCGCCCACCGACTTCCAACCCCCCCCCCCCCCCAGGGCCGGCGTGGCGGGCAGGGAGGATGCAAGTCACCCTGCCTGGGGGTGGGGGGGGCTTCCGCGGGCGCGGTAACTTCGCGCCCGTGAAGGATAAATAGAGGCGAACAGAACGATAAACCGCATTTTCCCCGTGCTCCTTCTCAGGCTTTCAGTCACCTCTTGTTAAGTAGGGGTTTGATAGGGCATAAGCCGAACAACCCCTCCGAACCGCCGGCTCCCACCCTCCGCCGGGGCTGGCTCATTAATATTCCTTTCCCCACTTGCCCATTGGCACAGTCTAATTGAAATGCAGAGAGAAGGAAAGTCTGTCATTTAAAGTGAGCTCAGGATGCAGGGAGCCGAGAAAACAAACCTTGGGGTTTGTTTGTTTGTTTTTTTGCTCAGATTGCATTACTTTCTGTTGTATTGTCTTTTAAAGCACATTGCCCTCCTTTCCTGTGCCCAGTTCTTCTTTGGGAGTAACTGCTAGGATTCATTCCCGTTGATTTTAGGTTTTCCAGCACAAGTAGATCAGGACAGACTTGACAATTAAAGATAAGGGCTTATATTTAGTGTACCCTCATTTTGCATTGTTAACTTGGAAATAATTAAATAACACCAGCCATAACATCACAGCTTTTTTGTTTTGTTTTGTTTTGTTTTTTAAACCAAGCTCCATCCATCTCCTTTCCTTTCAGTCTGTTAATTGCCGAAAACAAGCTCTTGATTATCCTCTTAACATCACTGGCCTACCTGCTTATTGCATTTTGGTTGAAGTTGTTTCGCTGAAGTTTGCTTCTGAATCGTTAGCGGTTCCAAAATGAACACGTGAAGTTGTATGCACAGACATGGTGGGGAAAAAAAAAAGGGGGGGGGGGGGGGGGGAGAAAAACAGAAAAAAATTATTCAGTTAACTATAGAATCAACTACAAAAATGGGGGGAATCTTTTTCCTACTTTCATTTTTGCTGGTTTTCCTTTGTTTCCTGCTTTCTGAGTGTTGCGGCTTGCAATTGGAGTCCTCTTGTTTTCCTTCTCCTCTAGTGGTTTAATGATTCCACAGCAGAGCATGAGAGACAAAAGAAGGAAGAAAAGTGCTTGGGCTGTCAAGATGAGCTCTTAGCTCCCACTTTGAGATATTTCATAACTTGCAGTAAGACTGGGAAGAGAGAGGGAACAAGCTGGATTTTTTTGTTCTTAAATAACCAGTAAAAGGACAGCCCAGACTGTGGGAAATTACAAAGATAAGGACACGAGTGCAAAAACTTAAATCCATCAAACAGTCCTTCAGCAGCCATCTAACCCTGGCCATGTCTAAGGTACAAGGCCCTCGTCTTTCCCTGTCTAGACGTGAAAACGTGCTCTGCTCACAAGTCTTCATTATCTGGTCAGTTAAGCATCTGTGGTCAATCTAAAGTCTTCTTTGGATCTGCCTGTAAGTCCCCGTGTATTAGTAATTAACAACTGGCAGAATCAACCCTCACAGTAAAGAAAATTAATTTTAACTACTTGTTCTAAGAAAGGGTGACTTCACAAATATCAACATGTAGGAAAAAAAAATCATTAAAAGCTAAGAGCCTTTGTGATTTATTCTTATGTGAAACACGTTATATAATAGAAGCAGAATCATTTTTTTTCCACAGGTATTTGCGGCATTCCTTCCCAAAAGACACTTCAAGTAACCATAATACCGAAACTAGAATCTAATCTCTGTATGTGAGTTGCATCAAAAAATAGAAAAACACAGTTGTTAAGGAAAGCAGAGTGGCTCCTTGTTGCTGTGATAGCATATTGTCATTCTTCAAAAGCCGCATGGGGTAGGTATGTATTTATAATGAGCTTGTGCTCAAAGCCTTCCTCCAGAAAAATGTGCTGGGTTTTAAGCTCTAATCACAATTATTACCTGTGATGTTCCTTGAGATTTACCATAGCTTCATGCATTGAAGTCACACTTCAGAAAAACCACACACCTTGAAAGTACCAGAAACTTGAAAATAGCTCCTCATTCCCATTCTCAGACAAGTTGGACAGCCCCTGGCATCCCACATCACAGCGGAGCTGAGTACAGGGGACAGATTACTGTGGCAGCCTGTGAGAGATCAGAGGTGACATAATTACTACCAAGGAGAAGGTTCTTTGTGGTATTCCCACACCCTTATAACCCACACTGCAGATGAACTGGAAGACATTTGAGGAGCAAAGTGTGATATTGCTGGGTTTTTATTGTTTTGTTGGGTTACATGCATGCATGGCTCGCAAATACTAGGTGTGTTGGCTCTTGTTGGTTAGAAATAGCTCACTTGAGCCCCCCCAGGTGCATGGTCAACAGGGAACTCTCTCTTCCCTTCTGCGGTATTATTTGCAGAGTGGCACTGAATGCTGTCATTCAACCCAACTCCCACGGCAGGGGGGTTGGAACTAGATGATCTTTAAGGTCCCTTCTAACCCAAACCATTCTATGATTCTATGATGATCGAATTTCATTTAGCTCTGAGTCACGTGCGGCATCCAACACATCACCCACCTTTGTGAGACTCTCCTGAGTCCTGATGCAAGGGCTTTAGAAAATAGGGAGCCAGGCCATTGGTTTGAATAGGACTTGAAACGGTCCACTGGCAGGCAGCAGGTCTACCAATTGTTATTTTCAGAGTACAAATTATTTTACTTAAAATGTTTGATTTCTTTTCTGCTATATTTGCTGAAATATATAACTAGAATTCAATCCCTATTTTGATATTTTAAAATATCTTTATCAAAAAAAAAAAAGCCTATTACTGCTAAGCATCTCAAAGCTCTGCACGCACTGATAAATGGTGTTTCACAATACCTTTGTGAGATTGGAAAGACTTCCTCTGTGAGCACAAATCGAATAGCAGGGCAGGTATGTGACATTTCGTAAGCACTTCTTCCAGTTTAGAGGTAACAGAGTCACAGGAGCGGTTAAGCCCAGGCAAGTCATTCTCCGCACTGCAAAATACTGAATCAAATGATTCCTTTACCATTTCGCTTAAAAGAATCATTTAGATGACAAAACTCACTCCGTCCTTCAGGCAGAATAAATTAATTCAAAAATGATACCTCTGTTTTGTAGTCATTAGGGAGGTGTCGGTAAACATTTTCTGTCATGGCCATAACGAAGCAAGGCCAAACAGAACTTACCACAGTGTACTGATCTGGGGAATGTTCTGCAGTATACTATTCCAGACAAAAATTTTGGCAGATTGAGGTAATCGTCATGTACTTTGTGCTGCTTGAGAATAATCCTCACCTTTATATCTAGGCCAGAAACACTCTTAGCTGTAAGAATAAAAACAATAATCATTTGGGCTCAGTAAAGAGATACATATATGTGAAAATTGAAGTGATATTTCAGAAATGTTTATATGTGATACAGCAGTGGACTTTATTTTACCATAAAGTATATTTTTTATAAATGTTTTAATTTCTAAAAAGGCCTAAAACACATCTTTCAATCAATATGGTATTCATTATTGGGAAGACTATTTTATTTATCTTTTTACAATTTATATTTATAAGAATTAAATAGTTAACCATTCATGGATAAATGTGTTTGAGATACATAACCACGATACAATGCCTATGTAATTTTAAACATGTGTTTTCTTTATTTTTTTTTTTTTTATGTGAATAATGACAAAATAAAAAGTTGAAGGGGGAATTAGTTTTTGACCAAGTCAGTCCCTAGACTGGTTCATCATGCATCTACATGAATGCTAATCTGAGTGAAAAGAAAGGACAAGCTGGCTCCTTTCAGGAGCAACTCCACTTTATGTCCCATTGAACTAAGATTTCTGTAAGCAAAGAAGACTTAGGTCTTCAAACCCCCTGTAGTCACTGACTTTCTGCAAGATTGCATCCCAGATCCCTCAGGAAGGTGAAATTATTTTGAAATGCACTGTTCAACAGTGGATGCTAGTATAATAAACAAGGAAGGAAGAAAAATCTTATGGCTTTCTGTGGTACCTACTGTTAGAATCATAGAATCATAGAATCTTCATGGTTGGAAAGGATCTTTGAGATCATCGGGTCCAACCATACACACACAAAAAAAAAAAACCCTACAATCTCTGTCACTAGAGCATGCCCTGAAGTGCCAAATCTACACGTTTCTTAAATACCTCCAGGGATGGTGACTCAACCACCTCCCTGGGCAGGCTGTTCCAGTGCCTGACCACTCTTTCAGTAAAGTCATTCTTCCTAATATCTAATCTAAACCTCCCCTGCCGCAACTTCAGACCATTTCCTCTGGTCCTGTCATTATTCACCTGGGAGAACTGGCCAACACCCACCTCTCTACAACCTCCTTTCTCCTCCTGTTGTGAATACCTGAGCAACTTTTAGTCTTTAGGATATTCCATCTAACTGTGACACTCCAGGACTGGAAAGAGTTTTTGTGTGTGTTCAAAAGCTCTACCATACAAACTGCCTGGTTGAAGAGCAGAACGCACTGTGATGTCCAGCAGAACAAGAAATTGAAACAAGTTTTCCCATCTTACATATTGATGACATTCCCAGGATTATCCTTCCCCCAAATTTGAAACTTAAAACCCACATGAGGATTTTTAGCCTTCTCCAGTACACGGAGATCTACAGAAAGAATGAGTGGAGAGTCTTCACTGTCTGTCAGGAGTAGAGAGACTTGCATCATCTTTTTAGAGTAGATGTTCCTTGATGGGACAAGCGTAAGACAAGCAGCCGAGGGCAACGCAACACATGCACTGGCTGGGATGGGAAAGCTCAGATAAATAAAATTGGTTCATAACTCTTGGTTTGAGTGAGTGGAAGGGGAGATTGGCTTTTATAAAAAGTGGTAGTTTTCTTCAGCTACAAATTCCTGCTTTCACATCTATGGCGAGCTCACATATCACAGCAGGCTGAATGCAAGTTTAGAGCAAAACAAGACCTTTGCTTAGACAAGACTGAATGCAGAAAATGCAAATATATGTTAAATAATTTAATAAATGTCTTTACATTTTTGTTACTCGTACCAATACAGTCTGTTTCGTCTTTCAGCTGTTCACTCAAGTATACCTTGGACTTTGAAGATGTTTTTCTGTAAAGCAACACAGATTTGTGATGTTTCATGTTCCAGGTGTCCATCTTGGGGCAAGTACAGCTTGTTTATTAGAGGGATAGAAAAATTCATCATTCCTAAATATTCGCACAACAACATGGAACTACTTTGATGTTCATTTTGTTTGAATATATTTTGAAGTCCAAAAGCAAATGCTCTTCTATCGCTACAGTGAGATTGATATTCAGATAAAATTTTACAGTCATAAGGCCAGTTATGATCAACCTTTTTTACAGGAATACAAAGAAAGGAGAGACACTAGGCTTCTGCCACCTTGTGTTGCCCACGAAATTGCCATGTGGTAATTTAGCAATCCAGGAACACCAGGAATCGTTCGTTAACAGCTGTCTTCGCTTTTGCAAAGGCCTCATCTCCCCTCTCCACTGGCTAATATTGGCCATCCTAAATGATGTTCAATGCACAAGAATTTATCAAGGACCAAAGGACTTGCCTAAGCCTCAAGGCCTCAGACGATTCCCAAGAGGATGTGCTTCCGCATATCTTTTTCCCCCACCACAATGCAGTCTGTAGGCAGATGACACAGCTGAGCAGCGATACTTCTATGTCTAAAATATTTAATTAATTAATTAAATTCTGTCTTTAGAGAGTCAGTAGCATGCAAGATTAGTAAAAACAAGCAGAAAGTTAAATGGAATGTAGCACGACAAACAAAGGGATTACTGAGGGATGAGTTTTACAGACAAACTGGTTTAAAAGATGCCGTCTTTTGTGAACAAGCACAAGTCACTCTAGAACAAAAAGCACAATACAGACCTTCTGGTTGCCTGAAAACTGCTGGAATTGGCAGTTCTGGCAGTGACAGATTTTGAGCAGAAAAAAACATGTTTTTTTTTTAATTCCTACTAAGAGGACATTGAAATTTTGAATTTAACAAAAAAAAAAAAAGTCTGCTTTTCTGAAGTCCTGATAAAAATTTTCAGCCCATGCCCTAATTTCAGTGCTGCTTAAAAGAATGGCCAGAATTCATTTAGCAGTCTGTCCAATAACTCTTCCTAGTCAGGAAAGCTTTTGTTGCTGATCCAAGATTACCTTATCTTGGGTGGCAAAAAAATCTGCATTTTAAAAATGATTCTGCCTCCCGGGACTTCAAAGAGTTTCCTGCTGTCTGTGACTAATGTTAGCTAAAACACATGCGAAGGTGTTCTGCTATCACTAACAACAAATAGTCCAAAGACAGTTCTAACATGAAATGTCTTGCCTAGATTCAACAAGAACAACAAAGAAAAAAAATCACATTGCTCCCTACAGAGTCGACGCAAATGTAGCTTCTTTGTCTACGGAGTCTAGATGGTAAGATTTAGGAGGAAGGGTGTTGTGCTATGTCCCATGTTTGTTAGCAAAAAAAACCCCATAAACCACATAATTGCTTATGGATGTAGCTGAAGCCTGTGACAGTTTGCTCACATTTTGCAAAAACATTGAGCTATTTATAAACATATCTGGGTTAAGTAATTGCCATTATAGTATTTTTAAACATTTAAAAGAAGAGTTTAGCTTCTCTGCACAATGCAGATACCATATTATGCAGGAGGAAAATTAAATTATCATAAAGCCATTTGCATAAACAAACAGCTATATTTCAGTACTTGCTCTGTGTATTGCTCTTTCCTAAATTGCCCCTTGCTGCACCAACAGAGAGAGATATCAGGAAGGTCCCTAGCCGAGCAGATGAGAACCACCCCAGCTCCCAAGGAGCAGGTTGGATGGATTCTCAGCCAGCCCCACTGGAGGAGGCTGAAGTATGCAAGGATGCACGAATCCAAAACACTCCTAGCACACACCTAATCTGGCAGAATCAATCCTTCTCCCACTCTTCCATGCTTCAGTGCAAGAGGTCTTTACGTGAATGAAGGTTCTCCATCTCTACTCACTTCCATACATGCAGGGGCCAAGCACAGCCCTGAGAAAAAGCATCAGACTTCAGCAGCTGTCAGAACACCCTGGGATAAAATAAATAAATAACCAGATAAACAGATGACACTTGGTGTAAACAGCCTTGATTTGCCTTCCTCTCCTTTCAAGCAATGAATCACCAGTGAAACAGAGGTGACTCACTAAGGGAATCCAAAGCATGCTTTCTCTTTCACATGTGAGGCCACAGTAGTTGTCCATGCTCTAAAGGGGAAGAAAACTAGGCTGCATTTTAATATTCATTTCCATGACACTAAATCAAAACAGCCTGTAAGAGCAAAGGGATTTTTAAGGAAAAACAGAGCTGCCCTCATCTCTCACTAATATAGTGATAATGTACAAATGGCTGCACACAGTGGATAGTTTGAGTCAACACAGTATTGCTCTTGCGAGCATCCGGGTAGCAACTGCTTCACATGAGAGAGCAACTGAGTGGCTGCTAGCAAAACATTAAGCTGCTGTCTACAAAGTAAGCACTGAGTTACCCGAAAGCTCTGGACGGTGCTGTTCAAATCTGCCACACAAAAAGGGGTGCCCAGAGCAAGAGGCTGCCTGGAGAATGGCTTGAGAGCAGCCCTGAGGAGAAGGACTTGGGGGTGTGGGTGGATGAGGAGCTCAACATGAGCTGGCAATGGCACTCGCAGACCAGAATGCCAACCGCATCCTGGGCTGCATCAAAAGCAGCGTGGCCAGCAGGGCGAGGGAGGTGATTCTGACCCTCTACTCCGCTCTGGTGAGACCCCACCTGAAGTCCTGCATCCAGTTCTGGGGCCTCCAATGTAAGAAGAACATGGACCTCTTGAAGCAAGTCCAGAGGATGGCCATGAAGATGATCAGAGGGCTGAAGTACCTCTCCTGTGAAGACAGGCTGAGAGAGTTGGGGTTGTTCAGCCTGGAGAAGAGAAGGCTCCGGGGAGACGTTATAGCAGCCTTACAGTGCTTAAAGGGGGCCTACAGGAGAGATGGGGAGGGACTCTTTATCAGGGAGAATAGGATGAGGGGTAATGATTTTAAACTGAAAAAAGATAGACTTAGATTAGATATTAGGAAGAAATTCTTTACTGTGAAGGTGATGAGACACTGGAACAGGTTGCCCAGAGAAGTTGTGGATGTCCCATCCCTGGAGGCCAGGCTGGATGGGGCTTTGAGCAGCCTGGTCTAGTGGGAGGTGTCCCTGCCCATGGCACAGGGTTGGAACCAGATGATCTTTAAGGTCCTTTCCAACTCTAACCATTCTATGATTCTATGAAACATCACCAAGATTATTTGAGAAGAAAAGAACTTGTTATGTCCTTTCTAATTGATTCTGTGGTACCTGGCTTTGCGCTCTGAGCTCTTGCTGGTGGTCCCTACTGTCTAAATAAGAACATGGAGACGTCCTCACCTCAGCTTGGCCAGTCCCTGGCCTGGACGGACAAAGTTGCATGACACAGTTTGAGAACATGGCAACAGGCTCTCCTCTCTTCCCTGGTGGCCCTCTATGCAATTTTCTCACTGCACCACCTGGCTTCAGAGACTTGATCAGATGCATTTCAAGTCCCGTTCTTTCCTGGGAAGCTCTAAGGGATGCTGTGGGGACACAGGGGCAGCTCCTCCCCCCACCTGCCTGAGGAATGTGGTACCACATCCGATGAAGGAAGCTTTTAGCTAACCCCAAATTGCCTCTGTATCGAAAAGCAGATGTGAGCACAGCCAGAGAAAAATAAGTCTTTTTTAACTTAATTTGCCAAGTCACTTGTCTTCAAATTCCAGCTCCACGCTCTTCACAGAATTCCTACTCTTCTCTTTTGCTTCCCATTTATTAGCGGCAATGGTTTAACAGGAATCTCGTATCATCATATCCTTGACTATTTATGGGTTTTTTGAATTATGTATTTGCCCAGCAGGATTACTTCCACAGAGAAGCGTAGATGGCTGCTATGATTCCCAATCACAGTTCCTCTTCGAGGAAAAAAATGTAGCTGAATGGAACCTTATTTAATTTTTGAAATTTTAAAGGACTAGCAGGGGGCTCTGTTTGCATAAAGACCTTTCTATTGCTCTGAGCCTAAAGACTACATTATAATAAGTATTCAACTAAGAGATCAGTCTACCAAAAAGCACCAACAGCCTACGTAAAAAAAAAATTGAAGAAAATATGCAGAGTAGTCTTTGTGTGCTGTTTATATGAATCTGTTAGAGATGTACCTGCAGCCCAATTTGGCACACTTGTAGCTTTCATACATTTTCACTGGAGTAGTTTGGATTGCAGAGAACAGCATGCTTCCCTGGTTTTGTGTCGCTTAATCCAGGCCCTCACGAGCACATTCAGGAAATGTGGGATATTAAATTCATTTTTTCTGCACAGCAGGAGGTCTATCTTTAATTCAGGTATAAACACAGTGTTTCCTCAAATTCATTTTTATCCTGTAAAAACAAACAAACAAACAAAAAAAAAAAAACACAACAACAAAACCAACAAAAAAAACCCCAAAACAAAAATCAAATGGATTGAGGTATCCAAAGAGGCCACAAAGATTTTTTTTTTTTTAAATACACCTCTCTTACCCAACTGCCTTACTTCATCAGGGTGATTTTCTTCTCAGCTTCCTGCATCCTCTACCAGCCTGTTCCATCTTAAGAAAGAAATCATGGGCTTCAGGTTTCTCCTCTGTTACATCATAGATACTTTGGAAAAATTAATATTTCAAAGTTAAATGTTATTCAATACTTTTCATTTAATTTTGTGTACGTTATTTTAAATGGAAAAATGAGTCTGTGTTGTTCCATCACTTAAAAGAAACTGAAAAAAATATTCTTGCAATGTAGAATTTTTTATTTCACTAATACACCAACAGTGCTGAAAACATATGTCTCAAAAGGCATGAACAGTACTTGTAAAGCCATGTAACTCTTCTCAAATGACACAACATGGTTTATTTGGCTGAAAATGAAAGGGTAAATGATAATTGATCCTGGATACTATTCCAACACATTGTTTAAACAAACTCTGCTTGTTTGCAATTTTCATGACTTTATACGTTTTGTACTTCAACTCTCTCATAAAGGCACTTTGTAAAATGTTAATCTTAATCATATGTATCCAACTGCACATTGTTACTACGTCTCCTCAAGTTCTTATGTATCTCTGCATTCCAGTCATCCAGCAAACCAAGCTGTAGTGTTAAAATCCCAATCACATTGAAATCAATGGTTTTGACTTCCACAGGGCCCATAATTCTTTCCAAGACTTTTCACTTCAAAGACTGAGTTGAAAGGGACTCCTTTGGATATCTTTCAGAGAAGAATGGCAGGAACGAGCATGTTATTCCACCCAAATACTTGTGCCATGTTTGAATGAAGTTATGCTTGAGTGAGAGCATCCCTATACTGCAGTTATTTGGGAGAGAAACGTGAGGAAGCTTTGAAGTAGCTCAGATTCTGTTAACAGTGTAGAATTTGGCAGTAGGGCTTACAAAAGTTGCTCAATAGAATTGGCACTTTTGAGATGGCAGGTTGAACACACGATGGGAGACAACTTCAGCTAACCATGGCTGTAGTGCTATTAATTCAGGTATGTCTGCAGTTTACTCTATACTCGCTGTACCAAGATGACTCCCTCTAAAAACTTTATTATGCTCATACAGCTTTTATGAAACATATTGCAAATCCAAAGTTTTGCCTGTGCTCCACAATATCTCTCCTATACCTGTTATCTGATGGACTATGTAGAGGAAAATTAATACATTATCAATTAAAAAAAAAGAGATTTTCTACATGTATTGGTTTTGGAATAATCCTTAAGTATTATAAGATCATTGAAGGCCTATTAGCATAATGTATTTATACAATGACAATGTATATTTAATCAGTACTTAATGGTGATATAATAATAGGTTTCCCCATAGAGAATGACAATATGATTTTCAACTTCCTGAATTAATAATCTAGCAGAATACTGAAGACCATTATTTCACTTCACTCACATGCAGAAAGAAGAAATCTTTTTCTGTGCAAGTAAGTAAACCTCAAAAACAAATCAAAGATGTGGGCAGACAGTATGGAGTACTAATTAACTCAAAGCAAGTAACCCAGGAAAATTAATATTGAATTGGAGGTAGTTCAAAGACTTCAAGGGTAACAGTTTTAAATGCAGCATTTATGGCCTTGAGTAGTTAAGACCTTGTGAATTACTATATTCTTTTCAGAATGCATGAAACATCAAAGGCAAGAGGAATAATAATAAATCTGTGTATACAGAGTGATAGGAAAGAGAAAGAAAAAGTATTCATAGAAGGGCAAGATTCCTTAAGATCCTCAAAGTTTATTCAGGAGATAGTGACCACTACTACTGCATTGTGAATAAGGCCATGGATGTAGTGAGATTGTTGAAGGAACATGTTCAGGGGTCCAGGCATGCCCAGTTCCTCTTAGATGGTGTGCCTGGTGGCTGCTCCACTGTGGCAGGGTCTTCAGTGTACAGCATGTCCGGCGTCTGTAAGTAGCTCCTTTCATAGTGTTGCTAAATTCAGTGTTCATTAATCAGAAACAGAGAAGAAAGGTGGTTCTGAATCACTGATGTAAAGTGGCACCATAAAGCAAATGGACACACCAGGAAGTTTTTTGCAGGAGAAATAAAGCTTTTGTACCCCTGTATAAGATGCTTGCGTGACCCTGTCAGGAATAATAAGGATCAGCTTTTAAACTGGTGTTTCAGAAGGACGAATTGAAACTTGGAAAACATGTCCAAAAGGGCCACTGAAATGACAGGGCTACTTGTATTGCAGAAGAAAATTGAGACTTGTCTTCTTGTGCCTACTATAGTGAAGGCTGAAGAAGAGGAGCAAAGAGAGAAAGGAAACTCTGATGAGATGTCTCCAAGAAACACCAAAGTAAAAAAGAGATATTGCCACTGAAGGACAAAAGGAGTGGGTATCCACAGGTTCTCAATAGACGTACTCAAGAAATTAGAGGGTTTCTAACAAAGTGGAACAGCTGAAAAAGGACACTGTGAGAGGGACAAACACAACAGCTGATAAGGAAAAGGGACCAAAGCAGCAGTTTGAACAGAGATCTCCCTTTCCCGGTTGTTTGCTATTTTGGGGCATGTTTCTCATTCTTTGTTTAAACTGTGAAAGTATTGACTGGAAAAACCTGTTTCATCAACTTGAACACTATGGTCTACTGAAAGAGTGTTGACTGGGAAGGCTGTAGGCAGGAGCAAAGTCTTTTGCCTCTACACATCCTGAATGTTTCAGCGCTATTGCTCGGTGGTAGAAGAAAAATAAAAACCAATTAATGATATCACTAACATTATAATAAACATGGTACAAAACTGAGGAGCACACTTTATCACAACAGCCTACAGACACTTTTGATGAATGTCAGTCTGCCAACAATGATAACTCCTATTGCACAGGTATTTAAATGCCAACAGTGTCCAGTTTTTGGACAGAGCTGTCTTTGCAGACAATTGTATTTTAGTGGAGCAAATAATGTGTATTGATTCCATCTCAAACATACACAAGAAACCTGCCCTTTTCCAAGCAAAATCACTGTGTTAGCTAGTTATGGTTAAGGAAAAGATATGATATTAAAATATGTTGCGTAAGCATCTTCATTATGCTAAATGTTTGCCATGTTTACTCTAGAATTTTAAACATAGAGTGACTTTTTTTTTTGTTTAAAGATTTCTTAGCTGGTTGTGGCAAACTCTACCTTCTTCCAAAAGACACAGGGAACAGACTACAGCTCATTCCTTTGTTTAATAAATTCAGGATTTTCTCCTTAATGCTCAATATGGATTCAGTGATATCACAGCTGTGTATTTTCTAAAAATATATATTCTGAATGCCTCAGAAAGGTAAAATAAGTGCTTACGTAAATCAGAAGCAAGGGAAGTTTCTCAAGTTTTATGAAAATGCATGCATGGGTGAAGATCAAGGGTAGGGATTTTCTGCCAAAGGGGAGAGTATTTTTATGAAAGTGCCAAAGTATTTTTAAAACAACATTTTTAATAATTCAGCATCTTACTATAGTTTTACCATGTATTAAGAATTACTGGTCCTACAACATCACTGTAATTTGTTTTAAATGCTACTCCCTGAAATTTATTCTTTCTCCATCAGAGAGAGTGAGACATGATTTTTATATATATATATACACACACTACAAAACTGTGATTGATGAGGCCTGATTTTGATTAAACAGGTATGCATCATTCATCTCCATCCTGAAAGGTATCAAAAAAGTCAAAAATGAATGAAAAAGGTTAGCAAAGTCATTTAAGTATTAATGTGAGTAGAATCCCTACCCCTCTTACCATGCCCAGATCTTTCAAGAGCAAATGGCAAATATATTCCAGCCACTGGCAAGCAAAGAATAGATAATAAATCTCAGAGAAATGAGAAAGGTTAATGGAAGACCATAATAAGGGAAGAAAATTATCTCATGAATTCAATTAGGAACTTTGATATCTAAGGCTAAAAGTAGAAACCGGAGGTTCAGAGATACCTGGACATGGAATTGTATGTCATTGAAACAAGAAAATGTAGAACACAAATACTTTTTAGCAGAAATCAGTTTTACAGAGGTGAAAGAGCAACAGAAGTATTTACTCCATTGAAAAAAGCTTCATTATTAGCTCAACTGGGTACTGTTGCTTTGCTGTATTAAAACTGAATTTAACATTAGCAGATTTCCTTCAATGTGATCATCTGACAAAGCCTTTCTCAATGGTCAAGAACCTCCCCTCTATTCCTTTCTTACAAAGGGGTGTATTCCCCAATATTAAATCTAGAGCCTCCTTTTCAACCTTGATTAGTGAAAATAAGATAAATAGGTAAGACTAAATACAGAGAACAAACCAGTTTGCAATGACTGTAGGCTGTTATCTATATGGGATGCAGTTAACAGAGTAGCTTGCAAGTGATTTGATAGTACCCACTTCCTGTTCCTTATCCAGAATTAAGTACCAGAAACAGAGAAAAGTTTGTGCAAAATGTTATTCTCTGATTTTATAAAACACAATACCCTTCTTTTAAAGCAGAAAATGCAGTGATAAATGTAGTAGGGCGTTCATAAAGCTTGGAGCTAGAATATATGCCTTTCTGCAGGAAAAAAAAAAAAAAAAAGCAATTATCAGGAGTTAAAAAAAAAAAAAAAAGAAGTGCCTCCTGGAGCTCAAGGAATAGTTGTTCACACACTCGGCCAGGAGAGGGACTGCTGAAGGCTGAGTCATGCTCTGCCCAGCAGAAGCTGCCTTAGTTAAGCAGAAAAGGCACATCCAGGGCAGTGCTGCTGCCAGTTAAAGAGTTTTGCTTTTGACAGTAAATTGCAGCATGAAACAAAGCTGCCCACCGGGACATTCACTTAAGCGCCCAAGCCTTGGAAAAATGCACGCGCCCCTCAAGACACTGCATTTTCCCCTAATGGGTGGAGGGATTTGTTTAGATTTAAAATGACAAAGGTACTTCTCCAAGGCTTAAATGAATTAATTATACAGCAATTACAATACAATTAAATCTCAACAGTATTCAAGTTGTTCATAGGTAGGCTGACACCAGTAGTCAGCCAGTGGCCAGCCTTCCTCTCCCTCCCTTGCCCTCCAGGTAAGCCTTTGGCCCTCTCTAGACATTCTCTGTTTCATTTAACAGGTGCAGACCGGACCACTAGTTCTTCTGATACCCATGAAAAATACAACAATCATCTTTCTAATTTGTACACTTTTGTTTCCAATAAAGGGTCTGGATTTCCAAATAAAGCTTTGAAATACATATTTTTATCGTCCTTCCTTTTATATAATGATCTAATGCAGCTTGGTTTCAACTTTTTTTTTCAATTTGCAGGCCTCTAAAAACCTCCCAGTGGGGACATACAGGGAAATTAAGCCTACTAACAAAATACTTTCATGATTCCATTTCTCAGACCCTTAGGGGAGGAATCCATAGACTTCACAAATTAAAAACCACCATAGTGTCCAAGCCTTATCTTGATTGCAACCAACCAGCGAATGTGTCCTGTAGCTCTAATTGTACCATTTGATTTTACAGGTCTGTCTGGAGGTAGAAGGATATAATTCCCATTCAAACAATGTTAAATTCATGAGAATTGGCTTACAATATATTGAACAGAATTGCGTATTTCACCATCAGTGCTTTGCCAATGGTGATTCATTTTAAAGGGATATACCCGATAGAAATTCTTCCTTCAGTCAGCTAGGATCTCTATTCGTGTCAGGAAAGGGAAAACATATTGACAAACTCAAGAAGTCAATTTAACTCAATGCACATTCTTTAGGCCCAGAGGAGTAGCATTCTGGAGAGCAAGCTCACCCTCTACATGTGTAGTTGTCACCTCAGATGTGGCAGCCGGGAGGAAAATGGACCTGACATGGTCCAGCCTGTCCCTCGTTATTCCTGTTGGTGGTGTGTGCGCAGTCACCGGGTCCTGGGCGCACTCTGTCGAGGCAGGCAGTTGAGGCTCCACTCAAACAAGGACTTAAGCAGAATCTAGACCCCACGTTAGATACCTCAATACATAGGGCATGCAGAAGGTGAGAGATCAAACAAGGTCCAGAACAGCCATCTGATAGTTACACACTTACATCTTCTCCTGAGCTTACAACTGCTTTAAAAATCAAGCTGGGATCTATCTTTAGACAAGACCAAGGCACTCAGTTCTTACACTCAAGGCAGATATTTACCTGCCAAAGACATTCTGACCTACCTCCCATGATGGCACCCCAGTCATTCTCCTGTTTCTGTGTGACACTAGGGAAACTTGTCTGTCACCATACAACAGCAGAACCAACCCCATTTCTACTGTGGGACCCCATATGGGGCCCCCATAAGCTGTTATGCAGAAACAAACGGAACAACCAAACAGGGATGGAGGTCATGAAAAGGTTCCTGAGTATTGCAATCAAGACAGGTTCGGAAGTCAGCCTGCAGAATCTTTGTACAGGTTATTTCCAGAAGCTATGTGTTCTGGAGAAGAAAAAAGAAAAAAAAAAAAAGTTTTTTATTGCCTGTAATTATCACCCACATTCCTGAAGAAATTGCTTTAAAAAAAAAAAAAAAGAGAAAAGTTAAGTTGCTGTTTCTTTTTCCCCATATGCTTCATAATTGTCTAATTTGGATGAAGAGTGGTGGGTGTTTTTTGTTGATTTTCAAGTACTGTTGCTCCAACTGTACATAAAAGTTCAGCATCTATTGCATTTTTGGCAGAGCAGAAAGTAAGTAGCTAGCAAAGTAGAAACATCAAAATCTGTAAATGCTTACTTGAATTTAACCTCCAAGCTTCTGCCTGTAGGTGAGGGACTCCATTCCCCATTGATGCGAACCCTTTTAATCAATGTATTGCCTCAAAGTAATATACACCATAAAATAAAGGCATTTGTATTTTAATTTCTTGTGCTGCAGGGGGGAAAAAAAAATCTCTTCCTATTACCAATGGTGTCTAATACCCAAATCACACAAAAAATTTTTTGGAGAAAAAGTGCAAAAATCCAATGGTTTATGCAGCATGACACAGGAAAGTGTTGCAAGAAAAGGCAAGCTGTGCTATGCAGAGGTGACTGCAAAGTAAGCACTAGCTTTTAAAACTAGTTCACTGGAGTACTTAAAAGAGCCGTTAACCCAACTTCTCATTCCCATGTAGGAGTTTCATAAAAACTCATTTTAGAATATAAAGCAAATGACTCCCCAGCCATTTCAAACAGATTTAATCCCGTGTTATTTTAACACAGTAAGATGCTATGCATGTGATTTTATGTAAAGTTCTAATATGCCTAATAAGGTTGAACTAGTGTGTTAAATAATCAGTCTTTAAAATAGGTGTGGGAAGAGCAAAACTAAGCAATTGCTGCGTTCCTCTTGCTCTGACTTTATATATATAGTTCTGCTGCTAACCTCTAATCTTTTTATGGTGCATTTGGGATACAGAATTTTAAAGGGAAAAAGAAATGAGAACTTTTCTAAATAAGTATTCCAAACCAAATAAAGGCTTAAACGGACAGCTAGAGTTTAAACAACTCTTAAATTTCATCAAGCCAGGGACACTAATATGTCAGATTTTATTTGAAACCAGCTACATTAGTAAATTTTGTCCATTTGGGGCCTTTCTCAGTATTTAAAGGTAACGTTAGTATTAATTTATTTAAGTAGACTGGAACGTAATTTAGTAAATTCAGCCATCCCAACAGTAATCTTATCTCTCTCTGATTTCAAGAGAAATTACAGCGATCCCATCTCATGGGTATCTTTGCCAGTGAACTCTTGTGATACAGACTGCACATTTCAGCCCTGGTATGTAATATTTACTTCCATCCTACAGGCACCACTGAACAAATAAATCACTGATTTTTGTGCAGAGATCACACTAGTTACACAGGTTAGAGAAATCTGAGTTACGCATAAACTGATTTTAACGCCATGCTATGTTATAAAAATGTAGCCTGGACTATGTTGCCCACTGCTACTCGAGAGATTTAAAAGAACATTTCCAAAAATCTCATTTTAACATTTTTGATTGACACTTCACAATAGCTACAGCAAAGTCAATTAAATGTTTGGGTACCAGGACAGGGGAGGAAGGGGAATTCATTTGAGTGAGCAAGAGTTTGTCTTTTTCAGCAATATCAGCTGCTCTATGAAATATATCAATAGCTTGCTCACTGTCCTTGTCCCACTCAAAAGGTACTATCTTTTCTGTAAAATACGGTTTCAGCTTCAACACCAGAAAAGAGACGGGAACATAGGAATGTTGAACTGTTGACATTAGCTATCTTTTTTTTTTTTTGCCTTGGAACTGGTTTGTCTCAAAAAGAAACTTCCAATAGTACATTTCATTTCAGTGGATCCCAGTGCTTAGAGATCCTACTAGACACTGCAGTTGTTAAAAACTTTTAAAAAATAAAGGCTTTCTAACTGATAACAATGTTTCTTCATATATATTTTAGACGGCTCTGACACAGGGAATGCTCTCTTAAAGAAAATGGATAAACAAATGACTTTTAAAGAAATTATGTCCTATCATGTATCTATCAATCAGCTACAATTACTACCCATTCTAAATGAACATCCTTTTAATGGGACAATTAATAAGCATTTTTGACCTCTAGATCCACCTCAAGTTTCTTGTTCCCCCAGGAATTAGTATGGCTAGCATGATATTCCTCATGGTGACATGTAGTAGTTGAACATCGCTGCACTGTTTATGTCAGGGAGGAATTGCTCCCCACGAATAATCTACCTATGGTGAAACCAGGAGGATGTAGAAAGCTAATTTCCCATATTATCCATTTTTAATGAGTTAGCCATTTTAAAATGAACAGATAGAAGGTGCATCAGGAAATTGCTGGTCTCCCAAATCCATGCTATTGAAATAGCGCTTAGGGACTGATTTGTGATAATCTGGTGATTCACTGCAAAGGGCTGAAGGAACAATTTCCCCCCATTTGACAATGATAAGCAAGAATGAGATTTCTTATTACTGCCAATGCACCTGCTGAAATTACTACTCAAGTACCTTCTGCTATTGCTATATTTCCGTCTGCTGTAATTAAAGTAACATCAGAGGAACACTGCCTTCTGCTATGTCTCAATTAAACTGAAGTCAGCTTCTTCATGTAATCTTATCCAGGAGGTTTACAAAAGGAACAAGAGATGATATACTGACTTTAATACTGTTTCAAAGTTTTCAGCAATTTCATTATTTAGTGGTGCCTTTATCTCGGAGAACTCCCCTTCAAGACTTGTGAGGACACAGATGTTTTTAGTTTTCCTGGGGTCATGTCCTCATTACTAATCTAACTGCAGGAGATTGCTGGACCAGCACAGAGGTACCTACTATGCAGGGGTGCCAGAACATGACCTGAGGGTTGTTCAGCAATGACCCAGATAAAGTCCCTTTTTCTTTCAGTAGCTGGGTTGACTTAAGAAAAACAAGCACAGAAACACAGTCCATGATCTGATCCCAAAATTCTGCCAGATTGACAAACCGGATTCACAACTACCTGAAAGGAGGTTGTAGAGAGGTGGGGGTCCGTCTCTTCTCCCAAGTGATGAGCAATAGGATAACAGGAAACAGCCTCAGGTTGCACCAAGGGAGGTTTAGATTGGATATTAGGAAAAATTTTTACGCTGGAAGGGTTATTAAGCGTTGGAACAGGCTGCCCAGGGATGTGGTAGAGTCACCATCCCTGGAGGTATTTAAAGGACGGGTAGACATAGTGCTTAGAGACATGGTTTAGTGATGGTTCTTGTCAGTGTTGGGTTGATGGTTGGACTCGATGATCTGAAAGGTCCCTTCCAGCCTAGGCAATTCTATGATGCTATGACACTAAATGCAATTTGAATGCCAATATCAGGAGTACTATCTAATTGCTGAGCAACATTCTCTTTCTCTGCATACATCAATTGGGCTTGGCTGTGACTTGGGTCTTCACCCAAGAACCCCGCCTCTTCGTGGATGGACAAATGAGACCTCGTGCCTGCAGGGGCAGGACCTACTTCACCCTAGTCCTGCACACTAAGTGGCTGACTCATCAGAGGGAGCACGAAGAATGATTATTGCTTAAAAGGGCTGGGATTAAATTACTGCTGTGGGATATATAGAACAACTTTTCCTGGAGATTTTTCTCTAAATTACACAAGCTATGTCCATACTGCTAAACAGAAGCCAGACAGGTGTGTGTCCACATGACTAAGGACACTTTGACATAGCCTTAGAAAGCGAGATGGGATGGTCCAAAACACAGCCAGCTAGCAAGGTCGCTGTTAAGTAATGCAGACAGTCAGGAGATCTGTATTTGATCTCAGTCTCTGGGCCTCTTTTTTAGCAAAATAGAGGCATGATAGGACTGCTCTGGTACACGCACTGTATGGGACCATGGCTGAAATCACCATCTTCAAATGCCTGCCTTTCTGCAGTCGCTTCTGCTGTGGATGGCACAGGACTCCCTCTTTTTCCCCCGACTGTTCAGAGATCAGTTGGCTTAGGACATTGATCTAATGTTTGGGTCATACCGCTGGGAAATGTGCCAGTCACAGGGGAGAAAAGGAAGAAAACACCAAAAGAGAAATGACAGCAGATGTCAGAAATACAAAAGCAGAGAAGTTATGTCCATCTGATGTCCAGGTCTACCGATACAGCTGTTTCCATAAAGTCTGTTAGTTTTGTATCTATATATATGCATATATGTTTATATGCAATTAGAGATGCAGTTTCATACTGCAGGCAAGGAAAACTAACCGTTAGCTGCAGCCAAGTGCTCCCACCATTTTCCTTATGCTATTTCCTCAACATTCATCTCACTTGCAGTGAAGCAGCTGCAAACACCAAACTAGCACAACCGTACCCTATCTTCTGTTGGCTCAGCTCCCTGAACAAATTCACCATTGAAAGGGACCCCATCATGATGAGCCTGTGCTGGGACCCAAAAAGGAAAGAGCTTAACTGGGAGGGAGAAAGAGGAGCTGGACTGGCCTTTGTATCAGCCGGCAGCTATTTGACAGGCTCAGCTGTACTTCCAGCCATACTCCCAGCAAAGAAGATTTTTATTCTACAGAGTTTTGTTGGGCCTAACAATGTCTACTATTACATAAATCACAATACAGGCAGGAACCTATAAATTATTATTTTTTTTTCCTGTAGGGGGGAGCAGTATTAATTCCTTAAGACCTGAAAATACAACTAATGAATAGACTCAGACATATGGGTCAATTTGAAACCAGAGCGCTTTCTACTTCCCAGGATCTGACATATATCTGGGCTCACTTGAATCTCATATCAAAGTAAGATCCCAGCATATACCGGCTCCTCCCTTCCAGCAAAGGATCCCTAAGTACATAAGTAGCAAAAATACCTGTAGCCTGGAATTTTTGCTTATCCTTTTAGAACATTGCTTTCTAGGCACATCAAGAGTAAATCACATCTATGGGCTGAATCTCTCAGAAGCTCACTACATTATTAATAACTGATTCATTTTAGCTAGTTAGAGGAAGAATGTTTTCTAAAGTAAGATTGGATTCCAACCACCTTTCTTGGACTTGTGTTATTTTTATCCTTTAGCACTAATTACTCTCTGCACATGGTTTGACACACAGCTATAATTCCTATAACTCTAGAATACCAAAACAAATAGCTGCTAGGCAATGCTAATCCTCACTCCTGTCACGGTGGAAATTTTATTGTCACCCTTGTTTGGATCTTTCCCTAAAAAGGCTTTTAAGTTCATCTGGAAATAGGGTTGTTGCGTTTCCCTAGTCATGCCTTCCCACTTCCACCACTTCCCACCATAGATGCTAATTTTCCATTGAGCGCTGGCTTATATTGCCAGGTATCCTCACCACCAAGATGAGGCACACTCAGCCACTCTCATTTGAGAAAGCTGTCAGCACGAGGGCTGTCCTCTGTCGCCATCACAGTGTTTGGGATTTTTTTTTAATAATGAAATTTTTTCAAAGGAGGAAATTTGCAAAGTAAAAATAATACCTCAGCACTAAATCCCTTTCAAAAGGCAATGACGGTGGCAAACATATTTCTCTAAGAGCAAGAATAAGTAGAGTATGTCCTTCGGCTACTTCTCGCTAGATATAATATTTCTATTCCTTCTCTGTAAATGAACAATATGCAGCAACGTTTTGCAATAAAGCCCTAATGATGTTGTGCTATGTTCACTTAAAAAGCAGTTTTGTGTCACCAGAGGATATACGGTTTCTGCTCTGAGTCTTCTTTTGACTGAATGACTTCTTCGTTAGTCGTAGCCTTACTTACACACACAAATAATAAAATTCTTGCACAAAGGATTTAAGTTAAGGTTTAGAAATATCTTAAGAAATTAAAAACAGCAATGATTTTTCTCCTTGCTACTTTTTCCATTAAAAATTGCTGTGGATGGTGATATGGAGATCAGTGGATATGGGGATTCCAAGAAAAAGTGATAGTAATAGATCCACAGAGAGAGAGCATTAGGGAGATGACATTAACAGCCGTATTTTTTCTGGGGAAAGTGAGAAAATGATGGGAATCTTGGGGAAACAAAAATAGTAAAGCAGTTTGAGTGCTCACAATGTATAAGACTTGAGGTTTGAAAATGTTAAGTCCCTATGTTGAAAAAGAGAGAACTACAAGGCTTTTAGATATGCTATGGGGAAAAAAAAATAAAGCCAAACATAAAAGGCAGCTTGGACCTTTGGATCCAGCAAGTACTGAGGGCCGTCTTGCATATGTTATGATCAGTCTCCCAAGATAAATAGCAACATTCTGAAAGCCTTTGATGCTTTCAGTTTTATTAAATTACAGCAAGTTGCTTTCCCATCGATCAATTAACAGGCAAGGCTGGAACTTGATTATATATCCCTGAGTTGGTCTGCCATAAATCAAGCCCACAATCGAATAAGTGTTTAATTATGTATTCACAAACTGTTGTGTAAAAAGGAACATACCTACCAAGTCATATTTTTTACTTTTTATGTGGAGAATTTGTTTCTCATTAACCAATTGCTAGCCAGAGTGAATTTTCGCTTGAGAACGGTAAACAAGAGCCTGGTGTCAGGACAGAACCTCACCTAGGAAGATCCTACATTTCCACTGACTCACGTACTTCATGCTGCTTGAAGAAAGGACTCCATACCTTGCAGAAACAGAATTCATTCATAATCTGAATGTGTGCATTGCTGGCTTTGTTTATCTTATGTTTAATTTATTGGGCCCAGGGAACGCATTTGTGAATGGAGTCCAAAACCGAGGAAAGCTGTATATCAAGATACAGGCAGCAAACCCATTCTTACACAACAGCTAGGAAAAAAAAAAGCCAAACATGAATACTAAGGGTTTAATTTTTCTATTGACACAAGAAAGGCCATAGCCAAGAGCAAAACCATCCATTTTTCAGAAAGGATTTTGTGCCCCAAGCATACCATGACATCAACATTTTGTAGACTTAGTAAGTAGTTGGACCATAGCCTGACCACTACAGTCCACAGTCTGTCTTTATAATTTATTCAAAAGCATCAGCCACCTGAAATTTTTTTGCTTGCTTTTAGGAATTTTTAGCCTAATCACATGTAATATATCTGCACTTCTTTGTTATTGCCAACAATTGAGTTTGCTGGAATCGTTACGGCTATCAGGCTGGATCACATGGAAGTATCTAAGACTCCTAATGCAAGTCATTGCTGCCCCAGAGGGCAGTTCAGAAACTGAGTTTATACTTTGTAAGGACAAAGTTATTTGGGCTGCCAACCCTAAGTTTCACAATCATAATTTCTCTCCTACTGATGTCCTAAGAAATATACTGTTAAGAGCCGTTAGCCTACCTTCTCTATTTGGCCTTTTCAATATATTGTTCTCTTGAGAAGAAGCCAGGTAATCCACATTTCCAGAGGGGCTCCGTGCCTGAAGGGTGACATACGATCATTGTCATCAGTTAATGAACCACTGTGATGAGTAAGTCATAAAGACTGACAGGAAAAGACGTTTCTAATACCAAAACTTATAAAACTTTAAAAAAAAAAAAAAAAGAGGTACATTAGGCAGAATTCGGATAATTCATGATCTATGACCCCAACTTTGCTGTGGCTTATGCATGAAGTACTTTAAAGGGAAAGTCATCACAAGTTTTCTCCTCATCTTAAACTACCTTCTGTTATAAAACCATGTCTTTTCATGGCCAGATCATCACACCATTAAGAATCCTATATTCCCTTTCTTCTGCCATCCCCGCCTAGACTGGTGATCCTTCTCAGAATTCATTGTCTTAGAAATGGCAGGTCTTGAACAACTTTGGCTGGTCCCAGGTGCCGTTAGATGTACAGAGAACAGACCACCCTATGACAGTGCTTTTCAAAATCAATGGAATACTCTTTAATAAATTTGCATAAGGGCACAGGCTTAAACTATAAACTCAA
Source organism: Alca torda (assembly GCA_008658365.1). Lineage (NCBI taxonomy): Eukaryota > Metazoa > Chordata > Aves > Charadriiformes > Alcidae > Alca > Alca torda. Next base: position 68,689,771 of record CM018079.1, read on the forward strand.
AAGTAATGTAGCAATTCTAATTCATGACGCTAAAATCTTCATCCAGCGTCTTTCACCTCTGCTAATATATATGAACACATTTGGAATCCTTGAATGTTCCTACTGGAAAATTAATTTAGCCAGAGATCTCAGAGTTGCCATTAAACCTGTAGTTTAAAATTTTTTTGAAGAACTGTGAATTGCATGCTCTTTTGATCAACCTCCAGCCTGCCACAAGAGAACCACGTCCACACTCAAACAAGATGATCTGAGAGCAGTAAAATTGTACATAGGGGCAATTTTAAAGCTTTCATGGAAGAATTACAGACGAATTTGAAAGATTGATTTCAGGGTCTTGTGTGAGTCATTAAGACTGTGGGTCTGGGAGAAGAATGGTCAGATCAAGGCAAAGCATAGGACTTCCAAAAGGCATGAAGGACACAGATCTTTCAATCTTGCACATCTATAATTAGTACTTTCTTGGCACAGCCATCTTAGTGTGTAGTAAATGAGACACTGTGCCTATTTTCACCCAGGCCAATGCTTGCTGGCCTTGGTAACTTGCTGGCTTCCATCTGCTTTGCATTCTTCACTGCTGGGAGGCAGATGATAACTGCCCTTGCTACAATACAGGATACTCTTGAATGAAAAAAAGAAAGGGAGGGAATGCAGGTGAAAAACAGCGTTATGCAGCAGATGGAGCGTGGGGGGAAATGCTGAAATCATCTAATTATTTTATGTGATTTCTTGGAGTGGGGAGGTTCTGCTTCCGGGCACTGGCTGCACAGTTATGTATCACTGCTTGTACAGAACAATGTGGGTTGTGATCCCTGTGGTGTACCAAACACCGGTAATTTCAGTTCATTTCTGAGCAGCTTCATATGCTCAACATTTTGTCAGATCTGGCTCGTGAAGGGGCTGATACATGATTATAGGCTAGTTTAAATTCCTAGACAAGATTCTTATTTACAGAAGCCCAGGATAAGTGTTCTCCTACAAAAAGTCCAAGATTTTAATTTCCCTGCTATATGGTCCTTGCCAAGGACATATGAGAAGCCAGATAAGAGCATTCAACATTTTATTACAGCTCCAAGGCTTTGAACTAAGATAAATCAAAGGTAGATTTTAAATTTGAAAGTAATAAATCCTTAATATCACTATGGTACTTGGTAAGTGTAATATGCTGGGGTGTTTCAGTGGAGTGGGAGAGGACTGAATATATTTTCTGAAATCAAAATGTGCATTTTATATTCTTTCATTTAGAGCACATAAATCTTTTTTCCCCATTTACCGTCTTCGTAATTTGTTCTGATTCATGCAAGGTACTCAAATTTAAGCCTACAAATAAGAACATGGGGTCAGTAGAACTGCTTGTGTCCCCAGGTAAGGAACATGCTTAAGCATAATGATGAATTCAGCCTTAATTAGTTTCTATTACTGCTAATCACTTTTTAAGATAAGGAAGATATTGAGCGCACTTTGGTTGGAAAATTTCAAACTCAGCAGGAACCAGGGTTATCTTGGCCTAGCCACGAATGTCTTAATTAGTTAACCAGCTTCATGGTGACACTCATTTATGTATTTATTCATTTTAAATAAGGAGCGGGACAAGACTCCTAAATTTGAAGTTACCCTGACATTGCTATTGCTACAAAATAAATTATTAAGGAAAATGAAACAAAGAAAACCCCTAAGATAGGAATGCAACCACATCAGCAGAAAGAATGAAGCAACTTCCCTGTTGGTGAAGGATTCATCTAGGTCATCACATTAGATCTCTCCACTTATTTGTTCTTGCAAATTAAACTGAATGAGAAGTTTAAATTCTATTTACTTAATGGAGGGAGTCATTACGTTTGTTTAGTGAAAAGGTGGTGGACAGAAGAGGATGAGTCGACTTACTTCTGTCAACTTTATTAATAATGTTTAGACACCTTTGTAAAAACACTAGGGATGCTAGCAGGAAATCAGAGAAATGCAGGAAACGGAGGGACTCCAGGACAGAGAACTTCTATGTCTGCCTATGTAAGACTACACTTGGAGAGAGGAGGCAGCTTCAGTGAATGGAAGGAGCAGAAAAATGGCAGATAAGGAATGTGAGTTTTGAGAACAGCCTTCTGAGCAGTTTTTTAACTCGATACCTAGCTAATTAGAAATTAATGGAATCGGTTTTAAAAACATACCTATTTTTGCATACCAGCTCAAGTCATAGCTTTACAAAATTTTCATTGCTGTCTCCACCTTTCTCATGCTTCTAACTGTTATGGAAATCGTGAGACCTCTGCAAGTTGCAAGGATGCATGATGCTTCTTCTTTCTCTTCTGCTTTATTTCTCTGTGTTTCTTGGGTTGAGCATTTTTTTACTTCCAATATTCTTAAGTACTTCGCCTAATAAGGAAAATAGAGTTAGAAAACCACCAGAGTAAAAGATTCATTGGTAAAGATAAACGTAAGTGAATAAAGTAATGGAAAGAGAAAGTGCTATGTATACTTTAAATACAGAATACAGCAGTTGTCTGGTGAATTTGCTTTCCCACAGCCAAAGCCATTTAGCTTGTGTTTAAGAAGAGTGGCAAATAGTAAAAATAATTAATAGAAACAGATGTCACTGGGGCTACTTAAGTAAGAAAACTAATGTGACTAAGTACTTGAGGGGATATAGCATTTCATAATGGATACTTATAGGGAACTTTATGTGTTCCAGGAACTGCACTTACAGCAATTAATCCTTAGGACACCCCAGGGAGATGACTTGGTAAGAAATAGTTTCCTGCTTAGTTTACAGAAGGGGTTACAAGTGTGGAAACGAGCTGTCATTGTAATGTGCCCACGACTAAATAGCGCTTTGATAGCAAGAGCAGGGCAAGAACTCCTGAGGTTCTGGATTTAGATTCTGCGTTCATATTGTCAAAAGTGGCAGAAGCAGAGTGACATGGGAGATAAGCACACACACTTATTCTGTGTGTGTGTCTGGGCATTCTGTTGCCTAACAGAGTCGATCTCATTTTTCAATGCTATGCCTACTGGAAATATAGGTTGATTTCACCAAGTGAAAAAAAAAAAATTAACAAATTATTTTATTTTCAGAAATAGTAGGAGAGAAGAGTATTTGTTTACTTCTGTTTTGAGGATGAGACAAGAGTTGGCATGAGTTGAAAATGTCTTATATTTTCCCTTGAGATTTTAAGTATCAGTGGTTGATTTGAGCAACAGAGGTTGGAAAACAAAATAGAGAGAATGTGCAAAAGGACAAAACAGTATATAATCAGAAAGAGGAGAAAATGAACACAGCTTGTAGTTTAAAAATTCTGTATCACATACATTCAAAATACTCCCCTTTTTTTTTCCCTCAACAGACTCATATAAGCAAGCATTCATCTACCTTACCAAAGTTATTGCCTTGACACAATAATTTTATGTGCTCCCATTTAAAAGCATTTTATTGGACATCACAATTATAGACTATTATTTTTGTTACTACCATTGGGTAGGAGTAATAAACCAACATGCCATTATAAAGACAATAACAAAATCATTCCTCCTTCAAACAACTTACATGTTCTTTTTAATGGGATGTATAAAATGTTATAATGAGAACCATTCCGAATTGCAGTTATTTTCCTGATTGAATGGTGGCACACACAGAACCTTCAGAGAGAATTTTTTTCTTCTAATTCTTACATCTAAAATAACTGCAATTTTAAAGCAAGCATAGTAGAGAATTAATACGGACATAGTAATTTTTATTCAGCGACACTTAGTAACATTTTTGTAAACATGAGAATTCTAGGACAAGTAAAAAGGAAGAATCTGATTTTGATACAGCTAAGTGTCCTGAATATTAAAAATTAAATTATCTTGCCAGGAGTGCCAGTGGTATAAGTCTATGAACTTCAACTTGCATGCTCAGGATGTTTACAGTGATGCTTTCACTGTTCCTGTGCACGGAAGTGATGGATAACAGTTTTTCTTGGGTAATATTCTCTATCAGATATGCTCAGACATTGCTTTTTGTTGATAGTCCATTCTCGTAAGAAGGGCAGCACAAAGACAACAACACTGTGAAGGAAAAAAATGATTCTTGAAATCCAATCCTGATTTGAAATATGGCCACTCACTTGCTACACTTTTCTACTAAAAAAAAAAAAAAAAAAAAGAGAGAGAGGGAAGATTATTACAGTTCCTGTGAGGCTATAAGCTATACATAATGTGAATCTATCCTGTAATTTTATGGATGGCAGCTCCCCTAGTTTTTGTTTTTATTATTGTATTCTACAATGCTTCTCATATGGAGAAAACAGTCATGGTTTGTCCACACTAACTCACAATTTACAATGCCACATATTGCAATGATAAAACCTTTCCCAGACAGACAAAAGCATGAGAGAGTAACTTTGGAAAAAGAAGACTCTGAATGTCAGATTTTTTATTTCTACTATTTTGTCACACAGGGTCTCTGAGAAAGAAGCTAATCGTAAGCTGGAAATCGTAAGCCCTCTGCTTTGCATGAGCAATGAATCCTCCTCCTAATCTAGGAAGAAAAAGGTCTGTTATAGCCTTAAAATAATTTGCAGAAAAAGCCAGAAGCCAGGAGGACTAGTTAAGGAACACAGTGGAAATATCTGTGTGAGGTTGCTTCAAGTCTACTTAATTAGAGGCGAATTTGAAGGGATGAGAAAGTATCTTGCTTACTACAAGTGTCCAAGTAGCCTCACAAGGGAAAAGTAACTTCACAGCTGTATTTAAGAAAACCAAGAAGGAAAGTCTACTGAGAGCAAAGACAGAAACTCACTCTAGGGACACTATGGTTTTAACAAAGACTGAAAAAGGTCTTATAGAAAGAGCTGCTAAAAAAAAAAAAAAAAAAACAAACAAACAAAAAGAGAACAAAACCACCACACCAATGAATAAAAAACAGTCTTTTGGGGAAGAATGAGGTAATGTCCCAGCACCCGTGCTAGCTGAGATGATGAAGAAGCAAAAGAGGGAGCTTCAGCAGAATCCATCCTTAGCAGAGGAACAAGGACGACCTCTAAGAGAGGAAGACCTCAGAGCAAGTGGTATAACAACAGCTGAGCTAGCTGCTGTGTCCCCACACTGGGTAATTTGGAGCAACTAGGAAATCCTTGCAGTGCCAAGACTGATGCAGAACTGCATTTTTTGGTTTTGGTTGGTTGGTTGGTTGGGTTTGTTTGCTTCTTTTATGACTGTTTTAAAATTTGTATTCAAGAAACTTATCTCATTTTCAGCCTGAGCTGAACGTGGTGATGAGCACTCTCGCGTTGCTCATCAGAAATGCCCAGGGCTCATGACTATGAAACTACCCTAGGTGCTTTCTTCCTTATGGAGCAACATATCAAAATGCAGCAAGGACCGAGGGGAGAAAGCATGGCCAAGAGAAGGATTCCTACAAGTGGGTATTCCCAGGAACCACCGGAATTTGTGGTTCACGTCAGAAACATCCTGAAGAAGCATGCAAGTTGTAAGACCTGCCTTTGTCAAAGAGACACTAAGGAAAACTTTAAAACCTCTCTTCTTTTTCCCCCCTTCCCCCCCTCCCCAACTCCCCCTTTTTTTGCTTTTTTTGAGAGGGGTTCTTTGGATCCCAGCACTAATTCCTCTTGGACGAGGCAACAGATTCTAGTGGTGAGTATCAAAGCTATGACTCGCTCTCTCTTTGCAAATCTCTTTCCTCCAAACTTCTTGTACCTCCAAGACAAGTGAAATTCCTAAATTTCACGTGCTTAGGGCTGGTGTTAGCTGTAGAAGTTCTGACGCTCCACTCATGTAAGGCATGAGGAAAAATAAGCTCAGCAGGAGCAGGCTTAGGAGAGTGCTTCTAGTCCTCCTGCATAACATCTAGGCCCAGCGCTTCATATTTGCTGCCATTTATTTCTGCAGCACTTCAGCGACATGTAATTCCTGATCCTGCAGGTGACAGATATCTTTGCTGTTATTGCTGCTCTGTGGGCAATAAATCTCTACTCACATATAAGCCTGGGTCATGCCATATGACAGCTTCTTTACTTATTTGCATCACTGTAAAGCAGCCTGGCAACTATACAGAAAGTATGTTACCATGGCAGCACAGGGAAACTGCAGCATCTAAAAAAAAAAAAAAAAAATTAAGACCGCAGAATTACTCAACATTTTATTCCCCAAAGACTTTGGTATTCTGAGTTTAAACTTTGAACAAAAAAATCGTAACAAACGGTGCCTATTTCATAAATAGTGCTTCCTACACCTTTTAAAAGTAATTGCTTCTTTTCATCAAAGCATTTTATTTTTTCCTCTTTGTGGAATTATTGAGTACAGAGTTTAATGAGTAAAATACTCCTCTATCCCCTGCCCAGAATTATATTTTTTTTTGGCAACAAATATCACTTGATTATTAGTCAAGTCAAATACAGTAATTACTTCAGCACAGTTAATGCATAAGTCCCCTCAAACACTTCCCACACAAATGACTGCAGACAGCTCTGACAGCTCCTGTGTCCTGGTAAAGCACTGGAACAGCACAAAAGAGTACCCGAGATTTTAATTTTCATGGGATGGGAAGAGCCAAGCAGTCTGCAGCATGAGAAGAGACACAAAAAGGTGAGAGGGACACAACCATCCAATGCCCAAGTCACGGGCTGGTACCCACCAACTCAAGATAAAAAACATTCTGGCTTCTAGCATAAGTCACAAGACTCCTTGCGGCTTAGTGGCTAAGTCAAAACTGAGACTCAGCCATTCAAAGGTGGCTTTGTCACCCAGGTGCCACCAGCTGCACCGGTTACGGGTGTTGTGTGTCACACGATTTATGCTCTTCAACCTTTTAGTCACGCACACGGTGATCGGGAAAGCAATGGGCAGTGGAGACTGCACTGTCTTCCACATCAACCTGCTACTGCAGATCATCTTGTAAACCTGGGTTTTGTAATCGTTTCGTACAAGCCATTGCTGACATACCACTACTATAAATGGTGGCAATACAATGAAGTACACGTACAATATTAATGAAATTCAAATAAATAAATAATAATTTTTAAAAAATCACTATATCGCAGAGCATTCTCTCTTATGCTACTGTTTGTAAATTATTTCTTCTCACAAAGCACATAAAGGCAAAAACTGTTTAGTGCAGAAAGAATGTTCATTATGTGCCTCTTTAAACAGAAATAATTATAAGCAAATACGAAGCAGTCATAGTTTTGTGACACCTTTCTCACAGAGGGTAGGCAGTATTCTCAGTCTGAGCCCTTTTTGACAAAAATGGAACCGTGTGACACAGATACAAAATTTTAGAGAAGTCCATTAATGCGTAACTAATGCTCTACACCAAGGTAAATACTCTGGGTTCAGTTTTTTTCTAAATGGTTCAACACTGCTAGCAGGCTACTTTAAAGTCTGATTTTGAAAAACACCTCATCCATCCATCCATTGACACAGTCAATAGAAAAGCACACTCTGACTTCTGAAGATCAGATTTTGAAAAACAAAAGCCTTGCTGTTCAATGTCTCTGATCCACATTCTGCACTAATTAACCTATATCTTTCAATTAAAAACAGATCCTTCGTTCCTTAACAAGAAGCTTAATTATGTTACCTATATTGCATTTCTGAAATAGGTGATAAAGTCCAGCCTCAAATTTAAGTCTCTGTTAAACACCACTCACCATTATGATTCACACAGAGCTGGTTAGCAACAGAAACTCCAAAAACACCCAAAGCATTTGCACAAATAAAAAATGCAGAAATTAATCACCATGGCCTGTCTAGAATTATCTGTTGCCTTAGTATGTACAATAAATATGCAATACAAGAATTAAAAATAGCCCAGTTGTCTTGAACAAAATTCTAGAGCCTGAGGCCAACAATACAATGGGAAATAAAGCAATAGATAAGTAAAAACTCAGAAATAAAATCAGCAAGGAAATGCTGATTTTTAATCCAAACAATAGTCTCCATGAACAAGAACCAGAATGCCAAGCATAGCAAAAAGCAGAAGCAGCAGGAGGAAGAGAGGTAACAGAAGGAGATACTTGATGTTGTCAGGGAGTCTACTGACACGTAAACTGAAGCAACAAGCTGAGAGCTGTGAAAAGAAAATGGTAAACAAGAAGCAGCAGCTCAATCATTAAGAAGCAACAGCCAGCTAATGGGGAAAGACATCCAGCTATCAGGAAGCCAACTGCTTGGAATAAAACTACCACAAAGGAGAGAGGACAGAGATGACCACCTGGCACCACCGAAAAGGAAACAACAGCCAGTTGCACATACCAGCAAAATTACTAGAATTATTGAGTGGAAAAAGCAGCAAGAGAGGAAGCCTGAAGGTAAAGCTGTCTTGGCCACACTGCAAACGTTATTTGAAACTAATTCAATTTTGGCTACAGCCTCATGTAGTTGCAATGCGGCCTTCACAGTGAAATGGACTGATTTCCAGCTGCTGAAAAAAATCTGTGTTCCTACTGGGAAAAATGAAGTATTGTCATAGGAGCAGGATTACTTGCCACCTCTGACTAGCTGTTTACCCATTTCTGTTTTACGGATGCTTAGCTGAGTGATATTTCTGTTCATAGGGTAGGGTTCCTTCCACACCACAGTATTTTCCATCATGCCAAGACCCACATTCAACCACAGGTCAAACTAAAGAGGAGGAAGGAACGATGACACAATATCACTGGCATGGGGCATGAGAAATCAAGTAGGTTCAATTCCCTGCCCTGCCACATGCTTCTGGAGTAAACTTTTATAAGCCGCTTTAGGCAGGGCTGCTCCTTCCACGAGTCCATGGTTTAGAGAGCCTTGGCATGGCTTTCCACTGGGCGCTGCAGGTGACACACGAGCCTGCACTGGGATACATACATGCTCTTGCAGTCACACTGGAAGCCTTCCTATCTGTGAAATCAAAATCTTCCCTGTCCTATAAAGATGTGATCTGAACAGAGATACAGATGGCAAAGAGCCAGTGAAATATTAGGGCTGTATATCCTCTTTATTCACAGAGCTCAAGCCGCCTGATTAAAAGATCTAGTGGATATAGGCTGAAAGGGATGTACAGCCACCTCTACAGAAAACATATGGCTGTATTCAATCTTGGTGTAAACAAAAATACTCTAAGTATCACACAATTTCTTTTCCTCCTTTTTATTTCACACTTTTTCAATAGCTGCAAACTATCGTCAGAGCCCATCACAGCCGAAGTCATTTCTGAAGCCAAGCTATGCATTTTTTAACGCCATTTTATCTTTTTCCATATGTCACTCCTATTTCTGTTGCTCTTCTTCACCTGTAAGCCAATTATATATCTGGTAATTTGCTCTCCAGTAAAGTCTGATTCATCTGTAACTGCGTAAGGACAGATTCCATGATGGAATCTTTAGGCGAGATGGTTTGGAGGAGGAAAACTTCACAGTTACCCCTAGAAATATTTTTCCAAAGCATTCCACTTCTAGGAAAAAGCTCTCTAAATCCTGTGGAATTAACATAATAAATATACAATCCCTAAGGCCCAAATTGCATGCATAGAGAATTCTGTTTCTGCACAGGTTTTCTTCCATGCAATATTCCCCTGTGCACTTTATTCCTTTTTAAAGACACTCTTAAGAGGGGCAAATTGTATTTTACTGTGTCTACAGTAACTACAGAATTATTTCACCTATTTTCAGACATCTTTCCACATAGGCGCTTTCACATTTTTTTTGCCTGTATATCCAGTCTTTTGACTCTAAATCAATGTTTTCTCTACCATTTACTTTGCCCATTTGAAACTCATGGATATGCTTTGCCTTTTCCATACGAAATATGTTACCTTAGCTGCTAAATTATTAGTCCCTAAGGCAGCTCATTAAACATCTCCTACCTTGTTTGACATATTGTTATTTTTACTACACCTGGTAGTCTTTCAGCCCTTTTTTTGGAACAAAGAGTTTTGTTCAAGTAAATGAGAATTAATTTTTATCAGCTGATTTCACAGGATGAGACAGAACTCTGAAATGAAATCCAAAGACATTTCCTCTGGTGCAGTGTGTACAGCCACTGATTTTATATTGTACTTTCAGTATAAAAGAACAATTAAAAATGTGCTTGGTGAAAAATAACTCTTATAAGAATCATGATACTTCATGCTCAAAGTGTTTGTATATGAGAGGTATTTGTATAGAGGGACATTTTTCCCTACTATTTTATGCTTCTAGAAGCAGACATTAAATGTAAGAAAGTCCCGTGACTATCTTTATTTCCCCCCCCCGCCCCCCCCAGCCCTTTCCTCCCTACTCCCAACTGACAAATCAGTACAGATACATATATTTTTCTCCCACTTTTAAGTGGGTGACAGGGGCTGCTGCTCCTTGTCCTGGCTGCAGAGCCACTTCCACTCCTGTACTCAGGGATCCCAGTGCCATGTGCAGGCAATGTCTGGTGTGCACGATCCTGCAGCTTCTCAAAAATAGCTCAGAATACATATATATGGTTGTGTTCTCCCCAAAACTGCATGCCATAAATTCTCCAGAGCAGCAACTCCCCCAGGTTCTACCACTGCAAGTGTTTCCTCACTTGCTCCCTCATCCTCCTCTGAAGTTATTTCTATATGACCTTACCTTCTTTCTAATTTGTGTATGCATGTATGGCAAAGAAATTTTGCAGGGCATCTCAATCTTTGCCATTTTCAATTCATAATTAATTCACTCCTCCTCTTCATTTATTAATGAGCTAATTTCTTGCTAAGGTTAAAGTTACTCAAAAAGGAAGAAGGCAGAACTTTCTCAGTGCATGAAGGTCTCCCACTCTCCCACCCGTCAGTACAGAATCACATTTTGGTGGCCTGCTGCCTAGAAAAGTCCCCAAACCATAGCAATGAATAACAGAAGCTCCACATTTAGGAAAGTTGGGACCTGGCATTAGTTTTGGATTTTATGTTTACCTCTTATTTCTAAGCCCTGTCCTAACTGGACACTTTAGAAGAGGAAAACAAAAACAAAACCCTCAACCATTCCTCTATAATCATCCTCAGACAAAAATCTTTCTCACAGCTTCTGAAGATGTGCCTCCCACCTTCACTTCTGGGGATAGTAATCATTTTCTGAGGACCAGGAAAGCAATCATTTGCATTTGGATACAAAATACCTTTTATGAGCATTAGCATCCCGGAATAGGGAGGTCAGTATTTCAGGGATCTAATTCAGGAATTCCCAAATGGCAGAGCAGACTCTTTGTCCCGGTGCTCCTTTTCCCACGTGGGAGCAGGACAGTTGTGCAGGTTTGGCTCACCCTTTCCCCCGGCCACAGAGCATTCTTTCAAGAGCCCTCTGCTCAGAGGCACGGGGTTCCTTGCTTTCGTTGTGCACAAGCGTGAGGACCTTGCTTATCACCACACACTCACATCACTTTACATGTCTGAATTCTCCCCTATACGGTCCCATCATTACGCTGGAGCTACACGTCGCTCCCTATGGGCAATATATTGCGAGGTGAGGGGAAATGTGGGTAAGGGAAGATAATCTATCCATACCGCTTGCAGAGAAGTTTTTGAATACAGCATGTCACTAGGCACAGCTGCTGGATTACACACGCCTCCTCTTCTCCCTGCCTTCCTCTGTGACTGCATGTTACACACCCATTCCAAATTCCACTCGCTCTCCTTTCGCTAACGGTACGTTCTCATTTCTGTGTTCTCTCAGAAAATAGGTCTTTAACTCACTCAACTATCCGGCATGCACATTTCTAAAACAAAAAATAAGGTCAGCCAAGGTCACCAATACTAACAGAGCCTATTCTAAAATTATGTAGCCCAGATGTTTCTCTTTTTTTTTTTTTTCTTTTCTTTTTTAGTCAAATGTAGGACAAGAGTAAAGAGTACTTGAATCGACACATTAATATAGGAGGGAGACTATGTGAAGATGGAATCAGAGTTATAATAAAAGCCTCCTGCGTAAGAGCAGGCTGCTGCAGCTGTGGTCAGAGCGGAGTACTGGCATGGAAACAAGCACATAAAATTGAAATACCTTGTTTCCCACAACTTTCAATGATTTTTGAGGAATTGAGACACCAAAACCCAGCATTTTTCACTGATATCCATTAAATCGTTGCTATAGAACTGCACTTGAATTATCTCATGAGCAGACCGCCTTCCCACATTTGTTACCCAGAAAGAAAACAATTCCCCTTCCTCCTGTTCTTCATGTTATACTCACACGCAGCCTCCCCTGTAGCCTTCTGTGGAGGTCCCTCAAGCTTTGTGCAGTCGTTGCAGCGAATTCAGCACCTCTATTTCATCTCATATTTTAGGACAAGCCAAAACAAAGGGCATGGAAATATCTACTGGCCCGAGGCTGTACAGACCTAGCAGCAAAACCAAAAGCAAAAGTTACTACTTATGGCTCTTCTGAGGGCTTCAAAAAGCAGCCAAGGAGGGACAGCCTTTGCATACCACACATTGCTAGGGTAATGGCAGCATTTTCCTGCCAAGTACTGTTTGTTACCAGAACAAAGTCCAATTACGTGGTCATTAAACAAATTTCATTGTTCCTAGATGGTAAGTTTCAAACCCGCACCAAAGAGTATTGCTCTATCAGTTCTTTCTGAAGTAACATTTTTATTTTTCTTCCATATAGCAATTAAAGAGATTCAGTAGGGACTACTGAAAACGTTACTAGTTTACGTGAAAACTTTAAATGCGAAAATACGAAGTGTTGGCAGTTCAAGTGATAAGTGGAACAAGGCAACATTTTAAGTTTTCGACATATAAATGAGTTCGTCACAGATATCTAATTAAGATATTATAGCTGAAGTAACTATAATTCATTCCCCATCTTGTTCTCGTGGTAAGGCTGGTGTAGGCTGGGAATGTATCATCTCTGCTTGAGCCACTTCTTCTGGGAGTTACACGCATGCTGTATAATGAGAATAAAACTTCATGTCATATTTTGAAAGTGGCATTTACGGTCTATTTATGGCTTCCCAATTCAAGGTCATTTACAGGGATCATTACCTCCACTTATTCTGCCAATTCTTCAATAGTTTGACATAGTCAACTAATAAGGTTTGCAGAAGTATTAAAGCACAAATTGCCTTATTTTAAAATAGATGCCCACTTAGACACATTGAGGAATTTCAAACTAGAAAAGCACATATGTATTTTAGTTGGGTTTATATTATAGAACTCAAGCGTATATAATTAACTAAGGATCTTAAGCATTTGTTTGTGAAGAGATTGTCATATTCCGGGTGTAATTATTAAATTCTGTAAGAAAAATGGTTCTTCTAACATTATGTCTTTATGCAAAACAAATACTCCTTATAATTTTAAGATCAAATACCATTTTATTTTTTTTGTTGAAAAGAGTATTTTTATGAAATAATGAACTAGAAAAAGATACTTCGAAACAAGGTATTAAATCCTACTACGTACAGGAAGATGGGTCTAAATCTCTTGGACATTTTTAAGCCAGTGATGTGTCAAGCATTTATTTGTTATGAGCTTTATCTCATCTGAATAGCAGGAAAATTCTTACTGATTTAACTTCATTTTCTTTGCATAGTCATTGGCAAATTTAAAGAATGGATTTATTAGGGAGTTTTCCATCTCTAGGGACAAATTTGCCCTCTATTTCCAGCAAGATGTGCAGAGCTGCACTACTACAAGTATTAACCTCTCAGCACCTGCAGTAATGATACATTTTCCTCTCCTAATAAAACTAATTCAGGCTTTGAGTACTTTAATTATTACTTCTTAGCCCTAATGACTTTTTATGCAAGTAGAGCTAATAGCACTGAATTATCAGTACTAATATACATATAGAACTCCAACAGTGGAACTATCTGATATCAGGTACTGTTCAGTGCTGTGAATTTTATTATTTAATCTGCATATGTCTACAAAAAGACTTATTTGTCTACAGATGATCAACAGAAACAAGTTATGGACCAGGTTTATTAAATATATACATCTTTTTTAGTAAGTACTAGCAATTAAGACATATGAAGGGAAAATATTTGTATTTGAATGTAAATACAGGCATTGGCTAGACTTTGGTTACTCTCTCCTGCAAAGTCGGGCAAACAGGTGCTGTACTGTTCAGTGTCATTCCACTTTGATATCCTTCTGATATGTTCACCATGTGAACTTAGAAAAATCTTAATTACGTTTAGGGTGGTTCTTTGCCACGCTTGTCAAAGGTGCCTCACACCCTAACAATGCTGATATTCATCCCAGTCATGTTCTTAGAGGACTTCAAAAGACTGGACACCATCCATTTCAAATGGAAATACTTGGCTCTTTCAGAAGTGCCTTTAATGCTTACCTGGCTACATTCATCCCAGGATTCCAGTGCTTTATAACACTACAGAGCACAGCACAGTGCTTTGTTAGGGCATGAAGTTATGGACAAATGAACCAACTCCATCAGTACCTCACACAGTAGTTCTCTTATGGAAAACCAGGAGCTTTCTTCTGCTCTAGCCAGAAGACCAGAGTTTTGGTGACTATTACAGTTAATTTTTGTAATTACAATAGCTAATCATAAATGACCACTCCTTCATTCCTTCCGCACTACCAGTTAGGAAAAGAAGTCTCCCATCTCTTACTTCTAATTTCTCTTTGAGCAGGTTTCAAAAGCAGGATCGAGAGCCACGTGTTTGGCACCCCCATGGGAAGAGGAGCATTTCCAAGCCTGCTGCACTCGGGAGCCACGGGCAGAAGGAAGGGTGACTGAACAGGCTGAGGAAAAGACATTCTTGCTGAGTCTCCCATCTTCACCGGAAGTGTGGGATTTTGTGTTATTGGTGAGAAATCAAGCAGCCAGAAGCCAAATGTTTAACTGAATAGCTAAAATGTATTCCAGCCCTGGAGATACTCTTTGTTTCCTCCTTACTTCGAGCCCCTTTCCTCTTTCCTGACTCTCCTGAAACTTCCCTTTCTCCTCTGCTGTCTGGCGTACTCTGCTCTCACTACACCGCTCACAGTAGCCAGCCGCTCTATTTGTGAAAGATAATTTAATTTTATATTGGTACAGCAAGGAGAGACAATGCCCCAGCTGGAAAGCTGCGAGGCATTTGCTGAGTACGGTTTTGTGGAGGTCTTTCACCCCAGATTGATATGCATACAGTGTTTTTCCTCCCAACAAACCCCAAATCAAAAGAAGGGAATACTTCTGAAAAAAAATTGCAAAACTCTATAAATGAATTTTAAGCCAAATCCCTTTCATGTCCCCGAAGTATAGGCAACAGCACTGGCAACTGCTGTAACTGG
The DNA here is from genome assembly GCA_008658365.1 of Alca torda. Classification (NCBI taxonomy): domain Eukaryota; kingdom Metazoa; phylum Chordata; class Aves; order Charadriiformes; family Alcidae; genus Alca; species Alca torda. Next base: position 68,704,985 of record CM018079.1, read on the forward strand.
GTCTGCAGTGAGTAGTTCAAGGGAGTCGAGCTGACTGACAGCTCTCTCCAGGCTAATAACTACAGAGGCTGAGCCATTTTTTCCTACAGCTAAAGTACTCCTACAGAAGCTTAGAAGTGCAACACAAACTTTTGCTTCTTCTCCACTTTAAAAATACTTATTTTATTACCTGTTTAGAGCCCTCTAAGGCACTTTTCTGCGTTCTAACCAGATTTCAGTGGCATGCCATCGTCAGCACGATGAGGCGTATGTCCATCCGCATAACAGACTTCCTTCCATTTTCTGTTCCTTTTAGGTCATCTACAACACAATAAAAAAAATTCCAAATAGGATATGAGATGGAAAAAAAAAAAAAAGACAAGACTTTGTATAGACTCATGAACACTTCCAAGATATGAAGGATGTTTCTGAAATTACAGTGGGAGCTTCACTCTGTTCCAAAAAATCTGGGTATATTTTCCACACATTCTCTAACTGATTCAGGGGATAGTCACTAAGTTGATGGAATAGCCCTGAGGGATTTAAAAAGATTATACCAATTTAGGTTAGCTAAAATGCTTGGGAACACATTAAAATGATCAAAACTATTACATACTTTGGAAAATATAAAGTATTTAAGCCTAAGGCAGATTGTATATTCTATTACAAAATAGCGCATTAAGAAACAGTTGACTCTTTTTTTTTTTTTCCCTTTACAATAACCCTTGGGCTAAAAATCTATTCTTCCCCATCCAATTTGTCCACACTGTTTCCTCACAGCAACAATAATCCTTCTCTCAGCAGTGTGTGTTAAGCTTAATGCAAAGCATCTCACCAAGAAGCAAAGCACTGATGTCTTTGGTGGAATTTGGTACTCAGCACATGCAGTACTCGGATGCAATATGGATACAAGACGCCTCTAAATTTGCTCGTTTCAGTAGTGTAAATCAGCAACATTCAGAACAGATTGTTTGAAAGCATTCATCACAGAAAATTTTTGTAGATCTTCCATGAACTCTAGTACTGTTGTACTGTTGCAGCAATATAAATCTCTGTCTTCCTAAACTCATGGGAACGTGTTCTTCATTCTGTCACAAACCAGACTAACCTTAAAAGTCAGTATTTTTGTGTGATTTACTCCACCAACTACGTTACTGCTCAAAGTACAGCCAGGCAGCCAGCTGTGCAACTGCTCTGTCAGCAACACAGTCTTTTAAACCCAACACGCTAAAATGGCTGTTTAAAAGAGTGACGAACTATTCAGCAGTGATTAGAATACTGAACGGCTGTTTTGCTGGTTAATGATGGCGAGAGATATAATTTCCTACCCATGAAAATAGATGAATTTTAGGACTCGCCTTGTTGTATTACTGCATCCCAATTTACAGCACACAGCACTGCTACGAAAAAAAACCAAAAATGTAACTGGGCTGAATTCCATAGGCCTTTGTCAGGCAAAAGCAGTCACTCGGTTAAGGAGCACAGATTTGGCACACAGACCTTGAGCATTTGTCTCATATAGAACGACGTATGGTTTTCTAAAAAAGAAAATTTGAAACTAACCAATTTTTATTTCATCTTCCCATCTTGCAAGTAAGTGGGAGTATTAATGTTTATTTACAGTTACCTTAGAAGTGGGAATTATGGAAGGGATATATTGTGAAGAGACACATAAAATGTTAAGACCTTTTGGACTCCTGTTTGCTGTCTGTCTGCAATGATATCTTGGGGCAATGCGTGATAGACGTTAATTATGTATCGCAAAAAAAAAAAGTATGTATTTTTTTACCCAGCTTCATGTTCAACTGATTGAATGTTCTCTTGCTGTCAGCATCTAAGCACCGTGAACGTGAAAGAGTAAGAGACTCAATGAAATAAACTAATCTACCTCGCAGCATAAATACCACTTGTGGTATGGCTATGTCTGTGCAGCATAAATACCACTTATCTACCACTAGAATGACTCCACGGTCTGTGACTTTTCCGTTTTAAGTAAGTTATACACAGTGAACAAACACCACTCGCTGAAAATTTCTTTCTGAAAAAAATTGAAATCTTTTCTTTAATTCAGTAATCATTGAATATTGCTTATTGAAAAAGTGGACCGTTACAGTAAATAGCCAATTTCACTTATCTTTACATCATCAACAGTGCCATTCCATGATTTCTGACTGTCAAAAGCATAATTTCAGTTCCTGCTTTTGATATCTTTAAAGACATTACTACAAATTTTCCTAAGGGACAAATTCCTGTTATTTGCAGAGACACTCAGAAAATTTGTGCTGGCTTCTCTACAAAAGAATGCCAGAAGGACAGGGCTGTCTTCAAGAAGAGTAAAAAAAAACTTTCCAGAAAAATATCAGATGAGAAAGCAGATAAGACAAAAATAACAAACTCTGAGCATAAGCATAGCCCCATTCCAATGTTCAAATGGCTTTGGGATCAAAGCTGAATTGCCTGGTCAAAGCCCATCCAACACCAGGGAGGTTCTATCTTTTCTTACTCATCTGACAAGATGAGCAAGCCCTGAGCTATCAGGAAAGGTTGAGCCAATTTCCCCATATATTTGTACTGAAGCAAAATGAAATCTGTGACAGATCACAGCCCCTGCAGGAGCAAGTTTCATAGTCTGGCACCATTTATTAAGTCAGACCAAGACACACACCCAGAACTTTATCCTCATGATGGATAGCTTTGTCACTCAGAGCATTTCCAGCCTTTCACTATCAAGTCTGATCTGCCCTCCAACAGCCTCTCGGAGGAATGCACGAAGTATTGTGCACAGCAGTCACTTCTAATGAAATTCATTGCTACCTAATTTCTCATGGTGTATATATATTCTTACATTTCATTCCTAAGTTTTCCAATGAATCTATGGATTCAGTTTGTAGGTGATGGCCACAACCAAAACCATACACAGGGATGAAGAGAATATAAAAATCCAAATATTTTGGTCAAAGGTTGGAAACATTGCTGTAGTGTGTTTCCAGGAAAATTTGGTGCCTTATTCTTTAGCTTATCCTTTGTAGGCCAGTCTCTCCTCCTGGGGAAAACATCCATTTTCATACAAAATTTCTGTTTAGTCAAAAACTTTTGCCGTGAGAGTGCTCAAATGTACTTTTCCATCAACTGTAATACTAGCACAACAGTTGAGGCTGAAATTTAAAGTCCTGTTAGTACGTACTTTTTATAGTTTGTTCTTTTTCATTCTACTCTCTAAACCTCTTTTACATGAAAGGATGCGTCTCAAGGATATAGCTGATGCAGGGAAGCATAAAGTAAGAATCATTTACAGTCAAGGCTGAAACAGTCCTTACCTCATTAAAAGGTTTGCTATTGCAGCTGTTACAGTCTAGCAGGGAAGGAAATCTTGCACACTAAATGAGGTACAATACTTCGGCACAAAAATGAGAATTGTTTCTTTGAGTCTTACTTTTGCATTTCCCAAGGTTAATCAGACCCTTAGTGTTAGTTTGGCATATTTTTCCTCTGGATTCCTTTTTTGGTGCTTAAAAGATAAATAAACCTTTGTAGCAGATATTTTCTTTAAAATTAAATCTGCTGGTGAAGAGTAAAAAGCACACTTCTGAAGGAGCTCAGTACAGCAAAGCTCCGATTTTCCCTCAAGTTCAGCAGAGTTTCACAGAAACAACCATTTTGCCAAAGGTGAGGCCTCCTCATGAAGACGACCACTTTGCAGAATGGGCTCCACTCATCTATGAGCCCCAAAACCAAGTTCATACCACTAACATCATTGCATCGAACTGTAAACATACAGGCTCCAGAGTCAAATATTACCAAAATAGTTCTTGTACTATGATGCCACAATGGTATTCTTCCCACCAGCCTCACAGGCACTGTAGTATTGGTGTCATAAAAAAAAATGCCTTCATCTACTATTACCAAAAAAAATATAAAAAATATTTACTACTGAAGACACTGGAGCGCCAAGTATGCTGTATATTTCACAGACAAAAAAACTGCTTCAGACAAGTCCTAGTTTCCCACCTATGTTAGGTTTTCTTCCGAAATGACTGAAAAATTTCTTTTCTTCTGGTTAGAGGGTCTTGGATTGAGAGTCTCCAACCCCCTGTGTGCCAGCTGTAAACCTGCAGCTCCAGCCACACACTGAGGTACAGCAAAGGGCAGGACTTGCTGTCACACCATGTTTTACTCTCAGACTCAAATTAGGCAGGACCTTGGTTTTAGTAATTAACTGCCCTTGATCAGTGATCCAGGAATATAAATACATGCATCAGTCAATTAGAGTTGATGTAGTGAAGCAGTTACCCTTAGCTGTACCCAAATTAAAATATATCTGAATCAAGCATGCAAGGTAAAGTAGCTCGTAAACAGTTGGCAGACTTATTTTACAAACAATCACGCCAGCTAAAGATCAGTTGCATAATTTAGTATGTCAAATACACCTTCAACAGAAAAAAAAAAAGTCATAACTTTAACATACTTAGAATCATAGAATGGTTTGGATGGGAAGGGACCTTAAAGATCACCTAGTTCCAACCCCGTTGCCATGGGCAGGGACACCTCCCACTACAGGTTGCTCAAAGCCCCATCCAGCTTGGCCTTGAACACCTCCAGGGATGGGGCATCCACAACTTCTCTGGGCAACCTGTTCCAGTGTCTCACCACCCTGACAGTAGAGTTTCTTCCTAATATCTCATCTAAATCTACTCTCTTGCAGTTTAAAACCATTACCCCTCGTCCTATCGCTACACTCCCTCATAAAGAGTCCCTCCCCAGCTTTCCTGTAGGCCCCCTTTAAGCACTGTAAGGCCATTATAAGGTCTCCCCAGAGCCTCTCTTCTCCAGGCTGAACCCCAACTCTCTCAGCCTGTCTTCATAGGAGAGGGCTCCAGCTCTCTGACCATCTTCATGGCCCTCCTCTGGACCTGCTCCAACAGGTCGATGTCCTTCTTACGTTGGGAACTCCAGAGCTGGATGCAGTACTCCACGTGGGTTCTCACCAGAGCAGAGTAGAGAGTCAGAATCACCTCCTTCGACCTGCTGGCCAGGCTTCTTCTGATGCAGGCAAGGATGTGGTTGGCCTTCTGGGCTGCGAGTGCACGTTGCCGGCTCACGTTGAGCTTCTCATTAACGAACACACCTAAGTCCTTCTCCTCAGGGCTGTTCTCAATCCATTCTTTGCCCAGCCTGTATCTGTGCTTGGGATTGCCCCAACGCAGGTGCGGGACCTTGAACTTGGCCTGGTTGAACTTCATGATGTTTGTACAGGCCCACTTCTCAAGCCTGTCCAGGTCACTCTAGATGGCACCCCTTCCCTCCAGCGTGTCAACCGTGCCACACAGCTTGGTGTCGTTGGCAAACTTGCTGAGGGTGCACTCAGTCCCACTGTCCATGTTGCCAACAAAGATGTTGAACAACACCGGTCCTGGTACTGGCCCCTGAGGAACACCACTCATCATTGGTCTCCACTTGGCATTGAGCCATGACCTCAACTCTTTGAGTGAAACGATCAAACCAATTCCTTACCCACCGAGTGGTCCATCTGTCAAATCCATGTGTCTCCAATTTAGAGATAAGGATGTCATGCGGGACAGTGTAAAATGCTTTGCACAATTTCAGGTAGTTGCTGATTTTGCAATCAGTTGCTCATCTCTTATCCACCAACATTGTAACCCCCTTGTAGAAGGCCACCAAATTTGTCAGGCACAATTTGCCTTTAGTGAAGCCATGTTTCCTGTCACGTCCTTATTTTCCATGTGCCTTAGCGTAGTTTCCAGGAGGATCTGCTCCATGATCTTGCTGGGCACAGAGGTGAAACTGACTGGCCTGTAGTTCCCCAGGACTTCCTTTTTTCCCCTTTTTAAAAATAGTGGGTATGTTTCCCCTTTTTCAGTTCATGGGAACTTCACCAGACTGCCACAGCTTCTCAAATATGATTAAGCTGGTGAAGACTGAGGCAAAAAAGTCATTGAGTATCTCAGTCTTCTCCATATCCTGGGTAACTAGGTCTCCCATTTCCTTCCAGAGAGCGCCCACATTTTTCCTAATCTTCCTTTTATCACTGATGTAGCTGTAGAAGATTTTTTTTGTTGCCCTTGACATCCCTGGCCAGATTTAACTCTATCTGGGCTTTAGCTTGCCTAACCTGATCCCTGGCTGATCAGATAATTTCTCTGTATTCTTTCCCCATCCTTGCTTCCACCCTCTGTAGGCTTCCTTTTTGTTTTGTTGCATTTGTCCAGGAGCTCCTCGTTCACCTATTCAGGCCTCCTGAAGTTTTTTCCTGACTTCCTCTTTGTTGGAATGCATCGCTCCTGACCTTGGAGGAACAGATCCTTGAATATTAGCAGTCTTTCTCGGGCCCCTCTTCCCTCCAGGGCTTTATCCCATGGCATTCTGTGGGTCCACTGTAGACTCGTAGTGGTTTTGGTTGTTCAGCCATAGGCTCTGGTTCCACTGCATACTGCACTTGGAACCAGCTATCTAATTGCTTCCCAGCCTCTCTGATGCTACGCAGCCTCCTCACCGCCTCCTACTTCAGTGAACAGTGAAAGTAATGAGAAAGGGCAATATTTTGTTATAGTGACAAGCTCATTTTTTCTATGCACCCTTTTTAACTGGAACATCTCAATAAACAGTGATTGATGGGAAGTCATTCTGGGGTAGCTTTCTGTTCTGTGTCAAATGAGATACATAAATACTCACAGAGTGTTTCCACTCATTCTTCAAGCCATAGCAATTTTTACAGGACTACCCGGCAGCCTTGCACTTATCTGAAGACTCCAACAATAAGACTGTCTGGTTTCTCTTATTTCATACTAGACCGGAGGGGGAAACAGCAAACCACCATGATTCATGTTCTCTTCTCCTGCACTAGATCACAGCTTTTCCTATATTTTCTTGTCTCTCAGGTAATAAGTATTTCTCAATGCCTTCCTCCACCCACGCTACAGCTAGGTTAAAAACTGAGCCCTTAGAATCGAGGTGGTTCATACTGTTTTATCTTCAAAGCGTCAAGAAATTAAATGATTTTTTTTCAGGAAGTCACTTTGCATTGCTGTCTAAGAATATTAACAGGAGTATTTGAAAGAATGTCCTTGAGCAGCAAATTTTCTTACCAATAGCAACTAGTTATCAATAACGGAAATCTCTTGCAATGGCAAGGAGGGTAATAAAGAAGACTGACATAGGAGTAGGAAGCAGCCAACTAATAAAAATGGAAGTGACTAATCAAAAGACAGAAAGAAAACTCCATTTTCATATCAGAGCTTAAACAAAGAGGAAGCCACTGCATTATCTACACCTAGAGTCTGGCCTTCAGATCACTGCTGATCTACAGCGTTCTAAACAACGACATGTACAAATTCTTCATTTCTTTATGACTTTCATGGTAGAGTACAAGTAAATTCCAAACTTCACAGTGATGCATGTTTGTTCAAAACTTGGGTAACCACTGTCATGGATCATCATAGTTTCCTGGAGATACACCTATACCATGCCTGTCACTTGACTTATGCAGAAGTTTTTCACTGCTTACATGAATAAACAAACAAATTTTTCAGGCAACAAACAAGACAAACCAATGCCTAAGGCAAGGAAATAAAAAGATATCCAAAAGTCATCTACAAAAGCTGCGCTACCTTCAGATTCAAGACAAAACCCTGCCAGCCAAGCCTAGGGATGTCAGCTTCCCAGATGCTTGTGGCGGTTGCTGTGACCCTGAGCATATAAGGACACCAAGAAGAGGTTTCTCAATATTATTTAACTATGAAACAACTCCCTAACTCACCCTGTCATCTGACCAAGTTTGGAAGGCTCATATGAATAAATAAATGAATAAAATATGTAAATTACTCCAGACCCTTCTAGGCATGAGCCAAAATTGGAGATTCAAACAAAGCAGGAGATTCAGGTCTACTTACTGTTTTGTTATGTAGCTGCAAATGTTAAAAACATGCTGAGTGCAATACATGTTTTACCTATAGATCATTAAAAAAAAAAAAAAGAGAGAGAGAGAAAGAAATAGAATTCATAAAGCCCCAGATTTTAAAGTAAAAAAAAAAAATTCTATAATGATCTAGGCCAGTACAAACAAAATGCTTTAATGCTTTTAGGAAATATTTTGCCTCCTTTTTAAGGTTTCAGAAAGTGGAGCAGTATCATACCTCCACTGCTACTCTTTTGAAACACTGAATTATCCTTATATGAAGGAGCCTGCCTGTTTGAAATTGGAGGTTTCTAATTTCAGCCTACATCTCCTGAATTTTGATGTAGCGAAGAAGGGAATGCTTTCTGGCTTGGAGGCCCATTGGTGGAGTTTGGGTCAATATTCTCAGCAATTGTGTTTTCCTTTCTTCTTGGTCAGGTCACAAGCATTATTGAATGTTGGGTTTGGGGCAGTTGTTTGTTTGTTTGTTTGGTGGAGGTCTTTTTAATATTACCCAGCTGTATTGTTTTAACATCCTCACGGGTTTGTGGCTGAAGACATGTTGTTTGGAATAAAAAATAGCCACTTACTAAGTCCCTTTAAAAGGTTTAAGTATATGCTGTAAAACCTTGCAGATTTGAAAATGCTTAATTTTCGTAGATAATGTCTCACAGCTCCCTTTGCTACAACTGGTAATCTACCTACCATACATGATGGAGCTATCACCCTGCTTGGAACAGGGATGCCTTTCTGCATTATTATTAATAATATTATTTATAATCAGCATTTAATAATACCTATGTCTCTGACTGAAGTTCTTTTATTCCTCAGATACATCAGACAACCTTTGTGTGGTTTTTAACCAAAGTAACCATTGATTATTCCTTTACACAGTCTCATCAGCCATCATATGGTTAACATTTACTGTAATTTTATTGCATTTATCATTTGCTTCCCATTATCTATGCGATATAAATAACTAGATCGCCTTTAAGGAGAATGGATTGTTACCCAGTGTAACTTGCCATTCCCCAACTCTTTTTAAGATTTTAGGAGTGTCTCAGGGCAGCGTGTTTCACCACAGATGTGCTCACAGCTCTCTGGGCTGCTTTGGACTGGTCTCTACAAGGAAGCTGCACACAGTTTCATAACTTGGGTTTTCCCTATTTTTCCCAGAGACAGACCAAAAAAAAAAAAAAAACCACCAAAAAAAAAAAACAGTGGTGTTACCTGGCACAAAGCAGTGGCCTCTCCCAGCATCAGGCAATCAGAGAGCACTTGAGTGCTTCATTTCACCTCAATACAAATGAGAGGAAGGACACCAACAGCAAGACCACACTACGCATTTCACCCAAAACTTAGCAGCCAAGCACAGCTCCTCTGAGACTCTGCTGTTTTGCTAATCCATACAACACACATCAAGGCGTATGACTGTAGGAGATAAAGGGAAGGATGCATCCTGTTAATCCTTATAATCAGAAAGGATATAAGAACATTTCTCTTAGTTTGCTCTCAGACTTCTGGAGTGCTTAATGTCTCCTGTCTGGCAGACATACTAACTTTGAAATTACTGAGACAGATCTGACATTCACGTATAAAAGGATGATATTCTACCAAGGCAACTCTATCAGCATAAATAGCTATAACAGAAGAAAAAACCTACGTATTAACTTCAGTAATGGATTATTTGGCTGTCTTAAATTGCTGTATTCAGTCTTTGTGTGTCACCTTACTTCTGTTTTCTAGGGTAAAGCAGCAATGAAAAGTAGTATTACCATGTAGAAAAACATCTCAGCTTAAGGCACCTAAGAGAGTACTTCATTTTGTTGCATAAGTGTGTTGCAAAGCCGTAGCACGTGAAAGAGAGGTAAGTTGTTTTGCACTGCTGCCTGGCTAAAATTGCATCAGGTAACCATGACCGCATGTGCCAGACGTGCCTGGGGCTGATGGTTATAACTCCCTTAGAGCCCCAGTACATCTGTATCTTCCCAGCATCGCCGTTCCATAACGGGCATCTGGTTTTGAGGGGATCCTTCCATGGCATATAAAGCTATCAGTCTTCACAGTAAGCACTGGCTTTTGGAGAAGGCAAAAAAACATTCAAATTCTAAGCTGAATAGAAAGCACTTTAGAGAAACTTTAAAAAACTTTTTTTTAAAAAAAGGGAAGTTAAAAAGTATTAATTTTGTGAACAATGAAGTCCAGCGGGCAAGTAACTTGATTCATAAATCACATTTAATAGTTCTGTTAAATTATGTCAAAGTGACATTATAATAATCCAGGAAATATTTCAGAGCCTTTACATCAATTTTTAAGCTAGTCACAAGCAATGAAACCAGAAATCCAGAAGTATATCCATTTTTATGGTGAGGAATGTCATTTTACAACCATGCACATGAATAGCTTCACCAGTGCCTATGGAATGTGACCAGCTGTTAATAATCTAAAAATAAGTCAAATAGTATCTCTGAGACACATCACCCTCTTATCTTGTGTATTTTGATTTGCTGCAGGAGTTCTGCGCACACACACAGATACACACAGGGTAAGCAAAAAATGTGAGGAAAAAACCTGAATAAATCAGATTTTCCTGCTTAAATAAGGCCATTGTGTTTTCCCGAGCTAAACTTTTACCTTTAGTTTGTCATAAGTGACAATATTTATTCTGTCTTTCATATCCTATATAGGTGATAAGGAGGCAATAGTAAATACAAAATGTGTTCTTTTCCGGAAGCATACGATCGGCAGACTTCAATATTGATAATGAAAGTGATTATTTTGTTCATATAATTCCCATTATTTTGACCCTGGTTTTGCCTTTACATCAGGTTGTGAGAAACTTTCCAGTGAATTTCATGGCCATAGCACTTGCAGGGCCGTTGCTCATGTGGTTACTTTCTTAGTGACATGAAATATTTAAACTAATTAAGGAAATCAATATATAATCTGTTTTCTACCAATGGAAGCAAAAGGAAACCCAGCCTCTTAGCTCTGAATCCAAGTGTACTCTGTCTAAAGAAATACAAATGATTCTGGAAGGAAGTTTTGTAAGTATTGCTTCGCATCCTGTACTTTTTTAAACAACTTTTTTTTTTTTAATAAACACAAGGATGTAGACAAGGCGGTACTCTGAATCATACCAAGTATGGAACATTTCGTAGGAGTTTCATTATAACCATTCTAGAATTGGTTATAAATCTAAAAGCAATTTGGTCAAAACACAAACAAAACACCTATAGAGTGTCTTCTCGATATACAGGACACATCACTCTTGTAAAGGTAGCAGCCAGTTACAGAGATAACTTGTCAAAAAGATGGACTCGGCTCACACTTCAGAAGGGGATCTGCCTGTTTAAAAGAAGGATCCTGTACAGATAGCGACGACAGAACAGAAGTGATGCTTACGGTATTTTATGAGCTGAAAGCTATGTCGTCTGGCTTTCTCATATCCATCCTTTTGGCTAAAAAAAAGCCAAAACAAATATCAAGTAACTGTAGAAATATACTCGTGATACATTCAAAAAACAGGATAAGTCATGTTTCAGCTTAAATAGGAATTTTTTTTTTGTTGCTGAAACATCAAATGTTCTCACTTATTTTACAAGTTCACCTGCAGATACTTTGACTCTAAAGAGCAAGCCTTCATATAATTGCATGAGACCTTGGCTATAAATGGTAGAACGTTGTATATACTAGTGTAATAAGTCATAACTAATTGACCGGTTGTTCTTAGTTGTAGTTAAAGACTGCTTAGAATCATCTACCTTTTTAAAAATAGGCAGCCTGACAAATAGATGATTTTTAAAAGTAAAGCATGAGTAAAATCAGAATTTTGTTACAGTGAATTAAGGTCACTGAATGTGGGATAAATTCACACTTGACCTTTTTTTTTTTTTTGAAGGAAGTTCATGTATTTGAGAAAGATAAAGACTAAATAAAATACTGAATAACCAAAATGGAGTATTTCTGTTTAGGTTTCAAGACTTTGTCTTGAAGTGTATGTTTTTCCTCTCATTTTGTACAAAATTCTGTTCCAAGCAAAATTGACTTATATTTACCTGCTCCATGTTGTGGCCACTGCAGAGAGGAAAAAAAGAAACTACTACTACTAGTAGTAAAGAAACTACTACTACTAAAAAAAAAAAACTACTACTACTCTACTAAACAGATGAAATAGAACCCTAAGAAAAAGATGGCTTAAGGATTGAGTTAACATTCAAAAGATGTTCCAAGAGCTTTCCTACTCCAGAGGTGAAAGCAATTACACCTTCACTGCATTAGCGACACTGAATATGTATTTTCATGACCTGTCCTCTGCTCTCTGCGTTGACTGCAGACAACATTCACAGGGCACAAAGCTGTTCTCATCTGGAATAGTCTGGTACACCACATTGATCACCCCTTCATATCTCATGAATTTATGGAAGGTGAAATCATCAGTATATATGCGTGAGCTACTTAGAAACCGTAATGATAAATGAGGATCAAATTAAAAACATGAACACACAGAGTGTCAAATAGTACTTCTCTGATCTAAAACACCTCCAGTTAGTTTACTGGTAAATTTCTAGTCCTGTAGTTCTCAGTGATGCCAGTGTTGTGAATCTGTGATGCTTGTATGGTCAGGCAATATAGTGCCTAGTCTAAAAACTTTTAAATGAAGAACACCAAAAGCCATCAGAAGTTTCTGCAAATCCAGCAGAGAACACAAAGCAGTCAGACAGCTCTACCTTGTTTTTTGATCCTGTGTGCTGAAAAAGAAGATTTTGTTTCCTAGCACTGATATCTTGAAATAACAAATATCCATCCAATTAAAAATTGTTTAACACTTAGGACAGACATTACAATGCTAACCAATAGGTAATGTTCATAGTAAAAAAAAAAAAAAAAGGGGCAAAAAAAGCCAAATCACACAAAACAAAGTGCACGCACACACTCAAACTAATTAGAAAAGTGTCCAAACATCACTAGAGACCTTCCAGAGCTGAGGAATCTACTCCACTCTGACAAGCCATTGCAACGGAAAGTCACTTTTTAATAAGAAACTTCACTTATTTCAAGTTTGAATATTTCTTCACAAGTCAGATACTGAACATGTCTTATCAAAGTTTGTTCTCACTGTTAAATAGACTCTTCAGCCCTTAATTTCTCTTTGATAAGGTAAATAGAGTGAGAACTTCAGGAACTCTTTAAAGGCCTATTTTCTAGTCATTCTCTCACTCTTTGTTTCTTCTCTGAACCTTCTCCAATACTTCATTTTTTTTTTTTGTAAATTATGGACTTCAGAACTGAACGCAGCGTTCTTTCAGTAATCTCATCAACACCAAATACAAAGGGAATACAGATATTAGAAAGAATATATAGTGCCAACATCAAACGTCATAGTCTTGACAATGTTTCTCAAGCTCATGTATAGTTTGTCAGTGGAAGATGTACCCTGAAAAAATAATTTGACATTTTTCCTATGATGTTTATTTTTCAAAATTTCTCCCTAGGTCTCAGGTCTCAGCATAACCTTCCCATTCTGTTGTACTCCCCAAGGCAGTTTCCAGCCATTCAAGCTTTCACTGACATCCCCTAAAGCACATTTTAAACAACACATTCTCTTTTTTCCCCCTCTTTTAGTCTTTCTCCCTGCTTTCCGGGAAAAGTTCATCTTCTGGAAGGAGTTTAAGTGAAAAGACTGATGAAAAAGCCATCTTAAAAATTTAACCTCTCTTCGTTATTATATAGCAGCTGCTTGCTCTCCCTGATTTGAATCAAATGGACCCAAGCGAAATGCTTTGTGGATTGACTCGTTTGAATCAGGAGCTATGAAAATTGGTGAGACAGATGGTGAATGGACAGCGAGAGGCAGACCACCAAGAGCAATTTAGTACTGCTAGCCTCAGGATGCCAGCAAGAAAGGAGATACCTCAGCAGCACCTTGCTCATTCTACCTGGTCAGGTAGACGCAGCCTAGGTGTTCCCCGGCAAGGGGACACGTCGTGCCTACACGTTTGGTGCAGGAGAGCGGGCCAAGCCCCAGTGCATGAGTGTGCAGGTGAAGTATGGAAGTGTGAGGACAGCCAGCAAATGACCACCAGAGGCGTCCGCTGAGGCGGCCACAAGGCCTGGCTGTCTACTCACCCCTCAAGACTGTGTCCTTCCAAATTCACCAAAGAACACTCACTTGTGCTGATGAGAGCAGTGCAGCTGATTCAAAGGCTGTGCTTCTCTTGGTGGCCAGCATTTCCGGTGATGGGGCTCTATGAGTCCCAGACACACAGACTCATCGTGAGCGGCAGCAGCTATGTTTTGGCCAAGAGTATTTTTCAGCAGCTGGCTTGGAACAATGGAGCGGTTACAGGACTCCTGCAGGGAGATCACAGCCTTTGAGGAACCACATGATCCTAATAAGCAGACACTAACACTCTTACTCTTCTGTTATTAACTATACCTTGCTAGAAATAAACCCTGGGTTATTTTTGAGAGCGCGCTTTTTTCCTACGTGCATTCTCTAATAATAATACAACATGAAGACACCTTGCACAATATCTATTATTGCTCTACCCCAACGACTTCTGCAATGGTTAAAATGGCATTAATATTCTCCTTTTCCAGATGTGGACTGCAGTTGCTGAGGATCTTTTAATTACGTTAAATATATATATATATATATATATATATTAGAAAGCTCTGTAAGAGAGAAAACCACACTTGGCTCAAGTACTACTCAGGTGTTGGTTTTAAATTTTAATTTTTTAAAGCTAGAATTTTTCCTTTCAGTAACTCCATGTTATCTTTCTAATTTTATCATTTTCACATGAATATTATGTTAATAACAAGAAATTCACATATACTGCTTACGTAACGTCCTTGAACTTAGGTTGGTGGCACTTTAACCCTTAATGACTGTTTGCAAGCAAAGATAGTAAGGGTCAAATATCTATTGATCCTTCTAGATGTAGCCACTGCCTGAAATGGAAGGAAAAAATGTCAAAAATCTCCTGTAGGCAGTGCCTTCCTGTGTATGAAAGTCATTGTGTGAAACAAAAGCTATATGGAAAAGAAAAATATTTTGACACCAATTCAGGGAATCAAACACCAATAAATGCACAAGAACCAAAGCACACAGTCCCACAACTTAAGCATTCTGAGTCTTCTGATTCAGTTTCCCCATCTATTGATGTGAATATCCGATATTAAAGACCTCTGGTCCCATGGTTCCCTCCCACTTTCCAGAGACTCCCCTGCACACTATTCACAGTCAGTGAAGATACAAACCCTGGGACATCCTTACATCCCCGACTAACTCCCAGGGAGGTGTGCTGTCACAAAGAAGTGCCTGTTACTTTGCCCCGTGTCTGGCTGTGTCACTGCTCCACCCACCCTTCACTTGTTCTAGATGGGCCTTTGCGGTCCTCTGCCTTTAATACAGCCCTGGAAAGGGATTTTTCATGCTCTCAAACTGTCTAATAATCATTGCTTTGCAAACATTATGATTTCTGCGTCAGCTCTTTTAACTCTTACTGCAATTTGCTATGAATTTCATTCTGGCAAAAGCCCCAGAGCCCTTTCTCCCTCTCTCTGCATCCCTGGGGGCATCCAAACTCCCACACCCAGCGGCCCGCGGCTGAGATCTCGTTATGCAGAAGCCTCACTCGCCTTGCATCAAATTCAAGTCGTTTGTTGCTTATTCTGCCAGTAAGCATAACAAACCTCATTACCTCTATAAATAGAGATTAAAAAGTAGTATTAACAAGACCAGCCAAGGCGTTTGCGCAGGTGCCGAGGCTGTGAGCTGCGCCGAGGTGGTGAATCAGGATGTCCCTTCCGCCGCTTTATCATAGATGGCAGCAAGCAAGAAGCTCTTCTCTCCTGAGCGCCAGAGAGGAAAGATGCAAACCCGTTAGGAACACAGGACGAGCTTAAATAGAGTTCAGATACTAGAGGTTAACACCGCAGTGTGTCGTGGCCATTGAGGAACGGCCTTGGGCACATCTGCAGCACAACGCAGAAGGTGGGAGATGACCCGAAGTGTCCCGACACATCTGCAGTACATGAGAAATATCAACAACAGGAAATTAAAATCATTTTCCACTTGTGTTTACTTGTGTCGTAACCGGCGCGGGTTAAAAATAAAATGAAGCATAGCAATCAGTGAAAGCAACAGAAACCAGGTCACCTGCACTGAAACAAAGGCGCAGAGGTTGTAACTCATGGGCAGTGAGGCTTTGCAACAGCCACTACACAATTCGGCCAGTTGCGTGTTTAGAAGCAAGATCTAATTTACATTACATGAAAAATTGGAGTGTATTATTAAAATAACTTTTCTCATTTCTAGCAAAACGATTCCTCAGGAATCTCTCAAAACTGTGCATCCTTCCTTCTTGCACTCAATTGACTCCTTTCTCTGGATCAAGCTTTCAACTCTCTGTTTGCCAGTTCCTCTACTCAGAAAATACTATTCTGTTCCAGAATATCTTTACTCCCAAATAACCTTCCTATCACACACATCCCTTGTTGCACCATACCTTTTTCTTTGCCGTTCCCCTTCTTCATCGCTTCATGCCCTTTGAGTGAAAAATCTTCAAAAAAAAATCCTTTCCAGTCCCACATGTTGTAAATTCTCTGGGTTCGATGGGTTATCAAAACTGGGCAAGCAAATAGTGACCTCTGAAGGATGTGCAAAACTGGGAATGATATGCCAAAGCCCTGCTACTACCACGCGCAAATAAGAGAGCTGTGTTAGGATGCTTGGGACCAGTTTTGTACTGGTATTTAGATATATCTGCCTGTACATATATAATATTTACGCTACAAAATATTAAGCAGACCATTAATATTTTTTCCACAAAGGAGTTTCAACATAATTTCCTGAGCAGATAATATCCAGCAAAAGAGGAAGGATACCTTCTTTGAAGCATTCAGACAAAACCTCTAGAATCTTGAATTCATTGTCAGTTTCAATATTAAAAGGATTCAGAACATCGACCTCAAGACCTTCATTTCCTTGCTGCATCATGCTATTACTTTAAAAAAAGTAATTTCAAAAAAAGTTAATATTTGCATTCTTTTCAGCGCAGACCTACTATTCTGCTTAAGGTCTGCCAAGTTCTGGAGCAATTAGCAATTTTCACACAGATATTGACTATGATTTCAAATGCAAAGTCTTCAGCATCATAGAATGGTTCAGGTTAGAAGGGACCTTAAAGATCTCATCTAGTTCCAACTCCCTGCCATGGGCAGGGACACCTCCCACTACAGGTTGTCAAAGCCCATCCAGCCTGGCCTTGAACACCTCAAGGAATGGGGCATCCACCAATCTCTGGGCAACCTGTTCCAGTGCCTACCACCCCACAATAAAGAATTTTCCTAATAGCTAATCTAAATCTCCTTTCAGTTTAAAACCATTACCCCTTGTCTATTGCTCATCCACCCTGATAAAGAGTCCCTCCCATCTCTCTGTAGCCCCCCTTTAGGTACTGGAATGTGATATAAGGTCTCACCAGAGCCTTCTCTTCCAGGCTGAAACAACCCCCAACTCCTCAGCCTGTCCTCATAGCAGAGGTGCTCCAGCCTCGGATCATCTTTGTGGCCCTCTGCTGGGACGTTCCAAGAAATCCACGTCCTTCTTGCACTGAGAAGTCCATCACTTCTGAATTCCCAAAAATCAGTCCTAATGTCAGCAACAACAGGGATAGTGCCTTGAACTCAGGAGCATCTGTGTACCCAATAAAGTTATCTCAGTCTCCTGCATGTCTAAGCAAGAAAAGTATGAGTGCCAATGGCAGTTAAAACTACATTAAATTTGGCTTCTTTTCAATAGCATCATACTATCCATGTTGAGGGCTGATAAGCTGAGCTGGAGACAGATGGCGGGATTTGTGGAGGGATCTAACATTTTGAGGTGGAAGGTTGGGTAGCACATGTACAGGACAGGCTAGGAGACTCAGTACATCACCTAGTTCTCTCAGCTGGTTTAAGAATGTTTTTCTTTCTTTTCCTTCTTCCCTTTTTCTCCCCCCTCCCCCCCCCCCCCCCCCACCCCACCCCCCCCCCCCCCCCCCCCCCCCCCCCCCCCCCCCCACCCCCCCCCCCCCCCCCCCCCCCCCCCCCCCCCCCCCCCCCCCCCCCCCCCCCCCCCCCAATTTCCCTCAAAGTTCTGTTGCTGGTAATACAGAAAGACAAACTATCTTTGAGAATAACCTACCTTCACCACGGACTGTGGCCTTTTTCATCCACCAGCTTTACGGGCTCTTCTGATTTCGCTGACCACAATCTCTCCCTCAGAAGCCCTTTTGGGGATTTTAAGCAAATTCATGTAGTTACATCACCTTCTCCTTAAATTTAAGCTAGATGATGTCAGGCTTTTTTTACCTGCAGCCGTTTGTTTCCAGTGTTTTAAACAAAAGCCAAATTGCAGACTTACCACAGAAGTCTTCCCTTGTATTTACTATTGGCAGAACCAAACTCAACAAGTATTTTTACAGGCATCCCGGAACATGTTTAGCAAAGCTTGAGGTTGGGGAGCACTTTCTGCCAAGCTAAAAAGAGGCAAAGCCGAGGCATGAGCTTAGGTGGGAAAGATTTCCCCGGAAGGAGGAAAACCAACGTTTTTCCTGCAAAGTTCTGATAGCAGAGAGATAGCCCAGGGTTCCAAGCAGAGGTAAAAAAACCTCATGCTTGTTAGTTTGTTCTCTTTTTCTAAGCAACAGATCACTGCAGAAAGGTAAGGCTGAGGAGATACGGATTTTGAAGTTAATTTATGGTATGCAATTTTATTCCAACTTATCAAAAATGTGCAGAGGAGGGAAGTGACACCTACACTTTCAGCCAGAGGGTGGCCGTAAATCTTTCTGCTGCACTGGAAGATGCATCCCTCTCTCCTGTCACGATTATTTGCGCATCCACTACCCGCCAAAGTACAGTCACATCCTAGCTGTGTGGCGGCATCAAGTCATGGGACTGTAGCGTGGGGGAGCAGGCAGAACGGCTAACTGCAGTGTTTCTCCTTGCAGGTCATGGGTGTCACAGGATCCACATCTGGCACGTGTTAAAAAGAGTCATGGCTTTTCACATGATGTGTATGTGACAGGTCACAGCAGAGAAAGTGCTGCAGAGCACTGGAGAGCTGCCTGGTGGAAAAGGACCTGGGGATGGTGGTCAACTGTCAGCTGAATACGAGCCAGCAGTGTGTCCAGGTGGCCAAGAAGGCCAACAGCATCCTGGCCTGTACCAGAAATAGCGTGGCCAGCAGGACTAGGGCAGCAATTGCCTCCCTGTACTCAGCACTGGTGAGGCCCCACCTCGAGTGCTGTGTCCAGTTTTGGGCCCTCACCACAAGAAAGACATTGAGGTGCTGGAGTGTGTCCAGAGAAGGGCAACGAAGCTGGTGAGGGGTCTGGAGCACAAGTCTGATGAGGAGCGGCTGAGGGAGCTGGGGGTGTTCAGCCTGGGGAAAAGGAGGCTGAGGGGAGACCTCGCTCTCTACAGCCACCTGAAAGGAGGGTGCAGCCAGGTGGGGGTCGGTCTCTTCTCCCAAGTAACAGGCAATGGGACAAGAGGAAACAGCCTCAAGTTGTACCAATGGAGGTTTAGATTGGATATTAGGAAAAATTTCTTCACCAAAAGGGTATTAAGCATTGGAACAGGCTGCCCAGGGAAGTGGGCATTGAGCCGTCATCCCCAGAGCTGTTTAAAATACATGCAGATGTGGTGCTTAGGGACATGGTTGAGTGATGGACTATTTAGGACAGTGTTAGGTTTTTGGTTGGACTCAATGATCTCAGAAGTCTTTTTCAACCTAAATGATTCTATCATTCTATGGAACGAGAGCAGCTTCTGACTGACACTGCAGCATTTTGGCTCTGTGACCCCTCCTCAGATGCAAGGGTGGGAGACAGCCCCAAGATGCACCCAGACAACAGCAACAGGAACATGCTGTAAAGGGGAGAAATGTCACTGTGAAGGGCATCTGACACATGGACCGTATCTCAACTAATGCTGGTTTGATGAACAAAAACTAGGAAAACGGCCTATCGCTCTTAACAGGCAATGTAACTAAAGGAAAGCAGAGTAATGGCAACGATGAACACAATACACAAGTCTTTTAAGAAAGCTAATTCACTAAATAGCACGGAGTCTATACCCTCCAGGAAAATATTTTCCATCATGGAGAGTCTTTTCTACACAAGTTAAGACACCACTCTGCAAGCCACTAACAAGTTCTGCTCTAATATACCACACATAATTAAAAATCATTACATAGGTGAAAACCCTGTTTTGTCATAATTTACAAGTGGTCATCAGTGAACTATTTTCATTATTACTTAATCAAGGTCAATATTAAACTCCATTACTTAAAATATTTCATTCATACAGTGATCTTGAAGTAAAGGATGAATTAATATTTTAAATGCTGCTATTAATCAGATCTCATACCCACACAGACCAATTTCAATATGATTCCCCTGGTAATGCTTCTGCAAACTGCATCTCACCTAAGGGTATCCGAGAGCAGCGTTACATCAGATTCCCATGCTTCTTTTATTCCTGCTGCTGTTTGCACTCTCGCAGAGTGATACACAGGACAATTTAAGGAGAGACTGCCATGAGTGGAAGGGATGGCCCTTCTCTATAGAGTTCTTACAAGGCTTATTCCCATCTCTTCATCTCATTTCACCAGCAGAAGAGCAAAACTGTGCTCAGGAATCAATTGGCTTGTAAGCAGCGGTACCTGTCACCTTCCATTGCCCCACACATGTTTAAGGTATTGTAGCCCTCCCTCACTAAATTCCTGTGGTCAGGCTGGTGACACCTCGTGGACACTTTCTCTGATGTTCTGCTAGCACAAACCATCTGTTTTCTGCAGAGATCCCAAATACTTTTCAAACGCTTTTGGAAATAAGGTATTTTATGACAAAATATATTAATATACTGTGGTCTTATTTTCATAGAATCATAAAATTATCTAGATTGGAAGGGACCTTTCAAATCATTGAGTCCAACCACCAACCTAATACTGACAAAAAACATCACTGAACAATGTCGCTAAGCGCTACTCTATCCATCTTTTAAATACCTCCAGGGATGATGATTCCACCACTTCCCTGGGCAGCCTGTTCCAGAGGATTTTCATTACAGATTAACTTTCTTGTGGCCTATGCTTGATATCAGGACTTTTTTTTTTTTTAATTTAGAACCAAGAAGAAGTTTGACCATCGCCAGCTTCTTCAATTCTTTAACCATGCATTCCCATGGGAAGTGGGTAGCTTGGATTGTTAAACTAGGTATTATTTTTCTTTTTAAGAAAATTTTTAAGCATCACAGCGAGTTGTGTGATATACATAGCTTCCTTTTTCATCTTTATTGCCTGGAGACAGCATGAGCAATTAACTTTACAGGGTCATACATACAGGGCAGATATAGGAGGCTTCACAGGTCTTCAAGCTTCACTTGATCTTCACTTCAGCTAGTTTCACATAGCAATACCATCACATCTTGTTTACTCTATTCTGAGTTATGACTTTTTCTACAATATCATAAATCTGCCTCTGCAAGGAAGCCAGCCAAAGAAGGATGCAATCAGTGGCAAGAGACAGAAGTTAGCTTCTCAGAAATAAGACAGAGATGCTAGGGGAGAATGGAATTAGCCCTGAAAAACTTGAGGAGACGTGGAAATAAGTTTCTATCTGATGTATTTACCAAAAAAAAAAAAATATTATTAAAACCCCATTGTTCCAAAGGAAAAAAGAAGCAGTGAGGCAGGATGGAGAGGAATCTCTGAAGAAGGAATGCGGTCTGTGCAACATTTGGTGAAGTAGCACAAAAGGATGTATTTACCAGTTCCAAACAACCACATGACATTTTCAAGAAAAACAACTTTAAGGTGATGGGCGAGAGGAAAGATGAGAATTTAGATGTGAAGATGACAGTTTTATTTTGCATTATGGAGTTCTATTGACCCTGTACAGAAATCCATGAGCTGCCCTGTTCACTACAGTAATACCTAAAATTTTCCATCCAGCTTAGTATTATTAGCAAGAGCTGCAGCATTGCCTTTTCTGAAGGCCTTCAGGTCTTTCCAAGAAGCAGTGTTTCATTGTCAGCTTCTGTATCTTTTAGAGAGAACTGGTCACTGTCAATCCTGTTACTATTTTCTCATTGTATAGTGCACAGTCAAGGTAAGTCTAGTCACTATAAACATATTTTCCCTACACAGAATGTTACTCATAATGCTAAGAAAGTCTTATCTCTTTGTCATGTTTTCTTTACCCTAGAATGAGGGCAGATGTATAACTGCACAATACAACCTGTACAAGGTTTTTCAGGGACCGAGATGACAACAATTACCTCTGCGTGTTGTGGGCCTACACTGATTTCAACTCCATCACTTGGTTTACAGTAACCTTTTACATGCAGAAGAACAAGGAAAGAAAAGAAAGGAAGAGAACCTCAGCAACTTCACTTCCCCCCCCACCTCCTTGTCTGGAAACCATAGAAACCAAACTGAAAGTACAGCCAAGAAGTTCGTCATTTGGCTATCTCTGGCTGATCTCCATGGAAACATTTCACTTTTTGTTGAAAGGAAAGATTTTCAAATCAGACAAATGGCCACAGTCTGATGGGTTATGACATCTTTGGGGAGAATTTAAAGAACAAAAACAATGTCAAGTGTTTCTGCTTTACATATTCCTATTACTTTCTGTTTTATGCCATCCATGCCTATTTTATTTATTATAATTACAGCTTTTCTTTCAGAGTTGTGTTATCAAACCAGACAGAATTTGTGGGGGGAAAGAAAAAGTGATACCCTGCCTACAAACCAAGGTCTATTCACTCTGATATCCAATTTAGGTATCATTTGCTGTGAATATATAGGTCATCCAGTGCCTTTTTTTTTTTTCCATGGTTTGCCTGGAAGATTGAATAGAGGCATTGAATGCATCATAACAACTAAAACTGAGAGCTAGGAAACATTCAACACCGGCAGTCACACCGCTCAGAGATATTCTTTCAGGAACCCTGCAGAGCCAGGAAGGTACTTCTGCCTGTTTCCCACTCCTACCTTTTAATGTTTATTACAATAAATAAGCAGTGGATGACTGGGGGGGAAAAAAACCCGAACTGCAGACAAGACAACTAATATGAAAGTCCTTCCATAGGACTTGAGGCTTTTACCGAGCCCATAGAAGTACTTGGGCACTTGGAGTACATGCCCATGAGGGCACTTTTGAGAGGGTGGAGTGACCTGAGGCTCCTACAGAGGCTTCGAAGCATGGTTGTACACTGCTGCTCAACCACATCAGCAGCGAGGCTGCTGAAGACAGCAGAAATGGAAAGACTTTAGAAGACTCCACCTTTACAACTACCTTTAGTAGCCGTAGGTACCCATCTACATGGTAAATGCTGCTAAGCAGCACAGATACCCTGCTGAACTACAGATTCCGCAGTGACATTAAAAAGCCATTGTTACAAAGCAATCTGAAGTACTAAACCATAATTAAATTTATTCGTCCTTAGACAGCTCCAAGTTACTGCTGCGCCCTTCTACTCCCATACATTTTTATTTGCTTCTTTTGCAGGTAGTACACATTACGTAGGTGAGAAGAGGGTAAATTTTTATGCAAAAATTAAATACACACAGAAGCTCCCAGAAAGCTCTTAGGCCACAAAGGAAGGAAAAATACTAATGCCATCTTAGCTCATACAGAAAAAAGAAAAATCCCACAGCAACCCTAACATTATTAGGGAATTATTCTGTTTATCATTACGTGCAGCAAACAAACTAAAACACATATGAGATATGACTTGCAGTCTTAGACAAACCTCTAGATTTCTCTGACTCATCATGTAATGAATATTGTTTCCAATGTCACCATTAACTGTCATTAGCTCATGCCTAGTGGTGCAGTTAATCACACTGCTCCTATCAGTGCCTACCTGAAAAGAAATAGTGACAACAGAGATTAATGCAATGGAAATATTGCCAGCAACGAAAAGACAATCATCTGATTTCAGCTGCAGCACAAACTGTCACTGAACAAAAGAGGGAAAATGTGCTGATGCTTCCTGAAGTTTGAAAGAATGTCGGAAAGATTGCAGTGAATTACAGAGACGGAAGTAAACAGAGCAAGAAACTCAGGGAAGTCATGAAAGAACCTTCATAAAGTGACAGGTAAGATATTACTCTGTGAAAAGTTTTATCAAACATTCAAAGCAAAATAACAGTCCAAGCCAAGAGGAAGGAAAAGGTCAAAAGGTCACATCTGCCTCAGTTAAAAGAAGTGCCTTTACAAACATACAATGGAGACTTGCATGAAAAAGGATTGCAGAGTTTGGTCCAAGTATTGAAATCTGCCGAAGAAGAACTATTTTGCCAAACATTTGACCCTATCTGGCTTCTCTGTACCTGTACACTTCAACATTTACCATCTAGGAGAATATTTATGATATGCCCTTGTATTAAAACCCCTCTAATATCAGAACATAATAAAGTACAGTTGTAGCAAGAGCATTATACAGGACTGGCAGTGTTAGGTTTATGATTGGACTCAATCTTAAAGGTCTTTTCCAACCTAAATGGTTCTACAATTCTATGATAAAGGTGCTTAACAGTGGTATAGGTTCTGCCTTCATTGCACATAAGTATGGAATGCAGATAGCGTCCTTAGACTACTCAATCTGTAACCCAAAGGGAAGGCAGGGTCTGGATTATTTTAACTCAACAGGTATAAAAAGACTGACATTTTTCAACTTCATTCTAGTGAAGTTGGGTGGTTTTGTTGGTTTTTTGGTTGTTTTTTTTTTTTTTTTAACTTAATGCTTGAGAATTCAAGATTATCTCAACAAGTTTGTGAAATGATTGTATTTGTGCTTAGAAGGCTCACCTGCCAAACCACAAGAAGGGAGATGATCACTTAATAGTACCCAACCATGTCAATCTTGAAAAGCTAGTCTTTGTGCCTTGACATATGCATATAAAAAAAAAAAAAAATAGAGTGGGGGGTTGTATGCAAGGCATCCACCTGTTCCACTCGCACTTGCATCAGTAGTGCCGCAGCCCACAGAGAGTACCAGCTTCAAGAAATCATGGCTCAGTTGGAGGACCCAGAGGGAGACAATGGCATGAAATGTCCTATAGGGACGGTCTGAATGAATTGCAGCTACTTAGTTGGGAGAGAGAAAGGTAGAGGGATACTAAACAGTCTTCTAAGACACAAAAGCTCCTTGTAAGAAGAGATTATCTGTTTTCTGTGTCCATTGCAGGAAAGGCCAAGAGTAACAGACTCAAATGCACATAGGGAGAATTGGGCTAGACATCAAGAGAGAAGCGTTCCAGCATTAAACACTGTGATAGATTTCCTAATAGAAGTGGAGAAATCTCCGTCACTAGCAGTTTTTAGAGCACATCATACAAACCTCTGTCAGGAAATATTCATGCATAATTTGTTCCTGCTTGGGGCAGGGGAATTGGCTAGATCAGTTGCCCTGCTTCACTCCCAAGGCCAGAGCCCCTGCAGTGGCAACCGAGGCACAGGGCAAACTCCCTTCCCCTCCTTAACCTGGAAAGCCAGGTGGAACTCAGTTAGACATAAAGCACTAGCCAAATTATTTCAGCTGCAACCAGACTAGACACTTCCCCAGGTTCTCCAGCCTTGTTTCCTACAGTTCTCAGATGAGAGGAAGTTGGAGTGGTAGAAACAGAGCTTTCAACTTTTAGCATATGACAAAGCAATTACAGTTTAAAAGTTAAATTCTAATCTAAAAACACGACTCTGAGGACTCAGGGGAAAACTGATTTTGATTAAACCAATTAGGGAACATTTAAGCATCCTACCTCTCATAGCAGTTAGAAAGTTAAAAAAAACCCCAAACAATACAACCTTATCTGGTTGTTTACTTGCAAGTAACCTTTTTGTAGGAAAAGCAAAGCATATTGCAGCATCTCCCACTCTTCCTCTGCCAAGCCTTCCCCATTCCCACCAGCAGGACAGGAGCCTGCACAAACTCCCAGAACACTGCCAGTCCTTGAAGGCAGTAAATCTTCCTTCAGCCAGGCAGCAGCGAGATGGGCAACCATTAGTTACTTGCAATATAGATAAAGCACCCTTCAAACGCTAAGTTTTTTTATTATTATGCTTCAAATAATATGAATTGCATCACTAGTTTTAGATAAGTATTTCCTGATTTCCATATTTAATAATCACATTTCTATTGTTGTTGCCTCAATGTAACCTACTTCGTGGCTACCAAGAACACCCTCGCATGAACAGCTTCTTGCTTTCACACAGAAATACAAAAAATTCCCCTTGACTTCTCTTGGTGCCGCTTGTAATAGAACTGCATCTGGAAACACTATACCATATTCTTATACTACTTTTACAGCCAGGAACTGCTAAGTGCTTGGCTCGCTTACAAATTCTTCAATTCACTAAGATATATTGCACTGTGATTCATGCCTTTCCTAAATCTATGCAAGTTGTAGGCATGATTATTAACATCACATTAAACCCCTAGAACTAAAAAGATTAGCAAAGAGATTTATTTTTTTCCTGGACATTGACACTTAGCAGATAATTACACTGTCAAAATGTTAAGGAAAACAAAGCACCAATTATGGACAGAAATGGCTTTATTTTACAGACTGCTCCACTTTTAAGTTTAGCAATTGTTATAAACAGCAAAATACGCATAATTTCAACATTTGTTTATCCATGGAACAGCAAAAGCACAGCAATAAAATAACATTAAGTTTTCAATTCAGGAACTTACAGTGTTATTTCTTAATTTCAATAGAATTTCACACTCAGGATGTTATAAGCCTCCATAGTGACATAGGGTGGCATAAATAGGCCACCGTATGTCACCTAGTAATTGCTATGGAGCCTATCATATCTATGTTGAACTACAACCATTGGGCCACAATGGGCCCGTTGACTTCATTTCAATTTTAAGTTTTGCTCAGCTTCAGAGTAAAAGTACCACTTTTTCACATGTGTTTTCTACTGACTGAAATCTCTTCCCAGTGCAGCTAAGCATCAGCTGTGATCGAATGACCTTTCAGCTACACTAAAAAATTATGGCCTCTTATTTCTCATCAGTAGGCAGATTTAATTTTTGTTTTCTCTACCTCAACTAAGTTTGACCAGCAGATGATTTTTTTTTCCCCCTAGGATACTGCAGATTCTCTAAGGAGAGGTGGAGAAAAATAGGAAACTGTTGGCCAGGGTAAAAGGGCTGAACTAAACTGGTAAGAGCACATGCCATTGACTTTAGCAAAACTCTGAAGTGTATTAAAGAGCAACAGGACTTATCCCGTGGCTGCAGGATGTTGTCACAGCAGCCTCTCAGGGATCTCCCTGAAAATTTCCAGAGGAATTCTAGAGGAGCAGGGAAGTCTGGCAAGAAATAACAGCTTTAACTTTCTTAAATGGCTAATTTGATGATAAAGATGTCTTGCCAGGCCAGTTGACAGTAGCAGTGACTGCCTTCTTAATAGTTGTTAATAATTTAATGTTTTTTAGTGTCCTTTCTCAAGAAAAACACAGAGCTGTGCTGGAGAAATTGTCGTTCGGGAAAACATTATATTATAAGCATCATCCATCACTCAAAATCTATGTTAATACGATGATACAAGCAATCTGAGCTAAACATAAAGTCTGATCATTTATCATCATTCATTATATCACACATATAAAACAAACAGATAAAAAGAACATATTATCTCTAAAGCCATTAAGGAAATTGCCTTATAGTAGTGCCATGAGGTTATGATAAATGTTTTGTCACTCTTACCGCTTTTGCAGTAAATCCTACTACTTGCAAATAAATAATTAAAAAAACATCAGGGCTTCTAGTCATCAGTCACTCATATCTAAGACTTTCTTGTCACAACTGATTCTCTTAGTAGTTATGCACGAGAATATTTCAGATGAAGCACGTTTAAATGTTTCGGCAAAGGAACAAAGGAGCTGAAAGCATTTTTTGTTATTTTTGTCAGAAAACTGTAACATCAAGACCACACAGATTTTCAGTGTTAGTAGGAACAGATCAAGGCTCGCTCCTACTAAGGCAAAATTACATCGTGTGCAGATTTTCAGGATACCCAACACACACGCATACACTAGAGAGGCTTGCAGAGATTTTGGAGTTACCTTGTGCAGGAGTACAATTCACTTCAAAGCAGCTCCGAGATAAGAGGGCTAGCTCAGAACGCCAAGCCAAAATACTGAGACAAGCCTGGAGATATACAGGAGCACGGCTTCTGAATGCCCGACCTGAGCAGCCAGATAGCATCGCTCAGAAGGGGAGGGGGAGGCCATGCCAATGGGAGTCCCCAGGCTCAGGCACAGGTTTTGGGGCTCCGAGAGCAGAGCAGGAGGCACAGGGACTGGCATTAAGCAGTTGTCATTATTAGTTAAGGATGAAGAACACGGTACCACAAATGAGCCACTGGACAGCAAGCCTAAAAGCCACCCCAGCGTTTTTTTTCAGTCAGAGCTGACTGTCGAAGCATCTTGGCTTTCACAAAGCCTGAATGAACGCGTTCACTCCTCTCAATAGCTCGCTGCTGGTAACGCCAACAAGCCTAGCGCTCAGAGCTGTATTATTCAACACGTTACTGGGATGAATTTCATCATGATAGCCATGGAATAACTCAAGTACACCACCTAACAATTGAACTAAGGATTACTAGGACTATAATGACTTGATTAGCGTTCATAAGACTTCAAAAGACAAACCTAAGCAGAATTCACAACCTGGGTAGTCTGCAGTTATCCAACAGCTGCTGCATCAAGAGGAACAGCACTTTTCCCTAAACACTCACACAGTTAAATCTGGTTTTAAGCTAAAACATATTAGGTAAAGATTCAAAGCAATGCAATATACTAACCTGCATAATCACTTGCCAGTCAGACTGCAGCAGAAGGAGTCAGAAGCTGCTGGGCAGCAGGTAAAGGCAGAGGTCATTAACACATTAGCAGTGAAAGGTAATTTTATTTTTGATTAGAGACAGATAAGGATAATTACCAACTATCCTTTTTTTTTTCCTAGTCAATTTGCCCATCCCAAATCTCAGCCCTGTTCATTATGATAATGGTTGTAATGCCTTGCAACTGTGAACATGACGGAAGATTTTTCATGACTGTTTTCTTCTACAACTATTAATGTCAAAAGGAAGGGGGCACAACAGACAATGAACAATTTCTTGCTTCATTTATCACATTTTTCTTGTTAGCCAGCGGGCTCAGTTAATTACAGTTGCAAGCACTGGGTCAGCTGATTTCTTGCCTCTGATAAGTTTGTAATTGTTAGTGTCCTCCTCGATTCAGTGCTGTCATTAGCACAAGTGCACAGCACTGAACCTGACATCACCATCTAACATCTTCCCAAAGAAACCTCCAAGAAAGAGATTTGTCAATGGGTTTTGTTTGTTTGTTTTAAAAATAATGGCTGTAACCCGGAAGACTGACCTAATTAGCTTTCTGAGAGAGCAGGTCATTAAGCTGTTAATTAACTAATACACATCTTTCAGTCTCTATGATTGTTGCTGTACTAGGCAATATCTGTGAGCAAAAGAGATAATTAGACATGCTTTCTAGTTTGTCTTTAAGGGCAATCTAAACGTTGCTCGTGGAAGGGAGTGTGATACAGAACGTGTCAAAACAAGAACTGCAAGCACCATTTAACCACTGTTTTTTCTGCTTTCAGTTATTTAGAGTTGAGGTAGGGCTTTTACTTTCCATAAACAAATAACAGTAAAAGTCTGAACCACTAGTATATTAATTTCTCCTCTACTGGAAATAATCTTCACTCCTGCCATGGCTCACTGTATGTGCCATGCTTTAAATCAGGCCGGAACAGAAAACAAGCAGTTTTCGGTGCTGGTGAATGCAAGCAGAGCACACGCGAGCACAGGGTATGGTGGCTGTTGAAGGGCTATGGAAGCACAGATCTACTGTGAGGAGCTCTCAGGTGTGGATGTAGCAGTTGTTGTCGTAGGTAAAGTAGGTAGGTAAAGTCGTAGGTAAAGACGACGCGTCAGTCGTAGGTCAATTTGCAGCTATACATGGTGAGAGAAACAACTGTGCTTCATCACTGCATTACTGATCACGCTTACTTTAAAGTCCAAAAGTTATGACTGTGATTATGAAGTTACGATTAGGAAGTATTATTGCCATCCATTATCACTTTAAATGGGTATTACTAAGAATGCAACTGATTTAGTTAAAGAAGTTTAACCTGGTAGTATGGTGCAATTATCTAAAGTCAAATTAGGACCATTTTAGTACAGGTCAGGGGGAAGAAACAGGATTAGCATGCCTACGTTTCTGACCATAAAAAATGAGGTTCCTGAGCCAGTGTTAAACAAGGGACTGCATCTGGAAGAAAAAAACGTAATGTGCATTCACTCCATACCTTTTATCATGCATCGTGATAGTATATGTAAATGTAGGAGACTATAGCTCTCCCAGGTGTCCAGGGGGCCTCCTAGCTTTGTTTAAGACATGCATTTGAACATTAAATGCGACAGATAATTCAAAGAAGGTATTTATATAAAAGTACATTTAAATGAGTTTAATGTTCATCTGAACAAGTTCACTGATCCCTCAATATAAATCCTTAAACAAGCTGGTTTTATTCTTAGTAATTAATTATTTAATCTGTAAAATCATTTAACTTGCATGCACATACACGTTATTTTTGTAAACTATACTTACTGTACTACTCATTGCAGTTAACAGAATTCATCTTGCTACTTGCCTTAAAGCTTATGCTGACGTTGTATCACAGATACTGCCAGGAACACCAGCTGAAAAACAGGTATTTGGAAGTATCTTGGAAAGCAGGGCTTGACTTTACTAAAACCCTAGAATACTTGATGCTCAAATGTCTTTTTTATGTAGTTTGTAAACACCTTAAACGTAATACAGAAATGTTAATGTTAATGCATCATGCATAATGTTAATGTGCATCGTTATGGATCCATTACTATCAGAAAGGCTACATAATTTATGTTGAACTGTTACACAGTTTTTTCATTCTTATTTCCAAAATATTAATATTCTTACATTTGCTTAAAAATGAAAAAGCTTTTAGGTTGTCTTCTTCACATCATTATTATTTCCTATTAGTACACGCCTTACAACATGAAAGTTTTCGTGTTAATAAAGTTAACTCTGTATTTATAGGAATACTGCCTTTCATACTTTAACATTTTTCTCATTAGCTGACAGTTGTTTACTTATTCTTTTCACATTTCACCCTGTGACATGATATTTTATAAGTTCTTCAGCTTTGTCTGTTTCCTCGTATTTTAGCATATCTGAACCTCCATAAGATATGCTTTCTAGATACATGATGATTGGGATGATTTCTACAAATCGTTTTTCATTTTCTTTCTATAAAGGAAAAGAGAAGACTTTGAAAGTCTTTCCTTCTTGCTTCAAATCTCATTAGATAGTTACAGAACTAACTAAACATTTTATATCATGGGCCAAAACAGCGTATGCTTTAGATCACATCATACCAAATAAACTCTAAAAATAAACTGTAAGTAAAGCTAGAGAAGGACATGTGGCCTAAAATTATTTTCCTATTTTTTTAATGTGTGAAATAAGGCGAACCTTTTAATACAGAGAGTATCACAGAAAAATGTGCCCGAGGCCAAGTCAGATTCCAGACAAACAGAGCATTAAAGTAGAACCAAAATGATAAAGCCTGGGGGATGATGATTCCTTCTCTTGCTGCGTAAGAACATTATGTTTCTATTTACTCATTTAATTCCCAGTCACCCCCTTTGATGAAGATGGAGGGTTAACCTTCACGGCACACACATGGTTCAGCTGGGTTTTGTGAGTACAGTCCCAGCGCAGAGCCCTCCAAATGGGGACCCTACACAGCGTGGTTCAAATGGGCTGGGGCAAAGAATGAAAGGGCAGGTCCTGCTTCCCCTTTTTGCATTCCTCGCATCTTGGGTTTAAACCCGCCTTTTTTTCTGTAGCTTGGGTACCTTGTGCACCTATGCAGTTTAGTGGCTTAGCCAAAACCGCATATTATGTGCATATATAAATGCATAGACAAATGCATATTACATTTTCATATTTATTTTAAAAAAAATATATATATGCAGGTAAACAGTGCATATTCTTCTACTTTGGGTAGGACAGCATTTACTGCTACCCAGTTAGGAACTGTGCACTTCTGAATCTTCCCATATATTTTAAAGTATTCCATCATTGTTGTAGCCTCAGTAGTTACACTACTAAAATCCAAGAGCACCTTTCTCTAAAACTGTTCTTTAACAAGCTTCTGCCACCTTTACAGTGCCTCATGTGAAACTTCTTCATTTTCTTTTCTCCTCCAAAATAGGCACATGTCCAAGTTCTTGATCATCAAAATTTCCATTTAAATTTGATTTTATCCCATTGTAGCCTTTTTTCAGATGTGAGTGTTTTTTCTTCCCCTATTATATTCTTATTTCATGCTGTGAAATCCGTGTTTCCCAAGGCTTTCCCTGACTCTGCCTTCATTGCTGCTAATACTTGTTCACCATTATGCCAAGCTGAGCTGAACGTTTCCATAACTTCAGAAAAAAAGGTATCAGCAAATTCACTCTGAGTTACACCTGGCCAAGAAGTTACTAGTTTAAGCATAGGCTTTGGTTTTGGTTTAAGAAAATGACATCTAATACGAAAAGCTTCAAGTGGAGAACAAATCATTACTGAGGAGGAAAACTCATGAAATCTGGATTTGTGTATATGAAGAAAGAAGCAGCCCATGCTTATATGATTTCTGAGCTGTCCCACATTGCACTGGGTGACCGGTAAGCCAAGCAGAAAGTTGAAGTCTAGACCTCAGAAGATACAGAATTTCTGTTGGAGGGAGCACTAAATCTCTCCCTTCTCACCAGCTGCCTACAAAACTAGGAGCAATTTCACATCTTTGAGATCTCCACCCTTCTGTCATGTCCGGTTGAAAATGTTCGGTTGAAAATGTTCAGTGGGATGAAAAGTTACACCATCTTTTGGGAAGGGAGAGAAAAGAGTTGATATTAAAAGCATCGTGGAAACGCACAGCGCAGAGTTTGGGCTTCTGGGTTGTGAAGGGGTGCCACCTCCCACGTGGCAAATGTGCGGTGAGGGTGGTGGAGGTCATTTGCAGTTAGGGAACACGGTTGAACTGCAGCGATGGCAAACAGAGCAGCACCCCGGCAGGGCAAAAGGATCATGAGTAACAGCCGAAGCTCAAAATAATTTCCAGGATTCTGCCCAAAACAGTAGCATTTCACAGCTGCTCAGGGTCTCTGACCACAGTGAAGCTTAAGTAAAGCAAAGACAAGATGTTCTGATTTGAGGAACAGTCAGCAAGAATCCCAAACTGGCATTAAATACTCCTGAGAACAGGTCTGGAGGAATGTTATAACTCTGGAAAAGAGTTACTGCTAAGATTCACCTCAATATCTCACCATTTACACGTCTGTAGTATACAAAATGAGACTCCTGAATGGTATTTTAAACTCTAGACTCCATTAGGTTCTTGTTCCCATCTGAATGTGATGGTTATTTAAGAGTAAGGGTTGACTGATCGCTTTTTGAAAGAGTATTGAAAGAAGAGGTTGCAGGTGAGAAGAAATAAAGGACTGGAGGCGGAATTGCACTTGTCTCAAGGGAAACCAAGGACAAGTCTTCTTATTTATGCAGCCTGTTGAATGGAGCATTTAAGCTAGGGAAACCTGGATAAAGGACTTAAGATACTGATGTAAAAAGCGTTGGTTTCCTATTTTCTCTGTTATGGTGACACATACTTTGGAGATTGAGACAACCAGTTTGTTTTACACAGACTACCAGACTAATTACTTTTGGTCATTATTAACCTGAACCACATACAATACACTGTCCAAAAGGTGAAGTTGTCTCTGCGCATTATTAATCCTCTACAAAAAAAGGCAATCAATGGTCCATGTTTTAGATTATTCAAAGATACTGCACCTCTCAGAAGTATAGTCACACTATGTAGATGGTTTAAAATACTCTTAAATTATAAAATTTAAATGCCTTTCCAAACTTTTTTCCTTAGGAGAGGCCAGAAGTGCTTGGTTCGTGGAGCAGCAATGTCAAAACTCCCACTTCCCACCGGTGTTCAGGTGCCAGGCAGAATCGGTCCAGTCAGCACAGGGTGAGCTCCCCTTCGCTCAGCTTATTCTGTGTGTCCATTTCCTTCCAAGTCAATCCATCCATCCATCCATCCATCCATCCATCCATCCATCCATTTTCTGAATACTCCTCAGGCCAGGTGTTTACAGGTCTCAAGAAGCAAACATCTGTGTATGTACACAGCAGTGCGAATCACATCACTCCAGTCTGTCACTGTGCAAATCTTGGAGTTAAGGCTTATATTGAGTGTTTTCAGCTTGAGGATATGACTTCACCGGGCCCAAGGGCAAACCTCACAGCTCCTGTCTGCCCCAACGTGCACACCCTATGCTCTTTGGTCTGGCAACGAACAAAGAGTTCACAGTGCAAGCGTGTAGCTAGGGATCATGGCTGGGGAAAAAAAAAAAAAAACAACCAAAAAGAAAACAATAAAAAAGCAATTCACACAAAATGAGACTGGGAAAGAAAACTTGAAGGACTTTATTTCTGAAAATTATTTGATGATGTAAATAGCAAGTTATATTACAATCTCTAAGGCTAATTAAGTTGTGGAATATAGACAGTAAAACTAGGTTTGAAATTCAGCAGGCTTTCATTTTTAAATGGAAAAAAAAGGTGGTATGATTCAGCCCTAGAGATGCAACCATAAGTGCCAGGCTTGACTAGCTGATTCCGTAATAACATTGCTCCAAGCGTTGATTTTGCACATGCACACAATCACAACGAACACCGCTCCAGCTCCCAGTTTCAAGAGGCTGAGATTGCACAAACATAACAACAGGTTTTGGTGTCAGGTGGGATATGCAAAACTTAAAGCTCTGCCAGAATATTGTACAGAAAAGGAATTTCACCCTACAACACTAGGTCGTGACACCAGGCACGATCTCAGCTGGAGTACCAGGTGTTGACTTGTCCATTGACTGGTCTGAAAGGGGAAGAAGGAAATCAGTAAATTCATGAAGCACAAAAAAGAAAATACATTGAAGTTCTCTATGAAAAGTATTGCAGAAAATAAGGGATGTCTGTTGCGTATTCTGAAACACAGCAGAAAGTATTGTTCCATTTCAAAGGCAAGAGAGGAAACGGGCATACCTCTTAGTACTTCATGCGACACTTGGAAATACCACTACGTCTATATAAATAAGTGACAGAGAAACAAAGCTCTCCCCAGACGCTTACTGTTGACATCCTGTGCTGCAGATATAATAGAAACACGACGTGTTTTTATAATTTTGACAGGTTACAAATC
Organism: Alca torda; assembly: GCA_008658365.1. Classification (NCBI taxonomy): domain Eukaryota; kingdom Metazoa; phylum Chordata; class Aves; order Charadriiformes; family Alcidae; genus Alca; species Alca torda. The sequence continues at coordinate 68,740,269 of CM018079.1, forward strand.
AACAGTATTCTGAGCAGCAAATAAAAACTGAGTGTCACAAATGCCTGTTTTCTATGTCACTGGCGGTGAGAGCTTAAAGCAATACGTCTTTTAAGGGCTTCTTTGGATGTTTCTGATGTACCCTGTCGAGAAGGAATTGCAGGCCCCATACATTCTTTCACAGTGTTTTGTAAAGTGGCTTTCAATGACAGACATTATGGGGCTCCTCACTTGTCACCTCTCAGTGCCCTCCTGTTCGGAGTTCTTGCACACCTGGGCAAGAAGTGTCTCTGGGGAAGAAGTAACTGAGACAGGAGAAAGAGCCTGCAATAGCCTCAAGAGGAGACTCTGGGAAACCAAGGACACCCCAACCCAAGCCTGAGAGACCCCCAGGATGATGAGGAACCTGAGGCAGGTTTCACACGTGCAGGTTTTCCTCTGTGTTAACATCAGTCGTCTATTACGGTGTGCAAATGGCTGTGTATGCTGTGCTTTCTGCATACCTCAGAAATCGCAGCCTCCATCCGCTCCCAGATCAGGAGACATGCAAGAAAAGTGTAGTGGAAGTCCCAGGAGTCGGGGTGGCCAGTAGCTGCTGCGAGGCCCAGGATAACCCCCTGCATGGCCCTACACCTGCAAAGGGCAAGAAGCAGCCCATGCCCAGGAGGGTCCTGATCCTGAAGAGTCCCATTTTTCTTCAGGAAAGAAGAAAGGAAACCCGTGCTTTATTGCAAACAGAAGAAATGTCAGTGGAGCTCCTGTTTCACTGAAATTTTGCCTTGGTATTCAGACTAATGGAGATGTTTCACTGAGGGGGCAAGGATTTTTTTCACTCTAAAAGTTAAAGGCAGGCAGAAAATGTGCAGGAGCTTCTTTGAGCACAAAAAAAAAAAAGACAAAAAACATCCCATGACCCATAAACCCCACACATTTCAGTGACTGGAAGTATGGACACAACTGTAAGACTAGGCAGGTGGGCTTTCACTGCTCTATCATAAAAGAAATTGTGTAGAAACGTATTTGATTGTCTCTGGCATTTCAGTTGCTGTAATACCGCCTCACTGCCATGAGCAAAAGGACCTTTCTTGGTGGGCTTCGACTGAAATTTGGTCTCCTTAATGCTGATGGAAATACTACAGCAAAGTTTTGACCCAAAGAAAGATGTTCAATTCTGCTGACTAGGAGGTCTCAGGATTTCTAGCTAAAAGGCCATAAAATACAGGACTTGGAAATAGCTGCTAAGACATTAGGTTTAACTCACATTTGGCCTTTGAGTTCAGTACAGACCAGGAGATTTTGGCCAGTTTGAGGACGATGAATATTGTAAGCCTCGATATGACCTTGTTGGAAGGGAGAACATTTGCCAGTGATTTGTCTTTCAGATTTATGCTTGATCGTATCAGTAGGTTAAAAGTTAGTCATTTCATTCCAAGTAGGTGAGCGGCATCGTGCATTAATGCGTTTAGCCGGGTGTGAAGTGAGCGCAGTGGAACAGGTTAATGGCACCGCTGACCTGAGAGAGATTGGAACCTGGCTCCGATACAGGCGACAGGATTTCTGAGACATACTCCATTTACTCAAATTTTAAACGTTAATGGTATTTTATTAGGAAAAAGAAGCTGAAATGAAACACATAATGCCTCAGAGAATGGAAATATACGCACAAATACAAGTATTCTTAAATGTTAACATCATTCCTGAGTCACTATGGCATTTCTTTTCCATTAGTCATCAAGGAAAAAAAATATTAAAAATACCACTGATGGGTATTTATATGGGTGGATTTACCCATCTGTCTAGCTAATCATGAGGAAACTCGTTTTCTCTGTGTCTGTGTGTGAATATACAAACACATATATATGTGTATATATGTATATTTGACAAGTTTATATGATGTTACTCTTCAGTTGGAGGAAGAGCTGTACGAACAAGCAACAATGGCTCGAAATCTTTGTAGTAACCAAGTGGGTTACAGTGAGGTGGGTAGAGGTTCATACGTGCAGTGGTTACTATAGTTACAGTATCTCTCTCTGTCCCTTTAATGAGGAACTAATCACTTTCTTCTCTGCCCAAGACATCAGTATTTTGCACATTTGCCTCTTCACCCACACCAGACAGTATTTCTTCCCCAAGGCAAGGCAGAAATATAGCAACGTTAACCCTCCTTTGACTAGCTAATCCCAAGCCTTTAGGGAAGAGAAGTAGGATTTTCACTGAAATGTTGAGTTTAATAGTGGGCAGGAATCTGCCATGCCATGGCAGTGGATAACACTTCCCACCCCACCACAGCTACCAGAAACCCTAAAAGGCTGCCAAGAAGGTACATACTTTACATTTCTATTGCCACCTGTCATTGAATTAAATATCGGGGGGGGGGCGGTGGAACTGAAATGTGCAAGTGTTTAATGAACAGCTTGCTATAAGGCCCCAAAACTTAGTAGTTCCTAAGATTAAAGACACCCACAGGCTCTATGTGCACACATGGTAGCTTTTCTCCCCCTCTGAAATTATGTCTTACAGTAGCAGGAGATGAATTGTGACCCAAATCCAGGAAGGGATTGAAGGGCTCACATCCAACAGTGAGGATGCTGCGCTTCTCAAAATATCTGCCAGCTGCCTTCGGCACCTCCCTTCACAGATCGATCTAGCTCTTTTCTTTAGGTAAAAAGGACAAGATTCAGGGGCATAAACATAGGTGCCACATGCCCTTTTTAGGCACAGCTGCGTTTCTGAAACTAAGTCTCATCCTGTCAAACTCCCGCCTGTGGGCTGGTGGGCACAAATACCTCAGCACCCTGAGCCAGTGCTCTGTTACACAAGGATGAACAAGGGAAATTTAGGGCTATCAAGTTTCACGGTACATTTTACCTCTCTAATAAATAGGACGCTCCCCCAAGAGTTGGAGGAGTCTGTTATCAAATACCCTAACTCGTGGGTAAGAGTCACCTGAAGAATGACAACTGTATTCGAATAATCAGCTACTGACCATTTAATGTCAGTAAGTAAATGCAGTGTCTTATCTTTTCAGATTCTATCCTTCTGCACTGCAAACGATAAATGTCAGTGGCGTTAGTTGGATTTGACAGCGTGTTTTACTGAGTCTAAGCCCAAGCTAAAAAGTAACCAATAAAGACAAATGCAATTTAATGCCCCTAAACACCATGTACATCTATTACTTCTGTAAGTTACTACTTTCAACCTTTTTAGATGAACTTATAGCCAGGCTTAATGTTGAAGAAAATGGGCTATATTAAGCTTCATCATAGATTTTCCTCAATTTAGCTGACAAGCTGAAATTACCCGTACTTGGTCTTTGCCTCAAGGAAATGAGATTTAAATTCACCAAGGATTCAAGTCTGTGTGAATATCTACATGTTTGTCTGAATCTCTGTGTGCTCTTCCTCTTTTGAACCCATTGCCATTATCAGACATTATTTGACAGAGTTGAATATACTGTCCTAAATGCCATAAAGACATTAAGATGTCTTGTCTTTAACACCTTAAACACATTCTAAATACCTTTATATTCTTAATCATCCCTTAGTATTTGTATTAGCTTCATGAAGATACTAGGTTTTGTAAATATACGTGGCCGGAAAGAGATGCGCAAGTGCCAAGGTAAAGACAGTGTTGTGATTTCAATCCATCTGCACTAAAGAATCCTGACACAAGACACAAAAAAAATGGGTTTAATTGGTTTCAACAATGAGCAATGTTACTGAAATTCTAAAAAGCAAACAAAAATAAAGTAGTTTTATTGTTTTATATTTGAGACAGGGAAAGTATGGTTATTAGTTTAGCAAAGGTTTCTGACTTCTCTCAACAAATCCTTTATTACTGGAGGAATAAATTTAAATTTAGCACGCTAGTTCTCAGATGTAAGAAATGCCATGATAAAACCTGACGAAAACATGACTGAACTGTCATTGCAGAAAGTCACTGCAGTCTATGGGGATTTTTACATCCTTTGGGAACAGCATCACAGAACAGAGCTTCAGGACAAGACACAAACAAAATAGCTTCTCTTTTGTTTTACCTTCAACGTCTCTATTCTTTCTTAAAAAAAAGCAAAACACCTTCTCAGTATCATGCATAACTAATACAAATATGTTGACATTGTTGAGGGTAAACTTGAGGTTAGTCAGTTCAATTTGGAGGCCTGCAGTCTAAGTGCTGAGTGGTCCACCTGGGACTGACAATTAAGATACATAAAGGATACGATGAATGCTGATAGGAGTTGAGTTGGGGAGACACTACTGCTGGACCGTTTGGTATTTTTCCGAGGTTTTTTCATTCGTAAATGGTCTACTTACACAACAGTAAAAGGGATGAAAGCAGCTGATGAGAAAGAAATACTGTGAAACAGGAGACAACTACGGTGACACTTTTCGCTTTGTAGAAATGGTCTTTTAAAAGATCATTTTCCCTTGTTAGCTAATCTTTATTTTTTAGCAAATCAAGAAAAGAGGAAAAAAGAGTTTTTCAGACCAGTGTGTGATATGTGCGTATTAGCCAGAGTGATAGACAGTTGCATAAGCACAAAAAGAAAAGATATTTTAAGAAAATTATAGCACCATTAATTCCTGAAAAGGTTATTGTCTTTGAATATGCTCTCCCTTGTTCAAAGGCCCTCACTGATAGCTGCAATTACTTAAAACAATAGTAATTATGTTCCGTACAAACTGACAAAGATAGTGAACATGTTGATAAAGTAGGTGCCATCATCCTGTCCTAGGGTGAGGCTTTCTCTACCTAATGAAACACATTTGTTTCTACAGCAAGATCTAAATTGTACCTGTTATTATACCTGTTTCTCTGAATTTCAATTATCTAAGAATACAGAGCTTAAACTGTGATAACAGACTTATCTTTGGTAGACCCTGCTTATACAAATTTCCCACATTGGGAAAACGACACTTTGCTGAACGCAACTAACAAGGCAGCTAATAAGTTCCCCTCTGCGCTGTAAAACAGTTTATAAGACCAGCAGTTGTCTATTTGCATATGAAAGACAAAAAGCAACAATTGAAATAATCTCCAGAAGATCAATTATTTCATCATTGCAGTTCTACATATAATTTGTCATATCATATTAGCTTTTCCTTGTTAAAATATTACGCACAGCATAACCATTTCTTCCCGGCGCATCCATCTGCGAGGCGAATGAACAAATTCTGCTCTATTTAAAATAGAAAGTGGGTCATTGGGTTTGCAGATAATTTAATTTCATTCTCAATTGTCCTGTACCTCTCGTTATCACCACGAACATTAGAGGCTACTAAATCAAATGGCGCTGTTTAATCACAGGGGCTACCAAACAGGTGACCGCGTTGCACGGCAGGCTGCTGGGGACAGCCCAAACTGCTCGTACCTCGAACGGCCCCACTGCCAGGCTGGTAGATTAACACAAATCACAGCCACACACAGACCCTGGTCCTTCTTTCCTGCCCTGGTGAAAGGACCGTTAGCACAGCTAATCACCACAGCTAAGGTCATCCATTTCTAACACCAGTGTTCCCACTCCCCTGCCAGGGCGTCGAGGGTCTCAGCTCCTGAGGGATGTCCTGACCTCCTCCTCTGTGCTTCTCCTACCCACAGGGATGGTGATTTCCACAGTGAGACCGTTAAAAAAAAGCCAGTAGCATCACTGTTAGCTCATACCAAGTCCAGTAACTTCTGAATAATCAGGTGCCTTCCACATCTGCAAATTCTCACTCTGGGCTTAGTGACGTACGAATCAAGTCGCAGGCCCCCTAGCTCTGCTCACACTTCTTCATCAGCAAACACCTGTCTCTTGTAGAGGAAAATGGAAACAAATATTGCCCTAAAACATCCTATACAGCAGAAATCAGCAGGAATATGCTTTGGTCTAGTTATGGCCATCTAGTAAAAACCAGGTGATTCTTCTCACCTTATTCCCCTTCCCAGTGGCCAAGAGGAAGCGACATCCTGCCTCAGGGTAGGACATTTTATCAGGAAGTCATATGGAACTGATAAACCCAATCTATTTGGAAATCCATAATCTCAGCAATACTAAAAAAAGGGAGACAATTATCTCAGCATGATATTATAAAACTGAGGCAGGGGTAGTAAGGAGCTGCTAGTATAATAAAGATGGCTTCATAACTCTACCCTTCCAACAGCTCTGAAAAGTGTAAAAGATGACAAACAAAAGAAAACATGAAGCTCTTTCATGCTTGCCTGGACTTGAAATTAGCTGCTGTCATTCGTTTATTGACTCAGCACCTTCACACAATGTTTGTTCAGCCTCGGTTTGTGAATATGTAGTTGGCTTCATACATATGCAGTATTTTTCTAAATGGTTTTATTTCTTATAGCAGAGAATTTTTACAGCATCTTCAAAGCTTACATTTTCCTTCGCTGGTTCTTTTCATAAAATATCTTTTTGTATTCATCAGGGTTTAATATAAATTAAAGTTCTGTTTCAAATAAGTGCAAACAAGCTTATCTTTTACACAAAGGTGTATCAATTCTCCAAACCGTCTTTTAAATTTAATTAATGAGTTTAAATGTTCCTTACACTTAAATAGTAATTAAAGAAGTCATTTTCCTTTACCATTAGCAATTTTTGAAAAGACAGCTCCTGCCGTAGGGAAATTGCTTGGTCACTGCCAGACCATCCATCCAAGTGACTATAGATATTCTCTTCCCAGATCATTTCTTACATTGGGTCACAGCTGGCGTGTCTGCTTAGACCGATACATTATATATATCCCATCTCACTTCTCAAACACAATGCTGAAAGTCAATTTTCTGGTGGTTTATGTTAAGACAAATAACATTTGCACTTACACATCTGAGGAGACTTGGCTAAAGGATTCAGCGATGACCTTCTCTGCCTTAAGTAGAAGCATATCCAAGATAGAAATTCCATCACCTTCCAATTGTGCATCTTGCTTAAAATTTGGAGATTCTAGACAAGAAATTGCTTTAGGTAAGAAAACTATTGTCTCCTCTGCAGAAGGGTTTAAACTAAGTTGCCTCCAGAGACTGGCAGAGGTTAAACTCTGCTCTACCTCATATGGAGACCAGAGTAAAGCTCAGATCAGTGGGGTAGCTTTTGTTTAAACAAAGAAGCCTCTGAATTCCCCTATAAATGCAAACTAAGGAAAATTTTGTGACCTAGTTACAGATGCTGCATGAATTTTGGAGCTGTCCTGGCTTGGGTGACTGCTAGAGTGGGGATAGTCTACATTGCTATTTTTAATGTGAATGCTTCACGAGATCTCATCTTAACCCTCTTGACAAAACCCTGGCTCATTTCATCCAGATTCTCAGGAAGCCATGAATGGTATGATCTCAGGAAGAAAGCCAAGCACTCAGAATGGAGGTGCATCAGCAAAAGAAGAATGGAAAGTAGATCTGCATCCATCAGGTTTAGTCCTGTATCCTCCTGAGCAATATAACATGACTGTATATTTTAATGAAATTAAACACATGAATTTTAATTATATACCATTGTCAAATGGTATGAAAAGAGATTTGAGGGAAGTATATGTTAGAAAAACACAGTTTCAAAAGGAACCCTAAGACTGCCCATTACAGCTTCTTTGACTAACTTTAATTAGCTTGGAGTCAGAGGTGCAATAAATGACCAATTTCCTGATAGTCTCATTATTTCAATCTGAAAAACATATTTATCAAGTATAGAAAATAACAGATTTTTATTCGTAGTCTGACGTTTAGAGGAGCGTTACTTTCTCTAGGTGTAAAACAGTTAAAAGGAGATTAGGGTATTTTTTCTCTGGAATAAGAAAAGTATGGGTGCCCGGCTTTTCACAAGTAGTTTTCTGTACCATTTACATATGCTCAAATGCAAGTGCAAATTAGTGCCCCTAGTGTAAGCAACAATCAAACTGTAATGTGGTAGTGCTTGAAATCCATTTGACTTTTTTCACACTCATTGGAGAATGAAACCAGCTCTATATATTTCAATAAATAAATAAATACATAAATAAAAATATTATTTACTGGCTATTTGTCTGCTTTTGTTGAATTCAGATGAGTTTAAAGGAAGACACTCTCTACCTTTTGTCTTCTACGTACAGTGACTTGAGGAAGAGTCATTGAATTGGAATTATGAAAAAAAAATAATGAAAAGTTATCAAACTCGGGGCAAAGTGAATGAAAAGAATCATCAGTCACTTACCGTCTCCTTCATTTGATATTTAATCTCCAATGTATTAGATACTAATTAAATTATCAGATAGCTGTCGACTTTCAGCTTTGATCTGGCAGGGCCACACACGAGCAGAGCTTCTGTCATAAAGAAGTCTCCTGGTCCCCCAGCTACGCTAGGAGTCTTACTCTGCATCAGCTATGCTTCAAATGCAGCTTTCCTCAACCCAGGTGGCCAAAATCAGATGGTCGTTCCCCAGAATGAAGTCTGACCACTGTTTCATAGAGTAGTGCTGCTAATTATCCTCTCAAGAATCTGATAGGAGAACCAACCGTTTGTTCTAGTTTGCTTATTAAATCTCTGAAAAGTTACTGTAACAGCTGGATCGCCCAAATGGCATCTCTTTATCCAGTTAGTACACCTATAGAGAAAGAAGCTTTGTGTTTGCATAGCCTGGCACAACATAGCCCCACTCCAGGATGGGGTCCACTGGTACAAATGCTTATTAATCCTGCTTTTATTTCTAATTATCTGTGGCATGCCTAGAATACCAGCTGGTAGGGACTCCACTCTTATCCATTGTCACTTTTTGAACTTTAAGGTTTGGTTCCATAAGTACCTTTCCTGGAACTGCAGAATGAGGTCCCCTGAATCTTGGAGCTTGCCATGTTAGTCAAGCATCAGAATAAAAAAGCAGCACCAACAAATGAACTGAAGATCAGAAGGTGGTCTTAATGGTTGCATAGATCCTGAGCCATTAGTACATAACATAAATGAAATATCGCCTCATGGGAATGTGTATTTCTGGAATTACATATGATTTTTAAGACGTCACATGGTGACATTTCAGCTGCTGAACACACAGAGATTCCACAGTGAGGCTGAATTTGCATTTATATATTTCTTAGAGTTCCTTAATGGAAATAAAAAGTATTTTAAAGTTCCTGAGATCAGAGGCTGGAATCTCTTCTTGGTTCTTCGTGAATGATGCTGACGCGGCATGAATTAGTATATCACAGCAATATATAAGCCTATGAGCCTGTCATCAGCCTTCTGTCTTGATGGCTGCTGTCTTGATGGCTGCTCAAGCAATTACTTAGTAGCACTGAAGATGAGATTAACCAAACTAAATTAGAAAAACACTCATATATTTAGCTTCCATTCACCACCAATAATTGCCAGTTAAATTTAAATTTGTTCACATTCTGGATGATAACGTAAAAATGTCCTTAGTGGAAGTATTTGACTACTTATCGAGTCAGAGGGAAAATTGGGCTATTTATGGAACGTTAATACTCAGACCATCTGAAAAGAAAGCGCGTATTAATCTTTTACATATTAAGATTTCCACTGCTTTACAAAAATGTGTAACTCTAAAAAAGAAAAAAAAAAGTCTGCAAATGAAAATGTCTACTAAATATGTAACAGCTTTATGTGCTGCACTGATCATGAGAGAAAAAAGGTGATCTAGCATATGAGCTACCTCTGAGTGACGAGGCAAGGCCTTTGAATATAATTCTGAAAAAGCTTTACTTTGAAAAGTTAGGGCTACACAATGCACAAAAATCAATTTGCAGTCAATGTACAGCATGTGATGTGACCTGGAGATAAGTACCTAAGTTATAAAGCTATAAATACTCAAAAGCTCAGTAGTGGTCTCACCATGAACAGCAAAAAGGGAAGCTCAAATTGCTTATTGTCACAGCGTGGCTTTGATCATGCTGTGATCAATCCAAACCAGGCACGATTTGTGTGACGCAGATGAAGGAGAACAGCTACAAACCCAGAAATAAGTTGGAGGTTGCTGACTGGAACCCAAGGCCTTCTCCAGACACCTCAAAGCTGGGTGCCCTTATTCTTCAAGCAGTGTTCCTGCCTGCTCTGTCAGTGGGTTGGATATTGTTCAGTTGCGTTAGAGTGGCAGTGGGCCCTACCTAATAAATCCTGCCTTTCAGATTACTAATTAGCCTAGGGTTTGCAATGTGCTATCTGAAGCTACACAGCTTTGGCTTAGAGCTGGCTCACGTTCAGCCAGCTTGAAGCCTGGAGAAAGCCAGCTTGCTTCTACTCACAAAACACTAAGTAGACACACCGAAAGCCAAACTATACCCTTCTCTCTTTGTAAACCTTTAACTTGTGCCTGCACAGTGGCACAGCTCCAACAGAGGCGATATCTTACCCAACACTTTGTGGCACTGGCAGACATTCCCCTGGGACAGGACAGATCTGCTGAAAGTACTTAACCTAGACTTCCCTCATCCCAGTGGTGTGCCCAAACCTTTACGTACAAATGACCTCTTTTCACAGAAATAGATTTCTATCATGTTATAACAAGGGACAACGTTCTTTCCATTAGGCACACCCTAAAAATGCCCACATTATTGTTTTTGTACATAAACTTATGTCCGTGTGGTACTTGGGAGGATGGTTTGAGGGAAATTGCCCATCAAATGGACCAGAAGCTGATCTGCCAAGATTAAGAGGTCAAAAACCATGCCAAGCCACAGGTGTGATCATCTAGACTCAGCACCTCACCGATTGGTGCTAACTAGAGTCAGTTTGCAGTGCTGGGGTTGTGGGGGAAGCTCCTGCTGACTTGCTTACCATCCTCTAGATATCAACTGTGTCCAGCCTTGGGTTTTATATGCTTTTTTACCAACCAGCTTTCCTCTGTAGTACTGACCAGTTCTTGACTGAAGTATATCCCCTTCTGATGCCAGATAAAGTAAGGGCTTAGACAGGAGAAATGAGACCTACCATGCTCACTTTGCTGATTGTCATTCTTCTCAAAATTTTAGGCACCGCATTAAGCTCATCTAGTCAAACAAAAAGGGATTTGGGGGCTGTCTTGAAGTCAAAATGCTATGGTAAGACTTCAGATGCTCTTGAATCACTGTGTGTACATGACAGCCCTTGGACATGTCTCCCCAAAAGCTACCCCCAGGAGCCAGGAGTACCGTGCAGCACAATTCAGACACTCCAGGTGGGAAGAAATGCAGGCAGTCACCGCATTGCCACAGGGATGCTGCTCTGCTGGTGTTCCTGTAGGGCCTCCTGACTCGTGTGAGCATCTCTGCCTGGTGCTGCAGCATCACATCCCACCTCAGGGTCTCCGAGGTGCATTCAATCCCCCAGGGCAGAGATTGCTTTAAGATAGCCAGGTTTTTTTAGAAGCCTTGGCAAGTTTCAAATTTATATCTACACTACATTTCACCAAGTATGACACAGCCGAAGTATTTTTCCTCTCCGTTCCCACTTTATTAATGCTGGGGTTTTTTTCAGGGGTGGTGAATTCCATTGCCAATTTCCCATGGTAGGACAGCTTTACACCAGAAAAACTGAAAGCAGAGCATGTGGAGTCTCCAAATTTAGCTTTTTAAATTAAAGCAATAGGCCATGACAAGAAGTGAATTTCTTGAACGGTTATTGCAGACTGCGGGGGACATTAAAAGGTACAAGACAGAAAGCCAAATGGCTTCTTAAGCGCTCAAGCAGAGCGAAGCTCAACTGGAAATGAATTACCTGGAGTGTGTTATTGCTACTGTAACATACAATTCAAGCGTCTAAATAAAACAAGACAGGCTATGTTTTAAATAACAAATAATCTTAAAGAAACATAAACTAGGAGGAGTTCATAAAGGCAGGCATTCTGCAGAAGGCTTATGTATAATTTCCGACAGCTCATTCATAATTTAAGGCTCTGAACCTTGAAAGAGAAAACTTGCTAAATAGACTGTTCAAAGCTATACTGTGCACCTTGGTCATGGCCTTACTGAGTACTGAAGAATGAAAAATGTTCCTAAGTAAAAATATCCAAAGGCATTTAATTCTGAAAAAATTAAATTGAAAATATGTAGTTAGAATTTCACTCAGCCATGTATTTAGAAACTTTATAGGGGGTATTAGTAATTACACTTAAATTTTGTCCAAAATTTCATCCATTTAAGTCTGGCTACCATTAAAATAAGATAAAACTCAAGATAGCAACATTCCTAGAGTTTGCTGCTCTGCCCAGATTATTCTTTATCCCAGCAGGTTGATGTCTTTAAGAGTTCTTCCTGGTTTCTAGGGTCAAGCTAGTTGCTGCAAAGTCTGATTTCTAGGCAAGTAAGTCCCTGTTGTATCTAGACCCAAACAGGTACTGGCAGCCCCATGGTGAAGGTACCCCAGCCTTCACAGTGACACACCGCACACCTCGCAGCTGCCCTTCTAGTGCCCCCAAACATCTTCACTTTAATTTAGAAACTTAAGCCAGAAATATCTGAAGCCACCCTCACGCGAGTTTAAGTTGAAAGATAAAGTTGAGATTGGCCCAATCATCTCTGTGGATAAATAAAGCATCTAGAAGATCCGTGGCAATTTGTCTTTGAAGAGGGCAACTGATTTCAAGGAGAAATACTGCATCCACCAGTAGCAGCCTCCTGCCTGGATTTTAGTCGAGCATTTCATTTGCAGAGCACTTGATTCACCTGTGTAAACACACACTTAAGGTTGAAAGATACCCAGCAACCGGATGACACGCTGAGCCAGGAGAGCCGGGGACCATCCCCGTGAGGGGAATTCTGAAAACCGGAATGGAAACGATGTGGGGTAGCTTAAGGTTTCACTGAAGTACCAGACACTTCAGAGACACTCTGGAAAAATAACCCGTCTTGCAAGAACTCAGAAGCCTCCATTTCAGTCTTTTAAATTTTTCAGAAGGTTTTTTAATTTTAACAGAAGAAAAGCTGTATTAAGGGTAACAGGCATTAGCAGGCTGGCATAAAAAGAAGCCTGCATATACCACCTTCTTTTTCCTTTCCTTCTCCACTTCCACTTTACTGCAGTCTCTTCCAAAAAAAAAAAAAATTAGCCACACCATTTTGAAGCATGGATTGTGATGCAGAAAGCTGGACAGCTTTCTTTTTGCTACCTTAATTCTGTACTTGCCTTGAAAATCTCACCTGTTGCTGTTTTGATGTTTGCAGGATGCTCCATTGTCATGCTGTCAAGGTTGCACCGCTCTAGAGTTGGAAGGATGCAAACATATCCATTGCTTAACAAGGTGTTTGAAAATCCAGGATAACATTCCACTTAAAAACTTGGCACCGACATGGGTTTTGATGAGGTATTTTTCAAGGTATGCACTGTGTGAGTTTGACTGTGGTCCTCCCTTGCACAACCGTTTGAGGGTGAAAGCAGATGGCTGTCACTGGCAAGCGTGGTTACCTTTCTGGGCCCTGTGGCAAAATGAAATCTCGGGTCTAACAGTCTCGTAGTCCTGTGCTTATCGCATCTCATGAGCAACATGCTTTCATAGAGCAGAGGGATGAGCTGCAGACTGGTAAACACCCTGTCTTTTTAGCAGTAGTTATGCATCGCAGCATCGCATCCTACTACACCAGCCTGGTGCTGCCTCTGGTCCTTCTAATTTACAGTGGGCAAGGGTAAGTCCAAGCCTTTAAAAATAAGAAAGTGCATTCTCACCAACAGACATGGGAAGCGGCCTCATCAGCAGAGGACCAGCATGGGGTGTATTGATTAATGCCTTCCTCTGCATGCCCAGGTGGAAATTCACGTTCGGAAATGTACGGTTAAAATTCTTTTTGCTCCCCTTCAACTGCTTATGAACTGGGGATAAGATGGGGAATTTAATGGGCAGGAGCTATCATGGTATATTTTAATATTGTTCTACATCTGAGTAATTGCACTGATTCTGCCCTTGCCACAAAATCTAGGAATCGTTTTTAGCTCCTTTTGTTGAAAACAAATACAAAAAGGTGCAGGAAGCAAAATACTGGTTTAGATTTACTTTGGATGATATGAAAATAATGTCCGAGATAAGAAGGAACTCTAGCTGATATCTGCATGAAGGCTAGTGATCATCTATAAATAAAAAAATAGACCTGAATAAATCCTGAAATATCTGCGAGAATAAAGTACTACTCACACACATGCACATGCAAAACAAAAACAAAGAAGGAAAAGGATCAGCATAGTTTAGAAACGTAAGGGCAATGAAAAAAGCGTAATTTCATTTTACTCTAATTTGTGCATTTTATCAAATTCTAATTTATACTATCTCCAGGTTAAGCGAAATAAAAGTCACTCATTTAATTTCCTACCACTCTCAGATGGGCACCAAGATTTCTATGTAATCATCACATTAAAGCCCCCCACAGGATCAGACTAGAACAAAAAAAAAAACACCCGCTTTTTCTTCTATGCAGGCTTTCCAGAAAGTCTTTTTGTAATGCTCTAAGTTTAAATAGTTGGGGGGAAAAAGCTCTGATTTAAAAATTCAAAGATTCTTGGAAAATGTGCGTAGAGAAAATATGTTTTAGCCTTAGAGTGATGCTACTCTTGGTATGCAGTTACAGGTCAAATAGAGGAGCTCACTGTATGAAGGATTTTTTTTATTGCCAAGGAGTTAATTTAAACTTTCAGTATTCCTTATTATTGCAACACTTTGTCTCTGTTGACAGGGAATGACTATTTTTCCCCCCTCCCCAGTTTCGTCTCCCGATTATTTCCACATTAACCTCTTAGGACTCTCTTGAATAACTAGATCATGACACATTTCCTCATTTTGTTTAGAAACATTGATCGAGAAGCTTCTCAACCCTCCCTACGACAAAAAGTAGCAGTACGTAATGAAGACAAATGCAGTAGCTAGCAGCAAGAAAAGCAAAAGTCCAGTATGGACCCTAATAACAACAACCGCATGACCCAAGGCTGCACGTAGCCCTGGTTTGCCTGACCCATAAACGAATTACCAAGTGGCAGAGCTTTGTGACATCTTAAAATGTTGCATCAACAGCTCCAGAGATTTGAGAAACTGGAAGCATATTGTTGCGAGAAAGGTAAGAGCAATTACAAAAAGCAACAGTTTGGGGAAGAAACGGAGAATTAAAATCAGAAAGCCTCAGCTGGAAAAATGAGAGTACAGCTGACCACATGTGCCAAAAGATGTATTAAGAAATCAGTCGGCTTTCCAGTTGACTGCGTTATGGCCTGCAGTCATTGTTTGCAGTACCAATATCACATTGGCCGAAGAGAGACCAGCAGCAAACCGACACTAAACTCTGGGGACAATTCTTTTTCCTCTACAGCCAGTTGCTCTTTGCAATAATTAACGACTGTTATTACAGTAAATCCCTTTGCAGTGCAAAGTGTGCACCATTAAAAAGAGGCCAGAACTTTGGATAGGCCTGGCTTCTCGGTGTTCTAGGCTTTATTTTCCCCTCCTGTTACTTCTGCCTTGGAGCAGAGGAGATTTCAGGATAGATATCAGAAATGTGAGATGCAGTTTGTGCGAGAACAAAACTATGTTCTCAAGAGAGTTCACCAAGCTCATCACCTGCAGTCACAATTTCTTTGTGCATGAATCATGAGTTTGATGACTGCAAACTGTGTTCTAAGTATTCCCAGAACTGTTCAGATGTCTCCTTCATCATACAAATTAATAGCAAGTGAGGCACTGACTATTTTAGTAAACTTCATTCATGTGGTGCAGAATTTCCCTGAGTGGGGAAAGGAAGACCTTTAGCATCAGGTAAAGAAGAGACAAGTAGACTTAGACGAAAATAAGAAGTCCTTCTTAAAGACCATTTTTTCCTACTTTTTGACAATGTATTCAACATTCACCTGCTATTGAGCTATTTGAAGAATGGCAAATTAAGAATAACACATTACAGCTGTAGTGGGCCACCACTTAAGTAAACACACAACATCCGTGGGAACCATTCACGTGTGGAAATGTCACCTCATTTCCATTGCTGTTGGTAAAGATAATTTAGATCAACAGTTGGTTCACAAACAGCTTAACTGATACACAACCTTTGTACAAATAGAGTGGACTCATTAATCTAGATGATATTAAACTCTTTACTGGCAAATAATTTTGTGGGTATGGGCTGAAGCTACAGAGAGTCTTAAGCACCTAACTGTCCTCATCACTGTAATCAAGAGCATTTGCTTAAGCTGGGGGTGAAAAGGTCTCCACTTGCCCCTCCGTGTCCCAAACCTATTTAGACCTAACACATTTCACTTCCCAAGAGGCTGCCCTGATGTGGGGACCTCAGTCCCTCTTGCTGCAGCGATTTTCCTCTCCCTGGCATACTAGTACCACCCTGTCCACGTTTAGCCACCAGACTTAACATGGCAATCCACACTCGCCCCTTCTTGGGAATAATTGCTCTATGGAAAGCAAAGAAGAAAGCCATAACCTCCTCACCCCAGAATATCCTGGAGCAACCTCTCCCTGCACGCAACAAATTGCTGGATCAGGGCAGCGGTGATTAGATAGCTCTTTTATCGCTTTCACAATGTGATGTTTTTAATAAAATAAAAAAAAAAGGAAAATGGTAAACATCTTTGAAGTCTTTTCCTGTCTTTTCTCTTAGCGTTTGCAGTATCTCACTGCTCGGCAGCTAATTAGCGTCGTACTGAAAAACGGTGCTGTGAGTCAGTGCCGAGTGACAGGGGAGGGGAGAGGGATGGAGACTGGTTCAAGCACACACACACACACACCACACTCACACACACTCCCCTTCCTCTGCAGCCTGACCACTGGGCAGGGGGAGGGGAGGAACCGGCCTCAGAAAAAGCGCCGTGAGCTCTGATTTATTGGCAGGCCACAGCCACGATCGTGGCGCTCCGCTCGCGGTGTTTCTCTCCTATCTTTTGCGATACTTTGCAAGCGTGAATTTGGAACTGAAATAATTAAACAACGTAATTAGACATTTATTTTAACTCTGTGGGCCAACGTGTTGGCTGAGGCTTTGCAAATGACGAAAACCGCAGCTGCCGTGTTCAGCTTTGGGAGCAGCTCAGCTGCACTATGTGTCATCAGTTCCCATCCTGCTCTCTCGTTTTAATTAGACTCTCTTGCAGGCAACAAATCAGACCGATATTCTTCCTAAACGCTGCAAGTGCCCAGAGCAAACTGTGAATATTAAGGGAAAAAACAAAGAGACAAACTAGATGTTTGTGCTCTTTAAGATACAAGAGCTTTGCAAACACAGTCAAAGCTATCAAAATAGCCGTGTTCGAGAGAGAGGTGCCATGCTACCATCACAGTAGTGTTACTTCAAAGTTGCCAGGTATAGATACTCTCCATGAGATCAGGCTTGGGTTATCTGAGGCTCCTGGCTCAGGTCCTACCTCCACCTTCCTTCTCCCACACTTCTTCCCACTGGTGGGATAATGACACCTGGGTGGCCTGTGGGAACAGCCAGTTAAGAAAGGAGATGGCAGCAGGGATGCGTTGTCCATGCCTCCTACCAGTCAGCTCAGGGAGGACCCCAGATACTTTAGTTAAAAAATCCCCTGCTGCCTCCTTTTTCACCAAAAGCAAGGGATCAGATCAGCTCCACTTAGTTAAAATCAAAACAAGAAAACCATTTGCCCTTCTTCAGGTGGAAGCCCAGACCACTCTAGACCCTTCAAGAGAAACACTCTCCTTTACTCTTACTCACCCCTCTCCCCCTCAAAAAAAAAAAATATCCCTCTTAAAATGAAGACCCCAAACCTCTCTTCCCTCTCTAAGCTCTTCCTCTCTTTGCAGAGGAAGCCTTTCGAACTTGTGAGCTGCCTCCCTTCACCTCTGCTTCTTGATGCTGGCCAGCAGGATGTTCTGCCTCTCTTGTACATCACAGGACCACTGCACTTCGTCAGCTGCCCACATTTTCCCCTCTCCTGACCTGCACCTTCCCCCGCTCTCCCCAACAAAATGCAGAGGGCAGCAGAGCGCCCTGGGCATGGCTCTCCCCAAAGCGGACTGGGTGGAGGAAACAGCTGTAATGAGTAGAAGAAAATATAACGTAGTGTGGAGGGAAATGATGAAGCGCGGCCAGGGCCTTGGCACTGCATCTCAAGGTGAAGTCTTAGCTCCCACAGTTTCTCATCAGCCGCAGATGGGATGTTACTGTAGTAGGGAGGGAGGGAAGAGCCACAGCCTCCTAAAAACCCCCAAAAGACAAAAAAGGTGTGCTAGTGTTACAATACTTGGCTAAACGGTAATGTGTATGTTAGTACCAATACTGTCAAAGATTCAAATGACAGCCCCCATCTCTAGTAGATGCCTGAATGGAAGAAGTCCAGATAGCAAACGTGTAATCACCCTATGCCAAACTGCAGCACGTATTCATAATACACTATCTAAGTATTTTAAGCTCTCTAACAGCTACTTTGCTTCAGAAAAAGAATTCAGACATGATGTGAAAAGACCCATTGTAGCAGGTCTCATTCTTTGAAAGAGGTGGAGAACTCTAATCTTCCAGTGTTTATAACTTGGCTAAGATGTGAAAAGCATCTTCCACTTCTTTCAGTATTGTAACAATAAAAAAAAGAATATTCCCAAAGAAAAATATTTTAAACCATTCACAAATCAGCAGACCATTTTTCGTAAGGAACTGAACTACTTGTACACTGCAGGAGCCATATAGTTACAAGTTAATTACAGAATAAACTGAGGATTTGAAGGATGATTACAGACGAGGCCCTGGGTGTGCATATGGCAAGATGCTTTAATTTGAAATGATCTTGATTGGGAAAAAACAGCAGAGCAGTAGCTTTTCTCCTGAGGACGTGGAGGTAAGCTCTTGTAGGAATGCACTGTGGCAGGTGAATAGGAAATAAGAGCTAATGAAGACAGGCAAAAGACTTCTCAGGGATGTCAACACATGGGTTTAGAGAATATGGGACTGCTCGTGTGAGTAATATCAATTGCATGATCCTGGCCCTGGAAATACTAGTATTCTAACATAATCCTAATAGAGCATTACAGGCTGAAAAACTAAATCATCTGCCCTGGGGACTGCACGGATCCACAGTTGCCGAATTCACCATTCTGGACATTCATTCAGTCTCCTTAAGTAAAGGCAAATGAAAAAAAATTATTCAAGTGTTGGGCCCGGCTAATACAAACTGAGGAAACAAACACTCCTTGAACAACTGCCTGTTGACACACTGAAAAGTATTTGCATGTTTGCTGAGGCAGGCAGCTCCTAGGGATTAGACTTCTCCCTGAATAGCTATCAGCTTGCAGCACGTATCTGGGTTTACAAAAAGAGGTTTAAGAAAATGTATTGAACTGCGAACAAAAATAGTACCAAGTGCAGGCAGAGCTCAAACAGCTGCATTGCAGTAGATGTTCGCTTTGAACATCGTGACAGAACAGCATCCAGCAAAAGCTATCCAGTGAGTGCCTTCAAAAAGGATGCCAGGATGTTGCTAGTTCTTGTACTCCCACCGACTGGGATGACAAAGCCATGAACGCAATTGTCAGGCAGAAAGAAGAAGTGAAGAACTGTGCCGAGGTGCCTCGAACAAAGGAAGATAAAGATTTCTATGATCAGCTTACATCTGACGAGACTCTGGGCGGGGGGGGGGACATGGCACAGGGAAGGGGAAGACAGAGTGAACACGCTGACGAGAGCACGAGAGACACACTGAAAGAGGAGAGACTGGCACTGCAGAGGGGAAAATCGCTGCGCAGTAGCGAAAATTAAGGATGAGGAATAGCTTATAGAAGGATGCAGAAAAACTAAACAACATGAAAACAAATAATTAGTGAAAAACTTGCAAGGTTCTTTGGGCCAAAGATTACCTTTTCATGTGTATCTTACCAAACATGGCCGAGACAGGGTCCCTGGAGTTACCGCTACATGGCACGCATCAGTGTTAAAGTAATTATTTCACTCCTGGCCCCAGGGTCTATCGGATCTCTCACCAGACATCCCTTGCTAATGAAACTAAGTCTGCTGAAAGAGCTTACAATGAAACAAGTTGATGGTTTGTTTTTAAGGGAACAATACGAACTCAGGCTAACAGTCCTCGGTGTGTTGGAAATTACTGATCTGAGCTAAAGGTTGGATGTACTAAAGAAGAGGTAGGCAGGCCCCACAGCAGGATTTAGCCAACCTGTTTTTTCCCCAAATTAACCAACCCTCAAAACCTGGAGGTGTTCAAACCCCGGAGGTGCTCAAACCCCCTTGACACGACCCAAAATGCTCCCTGTCTGCCTTCTACTCTTCTGCACGCCTGCTTCAGCCTGCGTAGTTCAGCATCCAGCTTCCACCCAAGCCTCAAGGGGATGCCAAAGTTAACCATTCCTCCACTGAAGTCTTGAAAAGAGCCTGTTTCAAACAGGTTTCACAATGCCCCTAATTCTCCCTGGATGAGATACGCTGTGAACACTACTCTCTTTGACACGCACATGCTGGAGGGAAGGTTTCCAGAGATCATGTTTTCAACATGCAGCTCGTGTCCCAGCAGAGCTTTTAGCTCATGTACAGCATGGTCCTAGTGCAATGACCCAGCTTCTCAGTCAGAGGTGGTGAACACACAAGCAATGATACCCGCCCTTTCAATTCTAAACAGGTACGTCTCTGGCATTTTATTTGGTACAGTCTCTAATCTACTTTTAAAAAGCAAAACATCATACTCTCATTTGTTGGTTTATTTTTTTTAATCCCATTTGATTTTCCTCTTGGAAACACAGAAATTAGAAAAGCTATTTTATGGAGCTCAACATCCTTATTTTCCTTTTTTAAAGAGATCCTGAATTCTCAGCTATTTTTGCTGACCCATTAGCTTCCTAAAAATTAATGGACCTACTTTTCTCATTTCCTTTCCTTCTCACCCTTGTCCAGTTAGTAAATCCTTTTAACACCTGATTAGTTTCAGCCAAACCAATTCATTATTACTCTTATCTTTTCTGTGCTGGTTTTAATAGTGTTTTTAATGTTCTTGGAAATGTCTCCTTTATTTTTTACCTATGGCTTAAGTTCCCTCCCTCCAATTTTGCAGAGTCCTTCACGAAGCTGCATTGCTTGCTTCTTGTTTCACAAAGATGTCACAGCATCCTTAACCAGGCTTTCTCCATTATCATTACCCACAAGTTTGGACACTCAGAAGTTACATTAAATTAATCAACAGATTGTTACTTCAATCCGTGCTAACAGGTAGATATTTTGTTCTCATGACTTTACTCCTACACTTATATATTATTCCAGTACAACTCTCTATTACTATTGTTCTATTATTTCCCTTTATTATTTTTCTTTCTTCATACTGTTTAACTACAGTATGTAATGTGTCATTATCTCATCCTTATTTACTAAGCAAAAAGCCCTTTATTTGTTTAATTCCCTTTCAATGTCTAACTCAGGTTGACCGCTTTTAATTCTCCTTACCTACTCATTTTCTGACCTCCAAGGCATTTTACTTAAATCTACAGCTGCTTGAAGGCAGTCCAAATACTTCCCAAATTTCTTTCCAACAGGTTTATTCACTCAAAAAGATACAGAGATCTTTTCTACAATATTCTGAATCCCAAGTTTCCTGATCTTTCCTTTCTTTTCTTAAGGAAATCCCAGGCATCATCTTCATATCAATTTGTCTTCAGCTCCGTTTTCTTCACTCATCGTACCTCATAGTTTAGTCCGCAAATTGAACATCATAATTACAGACCTACTTTTGTTCTCACAAAATTTAAAGAGAACTGACATAAATCAATTCAATCTAAGGACGTTCTCTATTACCACATCTTTTATCATGTTTTCAGTGCTTATCACACTACCTCTCTGTACAAATTTATGTCCAACCAGGGACAAGGATTTAGCACCTAACCCTAAATAAGGAAAACACAAACACAGTAATAGTCTAAAATAATCAACACATCCCAACTAAAAACATATGCTGTTTGTGCGGCAGTTGAACGTATTTCCAAGAATATATGACACTAATGCACCCGCCCTATTCTTGTCCAGTCTATATTGATATCAGTAGTGATGGCAGCAGGCAATTAGCAGCCATGACCCCAGGACATCACAGCTGTCTTTTTTTAAGCTAGCAGGGTCCGGGTTTATTCCCCATCCCCAAACATTCATACCATTCCTATTCATTTTTTACTGTCACACAGAGCTTCTTAATCCATCTGCAACTTGTGCTTCTTTGACACCGCATCTGCTGCGCACCACAGCCCCCTCCATCACGCTGCTGCTGAAATGTTTATTCAGAAGGGTGTGCAGGGGGAGGGCAGGAAAAGTGAGAAGAGCAGGAACTTTTAGCTGTAGCTTTTTGAAAAGAAAGGACATAATTTGAACCGCCTAGGTGACACACTCTTTCGGTCACATCACTTGCCACTACATCACACGTACTACTTCAGTGAGGTAAGGCTGAGCTGCAGCACAGTTAAAAACTAAAAGCAATGTTGAGAACACCACAGTCTAAAAAAGTTTTTTTGTAAAAGTTATATTATGATAAAAATTAAAACTAGTATTTTTGATTGGCTTACGTACAAATGATCCAAACTCTCTATTTTTACCTAAGAAAACTGGTCTGAATGGAATTAGAAACAGGCTAGGCATAGACAACTGCCAGTTGCCAAGTCACACTGTGTGATAAAGGCATAGTAGCAAGAGTCATCGCAATAAAGATGCAAACACAAGGAGCTATATTCACAAAAATATGAATCAAAATAATATTAAAAAAACCCCACTTAATTCTTTTTTTTTTTTTTTCTGAATAAAGGAAATTCACCTTATTTTTCCTCAAGAACAGACCTTAGGAGATCAGCTAATCCAGACTCATACCAAGGCAGGACCAACAGCATTAAAACATTTCTGAGGCAAGTTTATTTTAAGAAGGAAAAGCAATAACAAAGACTCCAAAAAGTCCCTAGATACCCCTGTAGTGGAATACAATAGCAGCCAGCAGGTTTTTCCCAATATCAAAGGTGTCCCTTGCTGTGTGAATGTCAACTCACGAGTTTGAGTTGCCAGTCAAAATGTAGACCAAAAGGTAATCTTCTACATACAGATGATCAAAAGAGTCAGCATAATGTAAATTTATGCCTAAAATTGCTCAAATACACCATGGGTGTGGATTAGTGAAGTGAGACGCAATATTGTCATCACCTGAACATCCCTGGTTTTCCCCAGCCATAGACACACTGACCATCTTCTCAGTTTTAAGCCTGACATAAATAAATTGTTAGTGAAAAACGCTCACTGACGGACAGGGATGAGCAAGCACTGGGCTGTTTGACACCACCAGCAAAGAGCCGGGGCAGTGATTTAGGTCAGGGCAAGAGTCCGCTTTCACTTCTGCTTTGGAAGTAGTAACTTGTTTACTACCCCTGTGCCTTTCCAATAGTACTATCTTCACGTTTCTAGTTTTCAGCAGGTGTACAACTTTGCTTAATTGCTCTCAGCTTTCTAAGGCCTCACATCAGGGATGTTATACAAGGACTGTCTTTATTGGCAATTGCTGAGCCAGGAAGTCCTGAAATGAAGAAAGGTATCGAGCTTTTTCTCCTGTAATAGCTTGAAGTCAACAGCATTTAGGGGTGGCTTTTTTTATCCCTTAACATTTCCTGTTCGAGGATCAGGAAAGCTGTTCTCTTTATGTAATTGTTTCCTTAAATTGCTGTTTTCAATTTGCATAATGTATCATTTAAGTAAAGGTAAAGAAGCATTTCATCTTGATAATTTCTGCCACAGCTGAGATTGCAAAATTGCTTCTTGTTAGAAGGAAATTTTTAAAAAGTGCAATCACTGCAACTTTCCAGATGGCAACTAACATATTTTTCAGTGTGCTGCAATAGTATGTTGTAGATATGCTCGCTATTCAGTTCAAACTAGGAAACATTTACTCCAGCCGAGGTAAATTTTTTGGTCACACTTTTTCATATTGTATCACACTTCTTGACATTTCATGATTGTTTTAGTACCATAGCTCTAAATTCTGTCTTGTATATAAAAAATTCTCTAAAAATTTGACTTAGCAAGACACTCCATTGCTATTTTTTTTGCTGTTAAAGCTGATTAATTCTTTCTCCAGCCCCATCTAAGAATGCAATTCTTTAGCCACAAGGCCATTCTACATTTATCAGTCCATACCTCCTCCTAATTTAAATTCTCTTCTATTATTAATAACAGGTATTGGTACGTGCAGTACTCTTTATCTTAGACCTATCCATAAGGCCAGATCTACAAAACACCAAAGTTCACACGTGACGGCACCAGCAAGATCATTTACATGCGATGTCTGAAACATTAAATGGCTTTATCTCAAATTGAGGGAATGTGTTAGAGTTATTTCCTAGACAATGAAAACCATTTCCAAAGGACCAAATTGCAGTAATCCACGTAATTTCATTTTGAAATACAGTTATTAGTGGCATACAATGCCACTAAGGGTAGTTAAGTTTGACCTTCAGCTAGGATTATTACCACCTTGTGGGGTGTTCCTGTACAGTTGCTTTTTAAAAAGCCTACATTCAACACACACCGTTTGCAGCATCCCTCCATACATTCACAATTTAACTCAAAGAAGCTCCTTTGCAGCTTTTGCTTAATGACCAGGTAAAATCACTGTCTTTTACCTTAAGGAACACAAGGACTCTTCTCTACCGCGCTGCAGTCTGCTGCACCCATGCTACTGGGTTAAACCTGCCCAGGACCTTTGCCTGCTGCTGAGGCCAGCTGGCACAGAACTGAGGAATGCCATTTACTTCTCTTGCCTTCCAGTGAGGGCAACTAGGTGTTGAGAAAGCTCCCATCAGGAACTCCCAAACTGTGTCCAGAAACCACTTGGTTAGCTGGTGCAAGCCAAAACCTCTCCAAAGACCAGCGTAGGTGTTTACCTTCTAGTACAGACTTAGTCAGAAAAAAAAGAAGCAAGAAAGAAATAAAACTATGTCATTGTTTCACTGTCCAAACGCTGGACCGCAGCGTGTAACTGCTGCACTGGGGGATGCCAACCATCGCTCCTAAATGAATTTAAATAAATATGTAAGTGGGGTTATTTCTCTTCCACACCAGATATCTGAGAGAGGTTTGTTTAGCTGCCTGAACAATTTATGACAAAATGAACATGAACAAATTGTTCTTGCGTTTATTTGAAACTCAGAAAACTCTTCATAAGTGTTATTTACTTCATGACAATTTCAGTCCTGATTAACTAGAGCATCCTTCTTCAGGAGAGCACTTGAGCATGTCCTCAAGTCCCATTGAAATCAATTATTAGGTTAGTTGAGGGAATTAGTTATGAAGAGAGATCGGAGAGGAACGTTGGACAAAGGAAAGCACGAACTGAAAAGCAGAGGAGAGAAAAGAAACAGAATATGGGACAAAGCCTAACTGAAAAAAACAGGATTTGAGATTAAATCAGGTGGGCTTGGACCACTGTACTTCGGCCGTTGTAGGGATCTGTACCTCACCCTTCAGTAGCTCCAGCACAAATACTGCAGAAAATATCTTCTGCACTTCTCCCATTTCCTCATGACTCTTGCAAAACACTTTATTCTATACAAGTTTCCCTAGAAAACTCTTTAAACAACTATGTTAATAACACAACACAAGGCTATTTGTAACCTGAATTAACTACCTGTGAGTTCACCGAAATTTAAATACATTAATGAAATATGTATTAACTGAATAGTGAAAAAAGGAAATAACGGTTACAGGGAAATGCAACAGCAATGCATTTGCAAGGACAAAACCAATACTCACGGGGAAAAGCCATGACAATGAATTAAACACACGATTAAGTAATGATTTGGTTGATTTGCTCAATTTAGCACACCCTGCTCCTATGATAATGGAAGTAAGAGATTCACTCAATGAATTTGACTTTCATGCGAACAAGGTAACAATAAATCAAGCTGCATGAAACGCCCAGGCTCATTCCCTCAGCTCTCCCTTCGGGCACCTGTAACCCATGGCTGCCACAGGTCATTTCTGCCCATCCAATTGAACAACCAGGCCACAGCGTGCGCTGGGACAGAGGCTGGACACCTAACCAAGGATTTTACTTGGAGTTCAGTACAAGTCTTTACAGAACCAAATTTAAACATTTTAGGAAGACCTGCGTTTCACAACATACTTGCGAGGAAAAAAAGACATAAAAAACAGTGACCTGAAGACCTTAAAGTACCTAGAAAAACAATTATTTTTTTACATTATTCAAATTATGCCAAGATTATCTGAGAGTAGCATTGCCTTTTCCTCCCATCCACTGCCCACCTTTACTTTCCTGTCATCTACCCTTCTGTCCTCCTCCCCACTCCTGCCAAAAAATGCAGGAAGAAAGGCCTTTGCAACGGTATCAGCATGAAACAGCATCTGCTTGGATTAGGTTCAAACTCTACTATGGATGTTGGATTTCACTGAAGGGGACCAACATCTAAAAATCAGAAATGACCAGCACTTAGCCCAGGGTTTACACTCCAGAGCTTCACAGGAGAGGCTCTTGGTTCTCCTTCTGTGGGTTCCCTGGCTCCTTATCCTATGGTTATCAGAGAGCTAGGGGGTTTCAGAAAGGGATTCAAGAGACTAGGAAGCTAGAGAGGGACTATCCTGAGGTGGCTCAAAGGGAAACACCAAGAAGATGGCATATCCTAATCTTTTCCCAACCCCTGCTTTCAGCTTCACTCAGGTTTACAGTGGGACATCCCTATCATTTGTTACCTGAAAACTCATAAGTGCCTTTTTTTTTTTTTCAGATAGCTGTGCAAGTCTCATGTTTCCAGCACAGCTTCTGTATTTTTGCTTCTCATGACAGCAGCTTTCTTCCTTACCTGTAGCACTTACGTCCACTGCTTTTGCATTTCAAGCAGGAGCTTCAGTGACCTCAATGAGCACTCAATGGTTAAATACTTAAAAGGCACATCATAAAGAACACCAACAAAAGTTTTCACATCCAGCTTTTGATGCACCTAATTTTTAGGTTTTGCCCACACATACGTCAGACAGAGAACCGAACAATCCATTAGAGATCCATTAGATCTTTCCAAACCTTCCTCAGCATGCAAACACATGCTGTTTGCACAGATTTCAGAATCTGGCAACCAACTTCTCTTCCCATCACCACTTGCAATAGGCAAGCTGATGGTCTTTTATTCATGTCCTAGAGAAGTTTAATTGCTTATGTTTTAGAATGCAGCTCATTGCCAACAACCTATGAAAATAAGGGCAAAATAAAACACTTATTATACAAGAACTGATTGAAAAATGTCTGACAGATACAGCGATCTACAAGTGGTCCCAAGTTTGATAACAACTAAATATATTCAGAAGCATAAATATTGACATGTTAGCTAGTCTAGGTGGATGTGAAAATTATCAAAGCCCAAGACGCTGATAGGATCCCAGGTCTTAAAAATCACAGAAAAAGAGGCTTCCAATTAAAGTGGAGCAGACATACACAATTTCCTTAGTTATGTAGCTACATTCACAAACAGTTATAATCTTTTCTCAAATTCAGGGATAAAATCTATCACACACGCTCTCCAAAGGTGATATTTATTGCAACCTTACATGCTCAAGTTAAAACATACTGAAAAGGGGTTTAGGGTAATACCACCCGCAGAGCCTCTCAGACAGCGGAGCTGCTTAAAGAGGCTGGGAGTGACGTGGAGAGCACCAAAGCAGACCTCAAACACCTCTTCCTGTGTGGTGGCCAAGGAATCTGGTAGGGGCCTGCTTCTGCAGTCCCAGGTCATCCCACCTTCTGAACTTTCAGCTCTCAACGTACGAAGTAGAGCCAACACACACCGTCTCCAAGGCACTGCTGTGCTTTATAGCCCACAACAAATCACATAACAAAGACGCGGTGCTGTTTAGAGGAACTGGAAATTTAGAAAAAAACACAAGCACAACCTCCAGCCTAAACTGACAAATGTAAGTGGTTTCCATAAAAGCAAAGAATGTTATTAAGGAGAATAAATACAGGAATCAGTCAATTGCATGGTAAAAAAGAGGCTGCTATAATCCAGTAGCAAAAATTATTCAGACAAACCCAGATCCATGTAAACAATCAGGCTGATTTTCCGACTGGCTACCTCCACCCTTACAAAGTCTCTCTCTGAGCTAAGTATCAACCACTATGGTATTCAGCCACAGAGCTGGGACGGAGCTCACAGGACAGTTGCGTCCCTGGAGAAAAACAGTCCTCCTACAGCTGGATCTGTGTCCACAAAACCCACATAGCGCTTGGGCCTCTTCAATTGAGTCCGGTTCCCATATTGCAAAAGCCCATAAACTGCTTTATCAGCAGGTACCTTAGCAGTATTCAGGGCTAAATCCAGGCACTCTAACACCTGCCTATATGCACACCACATACAATGTGACCTGGTGCTAAGGCGCCCTGGGTGTATTGGTTCCTCAAACAAGGGATCCAGAAACACTGTGAAAAATGTGTCCAAAATCATCTCCTGAAATGGCAACTGAATCATGCGCCTCTTTCCACAGACAAAATTCTGACACAAAACACCTTCCAGTATGCTTCAAGGGACCTCACAAGGCTTCTCCTTTGCTACAATGGTCCACTGGTTACGCTTACTTCACTTTATGGTTACAGTTAAGTCATGTCATCTGGAAACTTGCACCTATATACAATTGTAAAATGGGCAGGAGTCTTTGAAGGTCTTTTATGGGCAAGTGCTCCGTTAGCCTAGTAAAAAAAGGACATAAGAAGTACCTCTGTCTGTGATCAGTTAAAAAAACCCCACCCAGTAGATACAACATCGGGGAGCCCGGAGTTTTTCGTGTTGGTTTTGGCATGCTCTGTTAATGCTCTGCACGACACTTCAGAATAGATCTTTATTCAGCTTCTTGTCATCTGAAAAAGACAATACTTCAGTACATTTTTAATGAATTTTCTGTAGTTCCAAATGAAATTTTCTCAGTTCAGAAAGTAAAAATCTCCACAGAGAAAGAAGAAAAAGAAGTCATACAGGAAATACAGCCAAAGCTGCCATAAATACCAGTGAGTACGCTTGGACGCAATTCCCACCCTAGAATGCCTTTGGCATTTTGTTCCAACAGCTTCATGCCTGCTAGTTCTCCAGCGAGCTTCCTTTCACACCATCCGTCGGGGCAGCAGCGTAACTCCAGTCCAAAGGCATTAAAGCCAGCTCAGCAACACACATGTCCTCTACTCCTCTTAAAGACTACCCTTCAGCACCACTTTCCAACAAAGCTGAGGAAGAAGTCTTTGATATATTAAATAATTTCTCTAAATTTTGCTGGCTTAATCATGTCAGCTCTTGCCTTCCTCTTCCCTCACCTGAAAACATGGGGCTGTGACCAGTTCCTTCCCACCCGCACACTGGGACTACCCTTCACCCCACCTCTTGACTTTCTCCTCCAGCCTCCCTCAGCTGTGCTCTCTCCCGAGGTGAAGTCGATACAAGCGTCGGCCTCTCTGCCTGCACTGGCTGTCATCCTGACATGCCACTGGCATAAGCTATGAAAAGCCATGTGGATCACATCCAGCCCATTCCCAGGTGTTCCTTCACTTACACCTGCAACTGTCCTCGGGTTTGCTTTCTCAGACAATTTTACTTGTACCATCTCAGACCATTTAACAGGCTGAGCTGGTTTTACCTTTAATACCTTCTAGGTCAGAGCCCGCTCAGTAGACGAACAAGTGATACTTAACATTTGAAACCAGGACTTTTTATCCAAGTAACGCCATACTTACTCGTCGCTTCTCCAAGGCTATTCCAACAGAGCATCCCAGAGCACATCTGTGAGACTGAGCCCTGCAGAAAGGAAGGAGGAAGAGGGCAGAGGAGAGGGGCAGGCAAAGAGCCAGAACCTGACCTCTCCAACCAAGTCCTCCTCAGTCGTGGTTTTTCTCTTATAAGAAGTGCTACTTATAAAAGTAGAACATTTTAATGGGAACTGAGAGCGCCCATCCCTAGCTCAATCTCAGCTTTTTCATGGGCCCACAGTGAGACCACTCACGTAGCAAACCCAGGCTCAGTTCTCCTCTTCAACTCAGACTGAAGATAAACCCACAGCAGAAATCTCATGCTCCTACCAGGAACTACCAGTGCTCTTAAAAAAAACACTAATCACAAAAGTCCTGCACGAGAAGAGGTATGAATAATGAATTTAGGAGGTACTTTGCACCAGCCCAGAGCGTAGTCCCTAATTGCTTTCAGCTTGCAGACTGAATCCCTCTTACACCACCAGCAGATGGATCTCTGACCTGCATAAAACCTGATCCCAGCATCTGCTGGTCAATGGCAACTTTCCTCGGATGCCAAACAGGCCTCATTCCCTGCCTAATCAATATGAGTGCCATTAGTAAAACGTGGGATGGGGGGTAGCATCATGCCATGCATCATTAAGTGGTGGCAGTGGCACATATGACTAATTTGTGCATCAGGCTTAAGAAGTACACCCACAGAAACCAGGAGAAAGGGATGCAGAGTCTCCCTAATCTATGAACTAGCTGCGGTTGTCAAACACAGCAGATTTCTTGGCACCAACATCTGTGCCCGAAGCAAGCAGCAATTACAGCACTTTGCAGCACTGTAAGCCATTCTGACAGCTCTCCTCCCAGCCTGCAAAAAGATTTGATGGTCCTGGCCACACTTAGCAGAAGAAATGAGGGTGCTCCGCTCCCTGCCTTGCACGGGCCACCGCACATACCGAAGTGATTTCTCCATACATCTCTCTCTACACATATTTATCACTAGGTATTTTTCATCCTTTCTGAAACACAGGTTTTTTTTTTTTAAGTCTGTGCCTTTTAGCGCATGGAAGCTTTACCAGGTCCAAGCACAGAATACTAGAAAATCACTTTAGGTCAAGTAATGAAGCAGAGCAGCTGACAACTGGGCTGTTGGCAGGTAAGGCAAGGAGTAGGCACTGTTACATTACCTCATGGGAATCTATTAAAAAAAAAAAAAAAAAAAGAGAGAATAAAGTGGGCACCATCAGTATGTGTTTTACTTGTTTCTGCTGCTGTGAGAGAGGCAAGGCAATTTATTTAGCTTTTAGCTTGTTAACATAGTGAGACACATCTTGACAATAAAGCATCAGGAGACCGGTGTGCCACCTTAATAAATTATACAACAGATTATCATTCATCATATCGCAGTTGAAACCCATCCCTTTATCTGTTCATATATAAAGCATCAGGTTGACTGAATAATTTAGCTCACATCAACGTTCCAGCAGTACCTGCAGGAGGATCTGCATCGAAGTAGTTCACTATACCCCTTCATTTTCCTGCTTCAGGCCACAATTAGAAAGACAACTGTTTTAAGAACTCTCACAATTGTATTTTATTTGACATCAGCAATATACACTGGAGTATAATAGGAACAATTTTTTGCACAATCTTTCTTGCAAGATGGATTTATTTTCCAAATACATAGATGTTCATAATACAGGAAGGTAACAGTTAAGCTGCACAATAGCAAAACAAATTGACAGCTATCAAACCAGCTTTTAAGTTTGTTAGTATAGTCAGGTGACCAGCATTGAATATATGCATTCAAATAATTTAGTTAACCTCTGATTCTTCCTGTCTTCCCAGCCACATTGTTCCATGCAACAAAAAAGTGCACGAAGAATAGTGTAAAAGAATTCAACTCCAAGGCTTCCCTTGCTTTGATTTCCTTTCAGTTTTTCCCCATGTATGAGTCAATACAGAGGGATAAACATCAGATTTTGGCATGGCACAGAAACTCTTGCACCTAGGACAGTCGCATATTGCAGAAGTAGTAAATTATTGACAGAGAAGTTAGGGGATTCAGGACTTTTCTAAGGGGGTGTTAAAGAAGCATTTCTACTGTGCTGCTTTAATGTGCATTTTCTGCATGCAGAAAACAAAGATTAAAATACTTCAAAAAGCTTCATATTTTTCCCTGGGATTACTCCTTATGGTGTCTAAGCTTAAACCCAAATGCTTTGGTTGCGATGGACAGGGCTTCACAGGAAAAGAAAAGCTTAGAGTTAATTAAAATATCAATAAATACCATCTTCCTCCTTTTTACTTTTCTCAGCTTAAAAAGGACACAGAGCTGTAGCAGCTGCCGCATGTCATGCGGAAATCCCCCTTTTCCTTTGGTCCCTCAGGTGGTACTGCTGTTACGCTTTGAATGAGCTCAGAAGTGAGTATCTCCCTGCCTGCCCCTCTGACCACCGGGAGCTGAGAGAGCGAGAGAAAGGATGTTCCACGTAATTTGTCAGATGGACCGATTTTAACAGCTCACAGAAGCGCCCCAGCAATTTGGAATATCAGACTGGCAGAGCGCAAGGGCGGTAGGTAAAGGTGAGGAGAAACACAGAAACTCGAGGCAACTATTAGACAGCTTCTTTACTTATTACCAGCAAGTAAATACTGTGTGTGCAGCCAGGCTTTTAACATGCTGTCGCTGCCCTGTATATTTGCCAGCGACACAACACTCCTCACATACTTTCAAGCCGAATGGTCCTTACCGCAGCAGCAGACAGCACGAGCGGGCTGGCAGCGCTCGCACTCATCCAGAAAACCTAGAAACCAGAAAATTTTCTGTCTGCTCTACACCCGACTTGTACTTCGAGCATCCAAAGTGCTTCGTGCCACTGCGCTAACACTGGATCTTGAAACCCACACGGTGATTTTTAAAGACCACTACCTCAGTACCCCAACCCCATCCACGCTGCACCTCGACGGTTTAATCCGGGCACGCTCCCTTCTCCAGGCTCTGCCATCCACCCTGGTGATGCTCGGCACAGAGATCCTGCAGCCGAGGGGAAGACGTGCGGATCCCACACCGTCCCAGAAGCTGCCACCCCCAGCTCAGCAGTGAGGCAATGGGAGCAAAGCCGGGGACTGGCACGGAGTGAATGAAAACGGTGCAAAAGTAGCAGGACATGCCGAGGCAGGATTTTAGACTGTACACTTCGGGGGTTTTATATAGCTAATGAGCAGCTCTTCAGCCTAATTCAACTCTCATGTCTTACCTCAGCAAAACGGTTAATGGTCTTCAGTCTCAGCTGTTCCTACCCAGAACTGAGATACCTTCTCCTGCTGGACAGATTGCTCCACCAGGACTAAATTTAGACCTACGAGACCACACTCAGCAAGGCCGACACTGACTGAGTGCCCTCCTGACTGGACTGATGAGCTGAAGCTAAAATTTCCTAAGCCTTGTTGGAAAAGGCATTGCCTTCTGCACTTCCCCCAGAGCACAGCTGAGGGAAAACCTGGGAGCCTATAGAGAAACCGTTAACTGGTTTAGCCTGGAGAAAAGGAGGCTGAGGGGAGACCTTCTCGCTCTCTACAGCTACCTGAAAGGAGGGTGTAGCCAGGTGGGGGTCGGTCTCTTCTCCCAAGTAACAGGCAATGGGACAAGAGGAAACAGCCTCAAGTTGCACCAGGGGAGGTTCAGATTGGATATTAGGAAAAATTTCTGCACCAAAAGGGTTATTAAGCATTGGAACAGCCTGCCCAGGGAAGTGGTGGAATCGTCATTCCTGGAGGTATTTAGAAGATGGGTAGACGTGGTGCTGACTGACATGGTTTAGTGGTGGTTTTGGCAGTGTTAGGTTGATGGTTAGACTCGATGACCTTAAAGGTTCCCTTCGAACCTCGACAGTTCCATGATTCTATGAACCCACATACTTAGTAAGAACAGTTGATAGCACGCAGATCAGAGGTGGTCTTTTCTTTTACTCACATATTTTCTCTTACCTTAGTTCACTGTATTTATGCGTATGATCTCCAGATAGGAAGTGAGAAGCAGCCTTTTTAAATTGCTCTACAAAATTCTCCCACCTTCTCTTTACGTATGATCTTCACATTCTCCAAAGAAAAAACATACAATCCACTTATTTACGAAATGGCTACTGAATATCATATGGCTACGGATCTTTCCCACCATGAGAGATATTAACTAGCTTAACAGAAAAAAATACCACGTGTTCATTGTCTCTTACCTTCCTAAGTGAAATGGATACAAATAAAATTCACATTTTCAGTACAGAGAAAGTATTTTGATAAACTACAGCTCATTTAAAAAGTTGTAACTAAATCCTCTCCAAATGAGAGATTTTATTTGAAAACAAAAGCTGCCTTTTTAATAATCCTAGAGATTCTCCTGAAGTTAGCTCTGGAGTGTTTGCTACTTTCCCAAAGTTTGCAACAGAGGCTGTGATTTACATGTTTACAGATGAGGAAACCTTTTTTAAAAAAAAAAATAAATAAATCTAGGAAAAAAAAACCCACCTGATTTTTTTTTCTTCACAAATACACAACAAAACAGAGAAATAAGCATCAGAGAAAACACCTTTTGCAATGTTTAAGCTACGGGAGAAGTAGTAGGGACATAATAACTATACCTACAGAAATCAGAGATGCAGTTCTGCTTCTGGGAAAGCCCACAAACTGTCGGCACGCGCTTCAGGAGCAGAGGCTGCATGGCTGGACGCGTTTTACGACTGCAGGGCAATGGAAATCACGGCAGAGACCGTGGGTGCTCACCAGGCAGTGGCACCACGCATGCTGTTTCATTACTGTACGCGTACTTGTCGCTCCCACCTCTCTCCACATCAGAACATTTAGCAGCTGTGCAAGAAGAGAAGGCTGCAACACGCCTTGATCCTCCTTTGGGATGTTCGGTGTTGTTACCATATTAGTAGTGCTGAGCTGAAGGAAGAGTTTTCTTCACCTTCAGTCTGCCCTATTTTGTACTCCAAGAAAGCATTTTCCATCCCACCTCCAGTGCTCCGAGGGCCCTGATGCCCCTGGGGTACAGCTTGGATGCACAGCAACATGGATGCATCCCAGCTGGCAGCAGCTGCGAGCTCGCATCTCTCCAACCTTCTAGTCACAGCATCAGAAACCTTAGGACAGATTAACTGTGCTGATCCCCAGGCAGGATTTGCAGTTGGTGTTGAATTCCACATTGCGCTCAGCTGGTGCCTAAGCTGCCCGCTTGGAAAGGAGTTTAGGGGGCATTTTCAGAAGTGGCTTAATCCAATATAAGAGCTGTACTGTCTCACCCTCCTTCCCCCCCATCTTCTCCCAGCCATAGAATCCTACCTTCTCCCGCATCAGCAACGCAGCAGCTCTCATGCTGCCATACGGTGGGTTACAAATGCATCTTCGCCTTTCAGGGGCAAGTGCCGAGGTTGTGGGTGTACGTTTTCAGACACATCTACTTTAAATGCAGCCGCAGCCCGCAAGCTGTAGTACTGACCGGATTATCAGAAATGCTCAGCACTAAAAAGCTCCTATGAATTCAGGTACCACGAATGAAGACTTCCGATTTAGTAGGAAGGCATGACACTTCCAAAAGAACTTTTTTTCTTCCCCCTTCTCCTTCTACAACTGAATTAAATCAGAGGCAGTAATCTCTGTATTCAGCCTCTTAAATATAAAGCAAGTTAAATGCTAAAAGTCCCAAAGTGCTTCATTACTGAAAATTAAATATATGGAGTCCCAGAAAAATTAAAAAAAAAAAACCTGTTACTGCTTACAATTTTGGTTGACAAATCCTCTAAAACAGAGGGAAACAGTAATACTTAATAAAACTTGATCCTTTTCCCTTACCATTCTGTCTCCTAATTCTTCCTGACTGATGATGAAAATACCCTTTTTTAATGAGAACAGCTTCAATGGAACACAAATGTTTCTAAGAGGACATTAGCAACTTATTTGCTTTATTACTATCTCTTTATATGTATCATGAAGAAATAATTATTTCTAGGCTGTTTCCTGCCAGATGCTGTTCTAGTACCTCTAATAGGACATATCTTAAAATAACTGCTTGGGAGAAAGAAACTAAATTTTTTATTCGTGTTTTCCCTTCTACTCCTTTTCTCTCTTCAAGTAGCTCTATTGATTTGGGCTCTGTCACAAATTCTGACCAGTTTATATTTTTTTTTCTCCATTATTTGTCATTGATGTAATTCCCAAAATCACCTTTGTGGAGGAAAAATGACTACAGAGGGCACCTGAGGTTCAAAAAAAGCCTGAGAGCACCTGTTCTAATGCCAGTGGAGGCAGGATGAAAATCCTCAGGCTGTGGTTTCGCACCGGCTTTAACCCAGCTCAAAACATCAGTCCCAGCATCCTCACCAACTCCTTCGCACCACCATCAAGACAGGGAGCCAGATCAGAGAACTACTGGCTACCAACCAGCCAAAAGACAGAAAGACAGATTGCTTTTTAGCTAGACAAGTTATTTTAGCCAGCTCGCCATGGCCACACAAAGCAAGACAGCAAGGAAGAAGGTGGGAGCACTACATTCAGCAGTAATACAGTTTTACGGTGCAGTAATCATGGTCTTAAAAAAATAATAAAAAAAAAAAACCAAAAAAAACAAAACAAAAAAAAAAAAAAAACCAAAAAACACACAGATGCTGGTTGTGGTGTGTCTGGTGCAGACTGATTCAGAGGCTGGCAGGACATAAACCAGCTTCAATACTGAAGCTTTTTACCACAAACATATCCTGAGTCCTGCCCTGCCTAATATACCTCATGAGCCCTTCAAACATGGGTTAAATGCTCCAGGTCAGGATTTTGCACAAGTGGATTCATTTCCACCATGAAAGTGCTGCTGGTATTGATCTGCAAGGGCATGCATCTATGAAACAGAATGATATTTTCATGTCATTCTATAAGAACCCTGGTTATCTCAAATTCCTCAAATCACCACCACTGGTCTGGTGCCAGGGAATGTTGCCACAAATTAATAAAAAATGAAATGCATGTACATACAGAATCATCTATTTATGAAAAATATGTTATTATTCATTTGATGACCTGGTACATTCCAGCAGAACTGGAGATTTTCAAGCTTGCAAACGTAAAGCAGACTGTGAAGTTATTGTTAGTAATAAGGTTAACTATCTTATACTTTGAAAGCACTCTGAAGCAATACCTGTACATGTTCTGGACTTCTGAGTCCTCCATCCTTCTGCATCTTTACTTACCATGGAGAAGAGCCAGCAGCACAAGATGATGAGGCAAGACAAAGCAGCACTCGACTAAAGTTTGTAACGCATTGAGCTCAGAAGTCCAGCTGAGTCCTTCATACTGTCACCTGCTTCTTCTACCAACCTCCAGTTAAGTTTTTTCCAAGGATGAAAACATATTGACAAACAATAATTATTTCCTTCAATGCTTCTTTATGCCATCAGATCATCCGTAGAGTGCTATGTCAGTTAACAGCAACGTGGATACAACATTCACAAAACCACACAGCTAATGTTGAATATCAACAACAGCAAGACCAGCAGCAGATCTCTGTCCTAGTTGAGGGTTAATTCAGTAGTAGAGTATTTTTCCTCAGGATATTTTTTCTTGAAAATAGAGATATGAAGATAATAATTAAAAAAATACCTACCTCACACTGTGCTTTCCATCCAGAAAAGCAGTCTTCCAAAACAAGACTGCTTAAGAGTGCTTCTTGAGCCTGCCTCCCTTACAATTCAGGGAATTCATACTATTTGAATGTTGTTTTTATATATATATATATATATATATGGATATATAGATATACATATCTCCAGGCTATGATCACATTAGTATTTTTAAATGCTAAAACTATGCTATTATTTAAAAAGAGCATTCAATAATTGATGGGAGTTTGGATGGTTTTCTAAAAAGGGGATCTCCAAGGCTTTTTATTTTTGCTGCTGTTATTTTTATTTCAAAGAAGCCATCACACTCTCAGTTTCTCTTGCACAAGAAAATGAAAATAGAATTATGACCAAAAACATGTCACGAACTGCAGTGGATAGTAACTGGTTTGCTTTGAAGTCCTTTCTATTGGCATAATATAAAAAGCATAAGAAAGTCTAAGAGATAGCCGTAGATGCACTAAGTTACAGCCCAGAAGGCAATGCTAGTCAATTCTGAAATAAATACCTACCACATTTTCTAATTCATGTGAAAACAAAGTATGTTTCAAATATTCTACCAATTTTACAATAATTGCATTTTTCATTCCCTCCAGTTAAGAACACAGCACGTAACATTAGCAAAGACAGACCTTTTCAGGTGTTCCGTACTTCACGCTACTCTCACTTGCTTGGGATGTGGCAAAAAACTTACTTGCAGAGCCTGATTTGCTCAGAACATGCCAAAACTGCTCACTACACTCAGATTCTCCAAAAAAGCTACATCTTGACTCTGAGGAGAGACCTACAAATGAAGACTGTACAAATTAACGCATATCAGACTCTTCCAAAATGGTGCGTTTTTTCTTCCAGTAAATGTCCTGTTTAAAGCGCATTGAAGTCAATGAAAAACACATATTGATTTCAGTGGATACCAGTACAGGTCCTCACAACAATATAAATATAAGTAACTTACCTTGGAGTCACACAGTACATGAAATATAAGGTCTTGGCGAAATAAAAAGAATATATTTGGGGAGAAAAGAAGCTATTGTCATTTAACCAGTTTCTTTTATCCTGGATTTTTTCCTAGTTTTTGGGGGGGTTAAGGGAGGGAGTTAATACTGACCTCCATAAGGCTATTTAATATCCTTTGGATTTTCACTGAGTAAGGAATTTTACTTATAGGGTTTTGCACCTCTGACTTTACGCTGTATTGCTCTATGTTTGTCAGACTATGAAGAGAAGCACCTCCCATTCTCCCCACTGAC
The DNA here is from genome assembly GCA_008658365.1 of Alca torda. Classification (NCBI taxonomy): domain Eukaryota; kingdom Metazoa; phylum Chordata; class Aves; order Charadriiformes; family Alcidae; genus Alca; species Alca torda. The sequence goes on from CM018079.1 coordinate 68,778,779, forward strand.
CTGCTGCAAACCTACTGCTACACAGATCTGCAGTTCTGTAATACCTCTATGACTTTGACCATCGTTGGTTTTATTTGTATCATCAGTAAACAGTATACTTCACCCAGGCTTCTCAACACTACAGTTGCCATTTTCCTAATCCATTAGTCAATGTTAGGATTAAATAAAACCAAGGGCAAATTTTTGCCAGCTGTCTGTATCGCAATTCACACCAGTGTTAGCCACACAACACAAACCTGTTTCAGCGCAGTCAAGCTCTACTGGCAAGTCCCAGGAAGACACGGAAAAACTCACCAAAATTTCTTTGCTCCTAAATCTTTTAGGTAAAGCAAAAGTTCTGGAGCCCAGTGTGCAAAGTCAATGATCTGCTCTGCTTTCTAAACAGATTTCTTGGAATCTTTTGGGATTTGGGGGGAAAAGTGTGCTACAGCAGAAACGGTGCTCCAGCTTCTCAAACTGAGAAAGATTCTCCTAGGAAATCTCCTGTAGCATTTATGGAAAAATGTCCCAGGTAGCCAATATGTGTCTCTTACACAACCTGTGTGGTCATTTCTGCCATTCTGGCCTTCCCTCCGCTTCCAATAGCACAAGGGAGATGGGAATGTTAGGCTCTGGATAAACTGGATAAACCTACACGGTATGCTCTGATGCTCTCACATGGCACACAGACACTGCACTCCAGCATAAGGTACGATGTGGCCAAATGACATACAGGAGACACACAAGAAAGTGGAAAGAGACAGAATTCTGCACATATTGAAAATCTAAGTTCATTCACTTTTCTGTAGAAATACTGGTTAAATCCTATTAAATACAGATACTTGGTTTCCCCAGTGTTTTGTAAGGTCCATCCTGAATGATGAAGATGATGAGATGCCAAAGGCTACACTTGAATACTCTGTAATCAGTAACTTTTAGCTCCTGTTAACAGAAAAGCTCCAGTCACGTTCCTTATTAAATTATTTACCCCTTTCATTCAATTATCATATGGTCTACTTGCCTGATTGCATGGTAATGTAGAGTGGGTGACTAAGCAGTTTACAAAATCTACTTTTTTTTTCCCTTAAAAGACATGTGGGAGAAGAAATGCACCACTGACATCCATTGGATGGAGACGAGTCCATTTTACAGGAGGAGAAACAGGCTCCAGTTCTACTGGTGAGCTCTAAGAGCTCAGGTCACCACGGGTCTAGGTTTGCCTCCTTCCCTGGCTTCATTATTTTCGCAATTGCAGTGAAACCTGTTAATAGTGGGCTGATAGAAATTTGACCTAGCTCACAGCTGACGATAAAATACACTTCAGTTCCTGCGAAGACAACCTTCCTGAACTGAGCTTTTAAACTGGTTTTCTCAAACGAGTGCGTTACCATTTGGGGCTGCATCACTGCAATCTGTGGGAGTTTTGCTGTTGGTAACAATGTCTCCGAGGAAACAGCAGTCTGTGGAGAGCTGTCTCTGTTTCCTGATAAGGTTTTTTGGCTTTCTATCCATTTTCCTTTCCTGTTCATAGAGATGACTATCTGAAGGGTTTGGTTAGTTTTAAATCACTATGGTACTGTCACAAAAAGATTGTTCGACAAAGCCAACAGAAAGAAAATAAAAGCAGACCCTGTAGAGTTCAAATCCACCCCTAATAAGCCATTTGGTCACTGAAATGACACCTGCAATATTCTCCCTTAGGATTTTAGTTAGCAGTGTTGAACATTTGGGCCACTATATTTAGCATATTCCTGCTTTTGTTTGTGCTTCTGAATTACACAGTATTCAGAACCTACCAGTATTACTGAGCATACTGCAGGCTCTCTACTGTTTCTGATGTCTCTACAAGGAGATTAAATACAATGAAGAACCAATGTTAACAATAAATTCCTATCTACATTGTCTGCAAGTACTTTGAAAAGCTAGTTATGGTAATTTCTTCATTGCTGTAACACAAAAAAGTAGCACAGTACAATAAATTACTCCTAGACTCATAATGACATTTTTTTTTTTATATCTCATTTTGAATGTAGGCATGCAAGTGTTGGAAGGTACTTCAGAAATACACTGACAGATTAAAAATAGATTTTTTTTTTTCCTGTGGGATCATTAAAATTTTCTTCCAAAATGGAGGTATGGAAACAAATATTTGGAATCTATTAATTTTTGCAATCGTTTTTCACTCCTTGTAAGTCTTTAAAATGAAACAGGAACTACAAATGAATCAAAGTAGCCCATTTAGATCAATCTTGGTCAAATAGCCTGAACCAGTGTTGATCCTACTGAACAGTGCACTGAAAAAGCTGATTATACAATCAGTATATGGGGACGGGTGGAACGAAGAGACAGCTGTTGCTAGTGAATCGTTTAAAGCTCTGCCTGAGAGAAAGCATCCTTGGTTTTCATCAAAGAGGAAAGCAAAGAATCATTTCAGTAACTTCTGGCACAAACACTAGGTTCTCAACACACAGAAGGCCATTGTTCTTCATACCAGAAATATTTTATCATTGTGCAATTATGATCAATAATTGCCAGAGGATTAGCTTTGTTTCTTCTTGCTTAACAAAATAAACAAACAATCTCTTGTAGGCTATCTTCTGTTCTGACAATCTGCAATAATGTGACCAAATTAGGGAAGAAACAGCTACAGCAACTAGAGATACATTCAAAGATGCAAACTACTGCAGTTAGACATCTTTATGGGGGCTCCATTTCCAGTTCTGTGCTATGGCACACGTAATGGTTTTCTGAGGAGGGTTGTATTCTCAGGCTTCTTCTAGATGTAAAAGGCGAAAAGGAAAGGACCATACCCAGCCTTGTGAGAGCATCACTTAAGTATAAAAAAGACTAAGGTAACTGTTTATAACACTCTATCATAACAAAGTCAAGTAAGACGTTCCCACATCCGATGCATTCTATCATTGACAGTCCAATGCTATATGTGAAATAGCAGCCTGGGATCCAGGCTACACAATGCAGTACACATCTCTTCCCGTCTCCCAGGTCCCATAAGTTAAAGGTCAGATTCTCCGCCATGAACTGGCTAGAAGGTTTGGAGAGACAGAAAGAGGCACAGAGATAGAGTCATAGTTTCACCATTCTGGGGTCTTTTTACTCTGATTCTCATCCCAACATAGTCTAAGGCAGTCTCATACATGTCCTCAATTATTCCATCTGCTCGTGGTCTCCATCAGTCACTTTATCATTACTTGGGCACTCAACCCTCACCTGATTTGTCCCCCAGCGTAAAACTTTGACCATGGGCTACTGATCTGCTATTGCAACCAACTGAAGCTAAGGATTACTCCACTCAAAGGAGATTCAACTACTTCCAGACTCTTTAAAGGCACAACCAGGTCACAGCTGAGAATGCGTGATCTGTTTTTTTATTTTTACTTGTCATTTTGATTGTACTTGTCACCTACTAAGAATTTACCTAGCCAGATGGATCTGTGCAAACATTTTTAGATTTATTGCCAGTGTATCTTCCACCTATTCTGGTCAAAAAAAAACATTTCTGATCAAGATTTCTATCAGGTTTAAACTGTTCAGTTCTTTAACAAAGTTGCCTGCTTGCATATTGCAAATTGAACCCCTAAGAAAAGCACGTATCTATGCCATAGTGCAAGAGAAACAAACAGACCATAAATAAACTGCGTGTTCCCCCCAGGCTCCACCTAGAAACTTTCTTTTCTTATTTATGTCACAGCTTTCCTTCACAAAAGGGTGTTTCTCATTCACTCAAAGATGTGCCATAGCCACACTTATCAAAGCACAGGAAAATTTGTTTTGCTTAACTTTGAAGCCACTTTTAAAACTGTGTTGAAAATTTAACCTGACTCAAACATTATATAAAACGAGGGGGTGGAGGGGAATACGTGTTCAAAGGAAATCAGAGGAGTGTAACTGAAAAATGGGGGGGGGGGGGGGGGGGGGGGGGCGCGGTGGTGAGAAGGGGAAGGGAAAATAACCCAAAACCCACAAACCCAAAGCATCCAAAGGAAAGAACAAAGAATTCGATTAAAAAGTTGAACATTGTGGGCCTGGTCCTCCTGTACCACAACGAATGTAAATTAGGAATAAATCCACTCAAGCTGGTCAGCAAGGTCAAAGAAGAACCATACACTTAAGATCACCTTACCAAACAAAAAACTCCAATTTTGAGAATTACATCAGATTTCAGATTTTACAAGGTTTACTCATTCTTATTTTGGAGTGAGAATTTCCCAGGTTGCAACGCAAAATAATGCTTAGTAAAAATATATGGAGCTCTACAACTCCTTTGCATAACTTTTCTGGAGTTGCACTCTCCCAGGCTGGACTCTCTTTTCTTTTTCCACGGTTCATTTTTTTTTTCCCCCCATTCTGCCAATTTTAATCTAGCAGGGAAAGTCCCTTTCTAGCAAGCACTGTCAAAATATTCAGGACATGGGCCTTGCACTCGGAGAATGCAATGCTGTGTCCAGACAGCAGTGCTGGGTCCCTCAGGGATTTGTAGTAACCAGGCACGTATTCTAGCAGTCAAGATGTGCTCCTCTGCACAGCTGTACACCTCTGCCTTTGATTTGTTTGGGGTCCGTGTTCCTCCCAAAGGCAAGTTCTGTCTAGCCAGAGTAGTCGTCTGAAGAGAGTGATGGTTCACTGCTAGCTGAAGGGAGGAAGACAAATCTGTTACCCATTACTCTGCCAGGAGTTAACTAATTATCCCCAGTAACTCCAGCCTTTACAACGGGAAAGTAGCACACAGCTTTTATAAATAAGAATTATTGAACTTTTTAAATAGTTTCAAAAGAAGAAACTCTGCATCAAATGTGAGTATAATTTAGGAACTACTACATAGCAGCAAAACTACATTAGACTTTCTGATTTTTCCATGGTATCCTTGGATAGATACACCACCCAGTAGACCATGTTAAATGCTCCGAAGGTAACAGGAAATAAAATGCGTGCATATTTGTCTATCTTACTCGTGCCAGAGTGGGAGGCGGGGGGAGCAGGTGGTGTGACAGCAGATGGCTTTGCAGATGCTCCTAATGTATTAGGTGTGGTGGTCTGAATCTGCTCCAGTCTAGATCCAAGCAAGCGCTGAATGGAAGGGGATCCAGCTGTGGCATGCTGGGATACAAATCCAGTTAAAATTGGGGTAGAAGGAGGAGCTGGAGGGGTGGCTCTTGCAGAAGATAATGTCTCTGATGCATTGATGCGTGTGAAAGGGTTGGGACTTGATGCAGAAAGGGAGTGGGGTGAAATGTCAGAAGACCCCTGAGCTACAGAGGGAGGCTGGATGGAGCTGTGCCTTGTGTCAATTCGGCTCCCACCATCAGTTTCGGACTGTACTGTGGCATTCGTTCTTTTCCTCACATTTGAATTGGCATCTGTACTCTGCAAAGTTAAAAAAAAACAACTAGTAGTCATTCTTAAAATAAACACTTAAACAGAAGCAATGGAAACCAAGTACTACCAGAACAATACTCACAAATATAACCAGTAGCTTGATCCTGAAGCACAAAGATACCACATACTCATGAGAATAGATTTAATAGCACATAAAGCAATAACCAAGAGTTCCTTTTACCTGTGGCTGGAACACCAGGGTGAACACATCTGATGCGTGACACTCCATGTAATGTGGTACCTATGTAAACTTAACACCACGAGGCTAAGGATTCTTGGCTTAGTCAGGGATTTTTTCCAGGTTTATGCTCAAACCAAAATTCTCTGATGTTTACCTATTTCTCCGATGATATAGAAACTTTCTAGATGCAACTTACCAGCCATGACGGTTTACTTCTGCTTTGTATCTCCAGGAAAGTAACTACCATATATTAGGAACTCTAGTCTGTCTTCTAAAGTAGGTGCTATTAAAATGTAGGTATTTACCAAACCAAGTTATCTCACTGGTGCTCTTTCAGAAATAAAGGCAGTGCTTTTTCACATTGACCACAGGCAATAAATTCTCCAGCTGCAACTGAACCAGTGAATAAATCAGTCTTTCATCAACTACTCCTTTCCACTAATTAACACAAAAGTGGTGAATTCTCCATCACTTGATGTCTTCAGGCAAGTCTGGATGTCTTTCTGAAAGATATACTTAAGCCAAATAGTACTTATTAGGCTGGCTGAGAAACTGAAATACAGATAAGGAAGTACAGATGAGAAATCCAGCAGAGTTTAATATTTTACTGACTTCTGGGAGTGGGACTCAGGCTCTGCCTTTCTTCTCTGCATTTAAGAGGATGCCTAACATCTCCTCAGCCTCCTTCTGGAAGGGTACCTGAAGAACAGACTTCTGAACCTCCAGCCCTGCACCTAAAATATAATATAAATCATATTATATTTTAGATATGTGAATATATTTTGTGCAAAGGCTCACTGCTTTCTAAAAGACAAAGATTTAATGGCAAATGAGGGTACATATACTCCACAACAACAATGCAGTTCTAAATACAGGCAGGACCAAACAATCACTTATTATATATCAAAAATCACATGTTTTGTACCTCTATGATGATACTGTTTCCAAGCATTGCCCTGCACCACACCTACTGTGCCTTTGGCTCCCCTTCCCTTCATCCCTACCAGAGAACCCTGCCAAAACTGACAGCACAAGGAAAAGGGAGAGAAAGTGGGCAGCGACCTCTCTTCCCTCCTTTGTCCAACAGCAATTCTCTCCAGCTAAGTGCCAGAGCAGTAACGGAGAACAACTCAGGTGTTATTGAAGGTACTAGTACCTTAAGTAGTGAGAAGAGTGACAACCACGTCTTGTCTGCTGCACCAGTTGTGCTTAGCTGTTTTGCTCAAGGAAACAGAGAAATGGGAGCTGAAAAATAAAATCTAAAAAAATAATAAATAAAAAAATATTAAAAAAAAATCAAACCACTTGACATCTCCAGTACTCCCATCATGGCCAGAATGCTGGTCCCAAATCCTGTTAATTGCAGTACAAATCAGTCACTGGCAATACTGCTGGCTTGAATTTATCTGAAGCTGTCAAGATATACGCCAGTTCATGCCTGATGTATTTGCCAGCTCATGGTTGATATATCAAAGAATCTCTCTTAGGTTTTATAGTGTTCCTTCCTGCATAGAAGCATGTCAATCCCTTTTATTTATTCTTCTGCATCTACAATCCAAAGATGCAGAGGACTGGAATAAATACCAGAGGAAACTGGTATTTCCTGAAAGAAACGCTAATTTTACTGTTTGAAAGAGAAGCCTGAGTCACTCTTTGGGATGTGCAGAAGTACACACAGGTGTGCGATTTGGATACTTTCACACTAAGGTTGTTAATAACCCAGGAATAGTAAAGCAGATTTCAAGACTGGTAAATTGAAATTACAAAATACAATCAGGACAGGAGTGCATTTACTACAGACTTGGTAATAATACCTGACGGAGTACCCCATGTCACTAGAAGGCTTGCAAACCTAAGCAGATGCAAGTCATCAAAGTTCACTGTCCAAAACAATAGCTCTGTTCTATGGAGAAGCTGGCACTATGAGTCATTGAGAAGAGTTGAGTTTTACCTTCTACGTGCAGATCCTGGGACAACCTGGCTTTGCTCAAGTAAGATTCTCCCATTATAAAGCTCTCAAGTGGTGCGTGGGGAGCAAAAGCCCACGGGCTGGGGCAGGGGTTGCAAAGTAGATCTGCAGGGGAACCAAGACGTGTCTTGCTTCCCTCCTGCTCCCTGCCTACACTAGACCAGTAGCTCAGAGGTGGTGCTGCTGGAGAACAGAACTACCACAGCTTCAATCACTCCAAGCGCAACCATAACAGAATAGTCCCAAGAGCAGAAAAGAGAATTAAGTGCAATTCACAGAGGCTCCATTTAACTCTCCTGCTCACTTATACTGTCACCTGTTTTCAATGGCCACCTTACTGTCCTTCCCTTCTGTGCATCATCAACCACAGACACTGGTAAAACAGGCAGGTAACAACCATGCTCCTTCTCACATTCCAGTCATCTCCATTTCTTTTGGGGCAACTTCTTTCCATCAACACATTTGCATAATACCTCCTCTTCTACCCACTTTGTCTCTCACCTAAGTGACCAAATAAGATCGGCTGCTATTTAATCAGTGGGACACTACTCATGTCCCATTACAGTGATTATTCTAGAATAAAGTTCTCAAGTTGTGCCAGGGGAGGTTTAGACTAGATATTAAGAAAAAAAATTCAGATATTAGGAAAAATTTTACACTGAAAGGATTATCAAGCATTGGAACAGGCTGCCCAGGGAAGTGGTGGAATCGTCATCCCTGGAGGTATTTAAAAGACAGGAAGACATAGCGCTTAGCGATATGGTTTATTGATGGGTTTTGTCAGTGTTAGGTTGGCGGTTGGACTCGATGATCTGAGAGGACCCTTCCAACCCAGGCAATCCTATGATTCTATGAAAATTATCTATTATACTATTTCAAATGGTCAAAACGTGTAACTGTTTAAAAGTCTACTGAGCATTCTCTTTCTTGCCACTGATACACAAAACTTCCAATAATTCAGGAACCTTAAGTTTAGAGAGAAACCCAGTTTCCTCATAAGCATTACAATGTACGCTTAAAGGCCAAATAGATAACATCGTACGACATCACAACATAGCACTGCATAACAATCCCCCAAAATACAGGTACATTTTTTGTTAATTCTCTGGAAAGCACCTTCCAAGTGCTCAGAGAAGGGAAGTTAGAAACGGCATTTCTAACGTGCTCCACAGATAACATATAACAGAAAACTGGTTGTTCTTGCATGATGTCATTGTAATAGTATTTGTGTTCTTGAGTTGAATCGTGTCCTTGAAACGTACTGAAACAAACACATTCCACGGACAGAGATGTTACATTACACACAGAAAAGCCAGGGCTTTGGCCACCACTGGAGCAGTCTGTTAACCACTAATATTCTAACAGTGCTGAGAGCAACTTAAATACTGGAGACAGAAAGTCTCCTGGGTCAGTGCTTAGCTCCAATACCTTACGCACCTCAGAAGCCCTAAGGGGAAGACGTGCTGACTCCTGTCCCCAGTAGGTTTTGCAGAATGAGCGTGCCCCAGCAAAACAAGAGGCGGGCAAGCCTGCCTCATTGCTCCCTTTTTTAACAGCACAGCTGTATCACACTGAGTGGTGAGCACCCAGCTCCGTGCCCTATCAAAGCTGAGCAGAATGAACACTCATTGCCAGGGTGGCCTCACCAACACATTGCCCACAGCCTCCACTCAAATATCCTTTTCTTGCCCTTGCCTTACTCAAGACTATATCATGGCAACAGCTCATTTGCCTCCTTCAAAGCACTCAGGTGTGTCTCCTTTTTGGTTTCTCCAGTTGAAGTTTCTCACAAAAATTCTTATTATTGGTTACATATCATCATATAGGGACCACCTGGTTATATGATTCCTATATATTACTCTATTCAATGTTACAAAGATAATCCATTTCTTCTTATATTAGCCTACTCCTCCTCTGTACTGATGATATCTCACAACCTTACATCACCTGAAGACTAGTGCCAAGGTCACTAATAACAATATTTTAAAAGGCTGATTCCACTGCCAAGCCTTAACAGACCAAATTCTGTTGACATCAGCAGAAGTCAGGCTAACCACTACATTGCAAAACACAGTAAATTGCGACATTTGGTTTGTACTAAGCAAAACATTCCACAGACATTCCAGCTATGGTGCATACCCCTAGTAAAAGGGTATTGTGATAATGACAATCTGACCAAAAAAATTATATACATATGTAAAGCACTTGCTGTCTCCCAAAATTATTTTACTTCATCTTTTTAAAAATAACAGCAAGAAACACAAACCTACTGCCTATCAGTAGCTTTTACTTTGGAGGCATGGAAACAAGAAATAAAATATGAAAAATCAAATGAAAACTAAAGTAAACACAACCCAAGAAATGAAAGCATTATCCAAGTAAAGCCTCCTTTCTGAGGGCAAGTCAGGAAACCACTCAATTATCCTGAGCCAACAGAGGGATGCTGTGCTACTCCAGATGGGGCTCCACAGGAAATACTGAGTCCACATTTTTTACATTCTCACTCTAGATTGAGAAAGGACCTGATTTTGTGGAGATATTTCAGTGATATTTTTTGGGAGACATTTAAAATGGTGTAGCTCAGGAACACAAAATGTGAGCCTGGAAGCTACCATAAAATGCAGTATACTACAGTGTGCAATGCCAGCCTTGATGCATTTAATAAAGATCGACTTTCTATAAACACAACAGCTTGCTGCTTATGTAAATGTCACCTCACCCTTCCTTTGAAACAGCCCATCATTCTGACTTGGTCCAACCAACTCCACACTTCACAAGCACCACCAAACCAGAAGCTCTAAGTACTTTGCTTTGCTATATCCTCCCTTCAAGAGGAAACCTGCTTGCTGTTGATCCTGTCAGGAGCATTCAGCCTCTGAACCTTAACTGGCAGAGACCCTATGGATGAAAGTTTCAAAATCCTGGGTGATCCAAGAGCAAAATTCCTGTCCATGCAAGTTTCTCAAGACAAATATTTTTGTTATAATCGTAGGATATCTTCATTAGACAAAGCTCTATGGCTGGCTGGGATACATTAATGCCAAGAATCTAGAGCACTTATTTCCTATTTGATTTTTACAGCCAAGATTGGCAACAGTGAAAGCTAAGCTTCAGCCTCCGTAGCCTCACCAAGACTTTGATTTAGGGACACTAAAAGGTACAACATGCCAGAGGTAGATAGGTGATTGCACTAACAAAGCCAAGGAATTGACCAAACATAGGGAAACGCAGATTCCATTCTTTTTCACTCCTTCTTTCTGTCCAAATGAATATTTTATTAGTCCATACGAAAGTTTAAAAAAAAAAAAGGGGGGGGGAAATAAAAGGCTCAGTACAAGAGATTTAGAGAGCTCCATCCTATGCATTTGCATACTTTCTGGAGAATCAGAGGGCCAGAGGATAGACAGGAGGTTCTAATTCTGTCAGACAGGGAAATAATCGAATCTGTTCACATCTTCCATCTCCTGGAGAACTGTTCCAGTCATTAAGTATAGGACACCACTCTCCCTCCCTATTTGTTGAAAGCAGCTGGAGCAGGTTGGTTGTAAATAGCAGCTCCTGAAGGCCAAGCTTACACATCCCAAGTCCTCTCACATAGTGTTCCATCTGGGTGGAATTCAGCATTCTGGATTTCAGGTTTCAGCATCACTCCCTTAGAGACCTGGGTCTCGTCAGACAGCGGATCTGTACGTAGGACTGAAATCCCACCAGGTCTGTGGACAACGTCCTACAACATCCAAGTTCTTTAGGCAACTACTTTGTGTACTAAAACTAAAGAAACAAGCAAGAACCTCACTTCAGTTTACAACCAAGAGGTGCAGTCAGGTGATTTACAGCTCAGAGCAGAGCATGTCAGATCTTTGCAAGGATGTAGCCTTCTGAGGTATCAGTGCAAAAGCATGTCACAGAAGTGACTGGTAATTCCTAGCACTTCAGCTAAGAACTGTTTTAGTTCTGGTGTTTGGTTGTTCTGCCCACCCTGGATAATAATAATAGGCACATATTCTAATTGGTGGACTTAGTAGTGTTAGGTTGGACCGGATCTTAAGGGTCTTTTCCAATCTAAATGATTCTGTGATTCTAGTCTATGTGAGGTGATAATAGACTTCCACTAAATTTGATACTAAACCCATTAAAAAGGCACCAAGTCTGGAATAAAATAACCTAGCCCCTCTATTCAATAGAGGATAGCTGTGTTCCCTGTAGCTTTGAGAGTCAAGGTGGAAACTATTTTATCATGAACAATAAAACAGCATGCAGTATGCAAAAAGCTTTTGAAATATTTACCATATGAAAAAGCACAAGAGATCTTGCTATAATTTTAAGCATCACATGCTATTTTGCACAGGTTTTATGTTTAGAAGAACTGAAGTGGGGAAAGATACATTCAGTACGAACCCTTCCTATGTAAGAAGTCCCGATTTAAGATGCCCTTTTGCTAGTCCCAGAGGAGAAAGTCCATTTTACTTGGCATGAAGATAGGATAACTAAACCAACCTCCTTGCAGGCATGTGTAAAATGTGGTAATTAATGCTGTATCCTTCCCTTGACAACTGGATTCACATGCAATTGACCATGAATAATACAATGAATGATGCTGTTAGGACACTTCAGGATAAATTATACAATTTATTGTTAAATACTGTGGCAGATTTGTGGAGCAACTTTGGTGGTCAGCTTCTATGACAGAATGTATAAAACGAAACAAAAACAACCAACAACAAATCTAACGCAAAAAAAACCCAGTTTGCACATCATTTGCTTTTCCTTTTAAGCTTAACTTTGATGGATACTGCTGTTTACTACCGCACTAAAATGATGCGCAAATATGAGTCAATCTAAGCTGTTCAATATTTAACGAGGTTTGCACACTATAAACAGCTGCTCACATAATGTGGAAATTCTGAAACTTTCTCTGAGCCTACATAAGCCTCGACTTAAGCCAAAAAGATAAAGCACTGGATTGTTTTGTATGTATTACCAGTTTTTAACAAGCAAGCCAATTTTGCACTTCAATGAAGTCAAGATTGCAAATTTAGCATGAACTGAAGTAGCGTGAAGCAGTTGAGCTGAGATTCATGGGAAGGGGATCATCAGCACAGCCATATACAATACCGAACTGACAAACTTAGTCATCTCGTTACAAAACAAAGAGAGCTGGTAACAACCACAGTGCATATTCCCTATGATAGGGCCAACCTAGAATCTGTAAAACAAACAACAACATCATTTAAAAGTCACACGCCAAGTCCTGGGGAGAATGCGGCAATGATAAAAGTGAGTACCAAGGCATCAGGCAACTTTATCCTGAGGACTGTATTTAAGAACGTAAGCACCGAGAACACTGCAATCTGTGAGAAATTCTGGTGTTGGTATGGCATCGTAAGGAGTTAGCTTCTTCATACAACTCAAGAGCATCTTCCTGTAGCCTGTTAGTGCTCTCCACAGCAGCTTCAACTCTGTCTCTGCAGTTTTAAATTGCTTCATAGTTTGTATGATGGATACATTCTGTTGGGATGTAAATCCAAAGTAAGCAGTTCCTACTGCCTGAGCTAACAGAGAACCAGGAGTTCTATGCATTAAAACTAGGGTCATGCATTTGCAATGTAACTCAGAGCTGTTCTTCTAATCTGCCTCAACACTCCTTGAAAATAGTTCAGCAGTCCTGGGGTTGGATACATTGACACTTCAGAAGACCTGTGTCAGCCTCATCCTATGACAGACCTTCACAGCAGCATTGTGCAAGGTCCCAGGGCTGCTTTTGTACCATGTATTTACTGGAATAGATTGTCTGTCAATGCAGGCCAGTGCATTTCCTGGATCCTTAGCAGATCTTTCACACAGGATTTCACTAAAGTGGTAGCTCTCTCTGGGATGGAGGCAGTACAATATTTAAAGCAGTAGCTTCTGCTTTCTCAGGGATAAATTCACAGCAGAATTTACAAGTCACAACACCACCATCTGGTACCAGTCCTAGCGGAAAGAGCTAACGCTTCGACATCCAGCAAGCAGCTGCCAAAGCTGGAGAGAAACGCCCTGGGTAGGATCAGAGACTAAATAACATGCCTTTGCAGAAGCAGCCATCCAACTCTGCCCAGCGCGCTCAGCTCCGAGCTCTTCTCTGAAGCTAGATAGCGAAGTCATACTGAAAAGACCCACAGAAAAAGGACTCTGTCCTCCTCTACACTAACCCAGAGACCAGGATGGGAGCCCAGGTTTGGTGATAGGAGACCTCTTCTCAAATCTGCCCTGACTGCCGCAGGGATATCAACACAGGCTTCCCACATCTCAAGTGCTTCCCCACAAGGCCACTGCATATTCTAAGACAAGTAGTCCTCATTCCTTGTTATAGATGTTGCATTCTGCTCAGTTCAATCGCACCCTGCTGTTGAAGTGCATGCAAAGATGAGCTGGCTCCAGAATCAATTCCTCTCCCCCCTGGCCCCATATAAATTATTTAACATAACAAGAGCAGCTTCAATAGGAACTTCACATCCTGCGGACTACCTAGCAGACTGGTTACTAACAGAATTCTGCAAGAGAGAAGGGGCAGGACTCCAGACTGCTCAGACTCCCACGTGGGGTTTGTGGGAGGCTCTAATACACATGCTGCCCATTCAGATGAAACGGAATAGGCATTTTTCCACCTAAGATGCACTTTGGAAGCAGCAAGTCAGTTCAGTACATATCTACCCAAGGAAATTCAGTAATTAAGACTTTTAGGTGTCTAATCACCATTTTGGATACTTAATCTCCCTAAGTTTAAAAAAAAATTAAAAAAAAATACAAAACCACAAAAAACAACAACAAAAAAACCAACCTGAAAAGGGTGCCACAATCAAAGCAGTTTTAAAATTTCACAGAAGAATTTTAATTGTTTATTAGAATAATCAAGCATATAACAAAGAAGTGTTACTATAATGAAATGAAAAGTGAACAGTAAATAAACATCTTTATGCCTCGCTGTTAATTTTGCAAGACTAAGATTAGAGCCTTCCATGACAGCACTATTACACTTCAACAAGACGCAGGTGAATTAATATATGGGAAGGTCAGTGATGTGGTATATCAAAGCATGGGTTTCTCAAACTGGGAGATCTCAATTAATTCAAACAAAAACTCATGCAAAAATTGGAAGGCTTAAAGCAACCAAAGTCTGGCATTACTTACTGTTTAGCTGCAACATGAAAATTGTTTGTGTGGTAATTTAGTAATATTTTCCCATTCAGCTCTACCATAGTGGTTTTTATCCTTACCATTCCTTCCTAAGAAAACAGTCTGTTCTTCTGGGAGGACATTATATAGCCTGCCAAATTCACACCATTTGACATTTACCAGGGAAGCAGCATGTTGTCATCAGTGTAAATAATGCTGCTTGTCCCAAATCCCACTGAGTCACCATATTGCCGTGCTGCTAGCAAATGCACAACTTGGAGGAGAAATCTACCATGTTTTACTATTATGTTGTAGAGCCAGTCAATCAAAATTTTACTGGAATGGTACTAAGAGATTTTGTTTTGCCTTACAGAGCCCTGGAATATGACCAAGTAAAAGCTCCACCTGCCACAAAATACAATTAATACTATTCCCTAGCTTTAGCAGTGCAAAGAGCAATCCAGATTATTTGGAGAGGAAAAATTGAGGAGAGATAAGCTATAAGAGCCAGTCCACCATCCACGCTACTCATTTTGTGATCTGAATCATATGATGGGAGGGCAGGAGAGGTAAGAAGAGCACTCCATCTTATGTTCCACCATTAGACAGGCCTAGAAGCGCACAGTGTGGAAGAAAAGTTAATTCAAGTTAAGAGACAAAAATTACAAGAACCTTTTTTCAAAAAATGGATGCCAGATTCATGCCAAATAAACCCATCCACCTGTATGATGCTTAAGAACCATATACATGCATAAATATATGTATGTATTTGTAAGTACAAACATATATGGTTCTTAAGCACTGGTGTGCACAATTCTTAAAGATTTTATTTATATCATGACAAAAATGAAAGAACTGAAAACATAGCTACATGGGGGGGGGGAAATAAATCTATTAGGATAGGTCATGCGTTAACCAATTGTGGAGGTGCTCTATATAACATCTATGAAAGGAAGAAGAACAGCTGATTAGGGACCAAAGCCCTTCATTATTTTCTGTATCTTTCAATTTTCGGTGACCTTAAAGCTTTAGTTAAATTTGCTTCAGTAGTTTGCTGAAAATGCCTTGAACACGCATTTCCTTGTAGATTTTCCCAAGCCTCTCAACATTTATTTCTTTTGACTCCAATTTTTCCAGTGTAAAAATGAAGTCAGCTAGAAACCTCACACACAGCTGTAAAACTCAGTTGCAATTTGGTGTCATTGGGCTCACCGGTATTGAAAACTCTTTGTGGAAGGGAAATAAAACTGAAATGCAGAAAAAAGTTTAGGCAGAAAATATGAAGAGCCTTGTGTTCAGAGGCATCGTTTCATACTAATCATGATAGGGAAATCCATAAACTCCCTGACAATTTGCATTATAAGGGATGCCAAACAATCTGAATATCTTACCCCTGACACCATACAGGTTTGTTCTGACTTGATGTTTCTAAAATGCTACCACTTATTTTTTGAGTACTTAACATTTGCCTTTACAGAAAGGAAAAAAAAAATTGCACTTAGATCAATATAAGATCTATCTCAATGCCTGCAACTGATATGAGCATGATAATAACCTTTATTATTTAACAGGAACACGTATTGTTTACTCTAATGATGAAACCATAAGGAATATGGTATTTTGGAGCATGGTGGGGTTTTTTCCAGTAGATAAGCACAATGACAGAGAAAGGCATATTTTGAGAATTAAAAACAATGGAGTTTAGTATTTTCTAGAATAACCACTTGAAAAGATTGACGTTACTGAGCTATGCTTTGGTTTCCAAAATAAAAGCCTTATCCTAATACCATTTAGATTAAGTCTTCCAGTGAATACAGTTAACACTGTCAGATATTTGGGCATCAGATGAATAACAGCCGAGCATATCCCTCATATTCCCTTCCCTACTATCATGGCAAGTCATTAAAACAGTTACAGAAATTGAGAAGTTACAGAAAGTGAGAAACGGAGAAGTGAACAATTACCGCATTTCCTAGTAAGGGGAGGAGGAGATAGCACTCCATCAAGATTGTTCGTTTAGTTATAAATCAGGTGTTGAAATTAAACTCCTGCTTTTTTGTGCATATTAAAAAACCAAAAAACAAAACCAAACCAAAACCACCACAAACTAATAAACCCCCCCCCAAAAAAAAAAAACATTTCCACTATCAATAAGTAAAAAACTCATTCCCCAACTTTGAATTCCAACACTTTTGTTCATTTTATCAACACCCAGCCATTTTTTAACTTCATTATAACTGAATTCTGAAATTCAGTGGAGTTTACATCACGGTTAATTTGGGTCAGAATCTAGCCCCAAACTTAATACTATGTTGCGTACTTCCACTAATTACTCTTCTCACTTTGCAGTAGACAAATGTTTCTATTACCAGTGTAAATTTATTCCACAACTCAACCATGTTAAAGGTAGAGCAGTATCAGGTTCTTGGAAAGAGACCAAATTTTTTAATTTAGCACTTGGTGCTATTTAGAAAGACATATTATGTGAAATATTAAGAAAACCATTTTAAATTATACACCCCACATTTATGCGCCAATCGTATTGTTTGAGCATATATTTAGCTTTATACATTGCAAGTAGTGCCAGTTGCTGGGTAGGACTATTTAAGTCTAGCGAACCAAGTGAAAAACAAAAAACAAACAAAAACAACAACGAAACCCCAAACAAAACCAAAGAAGTAATAAAAAAATTTTAAAAAAGGAGGGGGGGAACCCACAAAACATCGTACCTGAGCTTCACAACTAATAAAATATTGTAAGAACCATTTTGGATCTATTCTATCTTCCAGTATCCAAACATTCAAAGTTCCCACTAAGTCACTGCCGCCTAACACCAGGTAGTCATTCTCTCCTGTATTTCAAATAGTGTTCAGTACGAAATATGTCAGTTGTTTATGACCTGCATCCACTCTCATCCCACTTAACCATGATGCCAGCATATTATGACTGTAAATCACCGACAGCAGAAATGTTGACTAATGAAATTAAGAGCGACAGAAAATTGTTGACCTGTCACAGAAACTATTCACGTGGCACAGCAGCCTCCCTTTGTATGGCCCTGTCCTTATATTTGCATGAACTCCATGCATTTCTTGAGCCCAAAGTCCTTCATTAGGATTGGAGTTTTAAATGCCACTGCCCTAAAAAAACCCGAACCATAACACCCTAGGCAGTGTAGAAGTAGTGAAGCAGCAAAAAATGATTATTATATTTAAAAACTGAAATGCTGTTCCAACTACAGGACTATTCAAGTCACACTGAGGAAGTAGACTATGCATCCACACGAGTTCCGTAGACAGACCATGACCTTGTGGTCCAAGTAGCGCCATTAAGATCTGTCTGCTCTTCAGATAACTCCCTCCACGTATGTGAAAAATGGGGTTTACTCCACTTCTCTATTTACAGGGAGAGGGGAAGCTATTCTCCTACTAATCCAGTGTGGTAAGTGCATTTCCCAGTACCTTCCAGTACTGCTCCAGAGATGGTACATTTTATGCACCCCTCGTCATTACAGAATATGTCTACATATTCAAAAAGAAGCTTTGGTTCAAAGGTTAAAATTTCCACTTTCACTTGCAGTCTAGGCCTTAGACACAAGACACACACAAACACACAAACACACAAACACACAAACACACAAACACACAAACCAAAACAGAGAATTATCCAGCCTATGGCCTCTGGATTGTATCCAGCCCATCAGAACAATTCATACAGCCCAATCTTTCCTCTGGAAGTCATGAGACAGGACACAGAGTTGGGCAGAGAGATGAGTTGCTCCAGATGTTTTTTAACCAAATACTCCCAAAGGATCCCTGCCCTCCCCCCACCCCCATCATGTAACTTGAGCTGCGTCCATCATATGACTAAGAGACAAGTGCTCCCCATCACAGAAAATACATCTTAATCTCATGAAAGCACATACAAAGGTTGTCCACATGACCGTGTTTCTTGTAAACTTGTCAGGTACACATCACTCACGTATCACCCCACCGTGGATCCTCCCGGTGAGGAGAGAAGTGTGCATCTCCATGGCATTGAAGAGTTTGACCCTTGAGTTCCTCCATTAGATGCTATGGGGCTTAAGACAATGTGACACTTAAGTGGCTTCAGAAAAGAAGAAGAAAGTTCAAGAGCTACCATCTACTTGTGACCGAGTTTGAAGAAATTATTCCATTCAAAAGGTTTGTTTGAGCCTGACCTGTTTTTTCAAGTTTAACACTCTTAACAAAGAGCTGAGGTTGAAGCTAGCAGTGTTTAGAAGCCTATTTTTGAAGACTATTTTTCAGTAGCATTCTTCATCTCCAAAATTGGGTAGGTCTTTAAAAATAAACTTCATAGGAATACAGTGAAAAGGAAATAGTGCAGAAGCACAAAAATAGACTCAGGAGTCCAATAACAAACTATAAATCATTCATTTCCATCACACACTGACTTGCAACAACACTTCTGCTTTTACTGAAGAAATTTCAGAACATTTTGGGACAGGTTCATTCATTCTAACATGAAAGCATTTTAACTTGCTCCCAAGACCAGGGTATCACAGGCGACCATGGTGTCAGTCATCTGTCTTGCCTTAGACAGATTCCAGTACTATCTTGCTGTGGCTTACAGAAGGGATGAGTGAGGTTGTCCAAGTCCCTTGAAAACTCAAGGTAGATCTCAAACAAACTTGGGTCCTGCTCATGGGATGCCTACTGCAGAACCGCACTCCTCCCTATGGAAACACATTAGATTTTTATCAGAAAGTTACAGGCAACAAGAAGAAAGAGTTGAAATGGGGCAGGGAGAGGGAGGAAGGTAAAAAGAAGTTGAATAACACCATGGCTAAAACCAAATCAAGTGATAAAGGAGCACACGCTGCATCTGCAGGCACTGCAAAGGCTGTCTGCTCGGCCCTGCCACCCCCAGCCCAGGAAATTAGCTTGAAACAAGGTATTTTTTTGTTGGAATTAACACAGTTCAGATTACTTGGCTAGCCTTCGAAATTCATTTAATGCTTACTGTAATCAATACATTGATCAGTCAGTCACACCCACCATGTGGCTCCAAAAACCTAAATATAATTGCACAAGAGAATTACTTAGAAAACCATATAGTCCATGTTTGCTACAGTAAAGAGGTACCGATTGTGGTGAAGGAATACGTAATATGAATTAATACATTCCAAATCATTTGATCATAATGATAGGAGTTGCCTTTGATCCAAGACAACTGGAAAAGTGTTTTTGACTGAAAAGAAAAAAAATAATCCAGCACCAAGAATTCTAATTAGCATGAGTAATACATAAACTGATTCAATATAGAAAACCCACTTTATGATCAGAAATTGGTCACACGTACATGTCAAAAAAGGACTTTGAATTACATACCTTTATTTTACCAAATTTTACTATTAATTTGCTTCATCTCTAGTAGTATCAGAGAGTAAAATCCCCATGTTCTATAGGAAATCCAGTTTCATAGCCCAACTTGCTCCCTACTAGAACCCTCTAGGACATTCCCAACACATTACTGGAGAAAAAACAAATTTAAAAAAAAATAAAATCAAATGCACATAACCATCCAGTGAATAACGCATAATCAACAGCCCATAAAATGAAACCCTCATTTAAAAGTATAATATCGAGTTGTTTGTTTCCCTTAACAGCCTCAATTTCTCTGTATTTTTCCTGTTTTCAGGGGACCTATACAGATGGGACCTCAACTATGAAAAGCCAACTCTGCCAGCTCCATGCCATTTCAAGGCAGGCAAAAGGACTGGGCTAATAGCCATAAGAGAGGGATCTCCCCTCCAATTACTAGAAGATCCAAAGCAGGTTGCAAAAGGTGAGATACACACCAGAAAGAACCATAGGGTTTAGGCATTTGGGCATCTTCTTTCCCAATTTATGCACACTTCCTCCCTGAGCTAAGTGAAAATTTTTAATTTTGGGACACTGGCAAATTTACCAGATTAGGCAAAGCCTGTTTGAAAAAAGTTTCAAGTTTAAAATTAAAACTTTTCCTTGAGCTCTGGCAATTGTATTGCTAACAACAGAATTTCTAGTACAATAGTGGCAATGTAGTAATGACTTTTTTTAAACACTAGCTGGGTTAAGAAATCAAAGCCTATCACTTAGCTATGGAGATAAAATGTTTAGTCTTTATGTTGAGAAACAGTGCATACAGATTACATGCTACAGTCAGGCTATTCTGTGCACCACAAACTCAGGGAAGCTGAAATCCTCTCTGGTAAATCAGCACCGATTAGACAGTATATGTGCAGAAAAAAAGTCAGCTTCATAATAAGGCATAAGAAAATTCTAGATTAGTTGTTTATAAGCAAAATTAAAAATTTTAAGCAGAGGACTATATTACACGTCAGGTTGGAAAGCAGAGTCTAACAGATATATTAGCTTCTAATGAATTAGAACAGCTGTATTAGCTTCTGTTCTGCGCAGCAGGAGACTAGAACAGAAACCATCCTCTAGTCATGGAAAGGACTCCACCACAGCTACGCCTTTATAACAGCGCCTGCGGGCTCACCCTGTACGCCTGTCCTGGAAGAGCAAAGACTCAAATCTTAGCATAGGCATAACTGGAGAACAAGCCATAAAAAAATATAATGGTTCAAGGTACAATCAACATTATCATTCACTTATGTACTCATAACATTAACGTGTAACCCTTCAAAAAAGCAGATTGCTCCCTTGAGTGCTCTCAAGATCCCCAAACCCGTAAGCACACTACCACATTTATCACAGAGGTATTAATTAAGCAGTGGAATAGAACCATGTGTTCTGTTGACTCTGTTAAAAAAAAAACAAAAAAACAAACCAAACACAAACACCAAAACCCACAAACACCAAAAAACGAAAAAAGGGAAAGAGAAGTTTCTCCAAAACACGTTTGTAAATAGCTAAGCATGATACAAGACTGACTTACAGCAATTCTGACCGTGATTCAAAACAGTTTTGTTAAGCCTCCATCATTGCTACCTGAGAAAACTACTATTTTTACTTTTGTTTTAATCAAGTCTTATAAATAAACCCAAGATGAAACTGTTACGTAATTTATTTTCCTTTGGACCCAAGTAAAACCCGACTATCACCAGAAGCAGTATTTATTAACACTCCTCAGGAGTGCCTAAGATACTCTACTAAACTGCATGCTGTACTATCAAGAACAAAGTAACGTACTCTATGTACAAAGTGAACTACGTGCTACTATGAACAAACTTCTTCTTGTTCCCATCTCTTACTAGCAGCCACTGGAGTGATGAGTTACAAAACCTTTTGGAGCACACCTATCCTTTTAAGCAGAAATGGGAGCTAACTGAACAACACAGCCAGGAGACTGAAAACAGTAATGATCTTCGGTGAGAAAGCAAAGAAGAGGGAGAAGAATGGAAGTGGGTGGACAGCAGCTGAGCAGCGATAGCAAATGGAAGGGGTGGGAAGGCAAAAAAGAGCAGATAAATAGGGAGGGTGACAAATGGGATGCGAAAAGAGACAGAAGACAAAATTACCAAGAGTTAGTCTACAACAGCAGTTCTTAAATCATGGCTCAGCCAAAGGAAATTACAAAGTCAGCCTGACAGGAAGATTAAATTACACTGCTTCTGTCAGCATCTTACTTCTTGAGTGGTGTTGCCAAGAGTAAGCCATGGCTGGGAATTACTGTCTGACCGCACGGCCGACGCAAGTCCTGTAACGACCTTGTTAGCCAGGTGTCTCGTGAATAGGAGTGATGCAGCAGAGATTAGGCATATGGGAATGGGAAAAGGGAAGAAAGGAGAATCACCAGTGAGCTCAACTGGAAATGAGGTCGAGCCTTTATTAACTGGTCCACGCACTAAGGCAAGTCACACTTAACCCGAAGCACTATGAAAGATTGAAAGCGTTTTGTTAAAGAGCCCCAAAACCTGCTCAGGAGTTGAGGTGAGCTCCTGTGCAAAGATAAGCAAGTTACATAAAAATGAAATCTTTGGTGGACACAAAGGTTTCATCCAGCATTCTTAAAAAACACCTGAAATTGTATCTGATGAAGAAATAGAACTCTAGATAGGTGATACACACAATGAAAGGAGAACTGTGGTGTCTAGGGAAATGCTCTGAGGTACAACCGCATATTTTAATTCATTAGACATTAGCCACATAAAATAACATGCTGTCCTTATAATCTGTAATCCCTTGGTCTGTATCATCAGTCCAATCAGAATCAACGTGCAAAGAGAGTTTCCTAAAGATACCCATCCTAAGTGACCTTCACCAAAACACATCTAAATATCGAAGAGACTGCAGGTATGGATGGACACAACCTCCTCCTCTCCCCCAAGTTAATCCAATACTGCAAATAAAAATTAAATAGTGTTTTACAAGATTTTATCATTGAATACAGTGTAGCATTAGTCTGCCAGTATGCTGACTTACGCTGTATCGTTAGCTCAGAGGGAACTTGGGAGGAAGTTAAAGGCCTAGTTTTTACTGAGAAACACTATAAAAAGATGGAAAATATTTGTATAAGCTGAAAACATACCGTAAGTGTCTCTTCTGTACTTCTTTCTCTGTGTACCGGAGCAACTGGAAATTCAAGGAGGGATTTCACTGTCTTCCTTTTGGCTTTTTCCATTTGAATATTAGTAAAATAGTTGACAGCAGCAAACTCAATGAGAGCGGAGAACACAAAGGCAAAGCAGACCGCTATGAACCAGTCCATGGCAGTAGCATAGGATACTTTTGGCAGTGAATGTCTTGCACTGATGCTCAGCGTCGTCATTGTCAACACCGTGGTTATTCCTTCAAAGAAATAAAATAAAGCTCTGCTGAATCTGAGTAAAACAAAGTCAGAATAGGCAAGCAGCTTGCAAGAATTTCAAACCACTTAGGAGTCCTTCTATTCTGCTTGCGAATAGCACATTAGATTTAAGCCATGGCAACCATCATCTATCTGTGAGTAGCCATGCGCACAGAACAGTTAACCAGTTTTTAAAGGAGATACGGAAGCCGTGACTTCAGCAGACCATCTACAGTCCACACGAAGAAAACGTGGAAATTTTCATTTCATATTTGTATCATGCCAAGTTCAGTAGAATTTCTTACAAGTTATTTTCTAAACATTTGAACATAATTTCAGTTGTTAAATAGGGGACTGCTCATCAGACTGCAACAAAAACATGATTTTTTCTTGTAATAGGTTCAGAATCCCACCTATTACTGCGTCTGTTCCTCTCATCCCACTCGTAATCCAGGTGCCATTAAGTCATGGCAAATTATTTTAGTGCTAAGGAAAACTAGAATATTATGTTAACAACTCTGTCAATTAGTAAACCTTAACCTTATCTTTTAAACCCTTCTGCTACTATTTGACCAATTCAATTGAACAACTTCTTAATTAAAGTGTACAAGCACGAACACTAAGCTCAAAATATGACCACTCCACGGTAATACTTCAAATGCAAATATATGCTGTATAAAACCAAAGTATGGGGTTTTTTTTCTTTTTTCATCCAAAATATTATACAAATCTAAAATACGAGTATATAGTGAACACTGCTTAAGTCCTGCCACGATAACCTCAAGAAAGACTGACTACAAATGGAGATGTCTTTACTCTCATGTAAAGAACACTGTACCAAATTTAATTCAAGATGAGATGCATATGCTGAGACGAATTCTAAATAATTAAGATCACATTTTCCAACAGGATCCCGACATCCCCTATTCCCTAAATGGTACTATCCTATCTGGGTGATCTAATATGAAAAAGCTTCACCTAGACACTGCCATAGAGAGAACAGGACACAATAGTCTCTCCTATGAAAGAAGAAAAAAGAAAAAGAAAAAAGAAAAAAAGATAAAAACCAGTTCATAAAAGCATAAAGAATATCTCAAAGCAAACTCAGCAAGATAAAAACACAAATGAAAGCTCACAAAACCTTCTCTAGTGGGAAGGTGTTGAAAAACACACCACTGAAAATGTTTAAATCTGAGAAAAAAAAATATGGAAAGTTATTTTTTTTCCTGGAAGAAACCCATCCCTGCTTTGTCCTATGCTTCCTGATTCTATCTCTGTCCACTTCAAGCAAACGATCTGTCTGAATAAAGACATTTTTAATAGATGCAAGAATAGGCTGAAGTGACTTGAATGACCAACCATTCCCCAAATGCAAGGAGGAGAGGGGAAGCCTTGATAGTATTATAGTTTACTGCTATAGTCTTTATTGTTTTTTCCCCCCCTATTAAATCATTCATCAGGGAGACCTGAAGTTGCCACTGTAACTGCTCTTGGATATGTGCCATGGGGATTTACAAAGTAAGGAACTAAGTTCTGGTAAAAAATATTATATATACACATCAATTGTAAGTACCCAGAGCTAAATACTTGCAAGCTTCTGATTAGAAATGCATGTAACCATATAAAAATATATTAAGAGTGTCTTTATAGAAAAATTGGTTTTAAAAAACAGTTTGAGAATTACTGCTGTCTTTCCTCTAAGGAACCCCAGCCTCCCACAATCATCAGATTCAGGTGAATCTGAACCGCAGAAATCACAACCTGATGTACCTTAGTTCCTTGTGCATTCTTCCTCTGTTACCTTTGCCAAGTTTTCCCTAAACACACAGTGTCTGATGGAAAGATCTTTTGTTTAGCCTCTTCTGACAGTTCCTCTAGAAAGCTGGTACCATACAGGTATTCTGGCTTCATTACTATCTCTAGCCTGAAACATTTCTACCTTTTTTAAGAAAACCTTTAGAAAACAGGGTCCCTTTGGAATTTGTCAGAAAACTAAAGAGATACTTTTAGCCATACTTTAAGCCACTTACTTTCAAAGGCATTTTAGAGACTTATCTCTAACTTAGTGGATGTCTAAACTTCATTATTTGTTTTCAGCTTTATATATGGATATAATGACACATATTGCGTGTATTGCTCTATAATTTGTACATTTTCAATTATCACATTTTTTCTGTAAATACTGATTCTACCTTTCCAGTTCACGGCAATACTCCCTTCAAAAAAGTACCATTATTCAACACCACTGCAAAGGCATGTGCAGTGATATACTAGTTTGCCTTATGTAATGCTAGAGTTGACAGCTAGTGGGGTTCTTGCTAGGTGTACAGGTTGTACCAATAATTAACTGTGTCTAATTTGTGGTACTAAACAGTATACAGACTCCAGTTATGTGTTTGAATGGGCCATCACGTAGAAACATTAATTTCTATCGCTCTTGCCAGCATCTCTCTATCTATAGAAAGGCTTTTTGTAGAACATTGCCTTCCTGATTAGTCCTGCTTTAGACTACAGTGCATTATAAAGTCAAGACGTTGCTCTATAAAGACTGCTTTTAAAAATGTTTTTATCCTACTTCGTTAGGAATCATATTTCCATTTAATTTCTTATGCTTTGTCTTCCATATAAGCTTTTTTTGTTTTTTATTGTCAGAGTTCACTGTAACATCGCACTCAAGCTGTATGTTGATGAGGGCAATTTTAATATCTTGCGATCATTTTGCTTTTTTAATTTGTTTTCATAATGGCAACAGCAGAAAGGAGAGAAGAGCACTAAACATGAAATTATGGTAAGAGGATCTAAGCCTTACTCATACCAAGCTTCCACTGATAACACAGAGATCTTGTAAGAAGACATCTCTACATCTCATGCACTCCAAATCAAATTATTTTAAAAGGCTTTTAGAAGGTGTGAGTTCAAGTAATTACACTGCTGTCCACTGGAGGATAAAACTGCTCCGGATGTAGGCTAAGGACTTGATTGGATTACTCAGGGACAGGTCTTCCCAATTTGCTCCCCCATCCAGGTAGAATACCCGTGGATGTACATCTGTGTGTAACACAGGCAACCATGTCACCCTGCTGGTTAAATATTCCAAGTTTCTCTTCAGACTCGAAGGATTAATCTAATACATTCTTCATACATTGATAGCAAAAATTCCTCTGAATTTACATTATTCCCTTGTTTCTGCACTAGCACAGAGGCAGGATACCGCTTGGACTAACAAGGTGTATTCTAGTGAAAGTCTTTAAAAGAGGAAGTATGAAAAAAGAAGAAATAATTACCAAACACAGTTCTAGCTGGAACGGATTCCTTATTTATCCAAAATGAAACTTGAGAAAGGATCACGGTCATAATGCATGGGATATAGGTCTGAATCATAAAATAACCCATTTTCCGTCTGAGATGGAAGTAAACTGTCATAACAATATATTCACCTAAAAAAAAAAAAGAAAATATTTTTCTGGCTGGGCATGAAATTTGTGTGTTGCAGAATAACTGTTTCAGATTATCAGCTAAGATTGTTTAAGATGATGCTATTCATACCACTTAACGCGTATAGAAAGATACATTCCTTAGAGACAAAAATGAAACAAAGTTTTAAAAAAAAAATGCTAGTAGTAGTAGGTCCTTACAGTGCCGTTCAGAAGCTGCTATCAAAAATACCATAAATGTACAGCTAATATGGATCACTTTTTACAGTATAAGTACGATTTAAAAAATTCTTTCGGTATCTGTTGAAGAAGAGATTCCCAAGACACAAGCTATCAACCTACCATAGTATCCAGAACATTGTGGTACCTACCTGCCAAATAAAACAATAAGAACAATGATGCACACTGCATTACATGGAAGCATCTCAGCTTTTTACTAGGGTTAAACATCAGCATCACTATGATAACGAAACAAATGCAAAAATCATTGGCAAGAATTGAAAATACTGTAAGTTTATCTAAAATATCATCATTCATATTAAAAAAATAATAATCTCAGTTTTACCATAAACTGGATAAACTAAATAAAGCACTACAGAATAAGAATTTTGGGGATAGTAAGGAAATTCTGTTGTTAACTCATAATAATCAATATGCTGAGAAGTAAATTTCTAGTGTATTGCAAAATGCTGTTTTATCTTTGAGAAAAACATTCACAGAGCAATACACCAAATATATCTGCTTTATCTGTTTCATTTTGACCACCTCGCAACACCCAAACTTGCTGATGCTTAGAAAATGATTCCAAATTTTAAAAATATTTTGGGAATATGCTTGTTTATCACCATGCTGCTCATCAGTGATATTTCACTCATTTCGGATGCCTGTAGTTGCCATTTTCCTTATTTCTTACAGCACAAATCAGCAGAAGTATCTATTGTGACTAATGCATTTGTGCCTATCCTTATCTGACTAGAGGGTTTTTATGGCTTTAATAACCCATTCTGCATGCTGTACTTCTATCCCGAGCTGTTTGTACCGCCAAACAAAGGAAGTCTTTTGCACATAATGTGGATACAGTGCTGAGAAATTACTTCCTCACCCAGGCATCCTCTTGACTCTTCAAACTGCATTTTAAGCAGTGATTAAATGCTCATTTTGTCCCTTGGAGTAATGATCTCATTCTAGCTTTCTGAAAGACCGTCGCAATCTACTGTAATGAATCTGCAAATGTAAATCTGAAGGAGAGAAACCTAATTCAGATGTATGCTCTCAAGCCCTTAATATATACCCTATGACATTCAGTAGAATACCTTACAGGAAAGAAAGAAAAAAAAGCCTCGGGCAATGTTATAGGGTTAGTTTTACCTCACGTTGATTTTTACTGACGACATTCCTACCTGTAATTGATTTAATGGTTTCAGTGGATACCGTATGCCCAAGCAGGTCATACTGAACTAAACTGGAAGACTCCTCAGGAACTTCCACTGACTTCTCAGGTCCTTTTGTCCAGGTATATATCATTTCACTCTTTGGATAAGCATCTACAACACAGCATCAGTTTGCATAAATAGGAAACTTCTTCTCATACCCTACTAAGAGCACACTCCAAACCTACTGAAACCAAATGGCAAGACTCACACTAACAGCTTTTTAGAAGAAACCCTTCATGTTAAGTTACCCCCAAAAGCCACCCCCGGAGAAGATTTAGCAGCTAAGGTCATACGTCAAGGATCACACACAAATTCACGTTTGCACGTGAACTCTAAACACGAGTTCTTTCTGGATCAGCCCTTATGGGGCATGTAAAGTTTATCTTTAAATTATTTTAGCAATTTCTATCTATCTAAAATTTTAATCATTAAAATATAATAGTATATAAAAAAGAGCATCTATAAGGAAGATACATTTTGGAGACTGGGCTCACATTTCTTTACAGAAAATAATGATTACACTAAAAACTATACTATACTAGAAAATATAATATTTTAAACTTATGTTTAAAACATTTGCCAGAAAACAGAGGTCAGTAAAAGATTCACAACAGCCCAAAAATAAGCACAACCAAAGAAACACTTTACAATTAATACAAAAGACATAACTTAGGGCTAGCATTCAATCCCTACACAGCCCAAACTCCTGTTAAAATTAAATTAAATCGGTCTTGCATTTGAAATGGCTACTTCTTATTTCAAATTTGACTGAGGCCGATATCAGATTAGAGTGAAGTGCAATTTCTGCTGGCTGATGATTCTGCCTGTAGAAATATGCCTGCGGAGAAGCCCCCACTATTGAAGCTCCCCTATCACACAGCTGATACCAAACCCAATTCTGGCAGCACCTGGTCTCCAGTCTCACTGTAATAGGGATGAAAACCCTTATCAGAGCAGTGTCTTTAATATCCCCAGCCGTATAAGCTAAGTTTATACTAAAGAAAGACTATGAGTAACTTCAGGCCATTCCTAACTTCAGAACTCTGGGGTCAAGGAAAACGTATTAATGTTCAGCCACTGACTACATCCGAGTGTAAAGCAGAGAAGTCAGCGACCAAGGGGGCTTAGAAAAGTGACCAAATAGTTAACAGAGTGCACCAACCATCCCCAGATGGTCTCAGAGGTCTCTGCTGTGGATTCAAACAAGGGAATCATAACTACCTCCCTTGGTCATTAATTATGCAGCATGTCCCAAAACGTTCCTTCTAGACAAAGTTTGCAGACTATCCAAAAATCTGCATCTGATTTCAAAGCAGAAAAGGGAAGTCGCCAGCACTACGATTCCTCTCACCAGTCTAAAAATTATTTATCTAGACTAAACTTGCCATGCAGACTCCTGTTATAGGCCAAGAGATAGGAGATAGACAAATACAACAAAGGATCAAATCTTTACTCGTAATCTACACATCTAACAGGATGTCAATGTGCCTCCACTGACTGTAGAGAAAGTCAGAGAACCTGCTTCCCTTGGTGCCTTTTGCCTGGCTGCTGGAAGCTGAAATGGATCCCACCCTCTTTGTCTTCTCCAGAGAATCTCTCACTTCACTGATTATCCAATTCTCCCTAAGAACCAAGAAAAAAAATTATCTATTTCAAGCAACTGTGTAGCCAGAATAGTGGGGTTTAACATAACAGCTGAATCACTCCTTGCTTTTGAATTCTCAGCCTGGGTTTGATTTTTCAGGCCCTAAGTAAAATTCCCAAGAAAATTAACAGGAGTTTTGTCTGCATAAGGATTGTGTATCAATACTAATATTCAGAAAGTTCAGTAATTGTTCAAAATCTACTTCTACTATTTAAATTCTGTAGTTACAAGAAATTTCATAATTGCAACTTACAACTCCCAAATTTGAGAGGACAAGCATGACCATCCATGGGAAAATCCACTAATCTCATGGGACACTCTGCACTTATTGTAAGCCTATAATGGAACAAATTAAATAGTCTCCGGTTGCCATTTTGTCTAGGCAGTATAACTTTTTGCATACAGTAATTGTAAGAAGCTGAACAAACAAGTTAGATACCTCATCGTGTACAGGATGGTGCCGTTTCTCATTATTCTGAAGAGCTTATTTGGGGCTGTCATATTATGTGCGACAGACTTTTTCCCATTCCTGAAGAAAGTGTCAGGAGTCCACACCTTCGAAACCATCAAGTTGTTAAGTCTTAAAATTTCAATAGGGCCATCATATTTTAATCTTTTGTCTACCCATGTCTGACGGAAGAAGACATCCATTGTATACTCCTGTATTAAATTGCAGAAAAAACAAAGATCGCATTTGCATGTGTGTCTCCTGTAAAAAACAGAAATCCCTCGGGAACAAAGAAATCAGCAGTAAAGAAAATTCTAAGTCCACTACACAAATATATTTCCACCAATTAAAGCGTGTTGCGTACTCCTTAATAGCTTAATTTCTCACATTAGTCATATCAATAAATTGCTACACATATTTGATCGTTAAGGAATAATTAATCTAATTAGGTTGCAGGAAGCAGGCAACTGAATTTGTAGTCAAGCATATAACTGGAAACAAAATGATCTCTGACAATAAGTGTCAACAGATTTTTAAAGAAAAGATATCCATGGATTTTCTGCTGCTGGCTAAATTAAAAATACCAGGACAAATGATTACTTCCACTTAAAAGTCAGGAAAGAAAATTTAATTTTGACTGATGGAAAGTAAGCTTTTTTTAAAGTGAGGAAAGTTAAATATTTCCTTTGCCAAGCCCACAAAAGATGGATAAATATGCATATATACACATTTGTTTTGAACTACGTAACTATCCCATTAACTTCCTCAGAAAAGCTATTCAGATGCCCCAGAGAAAACATGCAAACAACGGCAAAACTGCAGACACAGGCACAGCGTGAGAAATCATATGTGAATGAATGGATGAAGGAATGTATTTCTCATCTCTGGAAGCTAAAGCATTTCACGGGAAAAGTATCATGTGGCACTGAAAAAGGTAACACAGAAAGCTTTACGTCCTTTCTAATTTACAGTTGTGATTTTGTTGTTAAGCCAAACAATGTTTTCTGACATTATTTCAAACTCTTCTGCATAATGTTACCATTGAAACTACGTGTATGGCCATATCTATTCGCATGGGTAAGGAGGCATGTCTTCTAGCGTCTTGGAATTCTGCCTGTCATCTTTTCCATGGCTGCATCCTCCACTGTGGTTTAATCTACAAAAAGTCTCTTTTCTAGTGTCATTTCTTGCTGGTGACTTCATAGCTCATAACTAGCAGTTTCTGTTATTAGCTTCCACGTGACAGATTTTGTAATATGAGATTGCAACCCTTTTCATTACACTAAAACGACATCCTGGTCATCCTCTGTATCGAGACCATATCACACTGCACTGTTTCAGCGAGTTTTATGAGTGCAGCCACATTCAGATTACGTTGGGTCACTAACGGATACATTAACTAAAAATCATTCCAAAACCAATTCCTGGATCCCTGAATACCCTCCTAACTAATCCCTAATGACGAAAGGGGAAACATCTCCTGTAAACTCTCCTTTTGCCAGTTCCTTACCTACCTCCAGTCCCTGTTCTCACTCCTGCCTTCTCCAATATAAATAATAATTTCCCATGTGGCACCATGTCAAATGCTTCAGTGAGACCTGAGAGATGCCATGCAGCCCTTATTTTAGATTTGAGGCACATATAACTAGATTTCCTTGGAACCAGATTCTTGTACCCCTTGTCACATCGAAGAGCATCACACTGTACGTGACAACCATTGCAGGGGTAAGATGCATTTCAGCATGAGACTGCTGTCATGAATTTAGCCCTTGGAAAAATACCTGGCTATCACGTACTTTTCCACATGATAGAACCACATTAGGTGCACCACAATGTGCACGACAGCACTGTATGGGAAGAAAGTTACTGCCCTGAAACTGCCTTTCCCTTAAAATAGTTCAGTTCAGTACATATGGCTGTGTTACTTCCATGTGATTTCTTGGATATTTTATAAAAAGAGAAACTATTGTGTAATTTAAGGGTATACCACTAGATTATAGAAGATGATGAGAGTTATGCTGGATTTGACCTCAAATGAATGCAGATGCCGTTCAGGTACAAATAACAGTATGCGCAAATGTAATGTTTCTCTTCCGTGACTTTCATGCACGTCACTTTGACATTCAATTTCTGCAGACACTTAGGAAAACTTTTATCAGTCAAACATTGGCGGAAAGTGATGCTAAAAGGGTCACAAAGATCAGTAAAGGATATTCATCTGAAACGAAAACGTCAACAAGTATTTGTGAAATGATGCCATTATTATTCACCTGAGAATAACACAGGTTTCAGAAAGAAAAGGCAATTTCAAAGATATTACACACTTTCCCCACAGCAGACTGACTTAGATGCTTCCCAGAAGGCCTGATTCTGCTTCTATACCGCGACAGTCTGTTTTAAATCCTATGAAGCTAATTCCTTAAGCCAGCCAAAAAGCAGTGAAAGTGTGACCAGAATCAGGCCTGATGTATCTAATTATAACCTGTAAATTAAGCTGTTACTAATCTTGTCTACTTTGCATGATTGACAGAACAGTACAGATGAAGCATCCACTCCTTACTGCAGTTCATGGTTTCTAAGAACCAGGAAATGGCATTTTAATCCCAGAAATACATACCATTTCTACATCAGAAACAGGTCCAAAACTGGTGACATATATATCTGTTTTGACTTCAGTAACAGGACCTAATGTACGAAAAGGAAGTGAGCAAGAAAATTTGAATTTTGCAGGTCAACAATTCCCATAAATGATCCTGGCGTGTGAACAGTTATCGCTTTGAGGGTTCTGTGGATGAGCAAGAGCAAAATGCAAATACAGGTCATTTCAGATAAGTCTCTAATAACAAGCACTGCTCAATTACCTTTACCACATAAGTAAATCAAAAGCAGCATTTCCATGCAAATCCCCATTCAGAAAACCAATGTTGACTCAACGGATAAGAAAACAGATGCCAAAAAATTAAAAGGCGCACTGAAAACACCATGCTAATTAACAACAAGCATCGAATTCGGGAAATCCACATTCCCCGAGGCATTTATTACTAACATTCAGTCCTGCTGGTAATAACTGGAATACAGATATTAGCGTGCCATGCACTGGGCAATTTAGTACTGCAAGTATCAAGAAGTGTATCCATATCCTGAGATGCACTGAAGTGCTTTAATACTAACGATCAAAATAAAAGTTGGATATCTAAGCATTTTTGAGGGTCTGAACCGAGGTCCAGACGGTACTACAAAGCCTGTCTTGAAGGAGCTAGTGATACTTAGGACACTGTTCAAAACAGTGCCTTGAGCGGAGGTCTTGTGCTCTTACAGCTGGGTACCACACAGAAATCATCAGAGAAAGCAGTTTCGTTTTAACATATCATTGCCTTTACTACAGGACAAAACACCATGAAGTTTCAGATGGGCATCCACTCTACAGTACGCTCTACACTTCCCCTTAAACGAAAGAACACATGCACTAACTAATTTCACTGGGATTTAGGTTTGTTCTCAATGTAAAAGGCTAGGAAGCTGCTAATCGTTACCAGTTATTATGATGATTCTGTGATCAAAGCAGTAGCTAACGGCTTAATTCAGGTAATTAACTCACATCATAAATTAAAAAAAAAATAAAAAAAATCTACTGATGGTCTTACCAAAGAGTATCTGTTTGAAAAAAAAAAAAAAAGGTATGATCTACAAATTCACAACCATAGTTTCTAAACCCCTACAACTCAAATTTCTAGAGGATAAGTGGCTCGAGTCTGTTAATTCAGGTTTTATCATAGTACTTGCAATCTAAAAATGGAAGGAGGAAAGACTTAAGACTGTTAGCAACAGAAGAACATGTCCCTCTTGCAAAGAAAAAAAACATTTAAAAAAAAAAAAATCACTGTCCACAGACGTCACTTTGAATCAAATGTTAAAAGGAGAAAAAGAAATAAGCAACTGGAAAACATGGAACCTATACTTCTTGCACCTAGAACAAGTGTCAAACTGTGAACAACAAGTAAAATAAAACCATGTAAAATTATTTCACTAAACAGTTTGCAAGTTATGTAGAGAAGAACAGCTAAGAATTTTTCAGCTAAATGTCAAAAAAACGACTTTGCTGGAAATTAACAGTTTCACAGAAGGACATTTTCTCACAATAAAATCTAAAGGAAATTCACCCTACAATATTTGGTAGCTCAGTGGTCCCTGGGAAGTTGGATAGTTTGGCATGTCTGTCTTGAAAAGTTTGTAAGAAGAAACTCCCAAGTTCCAGGTAACACACTTTCACACCACGCTGTTTGTTTTGCAATGCGTTGCACTCTGAACATACCAAATGGAAGCTGCTCCCCTTTCTACAAATAACAAAGTGTTCATTAGGTCATAGAAATCCCTGAGTGGTTAGACCACGTTTTACTGACAACATAGTCCAGTGATATTTCCTGAATATAATTATTTCTGGAGAGCAGAAGAGCTCCAAGAGATTGGAAAAGTCTTACTAGAGCTGTTAAGATACTGTAAGTGAAGACATTCATCTGCAGCATTAGAAAATAGGGGAGAACAGCACAATCATACTCGTATATAGAAACAGAAGAGATCCAATCATATCTGACCTCCCATAATCACAAGACTATAATTTATCTGGAGTTGGTTTAAATATATAAATATGTATTTCACCTGAACTTGAAACGTTTCTGAAATCAAAGTTCTATAGAAATTAAAAAGTCATTTTCCCACATAGCTCTAACAAGAAAACGTAGGAATTAGTCTCTGTTACTCAGCAATAAGAGTAAACTCAATATTGCACTGTTCCTGAATCCCTTTCAGGAACCACTTTATTTGTTAGTTCTAGGAAACTAAATAGGAATATTCCTCAAAAAAAACCCCAAACCTTTAATTGCTTTCCTCTGGCAATATCGTCTTTTCTTTAGCTCTCAGAACGCTGTAATTTTATCATCGTATCAAATTAGGCAAAGGGACAGATTTTCCCCACGGGCATGAGCTGCTTCTCCTCAGGCATTGATTTCTTTTGTTTTATTAAATGATTACAGCTTCATGGGCAATAAGTCTCCAGAGATTTTTTGCAAGTTTAGTTTATTTTTTGGAGTTTCTCAGAAAGAAGGGGAGAGCTTAGACCAAGAAGCTAATCTCCAAATCAGCAAGCCTACGATTTAATGCTATTAGAAATCCTATAGCAGCAGCACAGGACTAAAATTATGCTTGAGTTCACTCCTCAGTAACTGCTATTCTGCTCTCAAACCTGTATTTATTAGTAGGACCCATGAGCAAGAAGGAAACAGGAACTCTTCAGACAATAATGAAGCCACAAAATAAGGTTGAAATTAAAGTTTACTTTTGGTTGCTTGCCCGACACGATGGCAGTACAGTGACAAAACAAATGTTAAAATCACATTTTAGGCCACTAGAAAGCGGCAGACGAATGAGGATCTAGAAATATTTTAAGCATCATAACAGTTATCCAGCTAGTATTGATGTGCAAATCCTTGCTTTGCATCCAAAACCTCGGTCAAACATTACAATGTTTGGTAGGAGTGAAGACAGCAGCAAGGGACAGTGAGGCTGATTATCTCCCTAATGCTTTTACTCCAGTTGCAGCCCTGTTGTGCTCCACGTCTTCCACCTACATTGTCAGTTCACAACTGTTAAGGCCAAATCTTGGATTTTCTAAGCACATCCCAGTAGTTAATGCCAACCCAGAAGTATCTATAGCGACACCAAAACCTATCCCTTATTCTTCTTGTTCTAGAATAAAACATTAACTCCAGTTGGTAACAATAGCGGGGGTACAAATAGTGAGTCACGCTGCTGCTTTTTTTTTTTTTTAAACTATTATTAATCGTGGGAATTCCTGACAACGAGGAGGTGATCTGTAGTCACCTAACCTACTTTTACTGGTGATTTAAGCAGCCCTCCGAAATGAACATGTTGCACGACTTAATCGACTCGGGCTCTGCAAGCAGAAGATCCTATTAGAATCCTTAACACTCTATTACTGGCAATAAAATGCAGCGAGTTGTTAGAAGGCCAATTAACTTTAAATATGACCATTTGGGCTTATCCCTCAATGGATGTTCAGAAAGCATCTATCCACCATAAATCTTCAGGAATACTGAAGAACTATTTATAACATACTGGTGTGTATTTTTATGTCAATGAAATAGGAGGAGAGAGTCCTACACACTGCAGTGGGAACAGTTAAGTCTGAATCACTGCTTGCAAGATAATACACTTTAAAGAAGCTCAGGCAGGATTAAAAGCAACCCCTGCAAAAAGCCAGAATAGTTCAGTGTTAGATGGAGACGCTACACGTGGGCTGAAGAAGCGATGCCAAGCCCTAACCCCGTGAAAAGGAACATAAGACAGCTCTCCCATGCATTTTATGCCAACATATGGGTTGAACTGCAGCACAGCTCCCAGCGAAAGACTTTGGGCTCCATTATCCCCGCGTCTCCATAGGCAACTGTCACTGCAGAGATCTCCACTGTATGTAAACAGTCAAATCCTGCACAGGCTTGCTGTATGGTGCAAATTTTGCCATCGAGAGTCACTTAGCCCATCGGGAACATTAGCAAACAAGTCTGTACAAAGGTTTCAACATACAAACTGCAATTTAAATGCTAACTGCCGTTATTGCTGCTATTATGAGATCAGTCCCAGGATACATAAACTACATGAAATTATATTACATCAGTTCCTACAGCTACATCTAAAAAAACCCCAGGAGTTGCTACATTTTTTTTTTTTTTTTAAATATAACTACATGTGAAAGATTTGGTGATTTCTCTTTCCAAATTCTTGCTGCCTGAATAGGGTTGATATCTTTTAAGTGAAGGAAAAAAAAAAAAAGAAAAAAAAGCCATCATATGAAGCATGTTCTCTTGTTTCATTCTATCAGAAAGAACAGCTGAGGACACCTGCTATATGTAAGATTTCTGTTAGGGAGCCAGAACAGCTAGGTAGGGCATTTTTAAAAAATTAATGTGGAATTCAAACACGTGGGCTACATTCTCTACCAAAAGACAAATACAATAAACGCAGCAGCACACAATAACCTTTGTCTCTAAGTATGTTCATCCATCAGCATGTCTGAACCCTGAAAAGGGAAAAACGTACCTCCAGAAATGAGGAGATAGCTGTTTCTTTGCCTGTTCATCAGCAGATAATCTCTGCTGAGACGGCCAACAAGCTTGATGCTGGTGCCAGTTTTCACAATGTGGACACCTGTCTACTAAGAACTGGACTAAGAATATCAGCTAATTTTATTCAGGTCGCTGAACAACAAACAGATGGTAATGACTTCAAGAATTACTAACCCAGGCCAAATTCAAATCAGTCAACTACAGGTATCTAACACCATATCCTGTTAAGCCTTTGAGTCATCTATTCTCACCAGCTGAGGAAGACTGGACAACTGCCTGAAAAAAAAGTGATCAGCTTCACTTTACAATGCTCACTTCAAGTCCACTTGCAATTTAAAAATAAAAATAAATTACAGTATGTATTACACTGAGCAATGGAACCTTGAAGGTATGCATGAGTTCCTAATGAGAGCAGATAATCACAGAGATATTTTTCTTTTCTCTAAAAACAGAAAATGGTCTTTGCTCTGCAAATTTATTCTGTGTTTATTTTCTGACTAAAGTCGCTCCTCTTGCATTGACAGGAAATGAAACTCTTCAGAAATGCTGTTCATCAGCTGAACATCTCACAGCCGAGAAAGGGCAGAGAAGCCCTCTCCTGGGGCTCCTTCTAGGGGACACAATGGCCAACATATTTAATTCCACCACGTACTCAGCTGCACTTTCACAGGTACGAGATCATGAGAAAGAATATGAAGAGAGGAAGAAAAGAAAAAGGAAAATGAACGAACACGGTCCTGTTCCTACAACTCATGAGCCAGTGTACGTGGCAACTTCCAAATGGAAAGCCACAGAGCCATCACCATTTCGCTGGCTGATAGTGAGACGTGCAGCTCATGCCAGACTCTACCTCACACAAATAAACAGAACCCAAGAGGGGAGAGTTCTCCAGCTCTCACTGACTGATGGGCAACCACACCACTGCGAGCCAGCAACATGCTGTGGGCGATACTGTCAGCTTGTTCAGAGCTAACGTCAGCGGGCTTCGCGGTCAAGCGAAGAGACTTGGGCAGGAGGCAAGTCACACACCACCTTCTTTCATTGGTCTGGCCATACAACTGGCCATTAAAAGCAAGACACCAGAGATGAGATGTTCTCCAAAAGGCACAATTCCCTAAAATTAGCAGGTACATGGCAGCACACAAGCGATGCTGCCCTCACCAGCTTCAGTCCCTCTATTCCTTCTTACTTCCCTAAGTGCAGGCTTCAGTGTGATGAGTTACTGTATCATGAAAGTTTCAAAGACCATGGAACATTTTTTAAAGTTACAATCCAATACAGGTTTGAATCTGACCTCACAGGCCCCTACTTACGTCAACACTTAACTCGGGCAAAGTCTGAAACCATGCAAGCGTTTAAAATAGCATATCAGACCCACATATTTTTACTTCAAGCAAGTAACACTCCTTTTAAAAAGTCTCTGGACTTCTACCGTCACTTTGAAACTAATCACCAGTAAAAAGGTAACAAGGGGATTTTCAGAGAAAAATCCAGCTTTTGCAACTTTCTGTAGTTTCCCTTTGTATCATATACAAAATCTTTAAAAGCAGGTGAAAACTGGAGTCAAGGTTTAACTAGAAATGCTTTTGCTTCAAAGTTTTACAGCTAAATCAAAATAGCACTGTGGTAACGCTCTTGAAGTTTTCCAGTAGATAATGCTTTTAATTAATAACACTACAAGTGGCTTCTGTAAACACCCTGTTCTCATAGAGTGGTTTTGACCAGGAAACCCACATGCATTACAAATTGCTGAAATTCAGGATAATGATATAATTGAGCATACAGTGTAGGGAATGGAACTGACTTCATTTCCACCACATTCTTTTCAAACATCATACAGCATTACTTTATTCGTTAGTCCCTATATACCTTCCCTCTACTGAAATTCAAAACTCTGATGCATTTAAAGTCATCCTGACAGCACTTTTTTTTTTTCTTTCCTACACACAAAGCCCGTTCTGCTTTGTTTCATTGAATTCCTAGGTGAAATCTCTTTGCTTCTCTCTTGCCTCTTTATAATCCCCTCCCCCACAACTTAATGGGAGCTACCACTTAAATGGTCTTTAATAACCTTTTTCATAAACCCTTCTGGTTTTGTTTATTACACTACCAAACCTCACAGTGCTTAGTAAGTGACTTTTTAGTTTTTTTAAATCCATCTAATAAAGTGAGTTTGGAACGCAGGGTGTCAATCCAATGACACGGGCAACTTCATTCTTCTATTAAACCTTAACATATGCCACGCTCCTGCAAAAGAAGTACCAAGAAAAGCTTCCATGTATTCCACTGAGGTTCAAAACCCTCCTGAGAGACCACTTCCACATTTGCAAGCATGCTCAGGCAGTTTAACTTCTTCTCCGTAACTACCAAAAATTGCACTAATTAATGATAGCGTGGACAATTTGGATCCAGTTTTAGGAAATCTCCAAAATCCAATGTTTTCTACTTCACTCTGTGTGCAAAAAATCTTCATGAATTGTTAGTTGTGGCAACTCTGGAAGATGCCAGCAAAATTCAGAATTTGGCTACCTCCCCAAGTTTGATTTTAAAAATCATTTGCGCCAGAATTAGAAAATGTTTTCATTGATTTGAAGTTTAAAATCAGCATCAGTCAGACCTCTGCGCGGCCTTTTGTTCTTAAAATAAAACCTTCGTTTCATTTTGAGCCACGTGAAAACTAGATGGTGAATCAGCTTCAAGAATAAAACAAAAATAAATATTCTGCTGTTCATCAGAAAGTGACGTAGCTTTAATGCTACCAAAACGCACCATACTTTCCATCTCTAAATATTCCCAAACTAGCGAGTGACCCACTTTGAAGCTCAAGTCCCATTTGTCAGAGAGATTTATCAGAAAAAAAAAAAAAAAGGGAAAATTTGATTTGGATAGTGTATATTTTAATAACTAATCCATAGTTATTACTCTGAGTTATGTCAAAAAGCCAAATCTGCCCAATTGCAGACAGTTCATCCGTTGGTTGGTTTTGGTTTGTGGTTTTTTTGAAAGCTGTTCTTGTCAAATCAGGTGAAGAGAACTTTTACTGTAAGGAGCTAGAGAGGCAGGAATAATTTTAAAAAATAAAGCTTTTTTTTCCCCCCACGTGTTACTTAGAAGTTTAAAACTCAAAGATGAGTGGTTTAGATGTTATAAGGGAGGAAGAAGCAAGAAGCAATATAATATCCATTTTGTGAAATATTCACCCAGAAGTGTTTCCCTAGGCTGAAATCTGAGAGGTTTTTTTCCTCCATCGTTTACTTCAATACTGCTGTTATGGAAGTTCAAGGAGATACAATGAACTTTTTCTCCTTGATAGCATTTTGCTGAAAGTCTGCAACACTTATTAGGGAAAAAGATCTACTCTTGCAAAATATCCTGCAAAGACAACTGTATTAAAATAAAAATCAACATAAACTGTATGTCATATTACATATTTAGTAGTCGTTTAATTTTGGAAATCTGATAATGCTCATAAAGCATCTTTGCTAGATGACTAATTAGTTGGCATTCAACCTAAAATGATGCCAAACATAGAACATCTCTTGTACGCGTGCAGAAGTGTCTGTAACCTCTCCGCAGAGACTAAATTGCAAAAGGCTACTAGTTCCCAATGATTCCTCTGGGTGCTAATAAATTTAGCTTCCTTCTCATCTAATGCTAACTTATAGAAGGCCTCATTTATTCCCTACACTCAAAATAATAAAGGGGTGATACACGATGCCAGGTGTTGTCCTTTAACAATCACGACCGTGCATGTGAGCACTGTATATGGCATGTGGGGAACGTGTTGGCATACATGTCAGTGTAGATGGATCACGTGTATGAAGAAGGTACTTTTAGAGGAGGAAGAAAGTATTTCGCAACATAAACCTACACAAGGATCTCATTCAATCCTGTATAGGAAGCAGCCTATAAAACACTCATTATAGCTTTGTGCATCATGAGAAGGGCAGTATAATTTCTTCTTAAATCTTTTATTTTGCTTTCAAATCTGTATATTTAATATCTTGATTCCAGATTACAAAATAAACTTTTACTTCATCTGGATCCTAATGATTTTTGGTTCCAAGTCCCTACACAGTAACATCAACACCAGTAAAGAACAGCAAGTCTGGCTGCTTCTTCAGAAGCACAAAACTGCATCTTAACAGCCTGGGGCACAAAAGGGGCACAAAACCCTCACACGCAGAGCACAGGTGAAGGCAAATTCGAGACTCCTCTACTTCTAATTCCTATGCAGCAATTAAGTCTACTACTTCTAAATCAAAGCTGGAATTCGAGCAACTGTGGCAAAGCACCTACGTGCTCAGGCACCTGAGCTCTGCTTTTCCATAACTAGTGGAACAGAACCCATCAAAGACCTGACCTCTCAGGATGGTAAAAGTACACTTGTTTCTATTAGGACGCGATCCGTGGCATCTGGGGGTCAAAAACTGCCAAGAACCAGAAGAATCTGGATGTCAGACAGGTCCCTCCATCCTCACCAAGCCAACGCACACCGGCTTCAGGGCTTTTTCTTATTTCCCCCGGCGCACCAGCAGCAGCCGAGCCCCGGGTGTGGGCAGAGCGGCGGAGCGGGGGCTGAGCCCCGGGACCGCCCCAGCGGGGCACCCACGGCGGGGGTCGCTCAGCCGCCCCCCCCCCCCCCCCGGAGCTTTCGGGGCCAGCGGCTGCCTCGCTGCTGGCCCTTCCCTCCCCGGAGGGCTCGGACCCTGCAGCGGGGAGGGGGACACACACGTTTTCGGTCGGTAACGGGTCGGTACGAGCGGCCAGCGCTGCGCCCCCCGCCCATACCCGGCGCCCGCCCAGCTCCTTTCCCCCCGCCGCCACCGTACCCCCGAATCCCGGTCGCAGCCGGTTGTCATAGCCATCCAGGAGGCTGTTCAGGATGCTGGTGAAATTCTCCGGCCACAATTTCTCCTCTTTTTTGCTCTGCCCCGGCGGCCCGGTGAGACTACGAAGCAAAGAAGGAAGGGGTGAGCGGAGCCGCCGGGAACCCGCGGGGGCAGCGACACCAGGACCGGCCGCCCCGGACCCCCCTTCCCCCGCCGCCGCCGATGCCGGGGGTACTCACCACGTCGCCAGGCACAGGCAGTGCAGGAGGGCGATGGAGAGACCCGAGGACATGGCGATGGCTGGCTCCTTGGCAGAAACCATCTTTGCATGCCATACTTCACGCCTGGGCACGTTAAACGCCTTGTCCGGGGCGGGGAGGGGGACGCGGGGACCGGCGGGGGCGGGAGGGGAGGGGGGGGCGGTGGCGGCAGCCCCCGGCGGCCCTACATGCGCGGGGCGCCGGTTGCCAAGCGCCCGGTGCGGGCGCAGGAGAGGCGAGTTTCCCCGCACCGTTAACTCTCTCGGGGCAACAGGCGCCGGTCCCCGCCGCTCCCCCTCCGCCCCGCCCCGCCCGCGGCCCCGCGCTCCGCCCCGGTGCCGGTGCGGGAAGGGTGGCTGGGGGGTGGGTCGTGGAGGAGCAGTCTCCCTTCGTCCCCATCACCTCGGCTCCCCAAGAGGAAGGGTAGGGGGAAAAGAACGACGCGGGGGGAGCGATTAATTCGCTAGAGTTTGGGAGCTGGAGAGTGCGCGTCCCCCCCCCGGCTCCGGTGGAAGAGGAGCTGGGGGAGAGGAGAGGAAAGAGAGCTCCGACTTCAAGGTTAAAACCGAGCGCATCCCGAAATGGATGGGAGAGCGAGGGGGTTATGCCGGGTTTCTAAAAGCAAAAAAAAAAAAGCCAGAATAAAAGAATGATTTCACGTTATATCTTTTCTTCCCTTCCCCCCCCCCCCCCCCTTTTCATTCCTATAATTAGGAAACAAGATTTGGTGACCCAAATAATTTCGATTACACAAGGTCCAAGGGATTCTGCAGCAACTACAGTAAAATCCACTCAGAAGTGTTGCTCATCTGTAACAGGCTGTTGGGATGGTTGGGTGGAGAGGGAAAGAGAGGGG
Organism: Alca torda; assembly: GCA_008658365.1. Lineage (NCBI taxonomy): Eukaryota > Metazoa > Chordata > Aves > Charadriiformes > Alcidae > Alca > Alca torda. The sequence goes on from CM018079.1 coordinate 68,822,282, forward strand.
GAAAGGAAGAGAAAAGGGGGGGGGGGGCGTCCCCCATACAATAGGTATTGGCAATAAACAACTTGTTCTTCTGATCAAGTGTGCTGCAGGGACAATTGTTTGCGCTTGGAAATCAGTGTGCGTATCAATTTTAATGAGGATGGTGAAGTTCATCATGCAGGAGCACATAGAGCAGGTATTGTAATTGACTCCGAGACTACAGCACTGTCAATGCTGACATAAAAAGGCTTTATTCATTACTTGCTACAATATCTCCCAGCACTGAAATGCCTGATTATCTTCAAAACTACTCTACACTTGAAATCTTCCTGATTGTACTTCAGAGCGTGTTCCAGCTAGGGTGCCCTTTGCTGATTCCTTTGAAAAACAATTAAAGCTGTGCTTGAAATCCATTTAGCTGGCTGATGCTGTTTATCTTTCAAAAAACTCTGTCTCGGCAGTCAGTTCTGCTTCCAATTTTAAAAGCCCTATTTAGGCCTCTGCAGATTACTAGTCTGCTTCCTGAGGTTTTGACAGGATCCTCATATCCTAACTGCCTTACTGGAAGGATGAATGCTCCCCCGAAACCTCCCAGAGCCAGCAGCCTGCCTATGGACAGCAGATGCGCTCCATGCAGTATGTACGAGTCCGGACAACGTAGAGGGTGGATGTCACACCAAGGTCACACCAGCTCCCATGATGAGATGCTGGGAGCAGCTTGTTTAACCCCACACACAGGTGAAAACCAGCACGCCAGCAAAAGCCCACTGCCCTGGCTCTATTAGCAATCTGATCAGGAATGAGAGAAGGATGGGCCACCAGCTCTCCAGGAGTTTAATTTCCCCACATCAGATAAATTTGCCTGGGTTAATCAGGCACTTTTCATCTTCTGTAAAGCGATGTAATTTGTTTTTCTGGACCAGTCTTCTGCTGTAGCATGGACTATGCCAAGGGAACACTTAGGACTGTCCTCCAGTAAAGATAATCTCTAATTTTCCTGTCCCTTGCAAGAGAAAGTAATCCCTGGTTGCAGAACACTGAAGATATTTCTAATTGAGATTAGCTAATCTAGGGATACTTCAGAAAATTTTTGCTGGCAGAAGCCAAATTCACAAAACTAAAGCAAAGGCAAAAGATGGTGACTGAGAAGCGGGAAGAAACCTGCTGACTACTCGCAGACGCAGAGCAAAGCGCGGCACCACAGCACTGCCACTTCTAGCAGCTGCCATGGAAGAAAGCCAACAGCACCCTGGCAGAGCCAGGGGCACCCTTGGGTTTGGATTGTTTTATTACCTTCGGCATATGTGCAGACACCTGCATGAACTGAAACAGCAAAGTCAAGTGGTATTCACCAGTAATGTTCTCCCCACATGAATGTCCTGAGAAATGTTGCCACTCAGCTCTCTCTCAGATCCATGCCTGGAGTCACAGGGAACACGGATCCCGTAGTTCTGCTGCAGGCAGAAGTCAAAGAAACTCACTCAGTTATCCCCCTTCCAGCAATTTTAGGAACTGAGCTGGTCTTTGCATGATTCCCAGGTTCTTTAGAACAAAGAATAATGTTACCGATATCTTTTGTCCCATCAGGAAAGGTACTTCAGTAAAGGTAATGTCAGGTTGAAAGATTCGTGGACATGCCATGCCACCCAGCAAGAAGTACTCATGGCTTCTAAGATGCTCGTGTTGTTTTTTCTAAGAAAAAGTAGACATGGTGTCCTTCTGTCCCACCCTCCCTGCTGCAGGTTGTATTGGTGTAGGATCCAGGTGCCACTTGGGTGCATTTACTCCCTCCAAGTGCTAAAACTAAATGAGAAATCACTTTCTCTAAATCTAGAAAATGAGTTCAAACACTTTTCAAATTTATCAGTGGTTAATATCTCCCTTAGATCCAGCACTGACTATCAAGAATTAAGAAAGATTAAGACCGAAAACAGAGACTGCTGTCCTTGATATCTGAACAACTGTATCATTTGTAAATTGCTGAAAATTTTACAAAACTAGGCTTAAAGAGAACATAAAACAGTTCAAAGTAACAGCTAACAGTCCTGTAAGCCAGATAAATAACTTCTGAGTACTTGCTTATACCTTTTGATAAATGCATTGCCCTGGCTAATTTCAACATTTTTGAAATTACATCTTAAGATATATTCTAGATTCTTTTGTAATGTATTTGTAGCATAGGCACATACAGAAACTCCCAGGGTGCTTCTTTGTCACCAGCAGACGTATTCTGGTTTTAAAAATACCGCTTCAAATGGTCTTTGATCACTTCAAAGAATTTCTGGATTGTATCATCTCTCTAACAGAAGTGATGATTCCAAGGATTTAGTGGTCACAGAATGGATTGATGGTCCCTAAAAATGCTGAATTTGGCATTTTCTCAGCTTCTCCAGCTTTTACCAGCAATTCTTCCAAGATTTCTCGGAAGAAATCTCACCCATCGTGGACTATTGTAAGAAAAGGACTATTTTTGCCCAGCTCCATATGCTCAGAAAGCACTTGAGTATTTTAAATAGACTTTTTTTTTTTACTGCCCCTATGCTGATGTATCCTCCTAATGATTTTTGATAAAGCAGACTTTCTGGCCATGCCTCAAAAAGCAGTTTTATCCAAAGCTATGGATCTTCAAGTATAGCTTGATCATTTTTTATTTATCACAACACACAGAGAAGCAGAAAACTTTTTCATCACTCTCCCCATTTCTACTTTACCATCAGATTAAGAGGAAAGGAAAAGAAAGTAGGTACTTTTCTTGTGGAAGGCATTGTCTAGCCTTTCCAGGTTTTTTTGTAACCTATGGATTCCACCAACATTACAGATCATATAGGTAAATTATAGGTTACATCCTTTTCCCCAGCAGATTTCATTACTCAGCTGATTTTGACCTGATTTAGTCCTGGTATTAAATCCATGAAGACAGCCAAGCTTATGCGGAAAAGACTGTGAAAATCTTTAATGCTTAACTGTATATTGCACAGTTAAAAGCCTCTAACACTTAGAAAAGAAGAGATAAAACTGGGGTCATTGCCAAGCACATAAATGTTTCTCTATCTGAATAGCTAAGTCATTGATTTCTTGGACTTTTTGCAGTTTCTGCCCCTATCAATAGAGTTTCTTACAGTCTTGATCAGACGGCTTGTCTTCCCATATGTTCTTTTTAAAGGTCAGGGGTTTGAATATCCATTCGTTAGAGAATATATACCCCAACCCCATTTTTGATAGATGACCAAGAAAAGATATGGATAATTTTTTCTGTACAGCTAACTAGAGGGTCTTTCACTTCCCTCCTTGCACCTTCTCAAGGGTGCAAGGGGTCTTTCACTCCCCTCCTCTCCTGCATCCACACACATTAAAGAGATCATGGGGACCTACAAAAAATAAACTTGTCCTTGGCTTTATCAAGACTTTGATCTGGAGCTCAGGAGAAGCCTGAACTACCTATTCAGGGAAGAGTTTTCCACCGGTGGGGACGCCAGGCTACTGTGGGCCTTGACTGCACCTCTAGCAATGTGGTTATGTTTAAGCAGTTTCGATTTTGGGTCTATTGACTGCAATTTAAGTGCTGCTCTGGAAACAGTAATATAGATGCATAAGATCTTTCCTGCTCTTCTTCCAGTCCAGCTTTCCCTCCCTACTGTAGTTCTGGTAGTTTTCTTCACAGCTGCTTATTTCAGTGTATGATCACAAAGTTGTTTGTTACCTCCAGTTTTAAAAGGATCCCATTGCATTCATTGGTAGCAAATGTGTTACCAGATGCAACTCCTTGTCTCAAGAACTTACAGTCTAGATGGGTAAGACTAAGTAAGGATTAGACACAATAAAGTACTGTTATTTCTGTTTTCCTGGGAAATTAGATGCAAAAAGCCTAAGTTGTAACCCAAAACCATAACACCATGTAAGGAATTTGCAGCAGAACAGGAGCTTAATTCAAGTCTGCTGTGTCCCAGGTCAGTTTTCTGATCACCACCTCAGCTGCCTCGTCAAAGCACAGCATAAGCTCTGTGTAAAACTGAACCTTCAGCTTGCCCAGCTTTGCTTCACTTCCATGGCCAGAACTCCTACGAAACTGCAGGAACTGATGCCGACATGCATTTAGCCGTGTATTTTTTCCTCTGACATATGGTATTTACCAGACTGTTCTACAGTACCATGGTTATTTTAACACACATGTCCTTGATTGCTTGGAATAAGGTAAGAAAATCCTTTGAGTAACAAATATATATATACACACACACACATATATATATATTGGTGTTACTGATTGCAATAGGATTTATGTGGATTCTTCTAGTGATTGACACATGGATGTTTAAGGAGGTAAACTGTCAGCTTCATATTTAAGGGGACCTCTACTCTACACACCGCAATGGAAATGTGTTTGTGGAAGCACTGGCTGCAGGAACTGCCAATTTGGGGCAAAAAAAGTGTTCTCAGCAAGAAGTGTTATAGAATTCCGCCTCTCATTTCTTGTCTAACCCCACTGCTTTCCCAGCACAAATACTCATATAATCAGGCATGTCACTGCAGCACCTGGAGGTGCAGGGACCACCAGGGCAGGTCACTGTCACCTCGTCAGTGGCAGAGTGGGGAATAAAGCACATCTGATTTCTGTATCTAAAATGGGCATCGCCAGCAAATACGATAAGAAGCTCTCTTCATGTGGGGAGAATAAAGATTTTTCTAAAAAGAAGTACAAGGCTGGCTGCTTCATCGAGGTGCAGGACATGGCAGCCAGGGTCTTGGGGAGGAATCTGGGAAGCCACTGCCCCATGCCCTGCCTTTCCCTGTCAGGGCTTCAGAGTTTAATGCAAAATGTGTCAAAATTTTCGGTTGCCCCGAGCAACAGTAGCAAGCCTTCTGCAGCTTTCAGAGGCGGCAGGCAGGACGGAGAGGGGCAGGGGGCTGCTGAGGCTCAGAAGGAGAGGGGAGGAAGGCTGGGCATTCCTGCTTGCAGTCTTCCTCAGGTTCCTGGTTCCAGGCAGAGCCTCCACACTATACTGCCTAGTTTTAACCTAGCTGCATCCCGCTGCTGGTCCCTGCTCCCAGAGGGAGCGAGAGAGCAGAAGCACCAACAAACTGCCTCCCTGGAAGGCTTCATGTTCCCAGTCATTACACGTCTATTAATCCCAGAAGTATATCAGTTATGGGCAGATGCCTAGGGAATGAATTAAAGGATGCCACGGGAGCCATAGGTCTGGCTCCTGACTCGCACTGAAGCCATGGCGTCAGCTCTAGTGATTTTCTCCCTGTCTTCACGGTGCTTGGCTTGCCTGGGTCTCTCAGAGGCAGGAGGAGCCTTATTTTTCTTTAAAAGAGAGAGCAGGAGAGTTTGCAAAGTCTGGATTGTACAACGGAGAAGAAAAACCTGAACATTTGACCTAGGTGTTTTACAAGGTACTGCATAAACAACCCAAAATCCTGCAGGCAGATGAGTAAAACTGAGACTGCTGAATCTCATGACCCCTGTGGGTCATGATTCTGATTCTCAAGCCTGGTGCTAGCAGTACTGATGAGACTCTGTTTATTCTGCTCTTCCCTCACGTTGCCATGCTGGGGGGTGGGTGAGCCGTGCTCAGCACCACCTCTGCACTGACAATGATGTTCAGTAAAGAAGAGATACTTTGCTTCAGTTTGGTTCACTTCCCACCACTGTTCTTCCTGATGTCAAGCACGCGCACATTAACAGAAAGACCTTCCTTTCTACCTTGGAAGAGATACATCCTTTATGGTCATGATATTTTAAGAAACATTATGACTCCAAAAGGAGCAAGGCATACAGTCACCTAAAGGTGTTCTGCACCTACCTTCTTACAAAGGGTAGCTTGTATAGTTGTACACCAACTATAGTCAAAACCTTCCTTATAATGATAATATCTCTGTACTAAATAATATCAGCATTCATGTGTTACTTAGAAAATATTCCCTTTAAAATGTTTTAGTATAAAAGCAAACAGAACAATTTCTTAATGCAAACAGAGATGCCAAACAGACTTTTGCAGTGGCCCAGGGGTCTCTAAACCACTGAGCAAATTGGCATTTAGAGATGTACTTGTAAACTCTGCTCGCAAAGGCAAAACTTGCCATTGAGGTAATACACTTAATCTGCGGAAGACACACAACCAGTCTGCTCTTCATTACCATCTGGTGGTTGTTGCATGGACTGGCATTATACATCTCAAAAAGTTACTGAGGGGAATTTTCACATCATCACCAGAAAGGAAAGGGTGCTGCAGCAGCAGTGGGCGGCACAAGGGGGCTGGTTTTGTCTTACAGGCATCATAACAGGGGCATCAGGGCCAGAAAACACTGACAAAATGAGCAGGTGGGAAAGGGAAAATTAAGAAGCATCTGGTGGTACTTTAGCATTTCATCAAGTAATTTAAGTTGTACCTGAATATCCTTTGCAACAGGCTTGTCAAGCGTAGTGCACTGTTCCCTCCCACTGATAGCAACAGCAGCTGAGACCATTTTGCAAGATAAGGTATCTTGTTAACTACTTTTAATAACTAGCTCCCAGATCTCCTTCACTACTTATCTGGAGAGGATCTTATAAGTGGTATCCTAGCAGGGGTCCTGTGTCCTCTGTGGTAAGCAAGAGGAAGATAATCCCATTCTACAGCTATAAGGGGAGCTAACAATCCTCTCATGCAGTCCATGCTCTCCACTGTACAGTCTCTTTCCCCTTCCTCACAGTGGTTTCATCAAAGGGCAACTGTAATTCAGCTCTGAAGGGTCTTTTGGAAGACACTGGTCCAACCTCCTGCTCAAAGTACAGTTAGCCTCAAAGTTGGTGGCTCAGGGCCTCTGAGGAGGTCCTCTCCCTTTTCAATCTTCTTGGAGTATTTCTTATGAAGGAAGAGTAGTCTGCTCTTACACTGAGTAAATTAAGTACAATACCCTTTTGCTTTTACCTAAGTGTGTGATCAACAGATAATTGGTATCACCTGAGAAGAAAGTACCTTAAGTAGACAAGTCCAGCCTAAGTATTTCACAACAGTAGAAATATAACCTCTCGGCCACAGTCACACAGGGTGCTGCTAGTCTGGATACACCATGGGGTTGATCCAGTGCAGCTGCAGCATCCCTTGTCTTATGCACTAGATTTCAAGAACAGCATGAAATAAAATAAATTCATTACTGTAATTGTAAAACTCAAAAAGCCTAATACACTTAGAAATAGTTTTATGGTTCGGTTGCTTTTTGCATTTAAAGAAGATGGACTCTTCAGCTCTGCCACTGATCTCTGTGCCCTTGGATTAGTCATTTAGGCCAAGTCTTCCCAACAGGAGCAGCTAATATTAAGTGCATAAACGTGTATGAAGGCTTTTATAAGTAAGAGTGACCCAGATCTTGCGGACGCCAAATACCCAAATCTGCATTTAAAATTTTGATCCCCGGACTTTCGTGTCTGAATTTCCTGTTCTGTAAATTGTGGAGGAGACTTACATATGTTGCAGGAATATTTGAAGTACTCATTAGTTCAAATTATCACAGTGGCTTAAAAATGTAAAGTATATAAATACGAAGTATTATTACCAAATAGGTCAGTATTTAACTGATACGCATGTCCCTGTTAGTTCAGACATTTTGTCAACTTTGTGTGTCATTTTGGATGTTTAATACCTAATCGGCTTTCTAAATATTTCTGTGCTGGACACAGGCATCAGAGTACATGAGATTAACACTATCTGAGAAATAAACACTCCTTAAGCCAATACACTGTCTACATGAACAGGCCTTCGTAGTCACCCCCCTGACCTCTGAGCCCACTTAGAGATGAGAAATGAAAGACTTCCACTGCTGATGGGGAAAATGAGTGGGTGGAAAACCCAGGGGACAAAAAGGAAGCCGAATATTTTACAGAGACAAATACAGAATTCCAGGAGGCAGGCTTCACAAGATGAATGGTTTTAAAAGGATGGATGAGGTCTGCACTCATGAGTGCTCTTTCTTATCTCATGGAAAACCATCTGTGTCTTCCCTGTCTTATTACTCCAGAGCAATACATGCTCTTCTCCCTGCTGCACGGTTCAGCTCACAGCCCAAAAAGATGAAGTACCAATCTACCCTGACATATGGATGATTTAGACACCAGGGTCATTTAGGTCCTGTACCGAAACTCACTGAAGTAAACTAAAAACTTGTCAGTCACCCTGGGGATTCTGGATCAGAACCAGAAAGCATTTTTCAATCTGAGTTCCTATGGTGTTGGGTTTTTCTCTATATTTATAATACTTTGTTTTCTTATGGCCTCAATGTTATTGTTTTTATCCTGTTATACCAATGTTCTAATTCCTCAGTTCCCCATCTGACAGACAGGCAGGTGATATTTTGCTTTCATCAAAGGGAAGTGGACAGGAATTTGGCCGCCACTCCTTTGGCTGGCCCGTCAGACTGGTGTAATACAGAGACAATACTGAAACACATAATACAGATGTTCTGAAGTGAAAACCTTGACAATGTCCAGAAGCTGAAATAAAAAATTTAAACCTTAATATGCTAGGTGAAGGGAGAGAAACTCTTGGAATCAAGGAATGAGTCACTTAAGGAGACACTTGGCAAGACAAAGGAAGACGCAAAAGAGAAGTTAAGAAAAAGTGAAGTTAATTCATGGGAAGGATCCAAAAATCATCCCTTACAGTAGGAAGAGATGAGAGGGAAGTGTTTCCAAATTAGATATATTCTTGATATTTCTTCTTTTGGCCTCTTCTGCCCATGAAACTAAGCCTTCTTTCAACCTCTTTCACTTCTGTCCAGAGATGGTATTGGAAAATACCTGAAGCTAACAGTGCTGACATCACACAAATGCTTGCAGCTGCTCAGGGGAACAAGGGGATGTTCCCCCCACCCCTTATCTCACCCTTTACTGCTTCCTGAGCATTCAAGCTCTGCTGATTCCCCTAGAAGAGGAGTCAGGATGATTTTGCCCTCTGAGGTGGGTTTGAAGGCAGCCACAGACACTTTGGTCTTTTCCAAAATGCATGAACCAATAACCCCTGCTGCTCAACCATCCCTCCCATGGGCCTCTTCTCAGAGCAGTTATCCCTGGAACCACCTCCGTGCCCCTGTGCCCAACACCGCAGTGGGGAGAGATACCAACAGGGGCTGCACAACTAGCAACATCCCAGTTTTGTGGTCTGGCTGAGGAACCTCTATCTCACATCTTTGCCAGTTCTCTTTCTTATTGTTCAATTTCTTTTTTTCTTCCAATTCTTATCTTTGCACTTATTGTAGCCTTTATTTTAGGGTTCTTTTTCAACTAGCTAAAAACAGCACAAATGACAGGGCGTAATCTATTTCTCAGTTTATGGACCGCTTCCAGTGACTGCTGCCAGCCCACACGACGTATATAAATGATGGATTTTAGACCTGCACCCCTGCATCAGTTAGAGATAAGTAAAATTACTTGTTGTCTTACACCTCCCTGGTGACAAAGTGACTCCCAGCTGAAGAGATTCACATGTGCTCTTTATTTCAGCAAGCAAGAAGCATCACTCATCAAATGTGCTCCTGAGACAAGAAAGGAGTGTGCAAGCAGATGTTGTGTAGGACTATTGCATTTGTTAAAATCAAGCCCACTTTGTTTTCTCCCAGCGTAGGTATGACTATACATGGTGATACATATCTAATGCTGTCATTTTCATGGCTGTAAATCTACTCAAGAGAATTTCAGAGGAATTTGCCATCAGCAAAGAAATCATAGCATCATAGAATCATAGAAAGGTTTGGGTTGGAAGGGACCCCAAAGTCATCTATTTCCAATCCCCCCTGCCATGGGCAGGGACACCTTCCACTAGACCAGGCTGCTCAAAGCCCCATCCAGCCTGGCCTTAAACACTTCCAGGGATGGGGCATCCACAACTTCTCTGGGCAACCTGTTCCAGTGCCTCACCACCCTCACAGTAAAGAATTTATTTCTAAATAAGTCTGTAAGTTTTCAGTCTGGCAGCTTTTACTGTTATATTTTACTGTTTTTCTAATACTCACTTTTAAATGTGAGAGGTGAAATATTTTGTAAACATATTCTTGAAATATAATGCAAATTTTCATTCTTTTCGCCTTTGTTCTTGGAGGCAGCAGACAACCTTGGTAATGAGTGGAAAATACTAAATGCCAACCTTTTGTGAGGCGGGTGCAACAGCAAGATGATAGAGAATAGTTTCTATTTGCAGTGACAGTTCTTCACTCGGTTCTGGCTTTTACCCTTTAGGGTCTTACCATATACAAGCACAACCTCTTAAAAAAACAAGTATTATACAATCTCAATCAAAATGTCTTGTTTATTTTCTTACTGAAGTTGGCTGTTTGAGGAGTATGCAATTTGGAGGCTGGGTCTCCAATGCATGAAGGACATTTTCAGGTAGATCTAATCTTAAAACTGGAAGTGCCGGCCAACGGAAAAGGCCAGTGTTTAGCCCAAATTTTCATCCCAAATCAGAGTGAATTAAAAAACCAAAAACTTTTAATGTAAAAGTAGCTTTGAGGAAAATCTAGTTAGGACCTTCAATCTCCCCAGCAATGTAGCACAGCAAGTGAGCAGGGGCTACTGGAGATAACAAAGGAACTGGAACTACAGTTTCCATGGAAGAATTGCAAACCGTAAGTAGAGGCAGACAGCGATGTCACCACCCTTTAGAGTAACAAGATCACAGCATACTTGAAATCAGAAGTGGAAGTTACCTCGCCTACCTCCTGCTCAACTTCAGAGCCAAATTCAGCTCCTGCTCTGAGCTGCACTAGCCTCAAAGATAGATCAGCTTGCTCAGGGCTTTGAAAGAAGCATCTTTTAATTTTAAATTTCTTGAGAGTAAATAATGCAGAAATCTATCTTTTCATAAAAGAAAAGTTCATTTTGATTAAGTATTTTCTTTGTTCTTCCTGATGAAGGAGCACTTTGATCAACACACATATGTGAAAATACCTCCAGAAAAGTTGCTTGTGTGACTGAATTCAGCCATTCTGTCTCTTTATGGCTAGAAGCAAACAAGCTAGGCTCTTCTTTATGTGACTCACAGATTCATAAGTGTACGTAGTGAGCGCATCACATCACTGAAAAGGAACAAAGAGGCACATTGCATTCTAGTGGCTCAGTGTGGTAAAATACTTCTGAGTATGACAATACTACTCGTATTTCTCTACTCACGACTTTTAAAAGGACTTATTTAGCCTGACAGTTTAAATAGGGTTTTGCAGTGAGCTGCTTCAGAAAACAATGAAAAGGCAAAGCTGGAGAAAATGAACTCCATTTATCAGAAAAATAATTTCTGTGCCGTTCCAGTAACAGCGTTTCATTTCTTATACCAAAAAAAAATCCCCATATAAATAAAGACAGGACCAGGCCTAAAAAACATAGAAGCAAAGGTCTCAGTCCTACAAATATATACACAACTAGCCACAGTATGCATCAGCCTGCTAATATCAAGGGAGCTGCTTGCAATGGAAAGGTATATGTGTGCTCAGTATCTACAAGATAATAACATCAGGTATTAACTCTTTCTGTCCGGCTTCACTCATCTCACCAGCACTGACAAACCTCAGTTGTTAGGAACAGTATAAAGGGAAGTACCTGAAATACCTTTTAACAGGAATCATAACAATATCACACTTCATGTGTCTCTGTTCTTTAAATACCTCCTCAAAACCAGCCTCTGCAGTGCTGTCTACAACTGCCTGCCTTAAGTGACACTTAAAACTACTGGCTACCTGTTGTCAATATGCCCACTGAGGCCATTAAACTATGCAAATGCATACAGACTAATTGCTGCCTTCACCTTCTTCATGTCTGTCTCAACACTTGTTGAATGTCTTCCTAACTTATCCTGGATGGTTTGTTCTCTTTTTTGATAATCTCTGTAGCATCTGGCACAAAGACCTTAACCTTCAGCCTCTACTACTTCTCTTGAGCTAGCATCAGAAGCAGAAGGTGCTTGTGAGTCTCCCACACCTGGGATGAAGGACTTGGAAGGTCATCAGAGTTGCTTCCCACAGGTAGCAAGGAGCAGGACAAAGAAAATGTACCGCCAGGAGGGTTTCTGTCATTAGGCATGTGGTGCTGGACTCACATGCCTTGAGAGGAAGCAAATTCTGTAATGTTAAGGCTGTTGGTTGAGTGGTGTAGACACAAGACTGTGCGATCTAAAAAGGGATTTCAAATGAATGTTACAGATGTTTATCTGACGTTATTAAAGACTCACTAAATTATTCTGGCTGTAGATATTATAGCATTGTCCTGGTTTGAGGTAAAACAGAACCAATTTTCTGTTCAGTAATTTTACTTTGCAGCTATGCCTCTTCTAACTACCTGAACTCTTTGAACAAAATTAACAGCATAGTGTCATATTGTCCAGGCACTTCACGCCCAGAGAGATAAGACCCGATTGTTTCTAATTTATGACATGGAATGGTATGCAGAGAGGCTCCTGCTTATACTTATTGCTGTAACAACCAAGGCCAGCTAACTTTGTTATTTGCCACATTAGAAGGTCGGAAGCGGAAAAACACAAAGGGGTCGCACCTGCCTTTGATCCCGCTCCATGCATTCCTGACTCCAGATCCAGAATCCAGTTCCATCGCCGAGTCCGGTCTAGGACTTTCCCAGTGCCTGCCGGTGACATGATCATCATCCTGGCAGCCTGACACAGTTTTGTATATCTTGTATATATTTCATTATTTTCTTTTTATCTTATTATTTATATTTCACTGAAGTAGTTTAGTTACTTTTTGTAAACTCATAAACTCTCTTTCTCTTTCTCCCTTGTCTCCTTGGAGAGATAAGTGAAGGAGAGCATCTGTCGTTGGTTCCAGTGGCCAGTCCAGCCCAAACCATGACAAGGACAGAAAGAATCCTATAGGTCTTATAGATTCTCTTCTCACTTTGATGATTAAAGGTGAATAACTTCAATTCACAGTTTTGATATTATTAATTCTTTAAAAGCACTGTCCTAAGTGGTTTACAGCTCTTAAAAGCAAGTAGAACCTGCATTAAGAAGATCTGAATTGACCTTTACAGCATATAAAGAGAGGCAAAAAAAATGGGGCACAAAGAGGGCATGAGTTTTGAGCTGTACCTATTTTATTTCCTGAGGGAAGGGCGAGGGTATGGAGGCTTACTGAGAGAGCCAAAGGAACGGGTGAGGTGGTCTCCTCAGTGTGGGGCAGCATCCCACCATCTACAGATGCCACGATAACGCACAAGTTCAGTGTGACACTCCACAGCTCTTCTCGACAGCTTGCACAGTTTCCCGGTGCACTGAAATCCCCAAAGCACACTAAAATTATCTCCAGCTTGCCATTTTCTGCCATCCGAGAAGATGGCTCACAAGCTGCATTTGACTCAAGGGATTACTGTAGGTATAAAACGACAATAGCATTATCACTAAGCAGATGAAATATGTGACATATTTCATTACCTGCCTCTTTTCTCTAAGTATAAATATTAAGACAGTTTGTTTATTTGGGGTTTTTTTGGTGTTTTTTTTTTTGGCAAATGTAGTTGAGAGTTCCTAGGATTCACTTCATAGTTTTCACACCCAACCATTTAGCCTAATTTTTACAAATTTGAAGATTTGATCTAAAATTTTGAATATACCTCATCAGTATAGTTACTGCAAAATGTTACCTGCTCAGTGCCAAGTAAGAAAAAATGTATATGCATCCTAATTCTCATTTTTCTTTTACCTGTGATGTATGCAGTCTGACAAGCCACACATCCAAGCAACCAGTAGGGCACAGATGTCCGGCAATGAATAATCCAAAGATCCTGAGCTCTGTTTCCCATTCCATTTTCCGGGCACACTGTTACACTGTAATACAATTTTGCTAATTAACAATGCTGCTTTCACACTTAACACCAGTCCTGCTTCTGGCCAGTGTACCTATTCCCACAATAGTTCTCCCCACTGACTGGAAAACTGCAAGTCCAGTTGGACACTTAGATTATTGAGTCTGCGTCTGCAAGTCCCTACTTCCAAATACTCAAATCAGTCAGTATTACAAATACTAGCATTTTCAGCCATCAGCTCCACATACAAAGAGCGCAGTGTGAGGCATACAGCTCCCCTTCTCTGTTTTGAGCAGAATCACAAAGACAAGTCTTCCCCCATTCTACATTTAAGAAGGCACAAAGTACCACTAGAGATAGATGCATACTCACCACTTCTGCAATTTCTTTCCCCTAGTTTCATTAAAAGTTGGAGTCTTCCTTCCTACAGATGTTACCCAGTGGGCAACAAGAAGTTGTTCCTTTTTTTTCAGTGACATTGCATTCTTTTTAAGTAGCCAACGTTGTCTGAGCAGGCCTTCTGTGTACCCTAAGTCCAAATGAAAATGAGCATTGCAAAAAAGATCTTTAATAAACTGGAAACATTAATTTGTGTAAAAAAAAAAAGATTTCCTCCTGAAAGTGTATGCATGATGATGAAAAACAAGCATGCAATTGGACCAGAATGGCTTTATGAATCATGGTTTGCAATTATATTTTGTCTTTCCTCTAGTAAGCATTCGACATGCCTCAGAATATTAAAAAAAAATAAAAAGTCAGGGCTACTATGTTAGAACTAGTCAATTTCAATTGTTCTAGTTTACTGTTGTTTATATATGTTTAATCAAGATGAAACTATTCCCCACCCAAAAGGTCTGCCTTCGTTAACACAGCCTAGAAAATACTTATTTACAAGATGTATGTCTATCTCATAGACAGCATAGAAATGAGTGGGAAAGGAGTGGCACTAGCACTAGCAATGGTTTAAAGAAGAGATCACTGAACACCAAATACGAGCAAATAACCGTAAGAAAAGACCATAAGAGCAGAAACTGAAGCCCCCACAGAAGTCTGTTTTTCTTTAATAATATTGCAAACTAGTGGCAAAAGTCTCCAAATTAATCTCCTAGTTTTTTTAGGCAGTAAGCACCCTGATTTCCAAAACTGCAAAGCAGCATACCTACTTACGTGCCTAAATTCTGGGTCGCTCGGCAAATTCCAAGATGCCTAAAAGTCACGTTGGGGGCCCATCAGGTTTCACTCAGCCTGAGTGAGCAAACCCCACCGGAGGGGATGGAAAGACACACTGCTGTATTTTGAATCAAGTTTATTAACTGCAGAAGAAGCTGCAGTTTGTAAGCCACACTTGTAAATCAGACCACGAGATGTCTCATCACCTGTAAAAGCTTTTAGAAAATGTCTGTGAACAATAGTGATGCTATTTGGGCTTTGAAAGTTAGCCTCTTTGCCATGGTCACTCATTTTGGATGTCACCTGTTCTTTGTAAAAGGGCGTTGTTAAAACAGCTGCCGAAAACAAGAATTATGTCACAAGGAGTATTTTTATCAAAATTATGACAAGATTCTTCCACGCTGGTGGCCTGGAAAAGCATGCTATATTTTCCTAGAAATAGATTTTCTGCGAAGAAAGCAGAACTTCAATAGTCCTTAAACTTCAGATAAAACTATTGAGCATTTCAGTTGGTAACGTGGGAGACCGGAAGTCCTGCTGTTAGTAATTTATCTTTTTCAGTCCTGGAAGCAATGGAAGACAAGTCCCAGTCATGTTCCCATCATCCACCCCGTGGGGCAAAAAGGATTCTTCTTACTAGCCCTGCTGTGGCAGTGTCATGCCATGCAGTTCCTCCTTTGTGCAGTTATTCAAAGTACCATATAGAGCTCTTTGTTCCCAACCCTAACTGCTGTGGGATCTTTTCAGCATTGTCTCCACACAGTGGGATATTTGCAGTTGCTTCAAAATCCCAGTTTAGAGCTCAGATGTCTGCAGTGATCAAGCTGAACAAAACGGAGTTGAATTTCCACAGCATGCCACCTTTGGGAAACAGTCAATGGCACAAGTAGTCTCATTTTTGAGATGCTCAGTGGAGGAAGCTGCACGCTGGTCTGCAGAAGCCAGGACAGCTCAGCTGGGAAACCTCTCAGAGGAATGGGCTTGCCAAGGAGAACATCCTCACCCTCCCTGGAAGTACACTTTTTGGGCTGAGGCATCTCTAACAGCAGGAGACCTGCAGGGCAGGCTTAGCTCACGCCTTTTCCGACCAGATGATAAGCTCCAGAAACGCACCTAAAGCATTTCAACCAGCAATGGGCACTCAGTCCAGGGACTGGACTACAGTTAGGCCAGACTAAAAGTGCCCTGAAATGTACAGAGAATGAAGAATACATACAGAATAAAGCCCTGCACTTGTGCCTTACGACAGATTTTGGCAAGCCAGAGAAAGCAGTGGTCTCATTCATACAGGCATATCTGACTTTCACATGGCTTATGAAAAAGCTAAAATTATCTACAGGATATAGTCCTGCACACCATGGGACTCTAAAGGGGATTTACCCTCTAAAGGGTTACAATGGGACTCTATAGTCCCATGAAAAATCCTAATCCAGTGCTTCAGAGGAACCAGGTAACTTTATTATGGCTATATTTGATACAACTCTGAACAAAAAGATACCTTTTGGTAGACTTCTATGAGCAAGAAATTTTTTAAAAAGTGCTATACCCAAGCAGCACCAATTATAACTGAATGCTACTAAAATATATTAATTGTGATTAGCAAATTTTAAAAACTTTTTTCCAAACAGCAATGCTAAAGTTGAGTTGAGCTTGGAAACCACATTTTTCAGAAAGGAAGGACTAAAATAAGAGGAAAAGAAAGGTATATTCAGTGTGTAAGTCCTCAAAGCCAATCGAAAGTATTCATTATACTGTAATAAACTACTAGTAAAATAATAATTTTCATAAACTTGTATTGTCAAGGTTACAAGAAGTACCTGTGAGGGTGAGAGGCTCTTGTAATCTCTCAGGAAGCGCGTTGTGCTCCTTCTCCTCGAGTGACAGATTTGCACAGAAATATACATAGTTAAAACGTTAAAAATTACCATTACAATTTGTGTCAGAAACAACGTATTTCAATATTCCCATATTTCTCAAATATCATGGCATATTTCAACCACAAAAGCATCACCAAAAGTCTGGATTTTCTCAGAAATAAGCCTGCATGACACTGTAGGAGCCTCAAAAACATCAAATGCATATTCCAAGGTCAATATGCACAGGACTGTACAGTGCACGGATGAGGGGACTGAATTTGAAAGGGATAAATGTTGTTTCTGCTGAGCCACTGTGCGGGGAAACAGAGTGGCACTGGCAAAGTCATAAATTGTTCACAAGGCCCCGATTAGTCAGTGTGTAATATTGCTCCTAAGAGGTCAGGCCACGTTAGAGCATCAATTCAGAGTCTTTTTTAAAAAAAAAAAAATCCCCTTCTAAACACAAGATCAATTAATTTGGTTGAAAAGTAGCAACTGAAAATATATAATCGTAGAATCACAGAATCGTCTAGGTTGGAAGGGACCTTTCAGATCATCGAGTCCAACCACCAACCTACCACTGCCAAGTCCACCACTAAACCATGTCCCTCTGCACCACGTCTACCTCTTAAATACCTCCAGGGATGGCGACTCCACTGCTTCCTTGGGCTGCCTGTTCCAATGTTTGATAACCCAGCTGATAATAAGCTGCAGTCCCCTGCACACACCACAGCGGACAGGCCTGTGGGGCACCTCCAGCGACAAACCCGCCCAAGGAGCAGCATGATGGATAGAGGCACAGCGCAGCCCCAAGCCTCCCCAGCTGGACAAAATACTATTTGCACCAAAACGTGTCATTTCTTCTGCATTTGCCAACTCCCTTTTACGTCACCGCTAACCTCCGAGCCTGTCAGTGTGAATTTTCACAGAGAAGTGCCCTCAACCATTATTTATTGTCTCTTGAGGAGAAGTTCGCGCCCCGCCGGGCGCAGCCGGTCATGGCGGCCCCTCGCGGCAGCCCGGGGGCTCTCGGTCCGGCCCTGGGTCCCGCTCTGGGTCCCTCTGTGCCCACCCGGCTCCTTGGCCCCGCGGCCGGCACCTGTTGCCGCGCCACCTCCCTCAGCGCCTCGGCGGCGGGCGGGGTCCGCTCCCATCCGGCCCCATCCGGTCGGGTCCGGTTCGCCTCACAGGGGCCGCGGCGGCCAGCGGTGCTTCCCCGGGGGGCCGCGGCGCCCCGCTCCGCGCATGCGTGGCGCTGCGAGGGGAATCGTTGCACCGCTCCGCACCAAGTTGCAGTCCGCGGCTCTTCCCCGGCCAGGCGGGCGGCGGCGCGGCTGGGGCCGGCATGGGTCGGGCGGCGGCGGCCGGGCGGGACGGCCCGCGGGCCCTGTCGCTGCCGCTGGTGCTGGCCGTGGCGTGCGCGGCGCGCAGGTGAGCGCAGCCGGGCAGCGGAGGGGCCGCCTCCCGTAACCCGCCTCCCTTAACCCGCCTGTGCTCCTTTCCCGCAGCGCCGACGGGCCCAGCAACATGTCCTACGTGAAGGAGACGGTGGACAGGCTGCTGCAGGGCTACGACATCCGCCTCCGGCCCGACTTCGGAGGTGAGGCGCCCGCTGTCCCCCGACCCGCGTCCCAGTTCCCCCGCACCACCCCCCGCCCCGGTCGCCTCCCGCCGTCTAACGCCGCCTCCCGCTCCCGGCAGGTCCGCCCGTGGATGTGGGCATGCGGATAGAGATCGCCAGCATCGACGTGGTGTCGGAAGTCAACATGGTGAGTGACCCGAGGGGATGGCCGGGACGGAGGGCGCTGCCGCCGGCTCCCCGGTTGTACCCCCCGGCCCCGCGGGGACCGGCCGTGTGTCACCTGCGCGGCCGCAGAGGGAGCTGCCTGCCGAGCGGCAGCGAAGGCTGTGAAATAGCCGAGCGCATCGCGGTTGCTAGGAAAAGTTATTTGCCCTGTTGAGATACGGTTCGCGTGGCCGAGCTGGCGCTCCAGAAGCGCTCCCTGCCTCCGTCGAAATACCTGCTGCGGGTTTGAGGTTCTGGGTTCCGCTCGCACTGGCTTGCCCTTTGCATAGTCAACAGCTGTCTGCAGGAACGTGGGAGTTTCTTGAGCTGTTTCTTCAGCTGGACAGATGGGCATTTTTTCGTGTTAAGTGATCTAAAGAGTTAAGACACTTCGCTTTGCAAGGGAGCGTTGAGTAAAAGGTGCAAAAAGAAAACGGAGCTTCTGGAAAACGCTCTCTTTCTTGTAGAAGGGAAAAAAAAAAAAAAAACCACAACCCAGCATTGCAGATCGTAAGGACGTTGTCTATCCAGCTATCAAAACCAGAAAAGTCTCCTAGCTACAGGTGTGAAACACACTGTGTTTGATTTCAGTTCTGCTGCTGGAAGGAATGCTAACAGGCATGCAGGCTTAAAGAGCAAAAATGTGTCTGTATAGTGCTTGCCTCGTTTGACAGCCTTTTCCCAGAAGAAAATGAAAAATCAGTTACAAGTTTGAACGTTTTATAAAATCACGTTGGATTAGTATGCACCATGGGCATTTTGCTCTCACTCTCTTATGTTTGGTTTCATATGAAAATCTAAGATGCTTTCTTTCCATAAGGGAACACCTATTTAGTTAAAAGAAGCTAGAAACTTTGCATTTCCATCCTGATCAGCAGTTTATTTCAGTCAAAAAAGGTGATATTTGCCTGTCCAAAGTAATTTACCCCGGAGTGGGGATTTTTCCCTGGTGTTAGTTAATAGCTGTCATTTAAAACAATCTCTTCAGAGATTGTTTTCATTTTCATATTCAGTTTTTTTCTGTTGTTTGTTATATATACACAGTTCCTGTTTGTGTATAACTGTTATGTTTGTTTATGAATACTCTTGGCAGAATGGGAAGGAAAGGAGATTTGTCACATTGTGTGTAGCATACCAGGCTCTGGGGAGTGCTAATACCACACAAAGACAATGTTCTGCAAGTTTCAGCTCCTCGAGTTCCTGTTGGTATATTGAGCTTTCAGGGAGGAACATAGTAGGACTATGCAGAGGAGGCAGAGAAAACAGAACATAGACCTTATCAAAATAGTCAAAGAACAGATCCATTCCAACTCCAGGCTCTTTCTACCACTTTTTAACAGGATTTCTGCTTCTACAAAGCAGTACACCCTGGGAAAGCCAAACACAGCAAACACCATCACCAAAATACCTGCTCTGAAAGGTCCAGTATTTATCTTGTAAGTCTCAGAACCTGAAATACTATTAATTTGGAGGGGAGTGGATGTGATAGTTTCCAGCGGCAATGTCACAGGCCATTAATTGCATTGCACCAGCTTGCAGCATTTCTGCTTAGCTTTGGTGGATCCAACATGCAACTTCCATTTCAGCCCTTGCAGAGCGCCTGGGAAACTGTAATTTGAACTTTCTGGTTTTTAATTAAGGAAAGTTGCATGCTAGATGGATTCTTTAGGGGGGCAGCTCAACTAAGACTGGTCAAAGAAGTATGGAGGTGTTTTAATTTCCTAAAATGCCACATCCCTTGCAGTGGAAGGAAGCAGCCATTCCCAGGTATAGCCAGTAGCCCGTTCTTTAAGGCAACGTATGGAAAAAACAGTCTCCATTCTGAGTCAGTCTGAAAGGGGCTTTCCCATATCACAAGTGCTTACCTGTACATACCCATGTCTAGAGTGTTCTTTGTTGAGGTCAAGGTCTTTATTGTGTCGCTAGAGACTGTTCTGTAGTCTTTTGGACAGTGATCAATAATTTCATCCATCACTGCAGAAATGAGGGGATCAATATCTCAGCTGAAGAAAAATTTTTCTACCTAGTAAAAATAATGCTTTATTCTAATACTTTTTCTGAGAATGGCAGCCTTGAAATGCTTAATGTTGCAACAACCCGTGAATCGCCCACCTTCTCTTTTAAACTGTCGTCTTCTAGATTATTTTTTTCTTTGTTTAGTAAGAGCTACCATTCTGTGGCTTCAGAGACAGAAATGTTTACCAGAAGATGCTAGTTTAGAGCTTCTGTTGTCTATAGGGCAGTTTAGTTGCTGAAGGAGAGAGCAATGCCCTCATCGCGTGAGCTCCTCCTGACAAGAGAATCTGGTTGGACTCCACCAGAGCTCCATTCAATCAGTCTCACCCTGGCAGTAATAGAGGGAGTTGTCTCATCCCTTGGCTCTCCTCAGGCGCATGGAACCTTATTTCTAGAATGACAGAGGCAGCTATTCCAAATCCTGGTACCTACAGGCAGGGTTAAATTTTCTATTCTGGTCTCAGTGCTTAAATAAGAGTAAGGATTTAAAAAAACCCAACACTATATACCTAGGCTATGAAGGAGGTGCATTAGCTGAGAATTTGTCATGACTGTAGACTGCCTGCCAAGTCAATAGGCTGATCTGTATGTCCGAGTAAATCCAGTCCTCAGATAAACAGCTGAAATATATACCATGAAATATATACCACAGAACTGTTGTGAATTCTGTGAATACCATCGGTAATAACTGTGTGCTCAAGCAGCTTGTCTAGTTGTAGTGGCTTCTTCAAATACACTAAACTATTGTGAAATACTTTACTCAGTTAATGAACTGAGACTTGCACGGCCTTGAAGTCAACCTTTCTGTTATTTCCCAAGTAGTTGGTCCTCATCTGTTCAGCTCTTTAAACTGCGTTGTTTTATAGCTACTTGGTAGTTCAATAATACTGTAGTGAGCTGCTATAGCAACTTTTACAGAAGGATTAATTGAAGCATTCATTCTCGTGGCTCTCCCATTTGTCATCAGATATGTTGTCATACATTGATTTTTGCAGGTAATAAGCTGAAGAGCTTGTCATACATCGAACAAGCAGGAGAAGTAGAATGTAAAAGTCCTAATGATCATTGCCCGGTTCTAACCATGCTTTCCCCCTAATATACACTGAGATAAGTTTTAATGCATTTCCATGAGATTTTCACATCCTTGCTGCAGTAATTGCAAGCGTTCCCTTCCCAAGATACAAGGCGACCCTTTGCTTTGTCTCAGTTAATGACAGTTCAGCTAACTTTCATCCATGACAGAGTTCCTGTAGAAGTATATGAGACATTTACATGAATATAAAGAGTTCATTAAGAACCATGCTACAACTAAATCTGTTAAGCTGCTGTGATGTGAATCGTCTGGTCTCCTCTGATGCCTTTAACGTGGTTAACAGAAGGCGCTGCTTGTACATCAAGAATAAACATGGATAGCAGGATTCGTGGTAACTACCTTCAAGCAAGCAAGTAAATAGCGTATTGCTATATTTACTAGGAAACAGCCAAGAAGTAGCTGGACTCTAGAAAAAATTCACATGCAGTACATGACATAATTTTCTCTAAAATGTATTTCCTACTGAGCAGGTGGTCAAACCTTTATAACAGTGAAAAGCTAAGTTGCACATGTCCTAAAGTTTTGAAAACCAGTGCACATGATAAAGAACCTTTTGTAGAGCAGCTAAGAGACACCAAAAAGGAAGAAAAAAACCACTATTATTTTATATTCGCAACACTGTTCCTGACCTACCATACTGATTTTACACTGATGATGATCTGGTTTATATGGTAGAGATTGAAGGTTTTGTGTCCCAGGAAAAAGAGGGTAAAGAAAACATGGAAAGAACGTTTCATCATTTTTTGACAGGAGAAGTATAATTCTTTAGCTTCTCTACATCCAAAGTCATTTTTGCTCACGGCTCTTTCATTTATCTGATCTCCCAAATAAGCCACAAATCTTGCAGAGAGGCAGGTTCTCACGTGTTGCCTACTGCTGAAAAGTCACTACCTGCGTCTCATGATTTCTCCTTAAGTAGTCCGTCTTTTATGCTGTCAACATTGCAACCTGTTGATAACATCTTTTCCCCCCAGAAATAATTTAATTTAGCTTAAACCACTCACTTTTTGCGTCTTTTTGGGAAAACTGATAATTAAATAAGCCAGCTACATAGGTTATTTTTTTTTCCATCCATTTCACATGATACCACCCTCTCATATTCCATCTCAATCCTTCTAGCTGGTATAATTATACATAAGGAATTAGACATAGAGATAGCCATTACCTTCTGGTCCATTTTTGATGCCGTGGCTTATGCTTAATGATAAAGTCGTGTGTTTGTGAGTTAGACCTGCATGTCATATTTGACCCTTCACTCCGTGATTGCAGATTATCATTGGTTTGGAGAATGGAGTGTCTCCCACAGTACTTGAAGTTCAACCGTCCATGTTGTCAGACATTCTTTTCTACTACACTTATTTAGCTTTCCCTGGAAGCAATATAGTACTTCTCTTTTTTTCTTGCTTTAGGGCTGGTCCCAGGCCTGCTACTGAAACACTAGCTTACATTAGAAACTGAATCCAAGAGAAGTGTGTTTTCTGATGTACCAGAAATTTACAGATATATTACTTTAGAGGCTTATAAGAGTTCTCTGTCTGAAGGCTCAACTATATTAGTTAGTTTAGAGCATCTTTGTTCAGTTTGGGTAGTGAACAGTTCTGCAAGTGTGGAAAAATGAAGAACAAACTTGTGTTCTTCCCCCCACATGATCTCTAGAAAGAATCGTCTTGTTCTTCAGAGTGTGTCTTTCTGGGATACTTTATGCTTTTTCTGTTTGAATATTCACAGAGTCATTTCCCACATAACAGTGTTGCTGGATTTTACTTCTTTTGGGATCTCCACAGATTTGCTATGTTTGCTGTTTATCACCAGTCTAACTGCTCAATTTCTTTCAAAATATGACAGAAATCAACAGAATATGTTCCAGACAGTCTGAACATCAGAACCAAGCCAAATGAATAAGCAGTCTATGTCTGAGCAAATGTCACTCTCCTGGTTGAAACAGAAGATCAGATTTTTGTTCAGTTGTATAAACAGCAGTAAAGAAGGACATGTGTGTCCAGAGCTCCATGAACAGAAGCACAGCCAGTGAGTTGAGGGAACTGATTTTCTCTACTTGGAACGCACTAGTCCCCATCTAGGTACTGCATCCAGTTTTGAGTTTGTCCCCCAGCCAATACAAGAAGGGTGTTAAACAGAAGCAAGTTCAATGGAGAGCCACCGAGCTGATTGTGGCTGGAGCACTTGCTCTGGGAGGAGAGGCTCTGGGACCAGGGCTTGTTCAGCCTGGAAAGAGATGGCTTCAGAGGCAGCTTCCCAGGACCTGTGAAAAGGTTAGGGAGAAAATGGAATCAGGCTTTTCAGAGGAACGTGGTAGGAGGACAAGAGATGACAAACATCAAGGGAAACAAAAGAGATTCAGATTAGAGGTAAGGAAAAGGGTTTTTTACCACTTGAGGACAGTCCAGGAGAGAAGCAGGATGCCCAGGGAGGTTAGGTTGTACAGTCCCCATCCTTGCTGGTCTGCAGGACCTGACTGGATCAATCCCTGAGCAACCTGGTCTGACTTCATAGCTGAATTATTCTATTCTGTAAAATAATAATTGGTTAACACATTCAGGAGGCAGAACTCCCCTTAATATTAATAAACATTCACCAATAGTCAGCTGTGCCTAATTTCCAGAGTTCTGGGACAATCCCACAAGATGAAATTGACAAAATATATATATATACATACGAGTTTTAAAATTTGTCCGTAAATCCAAGGCAAAGATACAGATGCCTCTAGGGCCTAGAAGAACAGAAGAGATTCCCCTAACTTTAGGGCTGACACCAGCCCAGGTGGCTGTGGCATCCTACGCTGGTAGGCATTTAGTCAAGAGAAGCTAAATCTGTGGGTTTAAACACTCAGGTTGGATAAGGCTTAGAACCAAGGCACTGAAAGTTTGCCCATTAATCCTGGCAGGCCAGTGCTCGTGCACTGGACCTCAATTTTAGAAATGGTAGAGAGACTTTGATGTATGGTTATGATGCAGGTTATCTTAAGGCACTTTTTGCAGAGTGAGGGAGGCTTAAGCTATGTTTATAGACATAGCCAGAGTTTCACGCATCATCTTGCCCGTTTTCCCTGTCTGGATTAAGCATCTGAGAATTTAGCGTGGTGGCTGTTGTGAATCTCAGTCTAGGAAACAAACTACACTATGGAACCAAATCAGCATTACGAACCCCATCTCCGTAGCTCTTTGCATCCCAGCAGCCAAGTCTCATTTTTTAGTCTTAAGTCTGGTTCCTGGAGAACCAAAAAGTCAAACTCCTTCAGCTCAGCCAGTGAGGCAACGGAAGTGATCAGGGTAGTCACAATGATAATAAATGCACATCCTTGGTCTAAATGTATTTACCTGAAGATGTTCATAGAGATTAAACTGATTTTTAAAAAGAGACATAAAACTCAATAATTACTAATTAAAATTTGCTTAGCTGTAGTGCAGAAGAGGAAAGGAGAAGTACTTTTCTGTTATATGGCAACTCTCTTGAGCAGGAAGGACATGCAAAAGCACTTGAAATGAATATTAATAAGAATGTTCAGCAACTGATTTTATTTTTTTTCCAGCAAATATGGAAAAACTAATCAAGTAATAATACATAAAGGTCAAATCATTTCATCACTGTCTATTCCAAACAGGAGTAATTATATTAAAGAGTGAAACATGGAATGAATGCAGAAATAGGCAGCTTGAGGTTAAACGGCTGGGTCACCATTATTGAATGTTTTGTTATTTTTCATTTGACTACATGAATAACTGGTTCTTCAACAAAAGTAGCAAGTAGGCAAAAAAAGTAAAGCAATAACTTAAACCTTGTTTCATATGATGCAGAAAGTGCATATATCTTAATTTTTCAAAAGTTAAACTAGCCTGAGACCACTTCAGAGTTGATATAAGCTGTATTCCAAATTTTCTTATTAGCCTGACAGGCATAATACTTACCCAATTTCAAGGTTTAAATAAAGTAGCTATGAACGCCTTTCATAGAAAAGATGTAATTCTTTGATCTAATGTTAAACTCAGTTTCCTACAAGGGCAACTCTCCTGACTCCCTCAATTGTTGCTGTTTTTAGTCACTGCAGCTGGCTTACTCTCACTTTCCAGCTTTTCTCAAGAGCTGATAAGCTCAGTTCTGACCTGTGTATTTCATCTTTTAGCCCAGATTTTACACCTGACACCACAGGGCATCCTGACACATCTGTAGTCCAGCCAGATAATATAACCTGTGCAGAGTTCACATTTCTGAAGACAAGAAATAAAGTGGTCACACTTCCCATTTGTTTAAAACCTATTCTAGGAATGCAACAGAAGAGCGCAAAGGACAGAAAATTATACTAGAATCAGTTGAATTTTTAACATAATTTTTTTGGTAAGCTGTGTCTTACCTTCTTGTTTCTTCCGAGCATGGAGTTAAAACTCAAAACAACTGCAAGTCGGAAATATGATGGTATTACTGTGATGAACAGTAAAAAATCTCTTTCATTGGAGTGAGCAAGTGACCACCTGCAAAGGAAAGAACCACACGTTTTCTTAATCATGCCCTAAAACTCTTCTCCAGCCAGGTCTGGTTCCTGAAGTCTACAGTTAATCCTATCACAGTGGTGAGCAGTGGTATATATGAAATGGGAGGGGTGACGCCCTCCCACTGTTTAGTGGAAGCTTTAGCACCCAGTTTGGGGTGTCTAGGATTTCACCAAATAAGGTGTATACTGCAGTGAGATGCACCTTTCAATTATGTGGATAAGAAAATCCAAGGTTTTCCCCAGCATTGCCTGTTTGGTGCACCTGCATTGAACAACATGGCTGTGCTGTGACCACTGGAAACTTCCGGCTTGTGGTCTGTTAGCATGCGACAGTTCAGTGGCACAAACCTTTTTTGGGTTCCAAGTGATTCTTTAATAATGCAACAGTCTACAATTCACACAAAAGACCCATTCCCTGAAATTAAGCGCACTCTAAAAAGAGAAAATAAATCCATAAAATTAAGTTTTATGTGCTTCCAGGAACCTGAAAGATGTTTCTTTTCTTGTGTGTGTACAACAGGGCAGGGACTTAATTAAAAACTTGTGTTTTCATTTTTCCCCAGTTGCATTGCCTTTTTACTTCTGATTCTGGAAAGAATATCAGAATCTTTCAAACTAGGCATTTTTCTTCATAAGGAGATTTAGGGGATACCTTTCAAGAGTCTGCAAAACTTAGTGATTTTTCTTTTTAATCAGCTTTACTTGGTATTCTTTACCTGAAGAGTATTCCTGAACTCCTCTAGGCTGTTGTGACTGTTCTCTTCTAACTGCCATTCAGTACAGACTTGGAGCTGAAGCTGTGCAATCAAGACAGGGAACAGTCACACACCAGTTCACCCTGAGGTGAGAAAAGGTCCTAGCCTCAGGGGAGGAACAGTAACAAGCTCCAAAGCTAGCACCAGAAAGACTTGTTCCTGTTCACAGGATGCCGAGTACCATGGGACAACAGCTGAAACTGTTAAATCAAACCCAGAGATTGCCATCATTCAGAAGTATCCGCAGCTGATGTCTTTTGTTGATTGCTGTATTCCAAACAGCAGCTGCTGGGAAGAGTTCTCTGGGGTGTCTCATCTCCCATCCATCTAAGCGAAGCATGAAAAATAAGGGCTTCTCGAGGGTGATGAAAGAATCCAAGATGTCTACCAGAAAGATTTTATACTTTAATGCTCTTTGAGACTCCCCCCCCCTTTTTTTTTTCTCCTAGAAAAAGAAATCTGGATCTCAAGACATGCACTTCATGCTTGTAGAATTCCTCTTCCCTCACATACAATACCGCCTGTAGCTCTGGCAGTGCTCCAAAAAGCATATTAAAATGACATTATTTCCACCCCAAAGGCTAAACTACTGCAAATATGTTCACAAGGAAATCTGTAGTAGCAGTCACTGAACAATCTAGCAGAATAACACCAGATAATGCAGTTTGTTCCATTCTTTCTTTAAGCTATAGCTCTGTATTAAGATTTACATGGGCTGGAGAGGGTAGATTAAATTTCTTGCCTGTCAACCTTTACAATGTCCTTTCAAGATTAAAAGGTTGCTTTTGGCCAAAGCAGTGTCACACTGAGGTTTGCTTCATCCTCTGCTGGGGCAAATGCATGATGGTTTGTGTTATGTCATGAAGAACAGAAAGGTAATTTGAAAGGCACAAAGGCAGCTTCTAGAAAGCTGCATTATCACACAGACATCCACTTTATAGCAAATTTGAGTTGTAAGGGTTTAAACGCTCATGATAGCGTGCATAGTTTCAAGGCAAAGATTAATGATTTCAGACTGCCAAACTTAATTAAAGGTTGGGATAAATGTTCTCCATTAAAATTCATCAATCCATTTGGCTGAGATGGAGGAATTTCAGTCACGTCTTTTTTAATTGCCTGTAGAAAGAACTGAAGAGATAGCAAAGTTAAAACTGTTGAAACAGATACATGGTGTCTAAATATTGTTCAGGATCTTAATCATATTAAAGGAGGAGTACAATTAATTCCCCAGCATATTTTTAACCTGAAGAGACTTTTAAGCGTAGCTGCAGTAAAATGAGTAGCAGTCTGCTGCAGGTAGATGTGTTCCTGCTTGGGTCTCAGGAACTTATAGGCAGTACTAAGTCCCACAATGCACTGAGGACTCTGGTCCTGTCCAGGAAGACTAAGATGCTGATAATCCATTGGTTTCAATGAGTATGCTCATGGATAGTAGTAAAATTTAGTGCATATTAGTTTTACCAGCTCAACAGTTTGCTCAGCAGTTTGCGGGAGCAGCCCAGCTCTACGATTTACATCAGTTTTAAACCGTTGTTTCTTTGTAATTTTCTGTGTCATTACTCTTCAACTTGAAAGAATAACCAAGCCTTGAATGATACCCTCCCACCTTGTGTTCTTCCATGATGATTTATTCTTTCTTTAACCAGTTGTTTTGTGAGCCATTCACTCTGAATACCAATGCACCGGTCAAGGAGAGAAATGGATGAGGTTCAGAGGCTTCACACATACACTGCATTTCACAGGCAGTGCAGCTTGGCCACTGGCTTCCTATGAAGGAAACAAAGCATGGGATTAACAGCCACCTGTAAATTCTGGGTTTATTTTATCCACTGTGCCAGGACCAACTAGGGAGAAATAAAGTAAGCTGCAAAACATCAGTAACATGACGGGAATCAAATCTGCAATGACAGACTTCACAGCTTGTTAAATGTTCCGTGGATTCCTGAACTAATAGGGAACAAATACAGTGTCATTGTGGTGTCAATTGGAAATGAATCCTGAATATAGATCTTTTCAGTTGCCACTGTCAAGAGAAATAAGTTTGTATTCCAGAAGCACACTAGTGGTATGAATTTCTGAGATCTTAAGGAATATTTAGATTCCAGATAACACTGTTTTTCCTTCTCACTATTCCTAGTAGAAACTCAGAGTAAGCTCAGAGCAGATGATGAGAAGGGCTAGCATACTTCAGCAAAATATAAAGACAAACATAACAAAGTAGTAACCATTCAACTCACAACAATCATCCTGGCTCTTCTCACCAATATGACATGGTCTATTGGAGAAAATTGCTCTTTGAGGAAATTTTTGCACTGGATCAATTCAGTGAGCCAATTTCATATACCAAGCTAAAAAATTCCACGTCATCCTTGAGTGTCTCATCCCAGTGGATCTTTCATCACACTAATACTGAAAACATACTGCAACAGAAATCTTTCACTGTTCCTTTCCCAGACCCCTGTAATCCTAGATGCAGTTTACACTGTTCTGCCCTTTAGATGGCACCAGGGAAATACCACTGCCAGAGACAAAACAGAGAAACGTGGCCCATGTCCAACCCCTGTCCTTCTCTGGGTTTGATCTCCTTAATCTTTTACAGGAACAGGGATGCTTTGTAAGTAATACTGCTCTAGCTCCCAGAACAGGAATAGGCAAGAGGAGACAGAAACAGCCCGAGTCAAGTCTGTTCTCATGAATAACACGATACTGCACTGTCACTGCTGGCCTCTGGACATTTTGCAGTGTGACGTGGGTACAGTATTGTTACACCACCCATTATGAAACACTAGGGATTATAATTTTTTAATTTTATTTTAGTGCCTTCAAAGTACCTGTAAAAGCACTCCAGTTAGTCAAAAAATAGACATTAAATACATACTGTAAATTACTTTTAAAGAGGTTTGTCATTGAGAGCAAGTGCAGCACTGGCGAAGAGCAGCAGAGCAGCCAGCAGTGTCCTCGGCATCAAGTGTTTGCTTTTCACATCTGCAGAAGACAGAAGCAATTAAAATAATAGGTCAACTCCTGAACTGCCTTCTTCTCTCTGAGGGTAACACAGAACAAAGGACCACCCAGGAACACTGCTCATTAAGTTGTCCAATTTAAAAGTTGTTTTTCTTTCTCAAAAGGAAAGAGAAAATTGACTTTTTTTTTTTAAATTGGTTTACAAGTCACTCTTTTTCTTGAGGTAATACTTCTGCTTATACCTTCCCTCCTCCCACAGCAGGATAGCTATTAAGCTACTATTTTATTGGAAACAAATACTTTTTTTAAAAAAAAGATTAAATATTAAACTTGAATCATCTGCAGATGATTCAGACGTATTATTTAGGCAAGCTTATTACATGGGTTTATTGCAGGACATGATGTTTTTAGGGACTTTTGCACAGCTTGTATTCAGAAATCCAGGTGCTCCAGATCATAGAGAACAAGTGCAAGAGGACCTGCTGACGACAACCTGTTGTTCCAGAGAACAACGTCAGCACCTGACGCTGCAGGAGAGGACTTCTGGCTCAGCAGGGACCCCACTGATCTCACTGCTGCTCTGCAGGGCCCATCAGGTCATGCTGCTGTCATGACAGATGGCTAATTCTTTTCACCATATTTAAAATGGGAATAATGTGGTTTAGATTAGTTTTCATAGGACTACACAGAACCTCTTACAATACAGTCAACATTTTTTATAAGTTTCAAGTTTTTTTTATATGTCAACATTTTTTATAAGTTTCAGGTTTGCTGTATTTCCAAGGATGTTTGTGGGGCTAGAAGGGAACGTGAACTAAAGCAGGTAGATCTACGTTCCTTAGTTGTTGTGGGTTTTTCTCTCATCCAAAGGATTACAGTGATGGAGAGTTCAGCACAATATTGTGGAAAGGGATTAAAAAATATGGAGCTCTGTACTGAAAAAATTATGAATCCAATAAACTCATTAGGATGCATAATTTTGCACATACTATTGCAAGCAAATGGAAAGTCAGTATTTCCCGTGCCTTCCAGTTACAGAAGTGATTACCATTAACACATTGCAATATCCAAGAACTCTGGAGCAGGAACCTGGGAAAACTTTAGGCAATAGTAAGCCAAACCCAATTTGGAACAAATGCACTTTGGTTGAAATTCTTTAATTAACTAATATTTACCTATATCCATCTGCTCTTGAGTCATCTTTTACAGAAATTATGTAGAAGAAAAATAGATCTATTTGAAATCTAGATAGGGAAAAAGTTATTCCCATCTATTAGCTGTTCTTCCACTGAATATCAGCTCCAGAGGGCTGTTCTGGAGCACGCGGAGCACAGACGTGTTCAGCCCACATTGGTTAGGTTCCACTGAAATCAGTGAGAATGCATCAGTAATGAATCAGACTGACCTTATTCAAGTTGATTATACTTTCCTGTAGTAATTGCATTTCCTTGTAAAAACACTGCCTGTAACATTTGTAAACACAAGCCAAACTGAACTGTCCTGAATGCACACCGACATCAAGGAAAAACTTTTCAAAATGCTTAATTTCTACGCTAAAGCTTCTGAGAAGATCTCAATAGCAAAATGCATACAAATGAAAATGAGCAAGCAAGAAAAACCAAGAAGCCCGCTATCCTCCCAGGAATATATTCTCTGTCATTCCAGAGTCTTGGCTTGCAGACAACTTGGTTTTTCCTTGCAGCTTTTTTTACAATTTTCCTGCTGCTATATTCATCCATCCTAAGCTAACGTTTAAATGTTGGTATAAGAAGCTATCAGTCTTTCTGACAGTAATCTGAGATCTCAGTCTCCTTAGTCTACACTGTGCCAGCTCCAGCGGAAACAAAATGAATGTGAAGAGCTACCTATGTATCTTCTTTTTTATTATTCACACCCACAACTACATTGTCAGAATGACATGCAAGCTTTAAAAGTCACAAGTGAGAATCTCTTCTGTTCTCTGTAGGTATCAGAGATCAGATCTGATCAACTAACTTTGATTTTATTTGTATATTTGTCTTTAAATGAAGAAATCAGAATAGGCCCACAATAGAAGCTTTGAATTAATGGTGAAATTGGGGAAGTATGCGGGCGTTAATCATTCTTCCTCCCAGCGATCATAACAGTCATTGTAGTGGCAGAACAAAGCTGTGAAGGGAGGTCCCAATTCCAAAGGAAAAGGCAGCAATGTAGCTGGCTTGGGATGCGCTCAGAAAGGATTTTGGAGGCCAGTGCAGAAGCCTTAGATTTCACTCTATGTTCAGTGCCTACAGTGGGTATATATTGCTGCATTATAGAAAAAAAGACAACAGTCTCAAGGGTGAGGTCCTAGGTAGAATCATAGGGTCAATTTCTGTTCCTTACCTGGATTATTTTTTGTTGCATGAGTCTGGACGCACAGCAGTTCCTCTGACTCTCAGTTCCTCTTCTGTTACGATTCCTACTCACAGGGATATTATGAGAATTAATTGTGTTGTATTAGCACTCATTTGGACAGTGGACAAGTTTCTGCATACTCAGATGGAAAGAAAAGGCATACAGCCTGCAGCTGAAAAAAGAATATATCCCCTGTGACCAGTAATTTCAACACAGCATTGTGGCTTATGACCCAGCTGGTCTTTTCCTACATCTCTACAACAGTATTCCTGCAGTACTGACAGGAATTTATTTCTTACTTACCTAGTGAGAAATCCCAAGACAGCACAAGATGTTGCATGGTAATTACATTTTCCTCAGTGGGATTACTGAATGACATATTGTGATATATCAAGAGGCAACTGTGAATTTAACTTGAGTCGGCACAGCAGACTTTGCCCAGTACAGTAGGTTTCCAGATGAACATAGTGTGAATGGAAGAATAAAGGGAAGGTACCGCATACCTCACAGCATTGTGCATCCTCTGTCAGCATTAGCTTTCAAAACACATGGTTCTGGGCTAGCTTGGGAAAACTTTATGTATTCATTATTTATTTATATTACAGGTTCACTTTAATATTTAAGAACATACTGTTTGCAGAATGGATTCACAGGAGAATACAATGATACTAATTTGTCAGAAGAATCAGGCATGTCAGAATAGAAAACTTACTTTATCTTTCTGTTTACTCTTTGATGCTACTAAATGCCTGTTTCTTGTTAGTAGCATAACAGGTGAGCAACACGCATGACTATTCTGTAAATAGGCTATTTAATTTCATCAAATTTCAGATAGTTATTTGCCCAGGTTTTTGAAAACATGACAACATGCAACAGTAGAAAGCTCTGCTGAGCGTTAAAGAGATGGGCAAATTTTCATATGTATCCTTCCATGGTCTCATTGTCTTTTGCAAGAAATTGCAAGGGTGGTACTTGGGGAGGAAGAAGCAATAGAGACTGACAAAAAATCTAATTTTTGTCTCACATATTTACCAGGGCAGTTAGCATAAGCAGAAATTCCCTCCTGTGGAAAAGATTTTTTTCTTTACGTATTTGTGGAAGAGTTTTCGTGCACCCTAACAAATCATAGCCTTCATGCAAAGTGTGCAGATTCTAAGTGGAAGAAGTCTTCCCAGATCTGCCATTCTTGTTCCTAGAGTGAACACTTACTTCACTGGGTTCTCTGTCGGTGCCATGCCCAGTGCTCTCTTTAAAAAAAAAAAATAAAAAAAGTCCATAGCAACTCTGCATTGCAGTTTCAGCCCTTTGGCTTCTTGGGTAAGTTACGCCTTACGCTAGGAGCAACACTTTTGAAGTCAGACATCCCAGGGGGGCACAAGAAGGTGGATACTGAGCTGTAGTTCCTGGGTTAGCAGGTTAAGTACTTCGATTCCAAAACATTGCTACTGATGTGCTGTAATGAGACCTGAGCGTGGTAGTGCCACATATCTTTGGTTGGTACCAGAGTCTGCTCACCAGGGAGGTAATGCGTGTTCTTTAAAGTGCCAAGGAGGAAAGTTTCCCTCCCTCCTGTAAATAACTTGTTTGAAGGATTGTCATCTCTCTATCTCTCCATTAATGCTATCATACAAAGTCTATGCAGATATTTCTCCAAGGTTAGGAAGATAAAGTTAGGCAGTATGAAGACCTTGCTTTATAATCTGTTACTCCTTAAATTTAAAACAAGGAGCACTTCTTCCCCTAGCAGTCCTTTGCCTCACGATTCAAGCATTACCAGACCAGTTGCACAAAGTAATTTAGAGCCACGTGAAAACTGCATGGATATTAGATGTGGTTTGGTGGATAAGACTGCTCCTCAGCAATGTCCTCTTGTCTCCAGGACATTATTTCTCCTGTATTCACTATATGACTTTATACGACATTTCCGAATACTTGCTTCCTTTCACATAAGGGTAAGTCATTTTGTGTCCTTTGTTTTACATCCCATAATCCTTTTTTTCCTCAAGTTATTCTCTTGTACGATACCCTTAAACTCAATGGCCGTTTACTTATTTTCAAGTTCATGAAACAGCACGTCATATGTCATTCGAAGTACCAGCCTGTCTAAGGATCCGCCTTATGCAGTCTGGAAACGCATGCTTGGCTGCCTTGCTGCATCCTGGGTGTATTTTCACACGTCACTGAGAAAACTTAGCAACTGATGAGTAACATCATGCTTTGTAATGTGAGTAGTCCGATTTGGACACATAGTTTTCACTACACGTTGATGTTGGATCAGAACCCCTGCTCACCAACACTTATAAATTGGCAGTAACCAGTCTGAAATCGAGTCAGCTCCAGATGAAAGAAGGAGAGCAAGCAGACATAGTGTATTTTCAAAAGCCAACTTCTGCATATATAGTCATTCCAGAACAAAGCATCTTTCGGATGCTGGATGGAATATAATTGCAATTCAGAGTGTTATTCCCAAATCTCCTTATTTCCCTGTAATTTTTGCTCCTTACAGCACAACATACTGTTTTTTTATACTATGAATTATTTTCTATTAATTCTATTATCTTGCCTGTTTTTACGTCTAAGCAATCTTATCTACACCTAAGCAATCTTACCTAAATGTACCTGCATCCTGGTTATTTTAATACATGCTCTCACTCACCTTTCTGGTTGTGCCATCCCACAGATGGGTCCATATCAAATAAGCCTTCTCACAGAGGTCACTTGTGGAAACATTTGTACATTCCATCAATAACTGAGCCTTGTGATCCCTCCTCAAGGATACTCAACACCTTGCAAAGTTGTGCCGTAAATAGCTGTTGAACACCACTGAGCTAAGGGAAGAACAGTAAATGATTTAAACTAAATTCCTCTCTGAAAAGAGCTAGGAGTAAACAAACAGGTTCAAGATGCTTTATCACATAAGATGCTATGCTGGCATAAATTATTTCTCATCAAGTTCCCAAATACTCCATCTGAGGCAAGTTTTTAACCAATGTCTTTGAGATAAGGCTGGAGATAAAATGCTTTGACCACTCAACCTGGGCATTATTGCAGACCTGGAAGAACACATTCCTGGATAGGCAGTGTATTTTCCACAGTATGATTTCTAGTAGATAGGCAACTTCTATATTGCTTTCCACATCAGTGCCACAAATGAATTTTCATGCAAGGCTGAGTGAAAATATGTTACAAGATAAATAAAAGCACATTTTCTAATGTCGGCAATCCGGTTCATTTTCTTAGAGTTGGGTTTTCCATTGAATATGCAGCAGGAGGCAGTTACCAAATAATCTTTTTTTTCAGATTGAATATCTTCTGACACACGAGATATGCATGATGGGGAGGCAAGCTGAGGGCTCACCGGGTGTCTGATTCATTATCATGGAGGTGAGCAAACCGAACACCTGCATGGCAGATGAGAAGGGAGACTTCTGGCAGACAGCAGGAAGATACCCAGCTGGAGTTTAGTTATGCACTTGCTGAAATTGGCCTGCACTTTGAGAGTCAGTTTGGATGGCATTCGATGGTTTTTATCTAGTTCCAGGTAGAAAATTATGACATTTTAAAATGCCACCGTAAGCAAGAAAAGCAAATGATGAGTGAACCTTCAGTCCAGACAGCGAGGCATAGCTTAGACCTGGATCAACAACAGTGCTTAAAAAACAAAAAAACCCCAAACAAACCAAAAAACATCTTCTCTCCAGCACATTTCTGATTCTTGTGAGGGTGGGAAGTATGTT
Organism: Alca torda; assembly: GCA_008658365.1. Classification (NCBI taxonomy): domain Eukaryota; kingdom Metazoa; phylum Chordata; class Aves; order Charadriiformes; family Alcidae; genus Alca; species Alca torda. The sequence goes on from CM018079.1 coordinate 68,858,301, forward strand.
CCTCTGAAGTAGATTATAAGCATCAAGGAAGAATACGTTTCTCACCTTAGCAAGGGGGGATGTAATACCTTGATAGCAGACATGGGCAATTTCACAGTTTCCTTGTAGTCTTGCTACACCCAGACAGTCTTACTGACAATTGCATTCACAGAGTCAAATGATAAAAGCATATCAGAGGATGCGTGAAATGTATTTCAGAAGTGATCAACAAAACCCGTATGTAAATAATAAAATAGTATACCTAGAGCATGTCAGAACAGGATACAAATACTAGACAGTGTATTGTGTACAGTCTATCATAGTACAATCAAATTTTAAAAAGCAAATTACATTTTTCATTAAAGTGAAAGATGGTTTCTGAGGAAAGATATCTCTCAGAAGATCCAACGTTTAAAATGAAATACAAACCAATTGCTTTTTCATCCATCTCTGTTAACAGATTAAATCTCTGTTACCTGGACATCTGTAAGCACAATATAATCTAAAGAGGAATACAAAATGTAGGATTCAACTTCTGTTAAAAAAAAAAAAAATCTAATTTAAATTGGTTTTCTTCCTCACTTCCAAGTTGTTTTTACTTTATGAAATGTTTTACTGTCTGTGTTTAGCTGAATGGGAAAGGATGGTCAAGAAGACTTCTCTTCAAAATAGAGCTCTCTGCACTCCGCTGCCCCATGGCTCGCTCTCTCACCCCCATCCCATGCTGTATCAGCAAATGATAAAAAGCCAGAACCTGTGTTTCAAAAACTGGTGCTGAGGTCTTCAGCCCAGGTAGCTGCATAGTTCAGAGTCTGAGCAGGAGGATTTTGGCAGAAGTATGATGGCGAAAACACCATCCTGAAACATGCTTCATAAATTCCTTTATTTATTTAGTGATTAGCATTAACATTAAGGTCCACAAAAGGCTTAGGTTACGCTGGGGACTTGGCATTAGCATTGGAGAATGGAATGGGATAATCCAAAGCTTCACTGTACTCCCTATTGCTAAATAGGTACTACAAAAGCAAAATTTGCTGAAATCTTCCCAAAGATGAAAATCAAAACTGTAGTGCTCCACCGTGATTGTGAACTGAAGGTATTAGCTATGGAACTGAAACAAATTCACAGCTCTACTCTGGAGCTGCCTTGCTCTAGAAAATGTTTTGTAAACAGACAGTACCAACAACAGAGCATGATACTAAGCGGAGTGTTACAAAATTTATTCTTTGCTTTGCTGCTATTTCTACATACAGATGCAAGATTTTAAAAATGTAAGAGTAACTGTAGTCAAAATACTGTGATTCAGTTTCTATCTAATCAAAATACTATGACTCAGTTTCTGTCTCCCTTTGCAGTGTTCCATGGCAAAAAGCAATGGATTCCCACTGTGGACTAAATAGTAAATGAAACAATGCAGTGCAGATACCCAAGTTTTATCCTGTAGGTTTTATAAACCACTCATTCTTCCTATACCTGTGTCAGCCATTGTTTCTTTAGCATGGCAAACGATGTTTTGAAATGGGTATAACTGGTTCTCTTTAAGGATCCTCTGGAGCTTTCTTCACTTGGCATTTCCTGCTGAAAAATTGTTAGTGTACGAAAATCCGTTGCAGAAAATACTCAAAACCCAAGAATCTATCCCTTGCCTTCCGCAACAGCTATTTGTAACTGTAAGAATACAACAGTTGCAGAACTCTGTGTGTATTGCACAGAGCTCCCCCAAGCAACACAACCTCTAAAAAAAGGTCTTGGAAAAAGAAAAATCACTCCTAAAAGAGAGACAAGTGGCTGGTCATAGTTATTTAAACATTTGTTTTGACAAAATGAGTCAGGTAGAGAAGCGTTAGGTGAGAACAAGAAACTGCACGGGACAGCGATCAAGGACATTATCTGTGAGGTCGTTGGGGATCTTATAAAAGTCAGTTTTGTTCTTCCCTGAACCAGGATTAGAAAGGAAAGCTGGGTTTTGGCTGAGATTCTAGATAGCCTAATTCAGTTCCTAAATCAGCTGCAGAGTTGCAGTTAGATTTTATCTGTGTTACTTCCTTTTGCTGAAGATCTGAGCTTTCCAACATGACCTGCTAGGACAACATCCAACAGATATATTAGTAAAATTCTGGATTATTAATTCACTATGATATTTTAGGATATCTCTGATTTCATTTTAAAAGCAGAGTTATCTAAATTAATTTCACAACATAAGAATTAGAGTCACAAAGAATTATTTCCCTGTGTGATATATTTCTGCCTCTGTGTATTTTTATGTTTTGTTAGGTGACTATGATTTGCTTCCAACATTTTCAGATCATGGAGGAGTTTCTTACTAATTCAAGTTAGTAATCACTTGAGAATTCATTTTTGCTCAAACAGTTGGGAAAAAAATATTGGTTAAGAGGATTATTTTATGAAAGAAAATGCCTACAAAGATGCAGTTTTCCATACAAATTTTCTTCTGTCCTGTTGATTATAAGCCTGAGAGAATTAAACAGTATTTACTGGGCTTACACACATCACAAAAAAATATGTAACTTTTATGGAGCCTTCGAGTCTGAATGTTTGTCTTATTCTATAAGTTTTTGGAATCTATAAACCTATTACAGAACAGCAAGAATAAAATAGGGTTTTTTTTTGTTTTACTGAGTGAATCTGGCACATTTGTCAAACCAGTGATATCATTTGCTTTTATGGTGGACTGCAAAGAGATAATTGGTTTTTACTTTCTTTTTCCATTCACTATCCATTCTGGAATGAAAACAACTGGAAGCAATAACAGTCAAAATCGTTCCTGAATTAAACCAAGGGAAGGCTGGCCAATGGAGACAGAGAAGGGCAAGATCTGTTGGTACAGCACTTAGTCACAGCGTTGTCTTGCATTTACTTTTAGTAGGGCATTTTCCCTAGCAAGTTCTCCCGGTGTAGACTGCTATTTGGTTGCTTCAGAATATTGGATAATACAGAAAATAGTGATGAAAACTAGAGGGAAGGGCGTGAAAGAGATTCAGAATTGCTTATCATTTGCATAATTTTGGTCATTTCAGAAACACTGGGCTTCCCTAGCTCTACATTGCTGCACATCTTTTCTACTTTTCCTTTGCCTTTTACCTTGTTCTTGGTCAAACAGTGGAGAAAGTTTCATCCACTCCTTTTGCTCAGCTTGTAAAAAACTCTGCTTCTCCATTACAGTGGTTTTGGAAGGTTAGTTGTAAAGAAGAAAAATAAGAAACAGAAGGAACGTTTAACTCTTCAGTAGTCCTCTAAATGCATAAATGCTGCTCTAACTTCAGTTCTTCAGGGGCATTCCTTTACTGATGGCCATCAAGGTGAAGTATTAGACAAATAAACTTACATAGCTCAAAAGGAAAATTAAATAAATTTTAAAAACCCTGGTGCCCTGCCTATGGGATACATGTTTTTAAGATTATATGGAGAGATTCAACTTTCCATAAAAAAAGCCTGGTTTTCACCACTCAGCGTAAGGAGCCAACTGTCAGGTTCTCCACACACATCATGGTCTCGGGCGTGTTTGCCTGTGGCTGGTGGTTCTCCTTTCTTGTGTGGGATATCGTCTGTCAGTAATCATTCCAGAGTGCAGCCATTAGGTTCAACACTTGCTCTGTGTTCGGACCTGAGGAAATTGCTAGCGGCCCATAAATCTGCCACTGGGGAAAGAGCACAGAACATGTTTTTCAGTATCTGTACAGATCTGATAACCTGTAACCCACACGCATCAATTCTTCTGGCAAGCGACACATAGGTGCTGTTCTACATTAGAGCCATCAGCATATATCAGTGCCTCTGATAACCAAAGATGTGGTTATTAAAAGGTGGCAATGGTCCTCTTCAGCAGTTGAACTCATTTGTTAAAAGGCGGCAGGGAGCGTTTGCTCACCGTTTTACCAGCATCTCTTTGCGGGCAAGTAGAAGGAGCCACTGTCTTCTATCTTTTCAGTATAGCTATTTAAAAATCATTCAAAATTTAGCACAAGTAGTTGAAGAATCAAAGCACACTATTTTCTCAACCAGTTCAGAGTTTCTGAATCCCTTCAGATTTAGCTCTGTCACTCACGCAGTGTTTGGACTGTAGCCCAGACAGCAAAGACCAGTTCACAAACAGAAGGAACCGTAAACCCATTCCCAATCCCATTCCAGTGATAACAACCTCAGCAGGATATATTTCTTCCACATAAATCAAGAATAACGCCACTTATACTAGGGGGTTATATCAACAACAGAGAAATTGGTGTCAGGCTTAAGAACTATGGTGACAAAATACTGGCTTTCAAGCAATATACTGACTGTAGTGTTTCGAGGGTTTACCTAGTGCTGATGCTATTCTGATGATGCTGTTTTATCAATACAGCTATTAAACACTGTGAAAAAAATTAATAAACTACACATTTGATAAGCTTAGAAGCTATAGAACAAGATCGATACTTTAATATTTGTGTAATGAAAATTTATAATCTGTCTGCCTAAAAAAAAATGTGATTTCAGGTAAATTTCTTAAAGCTTGAAAGTGTCCTTTGTTAAAAAGAGAACTCTTTTTTAAACTACATTAACCAGTCAACTGCATCTTTGAAAACGAGTAAAAACTTTAAAACAGAAATTTTATGACTCTGTCTGAAAGGAAAAATCACACTGCCTTGAAGAAAGAGAAAAGAGGCAAAAAAGGAAGTGATTACAGGCTGAGAATTTATATTCCAAGTTTTAGTTGGATGGTTGTATTGTAAACTCCTCAGATTCATTATGTTCACACTGCCAAGAATTACTCTAATGTAGTAGATGAGAATTGCTCTAATCTATTACCGTTGGCTGCCAACAGTAATTCTATTAATTCAAAGAGCTAATGACATTTACTAGTATTGCCATGCTGTTTTATTGCGCCTTTGAAAATAGATGGGAACAGTCAGTGGTGTGTCATTCTAAACAGACTAAATTTAGAGCCTCGTTCTTTGCTCTTTCCACACTATTTTGCGAGACCAAGTCTGAATAGCAGTGCTTTGTCTCTCATTTGCAATGGCACGATTGAGTAGGTGGATGGCACCTGCGCTCCTCAATGACATGCTCTACACCATACGTGGAGAACATGAGGTGTCCAAGACGATGGCTCATCCTGTGATGGAGTGTAAGCTGATCATCAAGCTAATACCCTTCCCGGATTGTATTTTCACAGTGTGCAGGATAACGTGAAGATACCAGTTTGAGTCTGGAAGCAGGGAAGCCAGATCTTGCAGCACTACGGCCAAAATAATTCGTCCAGACTCAGTAGGAATGATTAATTTGGCCTTGGCATCCACAAACATAGCTGCACCGTTTCTATTTCAGAACAGACATGGGTCAGAAGCAGTTTAGGTTGCCTGTACCAAGACCCGTGGCAGACGACACACATGCACCAAATCAAAGCACGAGGTCAGCTCACTAAGAAGAGATCGGCCTAACCTAGCCAGATAGAAGTCCTCTTCCTAACTCTGAATGCTCGTGGTGTCAGCATCCAAGGCAGGTGTTTTTCACAGAAGAGGAAGGTGCAGTACTGTTTCCCTTTCGCTTGGCTGCCTACGGGCTCAAGCAATTGTGCCAAGTGCAATTTCCCTCTTCTAGAGTAACCAATTTCACGCCTCCTTGAGGAATGGTCTGAACAAAGTAATTCTGGTGCCGGGCTGAGTTGCTCCTGTAGAAGCTGTTGCATGTTTTTGAGTAAGAAAACATGAGAGGAAACATATCTGAGGTACAGCCCTATCAGAGTAAAGGCCTAATACTAAATACACGCTAATTTCAGACAAAAATGTTTGCTTATGCAGCTCTAGTGGGGATTCTCTTTCCCCAGGACTAAGCAGAAACGCAGCAAAGTTACAAAATAGGAATGTATGAAAACTCAGAATTAAAAAGTTCTTTCTTTGCCTTGGCAAGGAACAAGGACTGGGCTGAGGCTTCTTCTCCCATCTCAAAATCTCTGTAGGTCTATGCAAGAACCCACAGTACTAATTTTCAGTACACAGCATTTACATGGCAACATTTTCAGTAGAGGTAAGAATAACAAAGAAGCTAAGTAACAAAGATTATTTTTTTTAAGAAGTAGTATGTTATTCTTCAGGAATCTCCTTACAGTGAAGTTGTAAAACCTCCCTAGAAAGAGAAAAGAAGCCTGCTTAGAAGATTGCTTGGATGTCTGAAATCCCTCTGTACCAAATGCACATAGACAGACTTTGTTTTTCAGGCCACAGGTTTCTTAATCACAGAATGGTTTAGGTTGGAAGGGGCCTTAAGATCATCTAGTTCCAGCCCCCCTGCCATGGGCAGGGACACCTCCCGCTAGACCAGGTTGCTCAAAGTGCTAAAATCTAACAGCAATACAGCAGTAGCCACAAGGACTGTAAACAGGAATGTGTCTGGCGATAACCAATTTCTTACCTTTCTTCAGTCTTGTATCAGATTCATCATCAAAATACACAGCATCTGTAGTTCTAACTGAAATACACACTCGGCAATTCCACGGGAGCTGGCAGTACTGGGAATTGAAGGCTGGAGCATATGCAGCATCCTGCTCTTTTGTGGCTGCATGTGTTAAGAAAGGGTGGAAAGCAGGAAATCGATAGGTCCCACGAGGTCGGGACTCCTTAGGGACTGCATCACCAAACGATTCCCATCTGCTGGTGCAATGTATGGGAGCACAGCAGTTATTCCCTACTGGCTTGCAGTTCCCAGACAGTACAGAAGGCTACAGTCAGTGATGATGAAGGCATGAGCCAAATAAGCGGTGACCTAAACCAACCGAGTGCTGGACACAGCAAATTTGTAGGGGTAAGCACAGGAAGGAAATCCTATAGGTCTCAGGGCAGCAAGCCCAGCTCCGCTCCAGGTTCAAACTGTCTGACAGGAGCAGCTCATTCAAGTGCCCTCTCCTTACGCATCTCTGAATGGCAACACACCAGAGTCCGTGCTCTGCTTGCCCGTGTGGAAGGAAAAGGCTGCAGAGGTAAAGCTGCCTTGGTGGGCAGCTGGCCACCTTCTCCTCACCTTCCTCCAGACAACAGGGCAAGGGCTGGGCATCAGCCCGAGCACCAGCAGGGGAAGCAGCAGCAGCTTCAGATATAACTGAATACAGGAACAGACACAGGAGTCAGGAGAGGGAGCTCATTCAGCCTTTGCTCCCAGCCCACGTAGGTAGATGGTGCCTCACAGAGCCACTCTTGTAGCTGTGAACCTGAATTTTGTCAAAATGAGCACGTTATTTTATCTTCATCCTCAAGGCAGTAATATTTAATTGTATTTGCACTGATATGCAAGCTGCAGCCAACTCACTATGTGGGCAGATGCAAAACAGCTGATGATGCATCTTCCATGTACTCTTCACAGCAGAAGGCTACAGATCTTGACACAGCATGCTTTGCCACAAGGAGAATCTGTTTGCTATCATTGAACATGTCCTCCATAATTAACAAGATGTGACTTCACTGTGCTGAATCCATAAGGACCAAGGAACAGTTATGTATCAAATATACTTAAATTTCCTATGCTTGAATTTCCCTATAACCTACCTTCTAACTCCAGAGGTCTTCTCACTCACTGGTTTTGACTGGTTAGCCCTGAAGGAACAAGAAGCCTGTACAAATATTCTCAAACCCATCCTTGAAGAATCACTTCAGTCTCCCAAAGAGAAGGTTGCAAGAGAACCAAGAGCCTGAACTGATCCCACCATGTGCAGTCCCAGGAAAGCAGCGTCTCCCTACAGCGTTAGGCTTGGTTTCAAAAAGAGAATGTGCTGCAGCTATTAATGATTTAAAACTAGTTTAACTTTTTACATAGGCTCTTCTTCATTTTTCTGCTACCTGCAAAACCCTTTCAGATTATCGAAGAGAAATTATGAAGGCCCAAGATGTATAAACGAAACTACTCCCCTTCTTCGAGCCTTATTTGTGTTCTACCAAGATGGAAATTTCCAGGCCAAAGCACAGCCCCCTAGGTGTTAGGGACCTGGTCCAAATCAGTCATGTGAGCTCATTTCTACTGTCATCAAAGACGTGCCTGCCCAGCAGGTTATCGATCAGTTCATCCCCATTCCAAGATGTGTAAGATGTAAGTTGTGATGAAGGGTTCTTCTGCTGCAGGTGAAATGACAGTTCACATAAAATAAAAAGTGGCTTAGTAATGGGGGGCGGGGGAGTGTGTGTGATTTACGTGAGATAACGAGCAAGGGAAAGAAAATTAAATCAAGAATTAACAGTGAAATGTTTCAACAAGACAGGGTAATTGAATCAGTCTCAAATGTTAAGTGACGTTTTTCCCCACTCCCAATTTAGAGCAACGTGAGTGGCTGTAGACAAGGCTGCTTGGAGATCCTCTCCCGTTCCATATTTGTCATCTGGAAATGGCGTGACAGAAACAGAGTGATGTGCATTTAAACACACACCCACACGCAGAGGGGTCCCAGTTGTGTAAGAGTATAAAACAATTAAAGCCTCTTGGAAAGAAATAGTGTTCTGTATCGCAGCTAATTTCATGCCTCCTTGTGCACGGCAATAAAGCATCACTAAAGCCATCTTTGTTGTGGAGTTTAAAATATGTTCATCTGAATACAATTAAAATAGACAACATGAACTTTAGAAGTATTCCTGTAAGAACACAGGTGGTATAAAGAGGGGAGATCTGTGAATGACCTTCAGGGGCTTTTCTCATCTGTGCTGATGCTTGCAAGGTGAAGTGCTTGCACCATCCACATAAAAGTCAATGAAGTAACTCTTATTAGTGCTGCTACAATGAGCACAAAAGAATCCTTTCCAGATCGTTTTCAACAGACATCAATCCATTACAACATCTTGGAGCCTACTTAGGATTTCAGCGAACAGCGTTTTCTGAAAGGTACCTAGAGAAAAAGGGAGGAGGACAGTTCATGAACACTGCATCCAAAACTCCCTGGCCATCATCCCATTTTAAATTTTGCCATTCATTATTAGCATTTTTAGCACCTGCACCTCCTATTTACACCCATCCCTCACACCCCCTTCTTGCAGCCCCGGCCTTGATGTTCCCAGCAGGCCCCATCCCTGTGCTGGGAGGGGGCGTTTCACCTCCCAGCCCCTGCGTCCCCATCGCTGCATCCAGGGAATGAACAGGAGCACAGTGCGGCTGCTCCCTGCCCATGCACTTGATTTCCCAAGCGTGGAAACAGTCAAGGGAAGATGGAACAAATCCCACTCATTTCAGATGTTGTCATGCTTAATTTCTGGACTTTATTTGTGTAATTAAGTCATAGAAGCACTAGGTCTTAGGGGCACCCGGTGCTGTCAGACTTGCACTGCTGAGTTTAAAAAAAAAATAAAATACTGTGTGCATTTCAAATTAAAATTACTTTCAGCTGGAGAAAACATCCGTCAAGGCTTACAGGGCTGAAATTTGAAGGGTGTCAGTTAAGAGACCGATCACAACATACCAATTATAGAAAGGCAAAAACTACAACTTTCTGTGTGAGGAAAAAAAAAAGTGCCTATGTCAAGCAAACACAAAAAATATAAAAAAGGACTGTATTAATTAAGTTATATTTGACAGGAAAAAATGTTGCACCTTGCTGCTCCCTATACTTAAGTAATTGTTAGTGGTGCAAGTGTCAGCACTTCATTTCTGTTGATAAAGTTTCAAAACAGGGAGATATGTGCATTTCTGCTTGAAAATGCCAGATTCTCCAAGTCTGGTTGCTGGCTGGACTGAATAGACTGTGTGTGTATGTGTTATCACAAGGAGTTTCTTTAAAATAGTTTGATCAATGCATAAAGCAGTTGCCAGAGAGAGAATAATAATAAATGTTCCGTGTGAGAAACATACCATTTGCTCTGAGCTTGTTTTTCTTTTATGTTACCGAGTACTTCATCATGGATTTTACAAGGACTAATATTATTCCAAGAATCTTCTTTAGGTCCGTACCTCTGACAGGTCTCGCTGCTTTTCCTGCCGAGATCCTCTGGTTGCTCAATGACTACTGTTTCTGAATCACCTTTTAAAATTTTTGCTCTCTTCCAGTATAGTTCACTGGGCCAAAAGAAGCATTTCTAATTAATTAATCCTCTACTGGGGATGAGAGCAGCTTCCCCAAGATGACCATATGCTGTGATCTAACCCTTCGCTAGCGCTCAGTTCACTTTGCCCAGCAGCTAACTGGTGAGCAAAACCGTTTCATCTTGGCTCCAGCCTCTGTCTTCACGTGGAGCACCAACAGCTAATATATGATGCATTAAACCAGGGTGGCAAATCAGGAGTAGTCGACTCAGAAAAAATGGATCCAATATTTAAAGGCTTCACCTGATAAGCAACGGCTGCAGCCGTCTCCCCTGGCTCCTAAAACACTTCCTTTCTCTTCCATCATTACTAGTTCCCCTCTACCTTCTTTTTCTGCCATGCCCTATGGTTTTTTCCCCCCTGTGATGTCCCATCCTCCCAGATGGCTTGGCAGCTGGCTTCATTTGCAGACTGGCTGGCTGGCCAATATGCACAGTGTGCATCTTAACCAGCTGGCCGCTTTCATATGCCACGTATTGTGCAGAACATAGCATAAGAGATAAGATTTATTAAATGTTTAACTGGAAATCAGATGTTAATCAATTAATTAAGCTCTGCTGTTTAGGGCCGTTTCCAGAATGAGTGCTCTACTCACATTTCTGCCAATTACTTGACCTGAAATCGTTCCGGTTATTAAGCTGGTCCACTGTCTCAGGGACTCTGAGCAAGTGAAGGGTGAAGGAGGAAGTACCAAAGAAGGGACCGCAGCCATCTTTACACGGAGGAAAAACCCACGTGCAAGACATTAATCAAACAGTAGGTGGAAGCTCTGACTCAAAGACTTTCAATCACAAGACTTAATATTTGGATAAAGCAAACAAGCGAGCCAAAGGAAAAATGTGTAGGAATCCAGCTTATATTAAAGAGCAAATTTTTTTTCTCTCCACTCACCATCCATCACACTGGCTACACGATTTACAAGTGGTCCTGATGAGAACTTACCATGTGCTATGGCCAGACTGAAAGACTGTGTGTCATGGTAAAGGAGGCTGAAGGAATTGTCTGTAGGAAGTTTTCCACAGTTAAAAGAGGTAATAAGAGAATAAAGGTGTTGAGGGGTGGTCCTGCAGCTCTGGTAACAGAGGCGGATTTGTATCATGGAGATCACTCTGTGTGTATTTAGGACCCTTTCTTTAGATGTTATTGTAAGCTTTTAATACTGGGATGTTAGGAATTAGCATAAATAGATATTTGGGTAATTGTAAAATAAATGTTTCTTCCTGCCTCGTATCAAGTACTATCCTGATAATGAGATAATGCTGTTATACGTATTGGCATAATCCCAGAGAAGCCTAAGAAGGTCACACAGTCCATTTCTTTGGATGCTCCACAGCAGGGTTAGTGGTGGTACAGTACCTGTACCACACATCTGGCTAATAGCCGCTTAGAAACTGCCAGTGACTGATTCCCTGTAACATCCTGTAGCAACTGATGCAGAATGTATCCTTGGTACTACAAATTTTCCCCTTGCTAACTGAAATCCACCTTGCTGCATTTTAAATCCACCATGTCTTGACTTAGCCACTGAAGTTGGCAGCGGCCTTTCATGTATTTGAAGACTGATATCACATCCCCTCTATGTCTTCTCTATGTTAAACACCAGATGTTGCAGGTTCTCTTTCTCTTTACACATCCCACTACAGCACATGCCTTTTTTCTTTCTGCAACAGCTTGACATTAGTCCACATTCATCTTGTGAGCCACAGATCCTTTTGTTCAGTGCTGTAACCTATTCCCTGTCCTGTATTTGCATATTTGATATTCCTGTTGGGTGTAGACAGGCATTTGAATGCATCCTTAACTGAATCACATCCCACTTTTTCAGACTGTCTCTTGAGTTTATCCAGATGTTGACACAAAGACAAGACAGCTAAAGGAAGAAGACAGAGCAGAAATCACTTTCCTTGAAGTGAGATACCCTGACAAAACAATGTTGAAAGTATTTACCCACCCATTTTCTACTCAAATGAAACGGGAACACCTGTAAATCAAGGCTAACATACTCTGAATAATCCCATCAATTAAATTGGGAGGAAGAAAATATATAACATGTACCTGTCAAACCCTTTTACTGGCTTCCGTAGCTTGAGCTGCTTGAAACATGAGCTGAAGTCTGCATGGAACTGAGAAAGGTATCTCATCATAACTGTCCAGGTCATCTGTTTTGGGAAGGAAAACTAACATAATAGTTGTTTCCCATCACGTGGGGTCAAGAATATTGATTCATGTGCAATACAAAAAGTACTGGTTTGTCTGAAGTGTCCCAGTCAATGGGCAGCCTGCAAAATGCATTAATAGTATCTTTCCTGTCCTTACAGTCATCACTGCTTCTATTACAGACAAAAATCTGGAAAAAATAAGATAAAAGATAACAATTCTTCATCACAAAACATGTTTAAGGTAGCACTCATGACTGTTGTGTGAATCTGTGTCTTATTCTCTCCATACAACATTCTTATAGAAAGTGACACCTTCCAGTGAAATTTTCTCCCATAGAAGAATGCTGAGAAGCCACAAAAAAGTTAAAAAGCCAGAATGGGACCTCATCCTTTTCAGTGTCTCTGACACTTAGTTTGCAAGTTCCAGTTACTATCAAGTCACTTGTAACCATGTAACTCAAGTAACCATGAGGAAGTCACAGGCCGGAATATTTTACAACTACTGCTGGTCACTTCAAAACTTGAAATTATTTTTTTAATGGCATCTTCTTTTGAAATGTGATGTCTGCCAGCTTCTAGGAGCTACAGAGAAAGCCTAGCTTGTTAAACTACTTTTACTATAACAGAATCCATGAGAAACAGAATCCAAGGGAAGGAGAAAGTTCATAACACATCAAATTAAAGGCAACTACTTATTGAGGCAAGAGATGCAGGAATCAGCACAGTATTTTTTCCATGTAATATTTAGGAACCCCTTTTTACAGCACTCCCGTTTTACAGTACTAGAGCATACACCTCAAAATACAGCAAGAAGTAAAGCATACAATGAAGATTGGAATTTCCAAATTCCAACTTCAAATGCCATTGGAAACAACGGTGTACTTGCATTATCTCAAAATAAATGTGATTAGTAGGCACAGATTAGAAAGAAGAGTTAAGGCCTTGAATCAGTCTTGCTGAATATCTGAAATCCAGTACCATCCAAAATCTCTATCCAGTACCAAATCCTCTATGTCTGAAAACTGTATAGAGGTATGGGAAGGCAGCACTTGACCAAAATTCAGAGTATCTCTACTTATTCATTTCAGATTTTAATACTGAGCCAGAGTAAGGGTTCTTCACCTCCAGAAGACTAAGTTACAGCTCATAATCATCTCCTGCAACAAAGGGTGGAGAACAGCTTATAGGCACAGAAATCAACACAGATCATTGTCCATTCTTTCTCAATCTGTCCAAGAAAGGAGGGAAGTTGAGTAACAGCTCCCACAGAGGCCTCTCCATCTCGCAATCCAGGCAGGCTGGTGACTTATGGAAAGAACTAATCCACAGCCCTTGCCTTGCTATGCAAGCAGGGAGAGCAAGAACAACCTGGGCTGTTGTGATTTTATACCTGCCAAGGATACTACCGCTCAAACAATATATTTTGCAGTACTACCTGGTGCAAAATTTGTAAAGACCAACTGTGGCATATACGTGACATCCATGACAGGATGGATTTATAAAAGACAGCTCTGAGAAGTTGCTAGGTAACAGTGTTTTGTCCTCACAACCGCTGAGTGGTGATGATCCGTTCTCATGATGCAACACTGCAGCCTGATGTCCTTGCTCAAACGTTCTGCATATAGAGATTTTTAAATGAATACAGATCTGAGCTGATCTCTCTAATTTACAGAATGGTTCCTTTGCCAGTTTTCTAATAGTCTGCCTAATCCATCACTCTTACACCAAACACAGCTCTTCATATTTCTGGGAAATCACTGCCTGTTTCTGAATGCCCACTTTTTCTGGAAGACCAATAAGGAAATTTTACAACAGAAAGCTCACCCCTCTGCCCGACTTCATTAAGAGAAAACATGACATACAGTATTGCATTCAATGTATACGTTCAGTCTGGTTTCAGCTCCCGATCGAAATAAGCATTATCGCAGCAGATACAGGAACGTGAATTTTAAGTTCATGGACCATCTGAGAAAAGACTTCCTCTGCAATAGGGCTCTCAGAAGACCTGAAACAGCCTAAGGGAAAAAACATGGTAGCACCAAAACAAATCCAAGTAAAGGCAAATTACCCACAGCCCATCGTAAATAATAAAAAACATCTGCTGCAGACATAACATCACTGGGATTTGTACGATTGACTATGACAGCCAAGGAACTCTGACACTGACAATGGCTTTTCTTGGGCTTTATTTTTTTCCAAGCCCGTTAACATGGCTTATCTGTTCTCCTGCTTCATTTCACTGTGGCATTCTGTCCTTCCTATGGTTTTCAAGAGTAGAATTTTTTCTTTCAATCAACTTCCTGAGTTAGAATTTCAAGGCTAAAAGTCACCTTCCGAGGAGCAGGCTGGTGCAGCAGCTCCCAAGGGTCTTGTGTCCCAGGTGGACACAAGGTGTCTGAAGGAACAGCTTGGCTGCCCCGTCTGTTCACTGTGATGCTTTATTTCCCAGCAGGGCAGGCAAAAGCCACAGAAACATGGCTGCAAGAGCCAGAGGAAAAGAAATAGCCCCATCTTACTACGCAGAGGGCTCTTACAGGCCACGTACCTTCAGTCAGATCCATTATAGCAGGAAACAAAACTGTATCAGGTTGATACAGAGTGATCCCAGACTTCCCGACACTGGTGTCAGTGTCCTGCTTGTGGCTGTTTCGATCAGTTCCAGCCAGGAGAAGAGTTATTAGCTTAATAAATTCTGTTCAGCTAGAAGCCAAAAATTCTCAAAACCACAGCTTTTTGGAAGTAATCATAATTTTCTGGCCGTTTTCTTATTTTTTCAGTGTATTGCCATAAGCATTCTTTGTACCATCTAGAAGTAATGGCTCCATCTTAAAGACTCTCCAAAGGCAAACAAGGGTTTTCAAGGTTGCCTTGCACCCTTTGCAACAAGTGCCACAGTTCCAGTGCATCTGAAACCTCCCTCACTTGTGTTACAGGTGCTCTTTCCAAGTAGACCAGGGACCTGTTTTTCACCAAGATAAAAGCTTCGCAGTCATTAGATGCCATGATTTCAGGCCAGGGTGTAGAGTAAGCCCTTCACAGAAGCCCTCCTCCACCCAGGACACGCTGTGTCTGCACCTCGCAAGGCAGAGCCTCGCAAATCTGCCAGGGTTGTCCTGCTCGGGTAATTCATTACATCTTACTGTCACTGGTGTTTGCTCTTTGGGAACCTGGTTTATTAAAATTTCTTCCTAAGAGAGGTACACTGTAAATGAAGTAGAAGGCAACGGTGCATCAGGCCACTGCAAAACCATAATATTTCCTTGAAATTTTTGTTAAGTTCAACTTCTTTCAGGCACGAAGTGGATTCAGGGACTGACTAGCCCCTTCCCCCCTGCAAACTCCCTTTTCAGTGCAGTTAATTTCAGCATCTTTCTCAACACACAAAGACTTTCTTTGCCATGGGGTCTTTCCAGTTCTTCAGAGTACACCTGAGTTTTCAACTTACCACACATAGCTTCTTTGGCTGTCACCTTTATAACCAGTAGCGCCCACTCAGAGTCCCTCAGGACATACTGGGATGTTCCTTCACTGCATTATTGTGCCACCCCGAACCTGCATACACACATTCCCCCATTCCAGTGCCCAATACCTTAGTCAGCGTTCCACCACGCATTTGCATACCAACCACACCTCCTCCTCCTAGAGGAAATGCAGTATTTTTTAAAGGCTGTTGTTACATGGTTTAGAAATCTTCTGTCCTCTGGGGGAAGGTGTGAATTTGTTCCTTCTAACTACAAAGGCTACTGTTGTAACTGAAAGAATACTCTTAACAGATATTTTTTCTCTGAAGCTTTTTCAGAGGTGAAGTTGGAGACAAAAGGAAGAGTTCAAAGAAACCAGAGACTTCTCTTATCCATCACAGCTGTAGATTTCCTCTGATGCTCACTGCTGCCATAGTGCTCTTTTTAAATTGTTGTATTACATGGTCTCTCACCAGCTGCCTCTCTTGGGGTAGGTTCTGCTGTGAGCTATTTGAGACACTAGTCTTGAAATACCCTGTGTGTAAGCAGAGATTTCACTTAACACAACTGCACACTGTCCTGGGCAACTATGCACTGTACTACCCATTTCTCTTTTGAAAAAAGTTTTGCACACATTTCAAATCCTAAAACAAAATTCCCAAGTTTCCTACTGTTGGATAAATGTTACACATTAAACTCTTCTTCAGTCATCACTACTGGCTTCTCTAGACTTTGCTCATAGTAAAACAACAGGTGATTAAGGAACATTGTTTTGATATGTCTTACCTGATTAGCACTAGATTTCTTCTTCCTTATACTCATTTCAGTATCAGACTACTCAGTACAATTCTTTATTACCACAGATCTTTACCCATTAACCTTGCAAGAAAGCACCACAAAAAGTCAGAATATAAGTCATCTGCCTTGTGTATCAACATATTCCATGTGAAAAAAAATTCCGCTCATTGCATTATTTTTATCATAGAATTGTTAGGTTTGGAAGGGACCTTAAAGATCATCTAGTTCCAACCCCCCTGCCATGGGCAGGGACACCTCCCACTAGATCAGGTTGCTCAAAGCCCCATCCAGCTGGGCCTTAAAAACTTAAAAAACTTTTAAACTGGCTTGAAATAAATTTGATGTCTACAATTTCAAAGTAAATACAAAAATCTAATTAAGCTCCCTCTTCAGTGTGAGTGAGTTCAGTTCGTATCATACTAGCGTTTGGAGCTGTTTGTCCTTATATCAAATCCACTTCAGAATGGGTCATATAAAGGCTTCCTAGACACATACATGGATGCTTGGTTTTAACAGCCTGTGTTATAAGGCAGAGGAACAGAGCTAGCATCATTTTCAATAGACATCAATACCAGAAACAAAAATGACTATGCAGATTGCCATCATTCTACCCAAACCACAGAAATTTGGGTAGGGAAAAAAAAAACAAAAAACCAATAACAAACACCAAACCTCTATACATTAGAGGTCAAAGCAAGTTGTTTGGAACTCTAGGAACTATTTTAGCTAGTTAAGCTCACTGCATGCCCAGCGTACCCCTCCAGTGAACGTCTCTTCCACTAAACTTTTGAGCTAGAGACTTCATAAAGTGCAAAAGCAGGGGGAAGGAGACAAGTCATGTACCCAAACCCACTTGCAAGATAAGGTTTCAAGATTTTCCATTTCTTCCTAAAGCATGCCTGGAAATTTCCCTTGCTTATAATAAACAGCTCTTAATACCGTATGTCAGCTCAAAGTCCCCAGAGCGGGTCACATTCTTTGTTCGTTTGCCTGCGTTTCTCACTTCCCAGCTTGCTGCGATATGAAGGAAAAAGGTATGTGGATTATTACTCTTCATGAAATGTTTCTGCTTTATCCCTCTCTTTTAAAATTGGTCGTTAGTTCACACATTAACGCTAATTGCGGCAGCAGAGGTATCAGATGTGGAAAGCCAATTCTCTGCAATAACGAAGTCCCAAAACATTTAGAGCTTTATAGGGTAATAAGGCAGAAAGCAGCTAATGCGGCATGCAATGTGTTAGCAGAATGTGTGAAGCATTACAGCTTAGATAAACTCATTCAAACCTAATTCACCTTTTGGGTGATCTCAGTAAACAGTTCCATCTATTGCATAAACATGTATTGGTGAAGGGTGATAACGTAAGTCAGAAACGCCAAATTCTCCTCAGTGGATATCATGCACAAACATCCAGGATTTAAACCACTTAAAAACTGCAAAGTTCTAACAGACTATACATTGATAAAAATCACAGAATCATTGAGGTTGGAAGGCACCTCTGGAGGCCATCTGTTCCAACCCCTCTGTTCAAGCAGGGCCACTGGCAGCACACTGCGCAGGACCATGTCCAGAGGGCTTTTGAGCATCTCCAAGGATGGAGACTCCATGACCTCTCTTGGCAATCTGTGCAAGTGCTCGCTTACCCTCACAGTACAAAAGTGTTTCCTGATGTTCAGGAGGAACCTCCTGTGTTTCAGTTTGTGCTCATTGACTTTTGTCCTGTCACTGGGCACCACTGGAAATAGCCTGACTCTGTCCTCTCTGCACCCTCCCTACAGGTATTTATATACATTGATGAGATCCCCCCCGACCCTTCTCTTCTCCAGGCTAAACAGACCCAGCTCTCTCAGCCTTTCCTCATAGGAGAGATGCTCCAGTCCCTTCACCATCTTTGTGGCCCTTTGCTGGACTCTCTCCAGTATGTCCAGGTCTCTCTTGTACTGAGGAGTCCAGAAAAGGACACAGTACTCCAGGTGTGGCCTCACCAGTGCTGAGTAGAGAAGAATCACCTCCCTCAATCTGCTGGCAATTCTTTGTCTAACACAGCCCAAGGTACCATTCACCTTCTTTACGGCGAGGGCATGTTGCCAGCTCATGTTCAACCGGTGTCCACCAGGACCCCCAGGTCCTTTTCTGCCAAGCTGCTTTCCAGCTGGGTGGCCCCCAGCATATACTGGTGCAGGGGTTTGTTCCTTCAGAGGTGCAGGACTTTGTACTTCTCCTGGTTGAAGTGCACGAGGTTCTGCAGCCTGTCAAGGTCCCCCTGGATGGCAGCATGACCCTCTGGCATATCAGCCACTCCTCCCAGTTTGTTGTCATCGGCAAACTTGCTGAAGGTACACTATCTGCCCCATCAGGTATCGAGGTGCTGTAGCGAGTGCAGAGGAGGGCAAGGAAGCTGGTGAAGGGCCTGGAGAACAAATTTTATAAGGAGCGACAGAAGGAGCTGGGACTGTTTAGTTTGAGGAAGAGGAGGCTGAGGGGAGACCTCATCACTCTCTACAACTACTTGAAAGGACATTGTAGAGGGGTTGGTGCTGGTCTCTTCTCACAGGTAATTAGCGATGGAACAAGAGGGAATGGCTTCAAGCTGCAACAGGGTAGGTTTAGGCTGGACATTAGGAAAAAATTCTTCACAGAAAGAGTGGTCAGACACTGGAATAGGCTGTCCAGGGAGGTGGTGGAGTCACCAACCCTGAATGTGTTTAAGAGTCGTTTAGATGTGGTGTTAGGGGATATGGTGTAGGGGAGAACTTTGTAGAGTGGGATTGATGGTTGGACTCGATGATCCCAAGGGTCTTTTCCAACCTAAATGATTCTATGATTATCCAGGTCATTAATGACAAAGCTGAACAGGACTAGACCCAGTATTGACCCCTGGGGTACAGCACTAGTTACGAGCCTCTAACTAGTCTTTGTGACAATGATCACCCTCTGGGCCTGGCTGTTCAGCCAGTTTTCAGTCCATCTCACTGTCTGCTCATCAGCCTATATTTCATCACCTTCTCTATGAGGATCTTAAGGAAGAGCATCAAAAGTCTTATTGAAGTCCAGGTAGGCCATATCCACTGCTCTCCCCTTGAATTTATTCCCATGTTTCCAATTCCCTCTATGCCAATCTGAGGGCAAAGCATAGACTATCCCCCTCAGTTACAGCATAACTATAGCACAGATCCAACATAAATAACATTGAAGTCATCACCTGGGAGGTCTTACTGATGACAATCTTCCAATATCCTTGTCTATATTTTCCTTTTGTTACAGCCCAGTATGGTACCTATGCATGATTAGGATTCCTGGCACCTTGCTCCTGTTGTCCCAATGGAACAATGAGCACCCAGGCTTTTTCAGACCTTTTCCAACACCTCCTCCTTCTATAGGGGCATTCATCAATTTAAACCAAAGGGTGTCATTGTGAGGTATCAAAACCCACTCTTTTTATATATACGGATGTGTATATATATGGATGTGTGTATATATATCTATTTCCCTCTGCAATTTGCATCAAGGAATTGCAAATTTCTTAACCAAATGTTAATTATCTACTCTAGGGTAGCTGCAGGGAGTGTTTTAAGTAATAAATTCTAATTGAGTTGAGAGTAGCTCCTATATCCAAACTACTTTAAAGGACGAAAAGGCAGTTTCCTTCCTAAGTAATCCAAAATTCGCTTGGGATTGCAAGTCTACCAAAAATCCAAGCCAAAATGTAGTAAAACCCTGTGGGCCTTCTGAGAAGCCATGTGCTTGCAGTTCCCCAGGCAAAGACAAATAGACTTTGCCTTGGTTCTGAAGCAAAAAAAAAAAAGGTCTCAGAAAAGATATGACAAAGACACCGTTTCTAGTCATAGCTTTCCAAAGGATTCCACTGGTGTATCATAGTAGCCGGTGGATTAGCAAGATGCCTTCAGGATTTGAGTTCCAGTCTCTCATTTCTAGGCTGAGGGCACTGTGCAGTCTTTCGGTTTGTCTCTGGTTTCCAAAGTCTACACATTCCCACTTTAAACAGATCTTGCAAAATTAGCATCACAGGAAACATTCTACTGATTTATTGTTTCGTTTCCATTCCTTTCTCCTCCTCAAATTACTGCTGCAAAGAAAGGTAAAAGCGCCTTCCAGAGACATACCCCTTCTCTTCACATATAGGTATTTGGACATTTCATTTCTTACACCAATTACAGTGTGACATTTTTTATATCACAGTATAATAACTATAGTTCTTTAAAGAGTCCAATTAATTAAGCCTCAGAACAGCTCTGTGAAATAGCTGAGATTTATTCTTTTCCAGGTGAGTGAACTGAGGCATAGAGAACCAACAAGAAACATAAGAAATACTTAGTATGAACTCACCACAATCATTCTTGCACAGATACTGTAACAGCTTATTAATTCAAGACGACATTCAAAACTGTTTATTAATTGCTTTATACTGGTTTTGAATAGTCTGTTAAAATCCCGCTCCCCCCCCCCCTTTTATTTCCCCCCTCCCTCCAAGGTTTAACATATAGCTTGAAGGTCTGGATTTTCAGCATCTGAAGACACCAGTCATAGATGGCTTATGAAGGTCATTCAGAAAATAAAAATAATGAACTTCTGAAACTGCTTAAGGTGGAGGATGATAGATTAATCAGCCTGTCACCTGTACAGTTAATCTGATTATTCTCATGACATATTTTAGCAGCAATAAATCTATACTAAGGCTAGCCTGACTATGTCTTGCAAAACAAGCCACTGAAAGCATGAAAGGAATCATTATGTTATAAATCAGTAAAATAGTAAAGCAACCCCTGGTATGTCTAAATAGCACATATAAAGTAGAACAGTAAAAGATAGCATGGTGGATGCAGCTGCCAATAAACCATATTTTTTAAAATTCCAACAGCATGTTAGGGCTAGAGTGATTTTCATGTCACAAGGAACTGAATTTTTATTACTTAGCAACAGCATAATATAGGAAGCATGAAAACAAGGTTGGATTTTAAGAAAGGTGGTGACCACAGATCCCATTTATTTTAACACGGTCTGCAGCTTCAACTCATGAGTCCAGGGCCACCAACTTAAGTAGCCCTCACTTGTTAAGTCCCACATTTATCATGTGGTGTTGCTCTGCTGCAGCATCTCAGACTCTCTCCAGATGATCTATTTGACAGCTTCATTTTATAAGGGGCTTGCTGAATTTTTCAACAGACAGCCCACAGTTTGGAAGCAAGTATTCACCTGTGCCAGTGCCTCCAGTCTCTCTTAACCAGTCAACTCAGGCAAAGAATGAGAAAGCCTCAACAGCAGAAACATATCAGAGTTGAGAGGAAGAAACGATCACCGCATTGCGCAAAAATACATGAACAATAAAGGAGGAAATTAACAGATACTGCAAGAAAGAGGCTGTTATACTCAAAACAAAGAATAAGTATTTTCAACATATCACACTGATAGTAGGTACAACAGATTACTATCAGAGAAATGACTTATCCCCTGAAGACCAGTGTCAGGAAGTGCTGGTCACCTATTTTGATGCCTCTCTGAACTAATCCTCTCATACGCAATACTTCGGGGCTTTCTATCTGAACCTGTTAGGAAGACTCAGTGCATATTCACTACTTAAAAATAAGGGTAAGCTACAAAATTTTCAAAATATAGTGGGACCAGTACAAAGACACGCAACTAGAGCCAGGAAAAATTAGTTTTTAGAAACAATGAACTACCAGAACCATAACATTTCAGGGAAATAAAACCACTAGCCTGCTTTCAGCTGAGTTATTCAAGAAATTTCCTTAAGTGAGCCAATAGGTACCAATATTTTCACTAGCGAGCGCCCAAAATTTTGCTACTATTCAAATGCTATCGTTAGACTGTCAAGTGCCCCATTGGTTGTCATCCCATGCCGGTGGTCAAGATGTCCCCCATCATTTTGAAAGTTCAGGTGGCATATGAAGCGCTCTGACATCTTGAAAGCAGGAAACTGAATCAAGCCTTTAGTATATGAAATGGCCATCAGCAAGTGTGTGTGCGCTTGTGCGCAAAGGCCTACGCACATCCCAAAAAATGCTAGGCAGGTTGTTCCAGAAACAGGCTCTAAGGGCTGCCCAACAGGGGAGGTGGAACGGGCAGGTGATTTAGCTTCGAGGCTACCTCAGTACAGCAACGGAGAGACAGCTACCAGATCCACAGCTCATGATGCAGAGGCCTCCATCATCGCTCACATTGGTCTCAGAGGACATAATAAGATGACTTAATAAGAAGGTACAGAGGAGACTGTCTACGGGCTCTCTGCAAGCTCATTAAATCCTCTATCCCCAGTCCTCCATTATAGACGCTCATTCTTAACAGAGCTCAGTCTCTGTGCTAGGGAGCTACAATGCTAAGATTATAAAAACTACTCTAAGGCACATGGAAAATAAGAAGGTGATCGATGACAGCCAACATGGCTTCACCAAGGGCAAATCATTCCTGACACATTTGGTGGCCTTCTACAACAGCATTACAGCTTTGGTGGATAAGGGAAGAGCAACTGACATCATCTACCTGGACTTGTGCAAAGCATTTTACACTGTCCTGCATGACATCCTTGCCTCTAAAATTGGAGAGACATGGATTTGATGGAAGGATCACTTGGCAGATAAGGAATTGGCTGGATGGCCGCACTCAAAGAGCTGAGGTCAACAGCTCTATGTCCAAGTGGAGACCAGTGACGAGTGGCACTCCTCTTAGCCCCCTCAATGAAGCACGATATAAACACATCATAACATGCTTATTTCTTCCCAGTGATTTTAGCATCAACAACACAGGATACACAGCGTGTCCTCATGTATGGACGAGGCTGCGTTCAGGTTCAAAAGGGGTCTCAGATGTCAAAATTCTGTAGCCTAAAATTGGGCTTTCGAGTTTTGACTTAGATTCTGGAATTGATAGCCTGTTGTTCTAATGGCAACCAGCAGCCCTATAGCCTTTCTTCTCTCTTACTTTCAACTAGCTACCTACAAAACAGCAGTTTCATTCACCTCTTATAACAACCCCTGTGAGAACAGCTCAAGAATTTTATCTTCTGCTGGATGGTTGATTGTCTTTTTGCCTTTTCTAATTATTTCTATGTTCAGTCAGAAAGTACAACCAAGCTTATGTTTCACTTTCTTCCTTTATTAAACTCTTCAGGATAATGCAGCATTGATCCTTGCAGTTGTACAGTGTGTGAGCACCTTTTAGGATTTTTCCTTATGCAAACACAGAAATCCATGCTACCCAAATCTGATTTAAAACTTATAATAATTATTTGTGTTTCCCTAATACTGTGGCACCATACATAGTCAAGCATAAGGAGTCAGTTTTTAACGTATAAAATGTACAAATGATAAAATTTAGTTCCATTATGTCCTCTCTAGAAACAGATAACAGTCTCCCCAATCTAGACACTGCATCCTTGCTCCTCTCGTCTTTTGTGCGTATCTATTAACCCTCATATTTAATTCATCTTCATGCCAACTGAGATGAGAGACTGGACCTTCTCTTCCTGATTTACCAAGGCACAACCAGACAGGTTTTCTGTTGGCTGTAACAACCCTTGCACAGTTTTAATCCACCTACAAACAGGGAGACTCATCACTACCCGTCCAGCCCAGCTCACAAGTGCTGGGGAATCCGCCACCAGCAACTTGACTCAAATGACATCTGACACAAGTCCCTGCTGTATGTGCACAGCATGGTGTCACCAGCTGCCTACCATCTCTCATTATCACCTGTACAAGTATGTTTGGGAGGGATAGCGTGACTACAGCTGGAGACTTCTAACCAAGTCTGAAACCATAGTCTGAAACCCCCTTCACACAGTTTCACTCTTTGTTTCTAAAGACTTAACTAAGAAGAATTTGAATAAGTGGCCTGATTTTTTAAAAAGTGCTAGAACCCACAGATTACTCTTTGGGACTGTTTCAGCACCTGACATATATGTGAGGGCTTCATCTGACTCAAAGTCCTGGGTGTAATTGCAGAATACATGTTACTAGTCCAGTGAGTTAAGGCAAAAATAATTGACGCCATGAAGCTCCACAGTATGTCAGAGAAAACACACTTAAAGAAAACAAATCTCTATCAGGACATTTTTCATGGATTATTTTTCGACTTTCACTTTCCAAACGATGGAAGCGTTAGAGAGTTTATCGCAAAAGAGACTGTTGGTATCACATGTCAGATTCCTGATGTGATTGCCCAGAGAGTTTTGTTCAGAAAACTGTCCTTTGGAGAAAGAAATAATAGTCTTAGTATAACTGGGCTGACAACCTAAACTAAAAATGCCTGTCTCAGTCATATGCTAATAAAAGCATTAGCAACATCACATTCTGCAAAACAGCCAAATTAATAGCGTTCATTCACATGTGTGCCAATTTAATTTTTTTGTATCTTTTTAATTTCCTATTTTTCTGAAAATTATTTTCCCATTTGCTTGGCACAATGTTTATGAGCCCATTCCAAAGATATTTATCACAGGGATTTGACTCAGATCTCAGTAGACAGCTCTTAGCACAGAGCAGAGTTCAGTTACAGAACAGTTGTTTTAACATCTGCCACCACTCAGCAGGGCAGATGACCTATTTACATAAGGCTTTTGTAAAAGTCTCACAGTGCCATGTAGTCCTTTAGACTTTGTCATCTGGTTCTATAGGTGGTCCTTTCTAAATTCTTTCCTTTTTGTGTGCTTGTTCATTCAAGGGCTGAAGTTTGTACTTTCAATGAGGCTACTGGGAGTTTGGCCAGCACAACTACAAACCCAAGACTTAGTTAAGAGAAACATCCCCTAAATCAGTTAACCCTCACTGAGACCTCATTAATCAAATACTTGTCTAGTTTTCCTTCCAGTAGACATGCGGTCATGAGAGCCTATGGGTAAGAATAAGAGACCCAGGCAACAAAGGGAGCCTTGTGGTTGGTGTCTACTACAGGCTGCCCAATCAATTGACGAAGCCTTCTTACTCCAGCATCAGGCATTGCACTCACAGGTTCTCATCCTTCTGGGACTACAGCCACCCCAACATGTGCTGGAAAAGTAGCATGGTGAGCTGTAGGCAATCCAGGAGACTCACAGAATGCATCAAAGATAACTTAAGATCAAAGATAACTTAAGCCAAGTAATAGACAGCCCCACCAGAGGAGACATGATACTGGACCTGTTGGTCACCAATGCAGTGAGCTAATTGGTGATGTCAAGATTGGAGGCAGCCTGGGCTGCAGCAATTATGCACTGGTGGAGTTCACAGTCCTGGGGGCTATGGGTCAAGCGAAGAGTAAAGTCAGGACCATGAATTTTAGGAAAGCAAAATTCCAGCTCTTCAAGGAGTTAGTCAATAGGACCCCCTTGGAAACCCCAAGGGAGCAGAACAGAGCTGGCAGATCTTTAAGGACACTTTCCATAAAATGCAAGAGCTCTCAATCCCCAAGTGTAAGAAATCAGGAAAGGAGGACAAGAGACCAACGTGGCTGAGTCGAGACCTGCTGGTCAAACTAAAGGGCAAGAAAACGATGCACAGGCAGTAGAAACAGGGACAGGTATCCTGGGATGAGTATAGGATGCCACGCAGTAGTATAGGAATGGAGTCAGGAAGGCCAAGGTGCAGCTGGAGCTGAACTTGGCAAGAGACACAAGAATAATAAGAAGGGTTTCTACAGGTATGTCAGACAGAAAAGGGAAGGTCAAAGAAAGTGCGTGTGCACACACACACACACACACACATCCCCGATGAGCAAGAGTGACAAACTGGTAAAAAGGGACGAGGAGAAGGCTGAGGTACTCAAGTTTTTTGCCTCAGTCTTGTCTGGAAACCTCTCCCCCCACACCTCTTGAGAGGATGGACTGCAAGGTGAGGACTGGGAGAGCAAAGTCCCTCCCACTATAAGAGAATATCAGGTCCATGACCACCTGAGGAACCTGAACATATAGAAGTCAATGGGACCTGACGAGATGCATCCCAGAGTCCTAAGGGAATTGGCTTATGTAGTTGCCAAGCCACTCTCCGTGATGTTTGAAAAGTCATGGCAATCAGGTCAAGTCCCCAGGGACTGGAAAAAGAGAAACACTGCACCCATTTTTAAAAAGGGTAGAAAGGAGGACCCTGGGAACTACTGACCTGTCAGCTTCACCTCTGTGCCTGGGAAGATCATGGAACAGATCCTCCTTGAAGCTAGGCTAAGGCACATGGAGGACAGGGAGGGGATTCGAGGCAGCCAGCATGGCTTCACCAAGGGCAAGTCCTGCCTGACCAAACTAGTTGCCTTCTGTGATGGAGTGACTACAATGGCAGAGCTATGGATGTTGTCTATCTAGACTTCTGTAAAGCCTTAAACCTGGTCCCCCACAACATCCCTCTCTGTAAATTGGAGAGAGGTAGATTTGATGGGTGGACTGTTCCGTGGATGAGAAACTGGTTGGATGGTCTCATCTAGAGTGACCATCAATGACTCAATGTCCAGATGGAGATCGGTGACAAGTGTCGGTGTCCCTCAGGGGTCTGTATTGGGACCAGTATTGTTCAATATCTTCATCAATGACATAGACATTTGGATCGAGAGCACCCCCAGCAAGTTTGCAGATGACACCAAGCTGAGTGGCGCAGTTGACATGCCTGAGGGACAGGATGCCATCCAGAGGGACCCGGACAGGATCAAGAAGCAGGCAGAAAATATCTTACCACTTCTCCTGAGTGAAGAGGGAAAGGACCACCTGTAGATTAACAGTCATTTCTCCCAGTTCTCCTGGAGCTGTAAGGAACCCCAGAGAGACAATAAGCTTCTTTCTCCTTCCATACCAGTCCTTGGACCAGAACCGACATGTAGGGCTAATTTGGTGAGTCTCATACAGATACAGTAGTAATCATTGTTCTAACAGGGACTCAGTAACAGCCAGGGCATCTACTTATTTGCCTGAGGTGTCGCTGTTTCTTACAGACATGCTTCATCTCAGATGGCTACATAACTCTGTTCTATTTCAGGGCTGCTTCCCCCATCTACATAGATACAGGATTTTAATCAGACTGTTTATGGTCTACTTACTGTGGACAAGTGAGTGAGCAAAACCGGTCTTTCCTTTGGTGGGTTGTTGAAAATACACATTAAGACAGGAAAACATGAAAACACAGAACTCTCATGCCACATAGTTGAAGAGGCAGTTGTCCTACCCAACACCAGTGGCTGATGTTAACTAAATGCAAACTAAGGACAATAAACAAAGCTGGTACATACTGAACACCATGGTAAGCCTTATTATACTCTTAGACTTTAATATAAAATTTAATGCTCTAAACTTTTAAAAGTGTGTATTCCTGTCCCTGAGTCTCAGAAAGCATTTCTTACCCAGCACCACCACAACATTCGTTAGTATCGAACAAAGTGGAGAAGCAACTCCCATAGCATCCCTGTGGCTCTCAGGCAGCTGACCAAGAAGTCCCTGAATGAACACACTAGGAAATAACTTGGTATAAACTGAGAAAGACCAACTGGAAGAAATACGGTACAGAGATGGATATCTTGGGCATGTATTTATTGCATCCAGCTAGAAACGACAGAAGAGGAAGAATAAATTGGCAGATGCAAAAGCACAACAGAATAGAAAAAAGTCAACTTTTACTTTTTTTTTTAAAAACACTGCTATTTAAGAAAAAGCCCAGTCATAAACAAAAAGAAAATTTTGCCCACAAAGTAATTTGTGTGTTGTCAAAGCAAAGTAGAACCCTTACCAAAAGCTCTGAAATATTACAAACCAAACATGCGATTGGGACTCCCCAAATGCCATATGAGGACGTAAAAAACATGAAAGCAGTGACTCACTTCCTCCAGGAAATCTCAAAGCTGCTTAGTTCAAATAATCTGCTTCCATTATTTATAGCATTCATGAAATATAGATATGTTTGCCCATCCTCTGCTGATCAAAACATACAAAAATTCTGAAGACTACTCAAAAAAATGAACTCCAAGCCTGAAGCCACTGCCCTCACCGTGACAAAGAAGAGACATACTTCGTGGTGTGCTAGAAGGCTAGCAAAGCAGGCTGGGGTCATGCCCCTGTAACCAAGGACCTTTCAGAGTAACCCTTCCTGTAGCAGGCTCTCCAACAAATCACAGATGTACCAGCATGTCCACAGTCATCAGCAGAGCTGCACAGACCTGCTTGAGGGGCATGGGCACCCTGTAGCTCACCCTGCTTTCCAGGCCACAAATGGCCTTCGCCACCTGCTAATGCTGCGCGAAGATCATGCTGACCCAGCATTTCTCCGGCTCATCTGGGCTTCCTCCCAGAGAAACTTATGGATGTGGGTAGATGAAAGCCACTGGCTGTTTCACTAGATCCTCCAATGGAGATGACTGGTAGACCAGGAGTAATGGGAGTACAGCAGAGCACACCTGCTCCATGTAGATTGAGCTAGTGACAATATGGCACAAGAAGGCAAAATTTCAGATCCCTGCCCATTAAAGCTCTAGACATTAGTATTTGTTCCTTCAGTTTCACCTGGAAGTCCACTGTGGGCCAGGACACAGTGTGGACTCCATTATACTTACCCATAGTAATGGTTCCCATTAAGATGATGCTGGAATTAAATTAGGAGGACATAAGAAGCAGGAAGAAGAGCTAGCTGTTTGAGCATCACATAAATTAGACTTAAGGCAAAACTGGTGGAAACGTAAACATTTTCTACTTTCATACTCAAGAGAAGTTACTGTTATCCACTAAAGGTAACACTGACTGCTAAAATATGTTAGATCCAGAGGAGGAAAGCGAGTTAGGAACATATAATGGAAACCTCATTCCCTTGAATTCCACAGGCTGTTGTAGTTCCTTCTGCAAGTGGAAAATAACTGCTACAGGCACCCTTTCTACGCAGTGTCTTCCAACTTCTGTGAAAAGTATGAGGCTCTTACAAGCAAGCTATGCATTATTAAAGCATATATCTAACAGACTGTGGAATTTAGACTTTTCTTATCTATGGGAAGGGAAAAAAAAAATACACGTGCGCTAGCCAGAATGTGCTGAAAAGTATGGGAACGTTTCTGAATGGGAAGATTTCTGAATAAGGATCTGTTAGTGAAAATTTGCACACAGGACAGAAATAAATCCAGGTTTAAAAAAAAAAAATCTTGCCCTTTTTAATCTAAATCATAAGTATTTATTTCCACAATTTAACTCCTGAAATTTTACATGAGGAACATATCACAATGTGCATTAAGAAAACTAAAACAATATGTTGAAGTAATCCTCATGCTTTAAAGGTCCAGCCGTATGTCATTGATGGGAAAGAGAAATCCTTTGGAAAGCCAATAGAGTAGTTTTCAGGATCAGTGAAGCTTTCCTCAGGGAAGGATTAGTCAAATAGTAAAAACCTTGCCCTTCTGCTCTATGGAAAGAAATAATGTTCCTTATAGATTCATTTTAAATGAAATTAACCTTGACCTATCACTTCTCTGTAGTGTTACTTCTTCCTTCATCATCTAAAACAGCTTTTATCAAGTTTGTTACAAAACAAATTATATAAATAAACTTGTCACAGCCTGGACTTTCATACTGGTAATTTCTGTAGTCACTAGACAGTAATGTCTATGATATAGGAATATTTTTATATTAACATAGTAAAAGGCTGAAAATGGAAGAATAATACTATCCTGTAAGAGAGGAATTTGGAAAAAAGTTAAAGCAGAAATGAATTCAGAAGAAAGAAAATTCTTTGGACCAAAAAGGATAAAGAATCTTTATCTTGATAGTAATCCTACTACTCCTTATTGCAGAAATATCTGTGGCAAGTACATATTTAATGTATTGAGAAAATGTTGAGAATTCTCTTTTCCTTCATGTGTGATGCACTCTTAAAGAGGGAGATTTTTAATATTTGTAGCATGCTTTAGGATAAAATACTGTATTGTAATGGAACTGATAAGGTGGGCTGTTGGCGGAGGGGATACTCCAAAACAAAGCCTCTTGGAATACTGTCTTTGTAAACACATTCTCATGATGGAAGGTAATTTGAAATTTTCCTTTGTAAGATAACGGAAGCTCCTTCTGTTCTGTTCAGAAGTAGTCAGTTCTTCATAAGTGACCTTTGTTACAAGGCAGGCATCAATATTATGAAGAAACAAAACCCACTTGCATGTTACACAATAAGCAAATAACAAAAGCTGAAACAATCCCAGAAATTCAGGCCAATTGCTTCAAAATTCAGGTTATCAGAATAGTCAAAGCAGTATTCACAGACCTTTCGATTTACCAGAAATACAGCTAAACAGACAGCAAGAGCATATCTCTGAATTTAATATGATTCTCCTATTTCCTTTAAAAGGCCTTGTCAGGCATAGGTCCGTGCTTAATTAACATGTAGTTTCTTGTGAACAAAACATTCAACAAATTCTGCCTCTTTCACTTTGCATAGTCCATACATGCAAATTGTAACTTTCCTTGGTATGATCATTATTCAGTAATACTTGGTAACTAGTGAACCCGGACTGCTCATATTAATGAGGGTGTTTGAACTTTAGGGTGGGCTAATTAACTCTGCTTCAACTGCAAAGTAGGGTTTTGAAAGTTCTCAGAATTGAATGTGTATAAACAGGAATAGCAAATAAACATAAAAATTGCTTAACTTGGTAGAGTTAGAAATAGAAGCACAGAAAGAAACCTCACAACACAGGTCAAGTGGCTAGCATGCATGAACATGGGATTCAGCATTGGATTCTCCAACAATATCCTAAAAAGTCTACTTATTCGTTTCTCAGCAAGCATTTTGGAATTACCTCTTCACTGTAGGACAAAAAGCTTCATGTGGCCACACGCAGTGGAAAGTGGCAGCTAAGGGAAGGATTATAGGTTCCCTTAATTCAAACATTGATCCAGTCTGGCATCAAAAGCCAAATTTTACATTTCACAGACACTAAGATCTAGAGTTGTCTTTATTAGATCAGGGAGGCTGCCCACAGGTGATGCTACCGGCCATTACATATTAATGTGTTTGTCAGAAAAGAGCATCGATTTCCAAAGGCAGTCACCACCTGCCCTTACTAATTTTTCTTTGTAAGCCTAGTATACTTTTCATTGCTTAAGGAGCTCTGTGAATGCCACGTTAAGTTTCTTATAATAAGGTTTCTGGTTTTGCTGCTGGCTATATTACATACATCTTCCCACTGTATTTCAGATGTTTACAAACCTTCATAGAGTGGGTAAGACAGAGCGCTCTAGTCCAGTTCTGCTGGACATGACAAAGTTCATGAATCATAGAACTGTGAGAGTTGGAAGGGACCTTAAAGATCACCTAGTTCCAACCCCCCTGCCATCGGCAGGGACACCTCCCACTAGACCAGGCTGCTCAAAGCCCCATCCAGCCTGGCCTTGAACACCTCCAGGGATGGGGCATCCACGGCCTCCCTGGGCAACCTGTTCCAGTGCCTCACCACCCTCACAGTAAAGAATTTCTTCCTAACATCTATTCTAAATCTACCCTGTTTCAATTTAAAACCATTACCCCTCATCCTATCGCTCCACTCCCTGATCAGGAGTCCCTCCCCATCTCTCCTGTAGCCCCTTTAGGTACTGGAAGGGACTATAATGTCTCCCTGGAGCCTTCTCTTCTCCAGGCTGACTGGCTCATCAGGAATAGTAACTCCTTTTGAGAAAAGGGCCTGGACCCAGGTCCCATTGCTTCTAAATTCCATTAAGGAAATGAAGAAACAGCTTGCTCAGTGGCTTGTGTTTGAGTGGCAGCAGACAAAAGTTTTGTTTTAAATAAAGGCTGAATATTCCTGCTGACAGGACAGTGTAATCAAAAAGTTAGAGAAAGGACCTGAGAAAACTAACGTTAAAGTTCAGTAGATCAAATTATGTGTTCATGTGAACAGCCCTGGAGTGTATATTAGCACTTGTGAAGCTCTAACAGAGCAATTCAGTATTTTAGACTAACAACATATAAAAATCAAAAGGCTTACAAACAATTCTTGTAAGACACACCTTCCTAAAGTTACAATAAATCTTATGATGCTTCTCCTTTAATTTTTTCTTCCAGATTTTCCAAGGACTGAAATAAAGTCTTCCCTTTTTTCTGAAATACCATCTTCCTCTTTCCCAGCATTTCCACTGGCAATTTTCCAATTTAATTTGAGTTTTCTCTCTCTGTCCCCCTACAAGTGGTGTACTCCCTTAACCAGCGAACTCTTCTGTAGCGTTTGCAATCTGATGGTAAAAGCTCTGTAAGCCTGTGCAAAAGCCAGGCTGCCTGTTGACCTAACCAAAGCGGTGTTTGTTGGCCAATTCAAGAGGCAGGAAGCATCACCTCCAGAATTTGTAGGGGCTCCAGTTTTACTCTGATTCCTTCAGTGGCTTTACAGCATATGTTCAGGAGATGAGGAGAACCAGGAACATGGAACACCCCGGCTTGAATAGGAGGTATCCTATTATTCATAGCCACACAAAAAACAGCCACATCAAAGTAAAAATTGATATTAAAGAATATTTACAAAGAGATGAGAAAGTAATGCAAGCACTGTCTTAGTCCCTACAGTTTCCATTACGCTCCTTTATCATAATGTCAAGAGTGTCTTCTACTAGGGAAATGTGTCTTCTTTATTAAAGAAATATGATCTGCATTAGACAGAGAAAAGAAAGGGAAATGAGCTAGTATTCTAAAATCAAACGTCAGAACCACCCCTGTCTAAGCTTGCAGATGATTATGAAAAGATTAGCTAGAAGCCAATTCTTACACCAGGATATACACCAAAGCATTCCTACAGACTCATTACTTGAGCTACACTCTTATTTCTATGGTAGATACTTAAACATCAAAATATGTTGGCCAGAAAGAAGTATTATTTGCACACACCAGCTGAAGAAAATGCTGAATACGTTCTCAAATCACCTGTGCATCTCTAAGTAGGTACACAACTTGATTCCCAACATATCTTTGCTAGAAGCTCACTAGCAAGGGATGCTTTTCTTTTGTTTTTTTCCCTCAGTTTTCTTCACACTTGAGAATATGACAAGAATCTAAAACAAATTAAAACACACCTGAATTTTAATAGCTATTACTCAAAGTGACTCAAACCTTTCACTATTATTTTATTCCTCTTTACTAATAAGAACTTAATCATAGTAAAATGTTCTAGATTAATTCTTTGAGACCTCTGTTTCTGTCATGCTGAGACATGACAACATTTCATGGTTAAAAAAATTAATCCTCAGTATTATTTCCTGAGACATTTTAATTAGGAAACTAAAATATCATAAAAGTACACACATGCTATCACTACAACATTACAGGTAATGTTGTAATAACACGTGGAATAATGTAGGAGATCAGATCAATACCTTGTGTGAGTGAAAATAATTTTCTGGGTTACCTTCACGTAAATGAGAGATGGACGTTCCCCACCAGCTGAGGGTTTAAAATCACTGACCCAACCCATGTCTGTAAGAACTTTTCCTTCACCTGTAGGTGAAGATTTAGGAAATTACAAAGAGGGCTTTGATCTGCTTGTTTTTCTGTTCTGCATACTTAAAGCTAAGCATTGCAGCCAAAATTTCAAATATAAACTCAGTGGAACAAAAGATATTTTAGAGATAATTACACGACACTTGAAGCTTTTAACCACAGGTTGCCTTACACAGTCACATATAATTGTACTTTAATGTGATTTTAAAGGCTGAGAAATTTCCTGTTCAAAAACTAATGTTAAAACATCATTCATGAATATATAAGAAGAAACTAAAAGTCAATATCGTCATGTAATATCTTTAACAAT
The DNA here is from genome assembly GCA_008658365.1 of Alca torda. Lineage (NCBI taxonomy): Eukaryota > Metazoa > Chordata > Aves > Charadriiformes > Alcidae > Alca > Alca torda. The sequence goes on from CM018079.1 coordinate 68,892,491, forward strand.
CAGCTCTAAACAGATTTTCAGTTCAGTACATAAGTATGAGCTGCTTTGTATTTAACCTTACAGACATGATAGGGATAGGATGGGAGACAAGGGGCACGACTGGGCACGTGAGAAATTCTGACTGAACATAAGGATAAAGTTTTCCCCATGATGGTAATGAAACACCAGAAGAGGTTGCCCAGGGAGGTTGTGGAGTTTCCATCCTCAGAGATACTCAAAACTCAACTGGACCAGGCCCCAAAAAGCCTGATCTCGTCAGACATGCTGGGAGCTGGAGGAGGTTTTCTGGAGGTTTCCTCCAACCTGCATGATTCCATAATTCACATATAAACTTGTAGGTATAGCTTAGGAAGAGACTGAACACCCACACGCTCTGAGTCATTTGGATGGAACTCTGGAAAGGTCTCAGAACAGAAATATTTAAAAAAACCTGTTCATTAATTCTTCTTACCTTTTCTGAAGGCTTTCAACCTCTCTAGCATAAAAGTACTGTATCAACTGCCTGATATATTGATTTTTAAGATGATATTTTTACAGTATATTCATCTATACTTAATTAGTTATTATAAAGTTGTTTAAAATGTTTTTGAGCAAAATTCGGTGGGCTTTTTTTAGAGGAATTTTCATTTCGGCAAGAAAATTGAAGTTTTTAGCTTTGGGTAATCCAAAATTATTTTAATTTTATTTTTCCATTTGTCCGCTGACCTAGAAAAAACAACCACCAAATCAACAGAACACAACAAGCCGTAAACACACCATTCCTCCTTCTGATGCTACTATTGCCTCATACACGAGTGTGTAAGTTTGGCTCTTTCCTTTCCCAGGCCTCCCCAGTAAATTGCTGCTTAAACTCCTTATATTGCCTTTTTTTTTTTTCCTGTTCCTTAGAAGCAAAAGCTTTGTAGAAGGAAATGCATTTCCCTGACTTCACTTAAAATATTATTCAGAAAATTGATTTCCCAAACTGTCTTCTGCTCCCTCCAGACCACTTTTCTGATCTCTGAAGAGCTAGCCTCTGCCTGATTCCTCGCTGACTGCTTTTTCCTGCCCTGGTACTTCATGCTCCCTCCACCTCCTCTCCACATTTACCTTCCTGCCTTTATTCTATTTTTCAGCCATCACCTTCCCCAGAAAACCCTGATTAAGATCTGAATGACAGTTCCAATCAAACAGCTACAGACAACCCTACTATTGACACCTTAACCGAGGGATGCCTCCCCACACCCCGATCATTGTGATACTCTGTCATCTTGACAGTGGCTGCTTATTTTAATATCAGCTGCAAATTTCATTGACACATTTTAATTTTTTTTTGTGACAGAGAAAATACAAAAGAAAATAAGAATTAGTCCCAAATCTCATCCTTGAGCATTTCCACTGTAATCCACCTTGGCATGTTTCTTATATGTTCAGCACACATTAATGGCACATCCCCTTTTATCCAGTATCTTAACCATTCTACTCTTCTTGTACTGATTCCTATCTTCTCCAGTTTCAATCACACAATCAAAGATGTTTTGCTGAACATCAGAGAGTTGAGAGCTACCACATTTCTTTTATCTAGGAAACCAGTTATCAGAGAATAAACAAGAAATGACACGGTCAACAATTGCTGAGCACATACTGCATTTTATTCCATCACCAGGTTTTTCTACTTTTGTCCCTTGTGGTCTTAAAAAAAAAAAAATTAATGTCATTCTTAAGGTTCCTCTTAGCAAAGCAAAACTAAAAAACTGCAGGGGAAAGAGACTTAGCAATTACTCATCTCAGGCCTCATATACAAATGAAGCTTAATCTGAAATAATGCATCTTTTCAAACATCCTCAATTTAAAAAGTCAAATGATAGCAGCAGCAGCTGCCTCCTAATTCACATACCAAAATTAAAAAAAAAAAATCCCATGGTAAATATGTACGAGCTGCTTGAGATACAGTTGACAATTATAAAGTTCAAAGACTTGCTGTCTGGAGAAAAATCTACATCCAGTATTATACTTAATAGATTCAGGACAAAACCCACCACAATTATGATGAGTCACTAAATGGGAAAGATTACTTACGGTAAAACATTATATAATATTTCAAAGACTCCAAAAATTAATATCATGAAGTAAAAAAAAATATATATATATCTCAAATGGGAAAATGGGGTGTGCTATTGACAACTGTAATGTAGAAAAACGTTATATATGGAATTTGCTTAGAGATTCTAATTAGCTCTCCATTAAGAAAAAGAATATCTAGAGAATAGATATTATAGGATAATGAGCCCTTCAAGATTAACAATTAGTGCCATTGTGAGAAAGCTATAAAAAAAACCACATTGTCACATTTTATGATATAGAGTCACTTGATCTACGCTAGTTACTGTACTCATGTTTGAAATTCAGTTCTTGGGTAATTCTAAGCCTTCTTTAAGTATAAAGACAACCCTGTACAATCCTTTATTGACCTGAAGAACAGAACGGTCCAGATTAGATATTCCCCATCCAGATTAACTCCTATGCCAGAACCGCAGCCAGAAGAGACACTTGCCAGTGTAAAAGCATTATTTGTTCAGATTTTCCCATTAGGCTTGGCCCTAAGCGGAGCCCCTCGTACTGCTCTGACAGCACCCAGGCATTTATGTTCCTCTAAGCAGCTTCTGTTTCAGTGAGGACACTGGAGCACTTGAATTCGTTAAGTGAATTACCAATCAAGGCAGCACCAGTACGAACCAACGTAGTTTACAGCGCTGCAGAGGTTCGGCAGATTAAAACTGAAGATCAAAAGCACAGATCTGTGTTCTAATTTCAGTTCCATAAGAAATTTAAGCCCAAGTCTGACTTTGCACGCACAAGCCACCCTGAAGTCAATTTGCACACTTGATGTTATGCAAATCTCTCTATCTGATCCTGGTCTTGGGTTGTTAATTTGGCTTATAGATGGATACCTGTCTACCAGAGAGAGAGCAGTGGTAGGTCAGTGATTTTCCACCATCTGTAAGCAATTGCATTGAAATTAGTTGCTACTTGGGGTGAGAGACCTCAACATAGGAAATACCAACCCACCTGGGTCAAAGTCATCTGCTGTAGGTTTCTGAAACTCTGGTGCTTCATAATGTTCATTGTTCTCTGACTAAAATGGCCCACAGTGATGTCTTGGTAATATTTGCAGCTGGGATGGAACCAAGTTTCCATCATTCATTTTTTTTGGCTGACAGTGTTGACACACACTGCTAACCAGGTGGTGATTAAATCTCAGGTTTCTGACTTTAAAAACTCAACTCTGCTTCAAGCTGTGTTTTAAGCTAGTGTTATTCTTTCACTTCTTATGTAAGCAATCCATTTATAATAGCAGACCACTGTCTTGCAGGCAAAGCGTTGCAATGGAATTATCTAAAACTGTCAATGTCTGTTTTAACACTTGCAAACACGATCCCAAGTGTCTGGGGGTGTCTCAAATATATATATTTTGCTACAAGCGGTAAGACTTAAATCTTAGACTCATCGGTAGAACCGGGTGCTGTAACCATAGTGATTTCCTTTCAGTTGCTAGACTTTGACTTGCCATGAAATAGAGAAGGAAGAGGTTTGGAGAGAGATTTAAACAGTTCACCCAATATTGAACTGACACCTACTGCTGAACCTACGTTGATGCTGTGGAAAATAAGTCTATTTATGACAAGCAATCTTTGCATACAGAATTTGAAGAAGGAATACAGTTTAAAACTGCCTAAGAACAGGATTAAAGAACTGGAATTGTTCCTGTCAATACAAAAAAAGGGGAAATAAAAACACTGTTCCCACGCAGAACACTTATCTTCCACCTAACAGATTCCCCATCACAGAAAAGCTTTTCCCCAAACATCAGGTTTGTGACACAGGAGAGGGTATTATAAAAAAAAAATTAAAAAATACAAAAAACGAGTACTGGGCAGTGACTAAGCTTTCTTAGCTGCCCCCTGGGATGAGACACGTCAAAAGAGTATTATCCATGTCACAAAACTGCGGCAGCTACCATTACAGCAGACGACGTACAATACTTTACTAAGCATACTGAATTTCATTTTGCTACAGCCAAAATAAAGCTATTCTGCCATCCGGCACCCTGTACATTCTCAGCAAGATTACATATGCCAAATTAACTATATCCGTGTTTCTTACAGAAGCTACCGAGCTCTCACTCATCTGAAGCTGTTTCACTGCTCGATACACAGACATTTGTTTGCCTGTATTATCACGTTCTGTAACCCAGGAGAGACCCAAGAGTTCACATTCACCTGGCTGCCTTAGAACAACAGGGCTGTCGTGCTGCCTAGGACTTGAGGTCCATTTCAAGTCCTGTCTCCAGTGATGACCAACGTCAAAAGCTACAAAAAAAATAATACAAGAATCCTCCAGCACACAGAAGTAGAATAATCCCCCCCATGGTGTTATTTTCATTCTGACCCACAATGGGGAAGTTAATTTTACCCTGAACCATGTTAATTTATATTCGTCCCAAGGTTTATTTACAACACATTGTCCTAAGCCTGTTTTAACGAGGGCAAATTAGGTGTCAGATTCACTTCCATCATTAAAAATAGTGAACTGAAAAGCATACCAGGAAAGTAATCTATTTCACTCGCCTTAAATTATGAGAAATTACCGGAGATCTCTCCCTGAGAACACTGGTGAGGGAGTCCAGCTTCTAGACTTGTGCTCTAGGGTTCAGAGCGGGTGGGAAAGGAGGCAGGACTATCCACTTCCGATGATCTCCTAACACAAATCGTTACAGCAAGCTGTTTGAGTCCCAGAGTCACTATCTGATTTTCTATGCTGCTCTGAAGAAAATGGACTACTGCATATGGCAAGCTTGCTGTAGGGAGTTTCAGAAAGCCAATCTGGTGAAAGGAATGAAAGATTAGGGTGAGAGTTAGCAAAGAGAGGCAGAGCTGTCCCTAGCTGTTTCCTAAACACCATTCTCTACTCCATTCATTAGCTTTATGATTATTGTCTGTGAAGAGTCAATCTCCAGGGAACAGATGTTCATATTATCCTGAGATACCTAGAGATGTTATAATCAGCTGAAAGCAAGCAGGAAAATATATTATTTGGTAGTTCAGTAAATTTATTATTGTACTGTAACAGATACAAAAGCTATTCCTGCTATAAATAAATGAAAAACTGAACATCCACCCAGATACAACAGATCCATCTGGAAAGCCCTGTGACTAGAGAGAATGTTTCTCTCTAAGCATTCAGTGTCTACTGATGCAAACCCACTAATTCTCTTACTATTCAGAGAAGCTTTATGCAGTTGGGTAAGGCAAATAACAGGCGATATATGGAAAAGGTTCATTCCACTGAAGCCATACTTGACTACATCTACACCATATAACCAGGAACCTTAACTGCAGTCATTTGCCATACTGCTTCAAAGCTTCTGTTGCTGCATGGCATGGTGCTGTGTCCTACTTTGAGCTGGAGCATCACTTACCTGACCACCTTCATCTCTATCTAGAAGTCACCAGGCAGAGCCATTTTATCATACTGAAGGATAGTGAGACTCGCCACCTTTACCACAAAGAAGAACCTCCCCATCATCTCCGTCATTACTCATATCACGGACAACAGCATGACTTAGTCACCTCTGCCATACACCAGAACTGCCAAACAGCTGGTTTCCTGCCCCAGCTTCAACTTCTGACTATCGTCCCCTCCTTGCCACAGACCAGCTTTGCAGGTACAGAAGAGCTACAGTTGTCCCATAACTTACTCCTCTGTAGCAGGCTGCTTCACTGACATTGATTTCCATTCATGTCCACAAATCCCCCACTTATCAGCGTTATCTTCAGAAGTTCCAAGCCTTCTGGACCTCTGTTCCATACACCTCTGACACCAGCACCTTTGATTGGCTCTGCAATAAGCTAAGCCAGTCCTGCAAAAAGCCGTAGTTGGGAAAACATTACATTTTAGCTTTAAACTAGGCTTCACATAGCTTGGCCATCTGCATGTAGAACTTTTCTGGCTGAAAACAAGTGGGTTTTAGTGGAAAATGAATCTTTCTCCTCAGTGGAAGCATTAAGGAAAAGAAACGGAACAGCAGTCGTATTTGTAGGAGGAGGAATAAAAGCATAGGCACAATTTGAAATGCTTGTTTCACTCCTGAAAAAACACTGGATTTCCATTTTTCTATGGGATGGAAATTGTCTAATTTGCAAAGCAGTGAAAACTTAGCAGTAACAAGCAGGTTTTTTCTTGCTTTGAAATGGAAAAAAAATTCATGAGGACTTGTAGTTGGTGTCGTTAAGGCACCGCAATGACTCCAGAAATTAAAGTCATAGAAGTAAACATTGCCTGGCCAACAACTCATGGATTCAGGATCCCTCAGCCCTCAATATCCCCTCTGGCCTATATAATGTCAAGTGCAATAAATTAAGAACACACCAAATCTATGCCTTCTGTGTCAGTGATCATCACACGTAAGTCCCTGTGAGATGTTTAAACTTCACCTTTCATACTGTGACACAGCTGTCCCTAAAAAGCACTGAGGGAAGTGAAGCTGTGTGCAAGAGCACTGCTACGTGTACTTCTGCTGACTTTCTGGACCAAGAAAAAGAATATTTAAGAAAGAGGTGGGGGAGAAAACAAAAAACCCAAAGCAACACCAGACCTCTCAGCAAGGCATCCAGTCTGTCCCTCTCAGAGGTCACCACGCAGGACAAGCTTTACAACAGTGCCTCAACATTCAGTAATAGGCCCTACCAAGCAAGGAAAAGCTAAAGGATCAGCCTGGCTTTCCTGGCTTCAGCAAATGGTTTGGATACTAATTTATTTTTTTTTCCTGCTAATAAGTAACGACAAACAAAGCCAAGATACTACCAAAACAGCCAACTGACTGCTGAGTTCCTATCATATTTTAATGCTGTGAAAATGCTAATGACTTACACAGCCAATGTAAGATAGGAGGTGGGCCACCAGATACCAAACGCACAGACCTTCGGTGCCATTTCACTGGTGTTGGCGCAGCCCTGGTAGTAGGGCTGAGCTTCTTCTCTTGCTCTGACCTGAAGCTGTAGAACAGCTAATAAACCTGGGCTTGGCTGTAGCCCTATGTATGACACCACATTGCTAATTCATTCCTCCTGGCCTCCTCTGACCAGCAAACATGAAAAATGCAATGGCATTTGCCTTGGTTGGGAACGTGGGTAGGTGTGCTCTATGATCTTTCACAAGTCCCTGAGTTTTTCTTGCCTCATTTTTGAGACTGTAAAACCCACTCCAGAACGGTGGTTTCACAACTGCTCTGAGCTGCTCTGCCTTTCCCCTTTGCTCCTACCTGTCCTTTCCTGCCCCAGCATTAAGTGGTTGGGTAGCCATGGTGGGGACAGGATCAGGGAATTTGTCCAACTAAAAAATCATCACACCAAATAATGACAAAGTTGGTTTCTAAGTTACATCATTTCCCTCTGCTTCCTATCTCACTATTCAAATATGTGCTGACCCATGAGAAGGGATGGGAACAGTGGTTGTCTTGGGCTTCAGTGAGGTGAAAGCCTTCTGAAACTTTGGTGTCAGAGAGAGGTTTTATTGCCATAAGCATTAAAGGAAACTGATTTTTGGTTTTGCTTTATTCATAATGTAATTTGCAAGAACATACTTTCCAAAATTTTCAGTATATTGGCACCAATCCCAATTTTCTGTACTAAGCTACTCAATTCTCCAAATAATTGCTATTCCTATGTTTTCCCTAGTTACTTATTTTGCAGGAAAGAGAGGCGGCACTTGCATATCCCAGTCAGTACTCAGGAGTATTATCCACATGCCTTCAAACTGACTGATGAGTTATTATTTGCTCTTGCTTGTTTTTCTCTCTCCTAAAACACCTACAACATACTATAAAATGTTTTGAAATGTGGATTCCCATGAAATGAGCAGTGGCACTGGATTTGTAGGGTTTAAATCAGATTAATCATATTAAATCGGCCAACTAAATTAGTTATCCAATTGGTTATGCTATTAGTAAGATAAAAATAAAACAAGGTCCTTTATTATCAATACTCTAAAAATACTCTGGATTCTGCTCTGAGGATTTAGTGTCAATGATACATGTTCCCAAAGGCACACCAATTCCCTGCAAAAGCCAAAAGCAAGTTTTCCACAGAAAATTTACATGTGTTGTAAACTCATCAACTATGATGTTAGATTATCATGTAAGCAGATTAATATTTAAATTATGCAGCTCATGAGAAATCACATAGGGAAGCTTTTTCTCAAGCTGCCTTTTGTAGAAACATCCCAGAGGCAAAGCAAATATTTACAGCACGCTTGGTTTGCAGTGACCACAGGATGGACCACAAGAGCAGCAGAGCTAGGACTCTGGGCCTTAGGACAGTACATCTAATTTTGTTTGTCCGGGTAATTGCTAAGTAAAAGTTCCCAGCAAGCAGTCATCAAGTGGAAAGGGTGAAGGCTGATTTTTAAAGAAAAGCAGGAACAATCCACTCCATCCATGCGGGAAGGCCAGAATTTCAGCAGAACACCTGCCTGGATAAGACAGGAGCTTCTCAGTGAACTAAAACACAGAATGGAGTGTACAGGAGATGGAAGCAAGACAACTGAACTGGCAAGAAAATCAAAGAATTATTTGTTGTTGAACAGGCTGGGAAGGTGAGGAGGGGGAGTTGTCCTCTACGTGAGAAAGCAGCTGGAATGCATGGAGCTCTGCCTTGGGAGGGGTCAGGCATCAGCCAAGAGTTTATGGATCAGGATTAGCAGTCAGACCAACATGGATGCTGTTGGCTACTGCAGAACGCCTGACCAGGAAGATGTAGATGAGGCCACCTTCCACCAACTGGAAGAAGCCTCATGTTCACAGGTCCTGGTCCTCCTGGCAGACCTTAACCAATATCTGATATCTGCCAGATATCAGCATGGTTCAGGTAATCTAGGAGACTTCTTGAACACATTAATGACAACTTCCTAGCACAGGCAACTAAGAAGACAACAAGAAAAGGTGCTCTGCTGAACTTCATAGTTAGAAGTGAGGAAGAACTTGTCTGAGAAGTGAAAGTCAGAGGCAGCCTTAGTTGCAGTGACTGTGCTATGGTGGGGTTCAGCCCTGGATTTCAGGACAGCACCTAAGGCTGCCTCTGACTTTCATGTCTCAGACAAGTCCTTCCAACCTAAAAAGCATTGCTTCAAAGCCCACAGTGTGCCCCGTATCTTCCCTTCCCTCCCCTCAGGGACTGTGAGAAACTGGAAAGGGTCCAGGGGAGGGCTATCAACATAGTCGAGGCCTAGAGCACATAACCTATCAGGAGAGGCAGGGGAGCTGGGCTTGCTTAGTCTGGCAGAAGAAGAGCCAGGGGAATATTTCATTGCAGCCTACTACTGCCTGAAGGGAAAATGACAGTCAAACCACTCCCAGTAGGGGCAGATAATATAATGAAGGGCAACAGCTACTAATTGCACATTGGGAGGTTCAGGGTGGAAAGCCTTTTTCACCAGAAAGGCAGCGCTGGAGGAGGCTGCCCAGAGAGGTTGTGGAATTCCCAGCCAACAACATACAGAAAAATCTCTCCAGCCACATAACGGTCTTCATTATCATCACCATTTTACACAATGCGATTCAAGCATAAGCATTATGAACAATGAAACAAAGTAGCTCTGAGCAATTTAGAACAAAAAAAAAAAAACAAAACTCACAACCAACCAACAAAAAAACAAACCCAAACCTGAAACAATAGTTACATACAAAGCAAAAAACCAATGAACCAAACAAAACAAGGAAGAAAAACACCAAAAATCCACAGTGATGTATATACGAGTCTAAAGATCTGGGAGATAATGATTACTGTTTCTATTCCAGGTAGAGCCACTGACTCACAGCATGTCACTTCAACCTCCATCTGCTTCTCTGGAAACTAAAGAAAATTGACACAGTAGAATGACAACTGAGAACCAGGCAGGAAGAATCAAATAGATTTCAATCACTGGACCCACAGAAATAGAAATAACTCCCCTACCTAATTAGTATAGAAATAAATTGGTAAAAAAATATATTACATATATATGCATGTTAAGGCATTAAAGAAAAAGAAAGTAAAATCAGTAGCTGTTGTTACAAAGGTATCCCAAACTCATATTAAGATACGTGTGACTTCCCTCCTACATTGCTCAGCATCTTCTGGAGCTAAGGAGTCTGGCCATGGTTTGCTGTCTGCACTACTGATTCCTAACACATAAGCTTTGCTTAACGTCAGTCCCTGCACAACACAGAATTAAGGGTTGGGGGGCTTTTTCTTTCACTGTACATGCTCAGCTGCTTAATCATGTCATTTATTTTTGACATTGCTGATATTCTTGTGCTTTTGTTCTCTTCAACTTTCTGTCCAGTGCTTATGTCTGGTACGGTTACCGCTTACACAGTAACGTTCAAGACAAAATTCAGCAAACCTCCCCCGTCTGCTCCTCAGTGAGCAATCAGTTCAGCTTCGCCTGCAGTGCTGTGCACTGAGACCACGAGGAATTCTTCTGAGCTCTTAGCACTGTGCCATCCTCTTTAGACATTCAGTGCGCTTCATGAGGGTTTCACAGTTCTCCCCTGCTGAGCTGGCTGGAAGTTACAATGAAAAAAAAAAATCAAGTGCTTCAGAAACAACTATTGTGGGGAAAAAAATCTGCTTTCCCAATTATCTTGCTTATAGGTAGCAAGGGAAGCGTGGTTTAATTAATTCTTCACTCTTCCACAGTGTTTTGCTGTTATGGGAACTTTAAAGTGCTGCATCCTTCCAACATATCTTTTTCTTCGTTTGCTTTACTTCTCACGCCACGTTCCATCTTGCAGGCCCTCAGAGCTGATCTGTGCCCACCTCATTAGGATTCAGCCCTCCAGTCAGTAAGGAGACATCTCCACGTAGTCCACACAAGAGCCTGGGAAGTACAATTTCCTCCCAAATGCCCAGTGTCACTCCTGCGTGCTGGTGCTTCTAGTCCAAGCCAGATGAAATGTTTTGTAGCATAAGTTAAAGCTTGAAACTTCTTTTCCTTGGAGCGCGTGGAGGGGCAGAATCACCTCCCTTGACCTGCTGGCCACATATCTGTAAGCCTACTTTACCTGCTACCTTACTTTCCTGTTAAGTTTAGCCGAGTCCACTCCTAATCAAAGCAACTCATATTAGTTTTTAGTACATCATCTCTTTTCTTTCTATACAAAGAACAAGTGGCACATTCAGGCCTCCCAGGTTAGCAAAGCTCAAATAAGAGACAAAAAGCAGAGGGCAAGGCAATGGGATATTGATCCAAAGTACAGAAGTCCTTGCTCCTCTTCTCCCCAAGAGGCAAAGTAGAAGACAAGATAAAATTGGGAATTTACCCTCTTCTATGTTAAATAATGCCAAGCCATTGGAACACAACCATCACAACAACCCATTTAAATGCCAGAAGCAGTAATAAATACTTCTGCAAAGTACTATTACTAAAACACTGAACCAAATGCAACAAAATACATAGTCTGCTGTTGTAACTGGGTGTATTGGGCTTGTGTGGCCAGGTTTTGGTAGCGGGGGGCAAAGAGGGGTGGCCTCTGTGAGAAGCTTCTAGAAGCTTCCCCTGTGTCTGATAGGCTCCAAGATGGACCTGCCACTGGCCAAGGCCAAGCCCATCCGTGATGGTACTAGCACCTCTGGGACAACATAATCAAAAAAGGGGGAAAAACCTGTGCAACAGCAACCAGGAGAAGGGAATGAGAGAAACAACTCCACAGATACCCAAGTCAGTGAAGAAAGGGAGGAGGTGCTCCAGGTGCCAGAGCAGAGATTCCCCTGCAGCCCATGGTGAAGACCATAGTGAGGCAGGCTGTCCCTCTGCAACCCATGAAGGTCCACGGTGGAGCAGATGTCCACCTGCAGCCCATGGAGGACCCCATGCCAGAGCAGATGGATGCCTGAAGGAAGCTATGACTCCATGAGAAGCCCGCGCTCGAGCAGGCTCCTGGCAGGACCTGTGGCCCTGTGGAGAAAGGAGTCCACAGTGGAGCAGGTTTGCTGGCAGGACCTGTGACCCCATGGGGGACCCACGCTGGAGCAGTCTGTTCCCAAAGGACTGCAGCGCATGGAAGGGACCTCACGCTGGAGCAGGGGAAGAGTGTGAGGAATCCTCCCCATGAGAAGGAAGGAGAAGCAGAGATAGCCTATGGTGGACTAACAGCAACCCCCATTCCCCATCCCCCTCTGCCACTCAGCAGGGTGAGGTAGAGAAAATTGGGAGTGAAGTTGAGCCCAGAAAGAAGGGAGATGCGGGGGGAAGATGTTTTAAGATTTAGGTTTTATTCCTGATTACCCTACTCTAACTTCTCATTGGCAATAAATTAATTTCCCTAGTCGAGTCTGTTTTGCCCATGACAGTAATTGCCAATTGATCTCCCTGTCCTTATCTCCACCCACGAGCCTTTTGTGATATTTTCTCTCCTCTGTCCAGCTGAGGAGGGGAGTGATGGAGCATCTAGCCAGGGTTAACCCACCACACCAGAGAAATGTTTTGCCTTTTGGTTTGCTTTTTCAGTAATGATTGAAGACATTGGAGGTCATTCCAATCCCGCTGCAGTTAAGGGGACTTCCACCTTGACTGCAAAGAGTAATATTGGATCCCAATACGGTGATGATGAGCGCCTTCATTTCCAACATGCTACTCCTATAATGAGTCTAATCTTGTTCCTGGCTGTGCTTTGAGCAATAAAAAGCACCATTATTACAGCTATGCAGACTCCTGCCAGATCTCTGCTTCTTTCTGTAAGACACAACTGTGATGACATGTACTTAATTTAATTGTGAGGTTATAAATGCCAACAAGGTTTATGAAACATTTCTCTGGGTAATTATCAGCACATTTGAAAAAAAAAAAACAAAAATGCAAGGCACTTCACTAGAAACTAGAGCTACCAATCGGTTCATACAAAATAATAATACCTTGCACACCTTTCTCCTCCTACAGAAATCTCACGTCTACAAATGATTTGTGATTTTCTGAAAATGTGATTTCTGCAAAACTGAAACTCGCTGTGGCAAAATTCCGATCCTGTGAAAAAATCCAACAGCTTCACTCAGGAAAATAGAAGGATTTTATTTATAGTCCTGGAGTCAGTGGAGCTTCCCATCTTGTTTCCCCTGACAGAAATCTAGCTCACAAGAACCACAGCCTCCTGTGAGCCAGGCCAGTGCACTGAATAAGTTGGATACATCCTGCTTCCCCCTCCTCCTGCTGCATAGGACAGAAGAGGGGAGCTGGGTAATATATGCTGCATCAGTCCTCATTGAAAACAAAACCAAAAGTAACACTGAACTATGTCCTTAGAAAGGAAGGCAAATACAACTGATCCACTAGCGTGCGCATCTCTAGCTCCCTGGCTTCCTTGCTTGGCTGGACTGCAGACTTAATAAAGAGACATAGCTGCCCTGACCTTTTTAGAGAAGTGCATGAGTAGAATCAGTATTTTCTTCCTCCATAATTTGGGTTAAAATATTTTTCCCTAACTTATGTGCAGTTTCTGGAATTAAGCACTAGGTATATATGGGAAATCATACAGGATTTTAAAATTAAAAAAAAAAACCAACCCAAAAAACAACAAAAACACATCACACCATTTGCATTCCGTTATCTTAAACAACTCTTTTGCAGGTGAGGGTGTAGGTCTTCCCTAGGAGCTCCAAGATAAGACAGCTAACTGTTGCTAAACAAATGCTAACAGCTTCTTCTGGTGCATTAGCAAGCTTACAACACATGAATGACTATGCCTTTTTCCCAATTCGCAAACTCAGCACTTAACCTTTGTCTCAAAACTCTGCCCTTCCCATTCTTGTTGGTATCAGATAAACACAGAAAATAGTCTTCTCCAGTTAATAACAGCTTGCAGTCACAGCAGATTTTACATATATTGCTGTTCTACATTTATGGCCTTATTGCAGTCAATATTAGTATTCTGGTCATCACTTCATATTTAATTTGGAATTGCAATTTCAGTTACGTTTGTCTTGATTAAGTTACACTATATTTGAATTGCATTGCATCTCATTTTCTGTCATGCTGCCAGGTATTTAATTATTGGATGGTTCCCAAGGATATCATTTAAATGTGAGATCATTTGAGTGCAGAGTATGCATCCCACAACTATCAATATACACTGTTACCTGTTAAAAGTATGACACAGATGTGTTTCATGTATTTGTTTTGCTGCACAGTGCCCTCGTGCAAATTCATCTGGAGATTTAACATTTGATATTGAATTGACCCGGAACACCTAAATAGTCACAAAATATTCTTCCGTTTACTAACTTTTGCTAAGAACTGCATCCATATTGTTAATTTTTAGCTGGTAAGAATTTTGGTGGGTGCTTTGATATTCGGTTATTACTTAAATATATCACAATGTGCTAAGCTCTTTTTCAATACATGAAACACATGTAGAAAAAGAAAAAAAACTCAAAAGGTGTTTTAGATCACAAAGCTGAACACTACAAGTTAGAAGAATCCGTATTTTCCCCTTAACACATGTATGTTTGGAATTTGTGAGAGCTGAAGCAACTGCCAGTACAGCAGACATGTAAACTCATCTGTTACTCCACCAGAGTCCATAATTCAAGTGATAAGCACAGTGAAGTAGCAGTTCTTTGTCTCCCAGAAGGTTAGATTATAACATAACAATGTATTCCACATTATATTCTGCTGTGCTGAACTGGTGAACCACACCATGGGAATTACCAGCAAGTTCAAATTACCCAGCTATTTTAATGCGTCTCTACTGGTTTCAGAGAGCTACAGAGGCTTCTCGGGAAAGAAAAGTTCCATTATTGCCCTTACATCATCTATGCATATTGCACAAAAAAAGATTAGGGAACCAAAAAAAAATAGAAATAAAAAGTAAATTTAGTATCGTATGAAACCTCTCCAGTCTGTTAGTTACTGGAACTATAAATTGTTCTTGTAACTTCAAGTACAATATGGATCAGTGGTCCATTCATTTTCTTTACTACAAAAAATGTATATTATCCAAGCAAACTGTGATTCTTGGTGCCAATATTTATTTATGAGGCTGCTTAATTTCAGATTGAGAAAGAATTTGCCATTTTGAGTAGAACAGGCTAGTTTCTCTTACTCACTTTTTCACAGAATCTCTCTTACCTAGGACAAGCATGTAAGTATTTGTCTTAGCAACCTAATGCACCTTATTAAAATAATGTTTAATACGCAGATTGGCTTACATGTTTACTAATATATGTATACACACATCTATACATGCTCACTTACTCATTGCCAGTTTGATACAAAGAAATAAGAAATTCACACAATTACTAAGGAAGGGAGAAAAAAAAATATCTCATTCTAACAAATCAGCATTCATCACGTTAAAAATTAATAATAAAAAAAAAATCAATACACGTCAAAAGAACTTTATCATTGGTGCTTAGACTTTTACCACTAGGAAGGTTGACTGTGCCCTGGAAAAGCAGGGACGCACTTGTGGAAAGCACAGACAGTTCAATTAAGTCTACTGAAATATTGTGATTTTTCAGCCGCATTACAGCTTTTTCTTTTATTATAGGAAGTACAGTTAGGCAAAAAAATATTCAGTGTGCTTCTAAAAAAAAAAAAGTGATTTTTTTTTTAATCATTTAAAAGAACAGTTGTCTGCAGAAACAGATTCTCTTTTTTAATTTTACATTGGGCCCTGCTTTTTTAACTCATGATTAGAAATTCTTAAATACAAAAGTTAAACATAGTCTGATTTATTTTCATATCTAGACTGATGCTTGAGATCTTGGGAAGCTGTCATAAAAAGCTAAAAAAAAATTCTGCAACCAGTTACCACTACAGATATGAAAGAATCAGAAATTATTCATACACTCTGGATCTTGAAACCAAAAAATCCCCAGCAAATTTTACACTGTAGAAGGCAAGTAGTCATTAAATTCTCACTTCACTCACACCACTGTAAAATATAAAAAAATAATACAAAAACCTCCAAGATGTGGCTAGCCATATGGTTCGCTAGAATTTCATTCTTCACTGATGAAATATGAGAAAGGTAAGGCTGTGTTGCATTTAAAACAAAATAGAGAATGTATAACTGTATAATTTGGTTTATTATAGCTCAGAAAATAATTTGCTTTTCATTAAATTAACCTTGACTTATGCTTTTTAAAGTAAGCACTTACAGCAACAGGGACGCTCACAATCACGACATATGACTCGTCACTTTCTTCATTAAAATATTGAATGAGTAACACCCCCACGTTCTGGGGAATGGAAAAAATAGATCATTCTTTCTGAGTTAAGAAACACTGAGATTCCTCTAGGATGAAGCTCAGATTTTTTTCTCCCCGTTAACATTGGCTTGCCACGTATTTCTACATAGTATAGCGCAGTGGCAGGGCAGAGGATCACTCTCTCTACTGTAGTGTTACCAACAGCAGCATTCTGTATATAGCACAGCTGGATGAAATAAAATTTCTAAAGCAGACTATGATGCTAAAAATAGTGACTCATTTTCTTCTAGTAGCCATAGCCACGAGATAGAATTTTAATTTTTTTTTTTCCACTTTATCACATCTTTTAAGATCTCTTGTAGCTTCTCCTGGCTATTTTTCTCTCTTGGTTAAGCTTTGAGAACCATCACCTGGGCACCACTTTCAACTGTTACCTGTGAAATCCTTGCAAATCGGTGCTCAGAATGGATGCAATCATCCTATTGCACACAACCACTGATCACCAAATCATGAAATTTCCTCCATACAAAACAACTACTACTGGACCAGGGCAAGCAAGAACAGTATTTTCATTAACTTCTTTTACTGATAAGTCTGTAGTTTATAGCTCTGCTAAATGCAACATTTCAGGCAGAAAGTCTTCTTGAAAGGTAACAACATCTGCTTTGATTTCATGGCAATGATACAGTTTTAAGAAGCGACTGAAGATGAAGTGAGCAAATCACAGCAGACAGCTTTTACGCTCTCTATTTCTTCAAAAATTACAGTCCAGGCTAGGACTTGTGAAAATGACAGAGCTAAAGCTTTCCCTCACATAAAAGAAAATCTTTCCCCTGACCGTTTTTTTCAATAATATCTATAATTTTGCTGCACTTCTGCCACAAAAATGTGTGGCAAAATGACCTGCCACTTGAAAAGGGGCCTGGGGGAAGAGATGAGGAAGAGAAAACTAATAGTTCCAGTCATCTTTTAAGAACTCTATCGGATACAAAGTACATGCGCTTTTCCACTTCTAAAATCTGACTGCCTTTAAAATCACCAAATTCTCAGAGACAGACAAGAGAGAATAAATCAGACCAGAAGCCATCTAGAACAATTTCTTTTCAGACTAAGTGAAAGCTGAAGGACTGCATAAATGGTGTTTCAACTAAGCCACAATGTGACAGTCAAGAGATGATGTTCATTTCCTATGCTGTAATATTTGATTGCCAAGGACAGAAAAAAAACGCATTCCCCAGGCTGAGCTGGGACATGCCCAGCTATCTAAGGTCATTGCATCTGGGAAATTCATCAGACACAGAATGAGAAGTTGTCCATTATACGTTCTGAGGCCATATTTGCTCTTTCCTAGGAGGTCTAGGGATTTTTTGGATTGTGGGGGAATAATCTTTTGGGGCAAATACAGGGAATATCAAAAGAGCGTCCTCAACAGTATGCAATGCTATTTGGCTGAGGTCAGCTGAACCCTGCTCTTTTCACAATAAAGAAAACCTGTCAAAAAACACACAAGTGTGATCCACAGGCTGGAGACCCAAATGCACTTTGTATTCTCTCTCTCCTGCGGGGGTTTGAAAGCCTGTGGCTGGTGGTGGTCACTGCCATTGGTGAGTAGTGTGAAGTTCGACGTTAACATGAACAGGCCAAGACTTACGATCATGGTTAATGACAACGTCTTAAGGATCCTTAAACTTCCTATTGCTATTGATACTCAGTTAGTGAGAGTTATCTAAAGATAAACTTCTGTTAAGTTAATCAGTATGCAAAATACAAAAAGGTCGTCTTATTTCTTCCCTAGGACTACACCCTGACCATGTACTTCCAGCAGTCCTGGCGGGATAAAAGGCTCTCTTATTCTGGAATACCTTTGAACCTAACTCTGGACAACAGGGTGGCTGACCAGCTCTGGGTGCCGGACACGTATTTCCAAAATGACAAGAAGTCATTTGTCCATGGGGTGACAGTGAAAAACCGAATGATTCGACTCCATCCAGATGGGACAGTCCTTTATGGCCTACGGTACGTTGGGGTTTTTAATTGGATATATGGCTGTCTTGGCAGAATGCCAGGTGAGACTGGTAAGCGCAGGTAGTACCAATGCTGCTTTCCTCTGCTTTTTCTTGGTTTCTCACTGCAGCTTTATGAGTGAGCATATACTCCATCTAGACCACCACAATACGGCCAAGAATTTTCCACAAGGCATCAATACTACCTTAAAAGCTATAACCATAACTAACAAAGCCTAACACCTCTGTATCTTTCAGCTCTTCTGAGAATATTAACGTTACTGATGAGTTCTTATTATGGTTCTCACCTAATAATCACAGCTAAGAGAAATGCTTCCTTCCTTCTCAAGTTTCTCCAGCAGTTCTTTAGGACAATGTAAAATATAAAGTTGGAGTCATCTGAAGAAATGCGACCAGCATTTGGTAGGGAATAAAAAGAGAACATTTGTAAATTTACATGAATTATTTAAGGATTATACATACATCTGAGTATGTATGTATACCTTTAACCTGCCTTGGTTTATCGCTGCCTCTTCACACCACAACTGCTTCTTCCTACAGTGCAACCTATATTCCCACCTGTAGATAAAAATATATTCTAAAAATCTGAACAGAGACACTGTAATAAGGCACACAAGTGAAAAATTAAAACTAAACCAAGTTATTTGTTGAGATTGCCACAGAGCCTGAGTAGGCTTTGCATTATTTTTGCTTTAAAAACAACACACACAAAAAAAAAACCCCACCAAACTATTGCCTGCTTGAAACAGCCTTTGATCGCTGTTATCATTCAACAGTGAAAATAACGTCCGGAAAACATAAAGCTTAAAGCATACTTCAGTTAATCAGAAAAAAAAAAAGCCATAAAGCATAAAACCTAGCTGAAATACCTCAAAATTGTACCTAAGATAGAACTGAAAAAAAAAAAAAACCAACCCAAACTGCTTCAGCAATTCAAAATGAAAATAATATTTGGGGAAACAACCTCTTAGCTTATAAAACTTAACC
The DNA here is from genome assembly GCA_008658365.1 of Alca torda. Lineage (NCBI taxonomy): Eukaryota > Metazoa > Chordata > Aves > Charadriiformes > Alcidae > Alca > Alca torda. The sequence continues at coordinate 68,911,725 of CM018079.1, forward strand.
TTTTAAAAGACAACACTACTCATGCACTCAGAGGAAGCCTTCCAACCCATCAATTGAAGTTTCACAAGAAACAAAAAAATACTTTAAAAATTATTATTTTGGTTCATCATAAGTTTTCTTTTGAACTTGTCAGATTTGCAGGCAGTGCATCAGTTGCTACTAACGACAACACAGGCACTTTGATACAGTCAGATCTGTTCTGGTACAGAAAAACTGCCACTTCAGTTGTGAACAAGAAAACAAGGAACCCATGAGGAAATAGTGATAGACTACAGGCTGTTGTTACTGCCTGCTAAACAGAGCATTTGAAAAATACATCTCTCCCATTGCATTCAGACTTCCTGCAGTTCTTTTCAATCAAACTGACTCCTGAAAATCAGTGTAGCAGGGCAGTTATCATTAGAGGACTTTTTGGACTGAGAACTTTTCAAAATATTTCTTTTTTTGATTTTTAAGGCCAGGAACTAAATTTATGTACATTCCAGGATTTGCACAGTGGCAAGAACGTGCATTAGAGCCAAGCAGTCCCTTACAAGTGGTTGTATACAATATAAACCACCTAGAAATGTATGCCGTGCACGTACTTCCACACGCATGCCATACGTCTGGAATCAATACCTGTCTTCTTCAGAAATAGCAAGAGAAGCTGTGACATCTGGTCAACCTGCTGCAAGTCCTCACGTGCTTCATCTACCAGCCTGGCCGAGGAGCTGTGACCTTGCCTGAACATAACGCCTGTGCTCCTACCCGCAGAGGTGCTCAGGCAAACCCCCAGCGCAACAGCAGAGATGGTCACCTTCACACAACGAGGTTGCTAGTTCATATGATTAAATACCCATCCACATTGGAATGGGGAATTGGAATTAAGCAGCAGCTCTGCAACTGTGCAGCAGCAGCTCCGCAACTTAATACCCCATCCAATACCTCACTGCTTTCAGTAGGAAAACCAAACAAAAGCAAAAAAACAAATAAACAGAAAAAAGCTGCACTAATATGAAGGGCAACCTACATTCCACAGACTGAGCGATTCCCTTCTCCGTCATCCCTGACTCATGCCCTTAGCGCACACTGGCAGAGGGGTAACCTGGGTCTCTCCCAGGTTTCTGGGCTCCCCCACCTTCTCACCCCAGAGAAGGCAGCAGGGGCTCAGGGTGCAGCAGGGCCAGGCATTGCCACATGTCCCCATATCCACCGACAGCGTTGTCATCACCAACCACACGCAGAAAGAGATGCTCAGCTGGCAGGTCTTTTTCGCAGCTCAAGCTGATGTGCCATGTTTCCTCCAAGAATGAGGCAACTACTTAGACATACGTGGTGAGCAGACTTGGGTCTGCCAGCTGCCAGTGAAAACACGTGTAATGTCCCCATCCCACAAGAAAGATCTGACCCAAGACAGAGAAAACAAACGAGCAGAAGAAAGAATGAAGTTAAGAGACACTGAAACAGGTTTCACACAACAGATGGCAATTACCGCACTGTTTGCATCTATTAGCGGTCAGTCTTCTCATGGTAATAAATATGCTTCTGTCAGCCTATCGATTACCTTTAGATCATACAAACAAATTTCTTCATACAGCAGATGACACATGCCTCATAAGAAACCAAGAGAGAATGTTGCAGAAGATGTTCTTAGCTAAAATTCAACATTGCTTGTTAGAGAATTGAGCACAGCTCCAATCTTAGTCTCACAGGTAGAGAAGAAACTTTGCAACCTATTACCTTGCATTTAGCTTCTATGCAGTAGAGCACGTGAAGACAACATCACCAAACCTCTCCCAGAGCAGCTGTGACCTGGGAGTTTTACTTTCATTACAGAAGATGGAGCATTGGCCTGGCATGACTTGAACAAGACAGACAACACCAATTACACTGCAGGCCAGGGTCTGAGCTCCCAGCAAATTAGGCAGGGCATTAAACCATCTCTCAGGGATGATTAAAATGCTCGCTTTCCCCCAGTGCCTCTTATTCCCCACACAAATTTCCTATTTTCAGTCCGGAGTTACATGTTTCTTTGCGGGCTCAGATACGAAATTTTACTGGCTTCCTTAAAGAGGAATTGGAACAATCACAAGAGCTCTAAATAACCCATTTTGCTCGCATCCATGTACTCAGCAGTTTGGCACTGATGCAATGTTCAGTCTCAACAGAGTTGAGGAAAAATAAAACAAGGTTAATCGTCTGGCTTTACAGATGAATAAACAAGGGAAATATGCACTGAACACACTCGACTGGTTTTAGATCATATAGCAAGGGATTATCACTTCAGTATGTCTCCATTATAGTATTATTTCTATGAAGAAACAAACAGTCCCTTTAGCTTTTTTTTTCCAATAACTTTCAGCTGCTATATCCCCACAGTTTAAAGAACTATGTGTGCACATAAACTTGTACAGACACAAAATACTCTTAAACCTTCTGCCCTCTAAAATTGTGCATTTTTGCCATGTCTCTTACTGCAAATGCTACTTCTGTTAATTACTCACAGTAGTAATAATGCATGCCATTGCTAACCCAATAACTCTTTCATCCTACTGCCTAAGCAAGTAAACACACATAAACATATTTAACTCCCCGTTAATACTGCCACTGAATGCCATTTCAAATATACCAGGGGTGTTGAGTGTCGCTGTTAAGTATTATGTACCTGAAGTGCATGATTCTTCAGTTTCTATCAAGTACTCCCACCGGCAGCTATTAGTATTTTCTGTGGTGTAGCCACCTGCTTCTGAAGAAAAAAAAAAACCCTTTGAGTCAATGTGCAAACCTACAGCACTCTGAGGCTCACATCTGAGATGGCTCTAGCCTGTATCCAGTACAGCTGGTAAAATAATGGATTCTTCTTCCCCCCCCATTTTTAATAAGTCATCGGGTCCCATTAGCTATAACCCTTTTGGTGCTAGCAGTGTCACTCATTACTTTTATTGCCCTTTCAGGCAAGATTCTCTAGAAATCTCTCCCAAAACTCTACATTCTCAAGCCACCACATGCTGTTATCTCCTTTGCTTGTCCTTTCTCCCCCTTTCCTGAGTAAGACAGAGGTGTAGTCTGCCTTTAAGATATTTAAGGAAACATTACTAATTTATTGTACTGAATTCCATATTCAAATTCTTATGTCATCATATCAAGAATGGAAGCTCTGATTTAAATTGTCCTTTCCTAGTATTTTTATGCCACCTCTTAATTCTTCTCAGCATTTCACTAGCAGAACAATGACATCTTATTGCTCCCGAGACATCTGTTCTCTTTATCATGACATTGCCTCAAAACAAGCATCAGCAGAATTTCATCTGGTGCGGTGAAAGAAGCGTATCCTTCAAAAATATTAGTTGTCAAGAAGTGCAGCATACCTTCAGTGATACCTTTACACAGATTTCCCTCCCTCCAGATATTCAGACACAAACCCATCTTTCATTAGAGCAGGTCTTTATTTCAAGGCAGGGAGACTGAGCATATCGTGACAAGTCTGCAGAGGTCTGGCTTGGACCACCAACAACCTTTGGTTTTAGTGAGACCATGTGTTTTTATATGGCAGCAGCAGAGGATGCCACTTTGCCAGGCACCGCTACAGCTGCAGCGGGGCAGGGCAGAAGGATGATCTTTGCCTTCAACGTAAGGACTTATTTCACCACTTCTTGCACAAATAAGGCCGTCTGTGAAGTAAATGCTGTCAGACACATCCATCTACCTCTCCCCAGTTCACAAATGTGAATGGACCCACATAACATTGGATTTACTAACAACTTATTCTTGCAATATCCATGGAAGCCCATCCACCATATCCTAAAGGTTGAATGCAAGAAAAGCTCTATTTAACTGCAGAATGCTTTGTTTTTAAATAGAATCTTAGAAGTAAAACCGAGTGTAAACTTCCCTTCTTGACTGTTTCTATCTTGGTGATATAGCCGAGAGTGTTGCTAAAGAAGCTTGCCAGCCAGGATTTCATCTTTTAGTACAGTGAAATTTCACTGCTTTGTGGATTGGTATTGTATTGCCATGATTTGGGGCTAAGGAGTTCTGTTTTTTCTCCGCACACCTTCATGGATTTTATTAAAGAGTCAGTTATTGGGTCCTTTTGAGGACATCCCATCATAACAAGAAGCAGCCTACTTACACTGGTACTCAATAGACTGTCTTCACCTGTGTTACTGAACAGCTGCAGCCAAAAAGAGACTGCAGTCATTCTAAATTATAAAAACCGCTGTCATCTAACTGAAATAAAAAGCTACTTTTTATTTCACTCTACAGAAAAATACATAACAACTTATAAAGCATTCTTTTATGAGGTGATAGAGTAGTTTTGAAAATTATACGAAAAGCTATTTCTTCCATGTATCAATGCCAAAAGATGTAGCAGCAGGCATCTTGTAAAAAGAGTGTTATGCTGGAATAAAAATCCAAGGAAGAGCAAAACATTAGATCACAGCTGACACAGGAAACTTTACTTTCTCCTACTTAGAGTTTTCATACCTGGTTACCTGGTATTAAAGCTCAAAAGAACCGATTGGGACTTCTTTTATATTTTTGAAACCTGAAGATAATACAGGAACTTTGCAAAAATAAGTCAATCAAATATTTGTCATTTCTTCCACCTCCCAAAACTTTTCCATCTCCAAAGGTCAGTTTTCACAGGCAAATTAATGTATTCCTCAATGTAGAGCTATTAGGAAGGGGTTGGGGCGAGGGAGGCAGTCCACATGTGCCTTGCGGATGCCAGTTCAGGCTGCCACAGGTCATGCTGGACCTGCCACAAACTTACTTCCAACAGGCTACAACGAGCAAATGTGTCTGATGGGCAGCCAGCATGGCCCCTAATCACAGGAGATGCACTGCTAGGGGCATTTAACTCAGAAGGAAAAAAGGAGAGAAGAGGACACAGCAGGTTGATCCTAAGCAGATGGATTTTTCTCTTTGTCCCTCCCGCTGCTTGTGGACCGTTTGGATTGTCTGTGCTCCTCTGTCAAACCTACTGTCTTCTCCTCTTCTCCATAACCCAGCCCTGGTGCACGGTGTGGCTGGTGTAAGGAGATGGGTCCCTAAACCCATCTCCTACACCCCTAAACCAGTCCCTAAACCCACGGGGAGAAAGCAGGTGGCACCAACAGTCCATGCATGGAGTAGAGTTGCCTTTATTAACCAGGCTTCAGTACTTGTCGGAGAAAGAGCTACTCCCTACCCTTGGCAGTAACCAGAGGGAAAAAAGCACCAAAGTTCTCTTATGCTCTCTCATGCTTAGGCAAGGACTCCTCCAGCCTGCATGTTTATGAAGTCATAACAGAAAACATCTGTATTTGCCTGTGAGCTGCAGCACCATCAATATGTGATGCTGCCATAAGCTAAAAATGTATTTTCAGGCTTGTTTTTATTACATGCAAAACTGGTTAATTTGACACAGTCTGTTCTGGGTCACTGCAGTTAATTTGATAGAGATTGTAAACTGGTTTGTATAACACATTCTGAGGGGAAAAAAACCCAAACATATATATTATCAATACAGCTACAGTCTACAATTTACTGCATGAAGCACAGTAGCACGCAAGCAAGCACCAGCATGCTAAGATATAGCTTATTTTTCACACGGAAGCTGAGGGATGTGCTTGTCTAAATCCTGCCGAAAGCACGAGGAGGCAGTACAGGTGTAGCCTGTCTCATAGCTCTAGGCAAGAGCGGTGAAGGAGCACCAGGGAATGAGACACTTCAGCATCCCTCATTTTCAGTGAGCAAATCGAACTGAAGAACAGTTACGTGTTCTAGTTGAGGGAAAAAAACGTGGAACAGAACAAGCAAATCCTGCAGAAATTGTATTCGTTCGCTTTGTTTTTAAGATGCAAAGAGAGATGTAATTATATTCAGACACCAAACAAAAAATAGCAAGAATAAAGTAACTGTAACCTGGCCCCACAACCAACCACTGTGTTACCCTAATTCAAATTAAAAGTGCTTTTCGACTTTGGTTTTCTTAATGGTTGTCTCCTCCCCGGGCTGGACGGACGCTCCCTGCATCCCTCTAATTTGCCAGTAGCCAGCAACGCGGCAGGAGCAGCACAAAGCTCTGCTTCCCCACTGGGCCTGTCGCACTTCAGAAACATTTTTTCAGGTCCAGCCAGACTTTTCTCCAGTTTCGGTGCTGAAATCCGCATTTACACTCCCTGCCAGCTTAACTGCACTCTTCTCCCCAAACCTGCCTCCTCCAGCTGCTCCCAGCACTCCTCACGCCCAGCCTGCAGTTTCTTATTCCCCTACTTAATGTACAAAGATTGGAAAGGACAGAGTGCTACAGGATGATAAGGATGATAAATCAGTGGGGGACCAGCACATTTAGTCCATTCCCTGCATGACACTCAATTCATCATTGTTTTACTTCTCCAGTATTTAGTTGGGCACTGGTGGGAAACTTATGTACCGTGTTGCTCTATACCCATCCCTGGAGGCTGCTCTGCTCTTTACTGCTTAATGCCATGGCTGGAAATCAGAGAGACAACCTCAGTTCAGGCACCTCTTTGCTCTGGAGTGGTTGGATCTGTAACTTTTATGCTATGTCCATGTAATGCACACAGTAAAATGCAATCTCACTACTACTTTACTCACAAATTTGTTACGTGTAATATAAGATACCCATCAACCTAGGGTTTTGTTAATTTTTTAACACCATTTGATGAAGAATACCTGAGACCAAGATCACTGTAATAGTTTATAACTGAAATCACACAGCCCAAACCAATGAAACTTAAGACAAAAGTGAATACAGCCCTTAAAGCTTATGAGGCGTGATTTATATAAACCCTTACTACTGCAGGTAAACCAGGAAACCTGTAACTGCTTACAGGCTTCTACGTGCAAACCAAAAATACTGTTTCCCAAACACTGAGGTTTTATTCAGTGTCAAGCACAAAATGTAGCCTGCAGGCTTGGCAAAATTAAGTGGTAAATTGGTAGTTAATAAATAGGACAAATGGAAATAGAAGACTGAAAACTATAAGGGTCCTAGCAGGGTAGGAAGCCCCAGGCATAACTGAGATGCATCCTTGCTGTCTTCCTTTAGCACAAATGGCCTCACAAACAGCAAGGAGTCACCACCAGACGCACCAATCCCAAAATCCCTCACCACCGAGAGCACACAGATGGAAACCCCTCCAGCAGCGCGCAAGGCAAATCTCACCACTCTCTTATCCCCAGTATATAGCAGATGTGGCAAAGACATGCAGCTCTGTGGGGAGCAACTATTCATAAACGCCAACCAAACCGTCAAATAAGTATATGTGTTTGATTTGGAACAATTTCATCCAAATTATTTTTTATTACATTTTAATGTAGCATTTTTTTTAATGTGAAAATAACCTGGGGAAGGTGGGGAAACACTTGAGATGGAATGAGTGCTATAGAGTATGTAAAAAAAAAAAAAAAAAAAAAAAAAAAAAAAAAACAAAAACCAAACAACCAAAAAAGCACAAACCACAAATACTGAACATGGACTCAGTGTTAAATATGTGAGCAGTGGCTCTTGTAATCAGTAGTTCAGTACATAAGCAATCTGGTGGAGCCACAACTGGCTTCGCAGGCTTGAATTTAAAGACAAGCTTTAGATGTTGTAATTGATTGTGGCTATCAAGTACAGCACTTTGAAGAACTGAATTATAAGCATTTTGTAGAACAAAGCCCACTAGGCTTTATTCAAAGACCACCTGATTCAAACAGAGTCCAGATCAAACTCAGATTACTGAAATTATGTCACCTATTTAAATACATTAATATTGTTAAAATACTATTTAACCACATTGATACTATACGAAGAGCAATTAAAAAAATAATATGACAACATTTAACAAATGTTTCATTTTAAAGCTGAAGAGCACTGCAAAGTATAGATTACGTATTTTCTATGCAGCACATCATCTCTTGCTGTCTTGGAATAAATTGGTTTTGGATTATTTCCTTATCCTCTATTTTATAGACTATGTTCTGCCTACTAAATCTGAGCAAGCCCTCCCTTTCTCTCACATCAGAAGGGCAAATGTCTTCCAATACTTTGGAATTATTACTCTGACACTGTCAACAAAATCAAAATTACACTTATAAATATAATAGCCTCTAAATTTTTTTAACATTTATTTATTTTTAAAAGAACTCCATTCACACCAAAGCTCATTTCTAGTGTGTGTAAATAATGCTATTATTTATAGTTGTCCCAAACACATTGGGAGACAGAAATTAAGTAAAAATAGATTTGATGGCAGAGATTAAGATTGAAGTACCTTTGATCAAGATGAATTTGAAATAAATTTATATGCACTCTAAGAATCACTTCATTCAATAATAGCATAGGTAATTTTTTACAAGTATTTCTCTACTTGCTTTTAGGGGTTAGGTATCAGATGAGACAAGAGCTGTTGTGTATTTACCATCTCAGCTTTCTCCTCTCACAAGCCACAAAAGCTCACCCCTGATAACCTGTTAGGTGCACAGGTATCATAACTGAGCAACCAGAAAGAAAATCCCCACAAGCTTTTCTCAATTGAACCATGTAACTCCTACTGCATCAGTGTGGGTAATTGCATGCACACATACTGCTGCAGCAGCACATATTTCACCTTCATACTCTAGAAGTTAGCACTTAAGTGTGCATAACTTTATAATATTTGCTTTTTCCCTGAAATAATAGATTTGGAATACATTTCTTGCTGCAGATACTTTGCAACACCAAACGGACATATACAGTCACACCACTTACTTGTATTTTTGAAAGAAAAAGGAAAAAGCTTTTCTAAAAACCACTGCAATGTAACTTACAGAGCTGGTATGTATTGTTAGCTGTACAGATTTTTTTTACTGTATGTTTTTATATAATGCTATATAAAAGTACATAACAATAGAGATCTGTGCTGAATCCTAATATGCTAACATACTTCAGTAGTACATTTCATATAAACATACATTTGATACATACCACAGCATGTATGTTTTCCATATCTTGAAGTTCATTAAAAAGACATTTGCTAAAAAACAAATCCATTCCCCTCTAATAATAAAAAGAAGGGACAGTAATTAAAGTTGTACTTTGCTGCAGATTTCCAGTTTGCATGCTATTCATTTCAAGCATGCTGAGAACAATTATTATTTAAGGAGAAAACTTAAGTTCTTAGCTGCTCAAAACCAACCCCACTCTGATTTCATTTATATTGATCAGTGAAACCAGTGAAGCACCAGTTCAACCAAAATCAGAGGTGGGTGGAACGAGGGGTAAATCTGTACCTTTTCTAAGCAATAAAAGTATCGGACAGGTAAATTAAGGTCCTAGGGGAGGCAGCAACTATTTTACCAGACCTGCACCAGACCAATGAATGCACAGAGATCCACAAGAGCAAGGAGTCTTCATTTAGACATTCTCTCTAAGAGACAAGAACTGGCCTAACAAACACTATCCTAAAACTGCTGAAATCCAGAACAAATGCTGCCCATTCGCTAACGACACACAAGGTGAAAATGGAAAATTAATAAAAGGTGCCAGGTTGTGGGGGCTGTGGCTTCCCAGCAACATCCTCTTTGCTCACAAAGCTCACAGCTGTCAGGCCATTCCTGCTCTGTGCTGCACCACCCAGAAGGTTGGCTCATACCATGTCAAGAGTTTAAAAGTGTCAGCATTGAGAGCAACCCTGCCTTGATTAATTCACTAAGGCAATCAAACACAGCAGTTTTAAGTAATTTTAACACAGATTAAGAACTGGTTTTTAGAGTACAATGCCAAGATGCAAATAATCATGCATTAAAAAAAAAACGTTTTCAAGCAATGTATTTTCTCCTTAACCCTCACTCTTCTACAAATATCGCCACTTAAAAGAAAAAGAGGATTAGCCTTTCTTCTCAAATATCATTGGCCTAATTTAGAAGTAGCTACAAGAGAATTTACAATCTAGAAAATAGCCAACCCTTGAGCAGAATAAAATGTAAAATGAATTACTCTATAAAATACAATAGTACATTTCTCTATTCAGCACTTTTGCTGTAGCATAAACATATATGGTCTCATAACTGCCGGGCCAAAATGTGTTCATTTTAGGAGGCAGAATGTGTGACAACGAGAATGTTTTAAATTATGAAGCCATTAATAAGGTGAGATTACCAAGTATATTACTATAGCATTGGTAATAAATATAATCCCACCTTAAACTGCAAGTCTGACCTCTTTTTGTTAGACTGAGAAGTCAACCTGAGCAGACGCGAGGAGGTAGGTACTTCAAATGCAGTTCATGTAGTTTTGGATGACATATTTGGTTGCATTACAAATACAACTAGACATAAACTTTCAGGGAAGAATCTAGAAGTATCAGAAGTACTGGAGCCACTCAGGGCCTAAAACGAGAGTCAAAAGCATGGACAAAGCAACTTGAAACTCACTCAGCAGTTAAACCTACAGTAGGTAGATTTACATAGGAGTGACCTACCCGAGAGTCAGAGCTGACTGCAGACTATTTCTTGATCTCTGGGTAGATCATCAGGCAGCAGTATCAGCCCCAGCTCCTCCAGCCCAGGTACAGTGCTGTCTACACCTGGTGTGGCTGGTTTCACCTTAGCTGAGGTACCTGCTCACAAGGCAGAGTAACACAGCAGTCAAAGCCTCCAACCTCAGTACCATGGAATCATCTAGGTCAGAAGGGACCTTTAAGATCATCAAGTCCAACCATTAACCTAACACTGCCAAAGCCATCGCTAAGCCATGTCCCTCAGCACCAGGTCTACCTGGGTTTTAAATACCTGCAGGAATGGCAACTCCACCGCTTCCCTGGGCAGCCTGTTCCAATGCTTGATAACACTTTCAGTGAAGAAATTTTTCCTAATATCCAAGCTAAACCTCCACTGGCACAACCTGAGGCCATTTCCTCTTGTCCCATCGCCTGTTACTTGGGAGAAGAGACTGACCCCCACCTGGCTACACCCGCCTTTCAGGTAGCTGTAGAGAGCGAGAAGGTCTCCCCTCAGCCTCCTTTTCTCCAGGCTGAACACCCCCAGCTCCCTCAGCCGCTCCTCATCAGACTTGTGCTCCAGACCCCTCATCAGCTTCGCTGCCCTTCTCTGGACATGCTACCAACAACATGTCCCACTGACAGAAGGGACTGGCTCCAATTCTTAAAGTTCTGTTAAAAATACCCAATCAAATAGAACTCTCAAAAACAACAACAAAAAAAAAAACCCTGAAAAAACCAAACAAAACACATACACACAAACAGAAAAACCACACACAGGTCCTTTCAGGCTAGTAAGAGAATATACTTTAGCTTCTCTTTGGAAAGAACAGCTAAAACCAAACCAAAACCAGTACAAGTTATTTGTGCTAACTTTTTGCAAAAATGTGTATTTTCTACATGTGAAAAGTGTCCAGTTCTTCATGTTCATGAAAAAAAAATGCCAAGGACCAATTTTTCAAAGCTGTGTGCATAAAATAGGCTTGGTCCAACAAGACACCAGTCATCTTCCAAAAAGATATATACACGCACACCCTCTTATATTACCACTGTTTCTACAGATTGGACAGAAAAGTTTATCATCCAAGAAGATAAGTTACATACAATGGGTAAGATGACATCTCCCATGCATCATGGCACAGGCAGAAGAAATTTGGGGAAGTTTAGACCCCTTGGCACTTCTCAGGCCTGGGAAATTTAACTATCTGATGCTCTGATGCATGCTGCTGACATTTCTTTTAACAGAACCGCTCTAGCCACCTCACAAGGGACTGCAAATACAGCATTTTTCATAATCTTTAGATAGATGGATTTGTAAACCATGTAAGACAGTGTGATCAAGTGGTTATATTGGAAGCATATATCTACTTCCAGTCCTGTTCTCAATATATTTGTGTAAATGAAGAACCTGGAAAGTAAATCTGGGGTGAGAATCTTAGTATTTTTGGTTTTATTAGCTGAGGTGGGATATCTTAAACTTGTTCTCAGGTTTGATGAGAAACCTTTTTACAAAGGAAAGGCTATATCTCTTAAGGCTATATATTTTTTGGTAAAATGGGAGATCAGAGTTTTTAACAGGCATAAGAGTTATCCAAGTAGATCACCTATATGTCACCAATGCTGTGTTTATTAGTTTTAGTATGTTCTAATTGATCAAGGGAAAGAAAAACGTTGCACTGATTTATTTTATTGGTAAGGATTTAGCTCAAATAATGTCTTAAACCATTTCCCATTATTTCCTTCTGTCAGAAAACATCTGTGGAACACAGCTTTGGAGTCCAATAAAAAAAAAACCAACCTCCATTTCTATTTTATTAGCTCATAAACTATACAAGAGATATTTCAATACCTGAAGAAATGTATCTGAATAAATAACATTTCACGAACCTCTAGTCAGACATTTTGCAAGTGAAGGAAGGGGAGAGAAGAAAAAAATGTCAAATTATTTTCTAAGAATTATTCCACTGACCCCAACTGGCACCGTTTGAAATACAGGTAGTTACCAGACTACTTGTCTTGTTACAAGGTCTCCAACTGTTGAGTCTTTCACTGAAAGAAATAAGTGAAACAGATCTAAAATTAGCACTTCTTTGGGGGGCAGAATTCTAGTATGATATACCAGGTTTTCATTTTTTAATTTCTTTACATGTGACTGATAATTGTGCTCAATACAATTAATGCCGCCTCTTCCTCATGTACAGTATACACTTAAGCTGTTTGCAGAAAATTACTAAAATGTATAAGAATTCCAAACTCTCTCTGGGATTCTAGATGGTGTTAAGTCTAAATTGGCACAAGAGCTGTACCAGCCAGATTTTTAAAAGATCTAAGGCAAAAATTTCAGCTTTTCACCATCTACTTTTGGATCCACAGAACAGCAATTTCCACTGAAACACTTTAAGATAAGCCAAAAGAGTTTAGCAACCAAAACCTTCCTTAGATAAAATGCTTTCAAAAAAAATTAATAAAGACTCTAAATAGTAATTTAACTCAACTTCTAGAAAGTTTTAAAATACACAGCTATCATCCAAGTTTGGGCAACTAGTGTGCGTTAAGACTACTAAAGATTTCTCAGTGTTACCTGGGAGCCCCCTGCTGGGACTCTGCCTTCAGAAAACAAGCAAAAAGAAGAGTTTTGTTTTGAAGGTATGGCACAGATGTTTCAGTAATATTTAATTACTCTACATATGGTATACCGTCAACCTTAGAGTCACTGAATGCTTAATTTCTCATAAGCAAATCACTACACAGGTGAAAAATAAATAATTTTTCTCTGCATAACAAATGCATTTGGTTGGTATTAGTTAAATACATAAAATATTTTAAAATATTCCTAATTCTGGGAAAGGCATGAAGATTCAAATGGACAGTCTGTGTGCTAGGTGTAAAGGACCCAAACTGGTGGATGATCTGTGTGGTTATCATGAAAGATGCCAAAAACAGAATTAGGCTTATTCAGTTTGATTAACAAAATAAACAAACAAACCCTACTAGCAGCCACAACCCAGACAGAACAAAAAAAATAATCTACTAAAACACTTTTAGGACTGCAGGAAAAGAAAAATACCAAAATTCATCTTTGTCTTTTATGGAAGACTAGTTTTTTTTATTACACCACCTGATTTAACTGCAAAAAAATAGACAAGTTTTCAGGCACACAAACTCCTCTTTAGGTCAAACCAAAGCAACAAATTTCAGGTTAAGTACAGTTTAGAACAATTGCTCTGAACTCACAGATCCATCAGTATTTTGTTTCCTGACAAAACTCATGTAAAATATTTCAACCCGTACTGCAGTCGGTACCTCCTCCATTCCACCACGTACGGCTGTTCAGAGCGCTGTGCAATTAAACTACCCACAGCTTTTTCCACAAGTATTTTGTACCCATATCGTTTCACTCTTCTGGTTATGAGTGGTACAATCACAAAGCTTAGTTTCCAGGTTCATCTTTGAGGATGTTTTGTAGGTCTCCCTGCGAGCTCAAGACGTCGATGGTGGAGAGCCGGCTTCACTGGAAGTGTTTTCTCGATGGCAATGGGAGCATCTGTCTTTTATGAGCAATGAGATGATGGCTCTTTGATATGTGTATGAGCTTTCATTCACTGGTGATCTTTTATTCCATTTCTAATTCCTTTTTTTTTTTCTATTATTTCTTAGTGGCAAAATGTCAGGCTTATTTTTAAGATGCCAGTGAAAATATCAAAGCATTTTCTTGAAAAATATTCAAAGGCCTGCACAGCCACAAGATTATTAGTAAAGCTGCCTGAATACTGCATAGCACGGTCCATGAATTTTCACTCACATGGGGAATAACGCAATCTTCTGCCATTTTTATCAGTACAAGTGAGTACAAGTCAGAAATTTTATCAGTATAAGTGAGGTATTATTTGCCAAATTGAAGAGCTATTAGCATACTCAAAGAGACAGCCCTGGCCATAGCGAGGGGAGTTAAATGTTCAAATGAAAAAAAGAAAAAAAACCTTATCATAGTTCTTCCCACTATGCCAGGCATGCACTTATTTGGTGTAAATGTAACAAGAATTAAAATTTATATGTAAATATTCCTCCTTCCAAAGAAGCCTTCTTAAGAAGCCTTAAATTAGACCCAGGAAGAATGTATTAAACTAGTAGACACTTCAGTATATAAAGTTTAAAATATAACATTTCCAAACCCATTTTTAGACCCCTCTCCTGCAAAGCTTCCCAACTCCTTCCTTCAATAAAAAAATAAGGTGCCCATTCAAGGGAAAGAAATCAATCTGTGAAACCACAGGGTAACCGGTATGGAATTTGAGCACAGTGTAATAGCTCCTTATAGAACACCATTTGCAGCACATAAGAGAAGGCAAAAAAAAAAAAAAATGTCAGGCAACATTAAGTCTCTTCACCCAAGGAACCCATGCTTTCTCAGACAACTTTGAAACAGAAAAAAAGCCGGGGGGGGGCTAAACCCAAAGTGTAAATCGTTCCCTACAAATTACATATTCCTTTTGCATTCTTGCTCTGCTGGGGTTAAGAGAGGAACTGTCTCTTCACTTATCTTGCGATAAGCCATCTTGCTCTTTGAAAATCTGGAGTTCATGAAAATCCACTGAGCAGACATCAATTTAGAGCCTTTTCTTTAGGCTTACCTGAACACTGAGTCT
This sequence comes from Alca torda, assembly GCA_008658365.1. Classification (NCBI taxonomy): domain Eukaryota; kingdom Metazoa; phylum Chordata; class Aves; order Charadriiformes; family Alcidae; genus Alca; species Alca torda. The sequence goes on from CM018079.1 coordinate 68,926,825, forward strand.
TAGCAATAACATGTTATTTAGCTACTAAACATAAGAATAATAGCAAAAAAAGTTATACAGGATGGAAAGCAGAAGGAGGAATTTCAAAACAATACAGGTTGGCATGATGTCTTTCATACTTCCCTACATTTTCATTAGCTAGCTTGATGAAAGAATACCCATGTAATTTATTATGGCTACCCCCAGTAGAACATCTCAGGGAAAAACTGCTGAACTATGAAATCCAGAATAAAATACGGTAGTCAGGCAGCAGTATCTTACTGTATTTCTCTCTTGTCCTAGGAGAAAAAAACAAGTACAGTTACCCAACCACCTCTTGGGGCTCCAAGAACCCATGCAACACAGCAAAGTTGTGACAAAACGACACAAAGTGAGAATTAAACACCATAAACAACCTGATTTTATCCGAAAATTGCCCTTAATTAGTCAGAAAACTTAAATGGAAAAGAATTTGTTCGTATAAGCTTCAGTCTTAATTCAGTATTTTAACATTACGGTAAAGCACATCTTTATCGTCTGTGGAGATTTTTTGCTTATTATTCTGTCCTTGTGAACATTGCATGAATAAAAGGCACAGTAGCATTAAACAGAGTCTGTCATACTGTGCTCTTAAAGCTAAAGATAGAAGAAACAGGCACAACAATAGATACTGACTGTGAGGAATTATCTCTCAGCTATTTGTAAAAATCAAATGCAGATGTGTTTCTAAGAGAGAACAAAAGCCTGCAAAGTCTGAGCTTGCAAAAAATTAAAGCTTACTCGAGACAGGAGGAAAAAGGTGAGAAGAAGGCCTGATACAGGGCAACACCAGAGCCTGAGCCAGGAAACTCCCAAGTACATGAAACATCTGTCCTGATGTTTAAGGAGCTGAGGAAGATAAGCCTTGCCCTCATTCAGCTCATGGCTCATTCTATTTCTTTTATCAAGACTTTGATTCTCTCTGCTGGAAGAGCCAATAGTTAATATACCCCCACATTCCCATAACATCCAGCTTCCTCACATTTCGTAAGTGCATGCCATCTTGCCAAATATATTCACACCACCATTCAGAAGGTAGCTAACCTTCACAATTTTAGTGATAAATCAAGTATTCTCTGGCCAGCCTTTCTATGCGAGTACCCTAAACGCAGCTCTACAGTCAAAATGAATATGTGTAAAGGTACCATGAGATTCCATTGAAACCGCTTCTTGGATTTCACATACAAGTTGGCACCATTTTAATTACAACCTGCCAGCCCTATAAAATGCTAATTATCAAAAAGTATGTCTATACCGCATAATGAGGCACGGAGTGGACAACCTGAACTTTAAGTACTTAGTTGGACCTTCTACTCTCTTAACTTGAACAGGTCTACCTCTCTGTCTGTCCTGTTTCATCCATTTGAAAAGCGTTCTGTGCCAAGGAGAAATTAGAATAGTTAGCAGATTTTTGATACCTAACTTGGATGAACAGGCAATCTTTTTATGACACTTTTGAAAGCAACGTGTATGTTTTGGAATAAAAAAAAAAAAACTTAAAAAAATTTGAAAAGAAAGCAAATAGACAAAATAAAGTCTTCCAAAATATCATGGGGAAAGCATTTATACAAGTATATTACCCATAGGGCATACACACTTCTTTAAATTATGAAATATATATTTAATTCCTGAAATAACACTGTTTATAACAAGCCTGTATGCTCTGTTTATGGAGGATGTTCAGTTTACAGAGAAGCAGTGACAGATGCTGTACATTCAAGATGCTACACAGCTACGTATCAGTCTGCTGGATCACTGGTGCATGTAGCATTCTGTGAATATAAAAGAGCACTAAGGATGTAATTGTTTAAAAGTAAAAAGAAATTACATTTTTAATATAAAGAAAGTCTAAAACCAAGTAAAATAGACAAGGCTCCAACATTGGAGCAAGTTGTTCTCACCCCTATTAAAATATAAGTGAAGTTAAATAAAGAAACAAACATATGCTTTATAACTGCTTGCAATTTTTGTACCTTTTTCTTCCCCTTAAGACATTTTTTGTTATAAACAACTGCTGCACACCTTGTAAAACAATTAGCACTACTAAAAGACAAAAACGGTGAAAATATTCCCCCCTCAACACATTCAAATACAAACTATCCACCCCCTACCAGTTCAAAGTTATCAATATTGGGTTTAGTTAACAGATCTTTTAGGATAAAAATACCTCATTGGCACAAACCCAATTTTCTTTTCAAAGATGTGACCCACTCACACGAAATCTGCATATGACTCATCAGTGTTGGCAGCCAGGAGAAACTAAATGCTCTAACTATAACTAAGCCACTCGCCCTCTGGGGCTTGTTAACCTGCTCCATTTTATGCAAGCCCAGATGAAGAACTGGGTGAAAAGGACAAGCTCAGATAAAACATTCACACATACTTACATTCCCTCCTAATCCACACTGTGCTGGTTTAAAAAGGTGTCTCCCAGCCTACCCCAAGTTACCCATCACCATTTCTCTGCTACAGATTACAGCTCTCTTACAGATGCTAACTAAGGTTGCTTTGGTGAACACCTTCTAGTCTATTTCAGTCACTATGAGCTAGTTATCGCCTTACCCAATTTAACTACCAGTCAACAAAATACAGATTCACAAAGAGTATTCAAGGTGTTTTCACATCAGTGGCTCTGCTGGTAGATAAAAATGGATTTTAATTTCCAGGGAAGGGGGGATAAATTAGAAGATGGTAACCTCTTCACCTAGCACTGCTGCAGCTGGGAAAGGACATACATCTGCTTAACAAGGACAAGAGAATTTTGTTTCACCCAGCAAAAGACGTACCGAGAGATGTTGATCAAGTTATGAAAGAAACATCATGAGATGGTACTTGCAGTAGTACAAACAACGACCCAAAGATCTTTCCTTGCCTTCTGTGTCCCAAATCTTGTTTTCAAATTAAAATGAATGGCAGGGTACAATTTTTATTCCTATGTTTGTTTTAACTGACACAAGAGCACAATTCACAAAGGAAAATAAGGCGTAAGAACTACAGAAAAGTTGTACTGGAATAACAGAAACACCCTACTGTCCCAAATTTGTTTCAATGTTATAATTAATTTATGCTCATTCAAAAAGTTATGAGAATTAGTAAGCTGTTGTAACTAGAAATCTCTTTGAAGTAATACATGCCTTTAACTGATTCACCATCACAGAATCAGTCTTGGGCCACATGCAATGAAAACATTAATTTCTTCTCTGATTTATCTTGTTTTCCAATTAAGATCATCAATCAGTTTTCTACACAAAAATCACACCAGAGTTCCTCCTATGTCAGGGGTGTGCAAAATGGCAATCCAATTCCTTTGTTCACGCTTTACAGTGCCAGCGGGGTCAGTATTTTGGCAAATGCAAAGATCCTCTCATTAAGGTCCTAGTGCAAGATTTTCATTTCACTTTCAGCTCTCCAACGAAATTAGTCACCGCACATGGTAGATTAACTGCAGCAGCTCAGCTTCTTCAGAAGCACTCGAGTTTCCTCACAACATATGTATCAAGACATAATTACGCTGCCAGCTGACTAGAATTATTAGTTTCCACATTCAGCTACCTATCTGGAACAAATGAGGTGTATTTACTGCCTGGTCAGGATGGGAGAACATGGGAAAACAGTGAATACCAAGGCCCGAGAAAAACCTTCAGAAATCAATAACACTTTATATTAAGAATCGCTCGGGTGGTCTCTAAAGGCTTGATAATTTGAGATCTTTGCTATGAGTGGCAAAAGTATATTTTAATGAGTATTAGGTCTGGCAGTAAGTTACAAGCATAGATCAGTACAATGTCGTGCTGTAGGAAGCCGCTTACTGCTGCTATTGCAATCTCTCCTAGGTGATACATGTCATTAATAGATTTCATAGGTGAGCTCACAGGGGAGAAGTGCAGCCATAAAACTAACTACAGATTCAAGTGGAAGCCTCTCTTCCTTTGCATCAGGGTTCCTCCCGCCTCTTACCCTCTTTTCTCCTCAGAACTCTATAGAAAATGCTGCCTTCCCTCCCTGTTGCACCCTCCTAAGAGCAGGGACTGTAGCTTCAAACAACACAGGACCACGAAGTCCTAAAAATCTAAAATCAAATTTGTCTGCAATTGATTAGTTACTAATTCCCTCTTCCTCATAGACAAAAAAGAAGCAGGGCTCACCTACCTTCAGCAAAAAGCCTAGGATTTCACATCTTAGACACTTAGCCTGGTCAGGCACCCATTTCCACAAAAAACACAGAAGCATAGCCCTCACTTGTATTTTCTATCATTTTTTTCCAAAGCAGCTCCTCACTCAGTTCACAGTTCCAGAAGAAGCTAGACATTGAGCCAGACACAACCAAAAGAGGCTGGTACCTCCCCAGGTGCTCCCAGTTACTCTCTCAGAGCCCTGCCCTTTCTGCTGACCCACACAGGTACTGTGCACCAACAATAAGGGCTGAAAACCTGTGGTTTTAGAAATAGTAACTGCATAACAGAGAGTCAGAGGACACACCACATTTAAAATCATTCTGTTTCTCACCTGTGTTTCACAAAAATCACGAAAGGATTAAGCTTCTCAACTATGAAGGAGTTTCCATGCCACTCATGAAAGCTTGTAATACCTCATTTCTCTTCATTTAAAACCACCAGATCTCTATGTCTCTCAGCCAAGTTTGTTTACTGAAGCCACTGGTTTTGGCCCATTTTTCCAGTGCATAGGTAAAGTTACAACTGCTGGAAAAGGCGCAGATTCCCCTATCTTGGAAAATCCAACAGGCCAGCATCAGATGAAGGCAAGAAATATGAAAGCAAGAAATTGTTTTGATCCTTGCTTCTGCACATTCCCCCCCCTGACTGCAGGTTTCTGCTTGAGATGCACTGATACCAGTAATGTTGATGTGTAGAAGCTACATGAGAAGTCACAGCTCCTGATGAGTCCCACAGCACCTACGGCGAAATGACAGCATTCTCTTCCAGCCCCCTCCCCTTCTTCCAAAATCCAGGAAGATTTTCCTTAGCGACAAGTTAGATAGCGATGGGTCAATAAGGAGTATGCCTGATCCCGGAAACAATCTGTTTTTTTACCAATCATTTTGACCAAACACATCTGGAAGCCTTCCAACTACAAACCAGGCTGGGTGTGGAAGAAGTTGCCTAGATTCCTCTTCTGCCAAAGAAGGGGAGACATCTGAACGTGCGCGTGTCTTTCTTTCACGCACACACAATCCACATCTTGGTGTCCTATTTGATTTTTTTTGGGAATAAACAACAACAAAACAAAGATGAAGATACCAGATGACACTAACATCACTGCCGCCACCTAATAGACCTCTATTCCCTCCTGAGCAAGGTATTTCAGTCTGTGGATATTACCTGCATCTAGGAATTTCAGTAGTAACATCACTCTTCTTGCATTTAGTCACTTTTAGAAGGTTTGTATAGAGATACTGAAAAAGTTACATATGTAGCACCATTTTTTTAATTAAAACCATATTGAAAACCAGCTACCAGACTTTACTTCCCCCTTGGACCTTCCTTTATCCTAAGCACTTCCCATCTGGCTCACTCTCTTTTTCTTTTTGGCTTGCAACATGGGCTGTCAAACTAAATTACTTTCTGCAGTAAATTCAGCGCCAACTCTCAGGCACTTTTTATTGAAATATCTTGTTTGCCTTGGTATAGTTATAGTTCTCTTGGGATTTATATTATAAAATTTATTTTCATGGGTTTATGGCTAGCTGTGTGGTAAAAATTCTCATTGCACTGAAATTTGGCTTACAAGCATCAGAGAGCTTTCTGCTAATATTTAAAAAGTTACATTGTAACATTTTAGTGATTTTTGTTTTTTAGTATTTCTAGATCTTTTCTAGCAAGTCATTCACCTCCACCCTACTCTGAATTATTTCTGAGACACTGTATTAAACCAAAAAAAAAAAAAATCTTTATCTATTAAAAGTACGTATCTGGCTTAAGGGTTTGATTTTAGAAGTTTCTAATTCAGTCAAAGCAAAATACTTCCTTACAGGCATTTTCTCCCGCTACCTGTCTTCTCCAACTCTTCCACATCAGAAATGACCACAACAATAAGACTAGGTACATGCTTACTGCAAACCAACATCTCCTGCATCAGACCTGGTAACCATTTGGACATGTAAAGACACACTCACAAACCGTTCTTTCTCTCTTAGATGGATGTCACACTGTGCAGTAAATCAGAGGCTTGCCCCTGCCTAAGACATACTGAATGCATCCCACAGGATTAGGCTCTACTGCTGAGATGGACAGGCAACGTTATTTAAGAATTGCATTTTGACTCTTCCAGACTTGTGTCTGAGACAAAGCCCAAGCAGTTTACCGGCAACGGGCTGACCTCACAAACCCCTGGTGCAATAGCACTGACAACAGAATAGACAAAATTCATTGTGTGCCAGCACTGCCTTCATCAGTTCTTCATCATCAATACACTCTTCAAAGACAATGCCATTTAACCACTTTTGGGGCCCAGCAGTGAGCCCAACCGATGAACTGATCCATGTTACACCAACCTAACAAGAACAACAATCAACTCAGGCAAATTCTGCTGTTACATTATATGACTGAGGGGAAAAAGGAACAGGATAAGGAGTGTCTCAGGAGAGCTACAGGACAGCATGGCAGCCCAAGCCGGCAGCTCGGAAGCTTCTGGGGAGAAGAGCATACACAAATGGAAAGAGAGTAGGGATGGTAATGTTTTTATTATGGCTTTTGGGGTTTTTTTTAACATTATTTCAAGCCAATGCAGTTGATTGATTTGCCACCCTGTAGATTAACTTTTCATGCCTGTCTTTTGCTTGGAAACAGACATTTGTATTTGTACCTCAGAGAAAACTGAATATTCCTCCTCTACATTTGACAAGTGTATTCACTCTCAGGAATGTCACTGGATACACAGGGACAGACAATTAATTCCTCCAGGTCTCAGCATGAATCCCAGTCCTTTACTGTACTACAGCACCAGCCAGCAGTGCTATTATAGTTAATTCTTCTGATTTTTTCAGTAGGTTGGTTGTTTTTTTCCTGACCACTGCAGCTTTTTTCATCTTAAAAACAATGTTTCAGCCCTTGAAAGGCATTGCAGAATTTGACCATGTGTCCCTTTCTGGCTGCAGCTATGCTAGGTCAAGATATTATTGCCCCGGTTGCCCATCACTTTGGTACCTGAGGTTCCTAACCTTACGGCTGAGCTGCTTGGATTTCATTTGAGATTCAGTGTGGGCAACTAAAGGGGCAGACTGGGAAGAAATGGCCTCAAGTTGTGCCAGGGGAGGTTTAGACTGGATGTTAGGAAAAATTTTTACACTGAAAGGGTTATCACCATTGGAACAGGCTGCCCAGGGAAGTGGTTGCGTCACCATCCCTGGAGGTATTTAAAAGACGGGTAGACATAGTGCTTAGAGGTATGGTTTAGTGATGGTTCTTGTCAGTGTTGGGTTGATGGTTGGACTAGATGATCTGAAAGGTCCCTTCCAACCTAGGCAATTCTATGATTCTATGAAAGGAACATGGTGGCAGGGGAGGAAGAAGCAATAATTTGGCAGGACAGTGGGAGCCATAGCCAGGACATAGATCATATGTTGGGTCAGCTCCTGCCCAGCCAGAAGCTGGCTGCACTGTAGGTTATGGTGACCAATCGCCATAGCACCACTGGCTGTCTGGGCAGTTCTGCCTAAAATAACTAAAACAAAGTTCTAATAATGTCTTGGGAGAAAAGTTTGACCTAATGCTTATTTAACTACAGTGTGTTAAATCCAAATCCCTCTGCTTAATCTAAAATATAAACAGCATCTTTATTGACACATATACATATACCTACACGCATATATAAATATACACCTTTTTCAGAAAGGCACATCACAGGATTTCCACATTTAAAAAAAAAACATTTTCTCTTCTTTGTGAATTTTAATCCATTTTTTGATTCTTTTTTCTCAATGAATAACAAAGACCAGAGAGAAGCAAATCAAGAAAACACCAGTTCAGGGTATCAATAAAGCACAGTAGAAAGCCCACAGTCTGACACATTTTTCCTGACCTCATCTTTGTATGACTTACGTAGAACAAGTCACTTTACCTGGTATAATAAGGGTTGTTGGTCCCTTCTCATGCTAGACCCTGTTCCCAGCTGCTTACAGCTTTAACTCTTTGAGCTGTATATTTCTCTTTACACTTGTTCCTCAAGATTCTTTTTATTTTTTCATGTTTATGCAATTCTGTTTCTCTGAGAAAGATTAAAAGAAAATGTGTGTTGCACTTGCTAACCTAAATCCATACAAAACCTTTCCTTATAAACTTGAGTGTTATCTCAATGTATGTAGTCTACAGCAGTGACCTAGCAGTTGACAGCTTTTCTCCCTAGAGTCAAAGATATATTTCTTACTGATTTTGTGGGGGGTAAAAAGAAACAACAAAGCAACAACAGAAAAAGGAAAAAATATACAGCCAAATTATAATCATTTTCCAACCTAAAAAAAGATGGTTTCCATATGGTAATGTACTCATATCCAAAACTAAGTCTCAAAATTTTTTACTGCGTCTGGCTCAGGACCCAATATTCCAATTTTCTCTCAATTTCTAATGAGATCTGTGAAAGCATTATTATTTCATCACCTATTAGCCCTTCCCAATTTTACTAACATGTGTAACTTCTCTTTTAATAGAATTTGACCAGACAAGCAAGACTGTTGAGCACAAATTTCTTGTGTACACACTACATTATATAAAATACATTACACCAACCCATATAATGCTAATGCTCAAATATACCTCCTGTAAATAGGGCTCTTCCAAGCACTAGAATCTGGGCATGTTTGCAGGTTCAGTGACATTTTCTCCCGGGGACAAGCACTCAGGCTTTGCTTGGAAATTTACAGCATCAGCAGGCATGACAACTGTAATCCTTGTACATGGACAAGCATGGACAAAGAAAAAAATTTGCAGATTTAATGTACATTTTTCTGCCTTCAAATGTATGTTTTCTCTGCCTTCCTCTACTCCTTCAATAACTCTCCCTACAAGGCATCCTATTAAATCTTAAACATCAAGATTCTTCCATGTTTCATAAAAATTAGGCCAATTACACCAGGGATATGGGACCGGGTTCTGATGTCAAACAGTTGCTATGGGATTTAGTTCCCTGATACAACTGAAGTTAAATTAACACTGATTTAATAAAAGCAATGTTTTACCAGGGATATGAAAGTCTACTCCCAGTGTGAACTAGAGCCCCAGCTGCAGTGGTCAAGAGAAGCATGGTTATTCTTTATTTGATTTGAAGATTTTATTTTGCTTTTAAGGGGAAAAAAATTAGTCCATCCCAGTTCATAAATTCATATACATTTATAATTTATGGTCTGTTGACTGAGAGAAAAAGAACGAGCATATTAAAATTTGATACCTGTCCTCCCAATGGAGGAAACATTTCACAACAGAATTTGCATTGTTTAGCTCTGATCATCTCCGTATTTAGTTGTCATTGCTGTCTTAAATACTGCTTCTCTTTCTTCTTCAAGAATTCAGCAACAGCTTTTTGACAGCATTTTGATGAAATGCTCTAAGTACCGAACCAAAGCTCCACTTCCTGCACTCATTCTGAACTTATTTTAGCTGCCCCCTGCTGACTTAACCCAAAATATTGGACTTTACTGTTTGTTCCTACAAGACCTGCTGCCCTGCAGAGAATCCTCTGACAGTGATACTTAATGAAATCAGTTCTGCAGATACTGGACATCAGTATTTTCTTTCATGTTTTTTTTTTTTTTTTGTCAAAAAACCACTTGATTATGTAGTAAGAATATGGTATTCAGAGAGTCAGACATCAAAATAAACACTAAGCAGGGGATCAGATAACTTGAGCCCCAAGCCACAATTAAGGGGAAAAAAAAAAAAAACCAGTTAGTTTTGCTTTTTTGCAAATGTTATTTATCTTACTTGTTAACAGTTCAGACTTCACTTCATCTGAGAATGCCTGAGTACTGGCATCAATGAAATTAAGTCGCATAATGATATATCTCCGCTTAACTGCTTGTCTTCTTTGCATAATGCCATTTTTATCATTTGTATTCAAAAGAATCTAAACAGTGTAAGGATAGTAGGGTAAAAAACACTGTACAAACAAAAAAGTTAGCCCCAACACCGGAAAAATACATAACTTAAAACGTATAAAAATGGAAAGCCTAGAAGTAACATATTTTACTCAGATATAAATAGCTCTGCTTCAAGGGTAGGATTAGCCCTCCACTTAAACTTTTACAGAGCCTCATGACATTCCACCACTGCCACAAACTGCTTGTGCCCAGGGATTTTCAGGACTAATCCTCTTGAACACAGATTTATTGCAGCTTTGCCCTGTCTTCAGACTATTGCATTCCCCTTCCTGCCATTACACCCTTGTATTCTGCATTTGAATGTCTTCATTTTTAAGCTTCTGGTGCATGTGCAAGCCATCAGTTACCCTCTCCACTGAGAAAGTGCTGCCAGTAACAGGTTTGGGATTTTACTCTATTTATAATAAAAGATTTTTTTTTTTAATTGAGACAGCAATTACCATGATTGCATCTGGGTTTAATTTATCTCCTCAAACAAGTTTCATGGTTATCAAAAGCATAATGCCATTAAAAATTTTACACAGCTGACATCTATCATGAGGGAGAAAGAAATGCTTGAAAGGTAGATTTATGAACTACAGGTAATGAACATTGCTGGATCCTGAAGCAATTACAAGCAGCTGTTTTCAAGGAAGCCTGAGATTCCCCATAAAGTTCAAGCACCTCTAGCTTTAGGAGGCACCACCTTGTGTTGGCAGGTTGGTGGCTCCCTACCCTTCAGGGAGCAGCCTCCAGCAGGTACCACCTGCCTTTTCCCATCCACACAGGCAGCCCGGGCTCAGCTGGCCCTGACAAATCCTCAGGCAGATATTGCTCATCATCCCCCCCGCCCAGGGCTCTGTACCACTTCCAAAGCTGCAGATGAAGCAGGATCCTTTCTTCTGCTGCTGGAAACCACAAGCTTCAGGCTTCTTGGCAGCTGCCCTCCACTACCTGCTTAATAGCCTCCAGTTGTCCTTCCCATCTCATGTTGTGCGGCTCTCGTCTCTGCAAGCTTCAGCTAAAACCCTGTCACGCCCCTCTTCCCTGGAAGCAACTGCTTGCTGTTGCACCTGAGAGCTGCAGTAGCCTTAGGGATAACCTTTAGTAGGGTTAAAAGAGTCAGGGCAGGGAGAGCTGCTCCCCACCACCATCTTTGACTTTCCCCAAAGTACGGAGACTGACCCCAAAGTATGGAGACTGCCTTACAGGACCTACAGGGAATGCAAAACAGAGCTGAGGGAAGCAGAGAACATAGATTAAATGCTTCTGGTTTACCTTTCCTTGTAGCATAGGGACAAGGAATGATTTAACAAGGATGAAGGATGAGAAATTACCAACAGACAGGCTAGGCAGATTGATAGGACAAACTGGAAAAAGGTAGATTTAGATTAGATATCAGGAACAAATTTTTCACTATGAGGGTGGTGAGGCACTGGAACAGGCTTCCCAGGGAAACTGTGGACGCCCCATCCCTGGAGGTGTTCAAGGCCAGGCTGGATGGGGCTTTAGCAGCCTGGTCTAGTGGGAGGTGTCCCTGCCCATGGCAGGGAGTTGGAACTAGATGATGTTTGGGGTCCCTTCCAACCCAAACCATCCTATGATCCTATGATTTGGATCACTTACAGCTAACAGAAACCAGTACTAAGGGTTTATTATCTTTCTTCTGCGTGATCCCAGTATTCAATTCTTGACCATACCTGCAATTACCAGTGCAGTGTCATAACACCACACACATTCATTTTTGTTCTTGGATTATAGCAGCGATCAGACACACCAAACCAACCAGTCCACCAAAAACTGTACAAAGAGCAAGACGACAATACAGGTGTCAGAATTACAATGTCAGGAAAAAAATAATTATGTGGAATCTTTAGATCTCAGGTATATGATGACTGCATTATTTACTACTGCACAATTATTTTGTATTGATGTTATAAAGAATAACAAATTGCTACTGCTTATGTAGGATATGCAAAACTGCAGAAGTCAGCAGTGCAGATACACTGGCTGTTGGGAAATAGCTGGCCACTGTAACTCTGCGGTCCAGGAAACTGTGTCAACTTCTACTTCTGTACACACTGAAATAAATCTGGTTGATACAGGTGAACTAAATTACCACAGAGGCTGATTTATGAATTGGGAACAAAACATTACCCTATGAAACCTTCATTAAAAATCATTTCACTGTGACTAATGTTAGCATCTTTTTATGTATGATCTTAAGCATTATTAAGTAGGCACCTCACAAATGATCACTGCATGTCTTCTCACTGCCTCTCAGTAAGGTATATTTGGTACATGGCTAAACTAAATGAAGTCCCAACTCTGCTAAAGCCCTCAACCTTTTCTATGACAAATGCAAAACCCGTTAAGACACATGCAATTCAATTTAACATGACAAAAATCAGCCTGAGGAAAAGCATAAATATACCATTTCCATAGTACTTTACACAGTATTCTAGAGTAGTTCTTACAACAGGACTTGCTAGATGGCCCTTATACACAGGTAGACGGATTTTGTAGACTTAGGATAATTTGAAGCATGTCACAGTAAGGAAGTATGAACATAGGGAATTTTTTTCTTTTCATTCTGTCAGTTCTGTGACAGCAAGAATTATCGCCCCAATACAGCAGGTTAGTGTGCTTGACTTTCAGCACATCAAAAGTAAAATTTCCAGATGTGATCCTGCAGCATTAATTAACATGGAACTGGAACAACAGGACCCAATGCATATCAAAAAAAAGAGGTTATTTGCCTTTCTCAGTTAGGAATTGTGTGAGCGAGAGAGAGACCAATAAAATTACAATCCAAGTTTGCCCATTCACAACTTCGGAAATTTTATAAGCATTTAAGAAGCCAGCTATCACAAAAAAGGCAAATGCAGGTGATAACTCACTTCCGTGAGTTTGAAAGCACCACTACGAGTGTCTGTCTTAAAGGAAACTTTAAAAGAAGCTATAATTTGACCCCTATCCTCACACACGTCACTTAACCTTCCTCCCCAGTGTCACAGGCTTACCAGCGAATATTTGCTTAGAAGCTCTGTGATTTATGGCCTAACAAAAGGAGAGGAACTGCCTTGCCAAAGGGCTTAGGCTATGGAGAATACCTTCAGCAGAATACCGAATATCAACTCACATGCCCTCTAGAAGGAGCAAAGATCTGGAAGATCCAGCCTACATCATAGCTACTCTCAGTGTTCATTAAGTAACTACCATGCAATATTATATTTCACAAGTGCTGGAATGCATCATGCCATTTTTAAGAGATGATTTTCAATTATCATAGTTAATGATAAACTGATTACAAAACCATAAAAATAATTAATCAGATATTACCAATAATTCCACAGCATGGACGAAAATGCATGTACCTATCAGACAAAATTAAAACAGCAGTAGGTGACAACAAAATGAAAAAAGAAGGCTATCATCAGTACGAGTTATAAATAAAACAATTTGCAAACCTATTTGAAGATGTCTGAATTAAGAACATTAAAAATAAGATGTCCAAGTAGAAATCTCACTAAGTGTTCTTCAGAACACTCTACGCTTTTGCATGTAAAGATTTCAGTCAAAATCCTGCTCTACAATATTCAGCGTATGTTCTGATGCTTTATACTGTAACCAGTATACTCTGTTGTATAAATTATTTAATCATGCTTTACAAGCTATGCAAAGCCTGTATGCCAGGAATCCATGTGCATAACCATTCTGTATTTAAACAAAGAGAAAAGCCACTATAGAAAATCTTCCCTTCTCAAACAAGGAAAATCTCATTATTTTTTTCACCCTCCTCTTACAGGATCACAACAACAGCTGCTTGCATGATGGATCTACGCAGATATCCTCTGGATGAACAAAATTGCACACTAGAAATTGAAAGTTGTAAGTTACTGGAGGGAGAGGGTTGGCCAAATGACAGCTGTGGATTGAAAGACATTCACAGGTTAGGAAAAACAGGAGCAAGTTGTTCAAAACTGTGTCCAGTGAGCTTGCACACTGAACATACCCAATATATTTCTGTAATACATAAGCCAAAATGTGTTTAATTCAGAATATTGGTTGATCCAAACTTGTAAGATGTCTTTCAAAATCTCTTGTTGAGGAAGGGAGAAAAGTATTTCTTGATGATTAGACCAGAGGACAACAGAGCTGTCCACCTTCAGTGCCTAATCACTGCAGAACCTGAATTAATTACTTTACCTCAGTGCATTCATCTCTAACATCAAGGTTAACATCTGCCCTACATGGTTGTGGGAGGATTGATCAATTACTCTTACCAAAACACTTGTAGGTTATAAAAGGAAACAACTTGATCCTTCTGCACCAAGGTTAATGAGAGCTTTGCCGTTGTCTTCCATGAAGACAGGATCAAGGCGTGCCCTTGCAAATTTCTGTCATTAACATAGTCTTTGTACCTTTTATGATGGTAGTCTTCCAAGAAATCCTATCAAGGTTTTTTAAAAGGATTTTTATTCTGTCACTGGTCGAACCAGCTGCTGCCACTGACCACAGAGCAGCCTGTCTAAACAAACTGGTTAAGACTACATAGAGTCCAAGGCAAAGTGATGCAGCAGTTTGTCAGGGTTTGTGCTGGGTTGGCCAATGACAAGACAACAGATGCTCTCCTCCACCTCTCACTCGAAGGAGAGAAAGAAGAGAGATAAAGAGATTTGTGAGCTTAGAAAGAAAACTAAACTACTTCAATGAAATATTAATAATAAAATATAAAAAGGAAATAATGAAATAGATACAATATATATAAATATATACAAAACTGCACCAAGCTCCCAGGGAGATGTCACTGGCAGGCACTGGAGAAGAGACAGACTAGACTCAAGAGACAAACGGGAACTGGAACACACTGACCAGGATCAAAAGGCAGATGAGCTGACGGGGTCCTCCTCAGACATCAGTGATTGAAGACAGAGAGCCACTGAAGAAGCAGTCCATTGGAGAAAAGCCCATTGGAGAAAAGCCCACTGGAGAAGACCCAAAGGAGAAGAGCCCTCAGAGAAGAACCCTAGGACAGGAGCCAACCTGATCCCTTCTCTCCCTCAGCTTTTATACTGAGCAGGCAGCTGGGATGGAACACCCGATTGGTCGGTTGGGGTCACCTGACTTGTCCACAGGTGTGACCCCTCCACAGGGTAACCACCCGAGTCAGCTGCCCCGGTTGCCACGGCAGCGAGTGTGAGCAAGGGCCTGTCACTGAACAGAGTTGGCTCGGCTCACCCCAAACCCAGACACAGTTTTATAAGAATTTCCATTTTTCACATTACCATTCTTGCACTGCTAGAGTTAAGCGATCTTTTTTTTTTTTTTTTTTTGGTAATAATACTTCTCTCTCAAGTATGAGGTTCTAGAAAGGACCAGCAGATTTCTCCACACACTGTTCAGTTTGCTGCAGAGAAAGAACAATTTTAGCACTTGAAGTTCTGCTTTGATGGATAGTTTGAAGTGCTAAACAAACAGAGACATGAGCTGATCCAGGTTTAACCAAAATAATTTCCTAATATCTATGTCATCAACAAAAGCAACACTTTCATTGTCTGTAGCACATGGCATTCAAGGAACTAAAAGTTTCTCAGAAGTCCTGAAAGTACAATGTTCATTCTGCAGAAACTCATGATACAAGATTCTTCTGTGGACTGAAAAGAAGTTAAACTCCCCAAAACCTCACAGCATCAGTTTTCAAAAGGATTCCCTTAGTCTTCAGTTGCTTAGATTTGACAAATAAAAACTTTTCACAGTGTCAAAACACTGGAATATTCATGTATAAATACTTTAATAGTACTGTAACACAAATATAAAATAAATAAGTCTAAACCAAAGAAAACAAAATCACTTTGAGCCTTAGGAAATGTTGCTGGGAAAGATTTCAGTTTATTCTGAACTGAGGAGGTTTTCCTCAGTTGTATATGCATAAGTGTAATATATCTCAACATATCTGCGAGGTGGCAATCGTCAGGCACTGAAAAAAGCATAGTCAGTCTAGAGCACTGATGAGAGACAAGATGGGCTCTCAGCCCAATGTTTATACTTGTTTATAATTTCTACTTGATGGCACCAGAAAGTTGCCTTATTTAAAGCATTGAAATGGGCACATACCTTCAAAATTACTCTCCATAACGAAGTATTTTGTTTCTTTGTAAGTGCATAATCAATATCAGCCTTAATATAAGTCAGTGGAGGTGCAGCTTTTCATTTAGATTTTAGGAATCTTGAAATGTTTCCCCAAGAATTATTTGCTTTTGCTCCTTTTCATGGAATGTCATTTTATAGCGATTTTACAAATTCACTGCCAGGTTGAGAACAAACCTTTTATTTCACCAGCAAAAGATTTCAATCAAGTAAACACTCACAGTAGGCTTCATGAAAATTATTTTTACTAGAGAGCATTGTCTGAGCAGAACCTGCTCATTTATTTCTTCAGAGACTCAAAAATGGTGTTTAGTATTTTTAAGATCCTAGCGTTTTGCCACTGCAGGCAGACATCTCGGAAAGAGAAGCAGGGAGATAGTGTTGTCAAGGTTCCCCATGAAGCACCTCAGTAGCTGCCATCCCAAGTCACCACAATAGCTTATCCTCTGTTCACCGTTGGACATGTACAAGTCTCTGGAAGGACATACTGGTTATACACCATAATAAACACCCCACAACAGGCGCAGTAGCGTGGCAAGCTGGGCCAGGTCCATGTAACACAAGAATATTTGTGTTAGACCAATATGCATTAACTTTCCCTGTACATCTGCTTTCAGTCAGCCCCATCCATACCTACATTGCTCTAAGCTCACTGAAGCACTGCAAACCCACACCCGTGTAGGAACACACATACAGACATTTTCTTCTCATTCCTGAGAAGCAGAGGCTGTAGGGAATTGTAACCTCCCTTTCCAGTGCTGCCCACCACCCTACTGATCTCCCCAGTTACTTTCTGCTAGTGCAAACTCTGGCCAAGTCTCATAATCCGCCACCTTACGGGACCTCCAGAGCCACATAGTTGTCATGCTCATCCTTGTGCTTTGCAGTTCCCTGCCTTTTCTGGCACAAAACAGTTTTCTTGATGTTGCTTGCTGCTGCTCTGCTCATCTTCCAGCTTAAACTTAACAGGGTGTAGAATGGATGCATTTGGAGAAGGACTCATTTCTTAATTTTCAAAATAAACTGCATAACACATCTCTTCAGTAACTTTTCTACCTGATCAGCAGAGGAAATGGATATATATATACACAGTACCACAGCAATCAAAATGGGCGACTTTAAACTGAAATTGCCTTCATACTGAATTCATACTGGAATTTATTTGGTGGGAGATAGTTGATTTGAAGTCTCCATCCCAATTGTGACTAAAGCTGATCAAACTACATGAGCATTTGTCAGTTAGCAGCCCAAATAATGAAACTAGGCTGATACTTGGCTGGCTCCTACCTCTTTATTCCCAAGCTTTCACATAAACAAAGCTTTGCAGGGATGAATATTCAGTGAGAATGGACTGAGATACTACCACTGAGACCTCATCACGAATCAAAATTAACATCAGATGGAATAAGCGATTAAAATGCTAACACAATCAGGGATGAGAGAATACCATATCACCCATGTGGCCAGTTACACATCCCCAAAAGAAAATTGCTTTTCAGACCTTTTGAACACTTGCTATAAATGATTCATGTCTCCACATATATGTATGTTGATTTGTTAATACTTGTTGAGCTGATCCAAAGAAATCAACAAAATCTTTATTCACAATTTGAAAACAGGGCAAAATTGGCAGAGTGCATTACTTCTCATGAGTATTTAGGGCAGTTCTCCTAACAACTGCGTGACTTCCCAAAAGCACAAACATGCTTACCAGCTACCGAAAGCCCACAGGTAGTAGATGTGGCAGGAGCACTGGCATCTTTGATTATTCTCCACCTAAAATATACCTTCTAATGCACCACAGCTTTTCTTCCCTGCATGTCTAAAACCCTTGAAAGTTGCTGTTCATGTACCTGGCAGAAGAACGGGGTTCTGAAGAGCTGCCTACTTCTCTCTTAGGCATTTGAGTACAAGTGAGCCACTTGTCCTCAGCACTTAGTAGTACCTATTAATCCCCTCGAAAGCTACCAGGGGACAGAGTGGAGAGGGTGAGTAAAGACGTGATGACCGTGACCACAGCCTCTCTGTTAGGCCCAGATGCATTAGGCATGTGACGTTTTCTTCCATGATGGAACCAGTTTATGACATTCCCACCCTCAGCCTCTCCTTCCAGCTCCTGCATCGCACTTCAGCCATTCAGCTTTCTGCTGTGCCAGTATACAAATCTTCAACGAGCTAGGACGAAAATCAAATCGTTAACATTTTCTTGGTTAAAAAATATTCCTTTGAAAGAAAGGCTTATCCACCTCAATTTTGGGAGAGACACGAATTAAACCCCAGGGCAGAAGTGTTCCTTAAATAAACGGACCAGGGAAGGTGGTACTGTAATCACTAAGTAATTGCCTGTGTTAACAGCAAGCAGCATCTCTCACCGCTAGAGAGATACTGTGCGCTATGTGCACTGCCAAACCATTTCTAAAGCACTGGACAGTGGGTTTGTTCATTTTTGTACTGCGTAACCCATGTGGCACCAGCTTCCAGAGCAGTACCGTTCATGGAAACCAGCACTAAATGATAATCGCTACTTTGAGGAGATGTGCTCTAAGTTGGCATTGCCACTGCCACTGAATTTCTTCTTCTGCTACCTACAGCCTTCTTGGCTTTGGCAGGGATGTAATAACAGTAACATTGACCTTCTTTTAATCCTAACTTTCTTTCTTAACAGCATTTTTATCCTTGTTGCTGCCAGTAATGCTGCAAGCTTGAGGCATGCAGAAAGAAAACAATAAACTAAACTGGACAGCAAAAAAGAGACAGCAAAAAGACCTGTATGGATGTGTAAATCTGTGCAATACTAATAGCCCTAAATCTAGTAGCTCTCAGCAGCATGTAATCTGACATAGGAGTAACACGTCTGATCTTCAGCTGCTGAAAACTGGCATGGCTCCATTTTTGTCAATTAAACCACCACAACTCGCACGGTCTGCTTTTTTATTAGTTGTTTCAAATGTTTGTTCCAAGTGGATGGCCCATTCATCACCCCCACCCTTTAAATTAGAGCCGATCAGCAGAAACACTGTAAATTAACTCAGAAATGAAGATAAATGTTTATGGGGAGAGTTTAATGCCTGTAGAAAATGCACCCGACAATTTAAGCGCAAAGGCTGAATAATATACCAAGTCAAAGGTCTGCATGGGCATGTAAAACATCTATTGTGCGTTTAAACAGCAGTAGTTATTAAATTGATCTACCTTCCTGCAGACGTAAATGCATGGCTCGCAGGGAGGCACGTACCTGCAGGTGCAGTCCCAAGCAGTATGACTGTGCAATAGAAACAGCAAGCAAAAGCCTAACAGATAAACTAATGCTGAGACACTAGACCGTGGCCAAGATGGATTGCATGTTCCTTAAACCGTTGTTAAAAACCCCTTTAAAAAACCCTGAACTTTCTGAGCAAATCAGGATTGCTACCTGTTCTAATTCCATGTACAAGGACACTAGGGCTGCCGAGTGGTTTCCTCAACAGCATCCTTTGGAAAGCATGTTGGGTAACAGATTTTACACACAGATTCATAAGCATTACATGCTGCACCATCCTGTCTCCTTGTGTTTGAAGTACTGCCTGCTTCTCCCTTAATTCAGTCTCACTTATTCATCCAGGGTCAGACTGTAGCTGGACCCTGGGTGGATCAGAAAGCTGCTGCAAACTGCCCGCCTTCCTTCCTTGCTCCCCCTCAATGTGAGAGCTGCAGGATCTCCTTCATCCCTAAAGGGTGGTAGGAAGGTGGCATGTGGGTGACTCCTCTCCCTGTCCTGAGGTGCTTCCTGTGCACTAAAACCAGGAAGCTAGATACAGATTTGCCCCTCCACAAGCTCAGCGCTCCCCAGAGCATCCACAATAGCTGTGGCAGAGCACACCAGTACTGTCACACACACAGCCTGCCCCTCCCTTGAGTTCCTTTAAAAAGGGAGACTTACTCCTACTGCAGAAGGAGCACGCTCCAGAGGAACCAAGCAGTCCCACGGATGAATTGCTCTTAAGCCATTCAAAGAAGAGATGAACATAGCAGTATTTGTGAGCAGAAAGGCAGTGAGTCATTACACCTCACAGGCATGCTGTGGAAATTGGCTAAAGACAATCCCTGAAAATCTAAAGTGCTAGGAGTTGTTCCTTAATAATACTTACCAGTGAGTAATTTTAGGCACTGCAAATAGCAGCAAAACTACAGTGCTACACAGGAATGGGAAAAGAGCACAAAGAATCAAATGCCGCCCTATTACGAAACCCCGCCAGCAGAGCAGTCAATGCAGGGATAATACTTGCTTATATTGAGCCAGCAGATTATTTTCATTAAAAAATTACATTTCCAGCTTTCCCAGAGCTATCTTACAGGACTGCAGAAGCTGTGTCTGCATAGCTGACAACCAGAGAAATGTATACATTTAGGAGGAGGAGAGCATTTTGGTTGCACGTGTTCCTTCACACACATTTTCATGGCCTTGCTCAAGCGGTTCACCTTATTCCAAATTCTGCAGCGGCAGATGGGGAGACCATATCAGAGGCTTTACACCTGTTTCAGTCTCTAATACCGTCATGGCCACTGGAAACTTCTATGTATAAAATCAAGGGATTTTATAACTGGAACTGCTTCATCAGCGGAGCTGGGATCTGTAACAATCAATTTCTCACAGATTAGCATATTCTGGGACAGAGGAGACTTAATACTTGGCTGGAGGTTACCCAGGCTGCTTGGCACTCTCACGTGAGCTCTGATGGATATCAGCTTGGCAATTTAAGATGTTAAATCCCCCAGCTGTTATTTCGGCTGTACCAGGTAGCCTCTGGCAAGGGCTAAAACTGCTATGGCAATTCACAACCCAGTGCCTTGGCACAAGCCCGCTGACCCTGGCAACGGCTGCGGCAGGCTCTGGACCGGCGATGGGTGAGATACAGACACACGTCTCAGCTGATAACAGAGCAGACAAAAGAAGGAGGCAAACAAGCAGGGACGGTAGTATCCAACTGCTGCAGCTGAATCACCCAGCGCTCGTCTGTCAGAGACTTCTGACCGCACGCAGCTGCCCCCTCCAGCATCCCTCGTTGCAAATACCGGTGCTGACCGCACCGCACCGCACCACCTAGGAGATAAGACAGGATGCTGTTTTTACTCTAATACTCTTTGTCCCTTTGAAGTCACCAGTATCACACTCACGGTGTGACCTTGTGGACTACGCTTGCGCCTGGCTTTCACTCAGCAGAAAAAAAATGATGTGCCGACAGCACCACTCTGACAATAAATTACATCCCCATTTGGGGTTTCTCTTCCAGCATGCCCCAAACCTAGGTGAAATGTGTTCCGCTGTCACAGGAGAGGGAGGGCGAGACTGCGCTCCAATTTGGCAAAGTTACTTACTCATTGCCAAGCTACTATGTGTTTTACAACAGGTCTGAGCAGATTATCAGAGCTGCCCCTTTGGTCTCAAAAATCTGTGTCTCTATGACAACTGTGGTGCTGCAGCATGATTCAGGGATCGACACTGCAACACTGAACCATGCGCTAGCCTTGTCAGCAGCACTCTTAGAAACCACTTCACTTGTGTGGGAGAGAACTGAACAAGCCCACAAAAAGCTGAGCAGAGCGAGTTGGAGAAAAGAGGAAGATTTATTTAGTTGGCTACAGTATAGAGAATGGCAATGCCGCCCTGACTCCGTTGTTTTAATGGCTGTTCCTGCTTCACTTAGAAATAGACCTAACACTAAATATACGTAATGCTTTGATGAAAGCGCAACCAACTTAAAGTGAATCAATAAAATACTCCGCTTGAACCTCTACATAGTTCGTTGCCAGAAAAAAACAACTGTGTTCATACCTAAGCATTCATTATCACCTCTGTTGGCACAGAGTGGTCTGACAGAATGAGATTTGAACAGATTTATCACAGCTCCCTGCTTGAGACAAGATTGCATTGATCCAGGGTATGATTGCATTTGAACTACCAAGGATGTAAGAACCTGCACCTCAAACAAAAAGGGCTATTTTTATTAGAGATGAAAAATCTGTCTTAAATCCAAGCTTTCCCAGAGAGCTTTTCCTTTGCCTGTCTGCAGGCACCAGATATCCAGTAATTTATTCATGCCTGGCAATAAAAATTCACTAATGAATATGACTGTGCTGGTACCTGCAGCAGCAGGAGCTTTGAGCTGGATCCACTCATGTCTTTTCTTTAAAGTATCCAAAACCACTGAAAGGGCACCTGGTCTCATCCTGCTTCTTCTCACCAAGCATATCAAATTGCTTCCACAGAAGGCACAGTTTCTCCCCTCCCAAAGGAGCTCATTGTTCAGAGTATTCTAAAAACTCGTTTCAAGGCCCCTTCCCTGTTAAAAAAAAAAAAAAAAGGCTGAAAGGATGCTCAACTCTATGCCTTTTTTAAGAGATTCCAGCTTTCTGATGTTTCTAATGAGGGCAGGTCCCACTCCCCACAGTTGCTTAGGTTCTGCCACATCTGTAAATGAAGTGTTGGACTCCCCTGCTCCCCTACAAGATGTGTCAGCCATAAACCCCTGTCCCGGCAGGTGTTGCTTCCCACAGGCCCTGCAAACCCTTGGCGGGGGTGGGGAACTCTTTTTCTCCACTTTGACTTGTCCCTGGTTATTACACTGTAGCCGTGAGAATAAGAGCTCTTTTCTGCTTCTGGCCAATCCTTTTAACTGCTCTAAAATACATACTCAGCCCTAAATTTCATTCAAACTTGGTGGACTAGGAAGAGAGGGGTTGAGGTATACATTCCAAAACTCAGATCACTCCAACTGTGGGATCTGCCTGAGATTATCTGAATGCAAAAGACAGAAGAGTTCCTGCCTGCCCATCTTGACTTAATCTGTCAGCCATAAGTGATACGAGGTTCTTAGCAGTTCATTCAATTCACAGCATTCACAATTCATCCATTTGGGTCTCCATCCATGCCTCCTTCTGTACTCCCATTGCTGCCCGCTCTGTGACATACACAAAATGTCTTATTTCACAAGGGCTCTGCCGTGGATCACATGCCATATACAAGCAATTAACTCCCGCAAAACCTAGCAAAAGAAGAGTTAACACCAGAAAAACAGAAAAGCACACTTTATCACAGCACACTCAAAACAAGCAAGACAGTACCATAAGAAATATCCCAGCAAGAGCAGGAATGGAGATCAGCACACCCAGGCTGCTGGTGTAATCCCATATACTGCCCGTTGGGACAGCAAAGTGACTGCTCTCTGAGCAACACGTTTTTCAATTTGAAACACACTTTAATCATTTCTAAAGACATTCAGATAATACACCCCAGGGCACTCCATATACCCTATGCAGAATACACACGCTGAGCTTGTATCACTGCAAATTCACTCGCAGAAGGATTGCCCATGGAGACTCTGCACGTACACAGCGATCTGTAGATCCACATTAACTTCTGACATAGCCGAAATGCCACCCTTTTGAGCTGCAGAAGACAGCAAAACAGGAGCGGTTTTAAAATTACAGCACGAGCCACAGCAGCAGATTTCAACATGACGGGGACAGAAGGACTAGCACAGAGCTGTGGAGCTGAGCAAGTTGTTTTTCAGATACTCTGGGCAGCAGATTCACAAATAGCTTGTTGATACTGAAACTGAGAAATTAGCCAAATAGGACTGTATGTTTCATTTTTTTCACATCAAAATTTAAAATGTATTTTTGGCTCAGTTTAAGTCACTCCTTACCGCTCATCTTTTAAGTCAGTCGCTGAGCTAAAATAATTCATTCTTCACACTACACTAGTGTTAAGCCACAGTGACTGCTCTGTTTCCACACTTTGGAAAGATTCCTTTCCCCAGAGGACTATAAACCAGTTACTTTACTTTCACAATGTATTTTTACACTGCACACAAATTTAGAAGTTACTCAGATGCTGATAGTATAGTCTACATGACTTTCCCTTCTTATTTTCAAAAAGATGGACGGCTTGCCTCCATACGGATGCGTAGATTTTAATAGCACATACTTGACACTCAATGATTTCAGTGCATGACCACATGAAATTAGCCAAGTCACCTATCTGGTTGCACACAGAGGCACGTAGAGTTATTCTCACCAACTGCTCTTCTCATTTTATTGCCATCTCAGGAGCCTCAGAGGTACCAATACAAGGCCCAGGCTGTGCCCTGGTGACCGCAGAGGACAGGAAAGCTGGGGCGGCCAAGTCATTTTCCAGCACAGCCTCACCAGGTCTCAGTCTCCGACAGCCCCCAGCCAGGGGAATGGCAAAAGAAAAAGCTGGGCTTGCTTATTAAAAATAAGAGTTTAGAGGAAGGGCTGATTTCTCAGGAAACAGCTGTGCTCTTAAATAAGTCTGTATTTCTGCAGTCAGAGCAGCAGGAAGAATAATCTCTGCACCTGGTCATATCCCATTTTTGGAAGAGCTGGCATATTGTTCATTGAGATAATGCAATTGTCCTAGGATGTTACAGCCATAAGTACACTTTATGTATTTACTTGTCTTCTGCCAAGGTGGGAATTGCCGTATAAAACAAACAAAACCCAGAACAAATTGGAAGATTCTGGTACTCATGGATCCATTTCAATTTGTGGGAATGAAGCCTTGCCCCAAATACATACACGTTTACAGATACTGTAAATCTTGAGAAATTTTCTGTTCAGTGCCTATGATATATGCCCATTCTGTGCCTTGATCTGTACCTATGGCTCCTTGGCATTGCAATAATACAAATATACAAAATATAATGCCTCAAGTCTCTGGGTGGAAAGACTGCTTACCTGACCTGGCACCACACTAACATGAAGTAGTTTTATTAAGCAGCGGTATTCTTACATATGAGTCCTCCAGCCCTCATCTACTCTGCCGAACTGGGAACAGAATGGAGTCCCTTCAGACAAAAGTCTTAACGCTTCCTCCATCAGCTTTCTGCTACCACTTCTAACAGCTTTATTTATATATTTATTGTCCTCATAAACTTAAAGCAACAAGCATTAAGTAGCCTGTACAAAGAAACAATCATTATGAGCAAACCACAGTGTGTGGGAAACTTCAAGAAGAAAACACTGAGCATTTCAGTTGTGTTCAAAGAGTTCATTTCATACTGATATGATTTTTCACTGAATTTATCCTTTCCAGTGATTGGCAATCCTCAATTCATCAGGTTTCCAAATTGCAGCAACAAGTTTCCCAGACTGCCAGCCCAGACCTCCCTGGCCACGCAGGAACCATCTGTGCAGAGAGGTGTGTGTTTGCCTCCCTCGGTCTTTCAAATATCTGCTACCACTGGAGTGCAAGCCTGTTTTGTACAAGGGACAACTCTCCATCAGCATGTGGGTGGAAACTGAGTTAGACAACGATTCATTTCACACTGGGCGCCAGGATCAGGGCTGCATAGCCAGAGTGCTCGTGGCCAGGGAAAATGGAAAGGCTGCACAGTAACTCTAAGTACAGATCCCAGCTAATGAAGCAGCACCTAAAGGTTGCTAGATTGCTATCCAGTATATCTGTTCCTGCTGGTGAGGCGCAATTTTGGTTCATACCCTCAATGACTGACTTTTAACTCGGAATATATGGCTAATCTCCTCAGCAATCTATCTCCATTCTCATTCATTTATATGCTGTAAGTGCCTATGTACACTAAATTACCTACAGAGGGTTCTTCCTGAGAAAACACACGGTTATTTAACATATTACCATTTCTAATCCAAACCACACAGAGCATGACTACCTTATTTGAATTCGCGGTTAGGGTCAAAGCAACAGAACATGTAATTCAAATATTTCACACACTTACTGTGGGCAGGATTTTGTATCAACAGGATAAGGCACACAGAAAATTATTCAGCATCCTTTGACTGTAAGACCCTGGACCTTCTCTCTCTGTGGAGCACCTGCTTTTCCATTAACACCTCCTATTAGTCCACTAATGAGCGCGTGCTGCATGCCTGCCTCCGCGCAAAGCTGCAGACACTAAGCAGACTTTGTACATCAACCACCTAAAAAGCCTCTTCCTTGACTTTAGCCTGTGCTTTTAGCCACAGAAATCCCCTGCTCATTCTTTAGTGGTTAAAGAAAAATGGCAGCCATAGCAGTATCACGGACACCTTGGTGTCCAAGAAGCCGTTCAACTCCTCGGTGCAGGACTGTATCCCGCTCCTGAACCCAGCCTGTTCTTTGCCCAAGGGAACATGAAACCTTTTAATTCTGATTATTGGCCAGAGCTGTACCGTCACACCAGACTAGTAAGGTCTAACATTTCTCTACATACCCTACATAGGGCAAAATTAATAATGCAACATGTTGGTAAAGTGTGATATATTCCTTCTATACTTCCCCTTTAGGCACTTCACGTCTCCCTACAAAATGGAGATGGATTGTTTTTGTACAGCATTAAAGCCTAGAGATGAAAAATGGTGTATATTTTCTTAGCAGTAAGAGAGTTTTGCTATTTTTTACTGTAGTTTTGCTATTTCCTTCCTAGTCATTGCTAGCACAAAATCAGCCACAGCAGCACAGGCAGCCCAAAAAATGCCAGGAGCTTGCACTGCTTAGCCCAGCTGTGAACCGCGGTGTGTGTCAAGGTGTTGAAAATGATGGTGGCTTATCTCAGTGCCTTAGTGGAGGTAAATTCCCCCACAGAAGCCAATGCCATCCCACCTTCATAACCAATGGGAGTCATTTCTGTAGAACCAAAACTAGAATTCAGTCTGAAGCTCCTTTTTCTTTCCTGTTACAGCTGTAAATCTGTTACCAAGTACAGATATGGATGTACCTTTCCCTAAGTTTTTGTTCTTTTTAGGACTTTCTTGCTCCTGTTTCTCGGCAGTACAGAATTAGCGTTTACCTATGGTTGCAGAAGTAAAGAGGATCAGTGACAAAGTTTTAAAACAACAGTCAAATCTAAATTTCCTTTCATGGTCTTGTGACAACGTGAAAAAGAACAACATGGTATTTTTCAGGCAAGGATTTTTCCCCAGTGAAGTGTATCGATTCAGTAATGTGTAACTATTTTAGCAAAATATGCACGCAGAAAAAGTGTAATACATGCACAATACATGTGCATTGTAAAATGTATTTTCTAAAAAGAGTCAATATTTTGTTTTCAAAAGTCAAAATAGTTGGCATTTTAATTTGAAATTAATATTGTTTAGAATAGTACTTTATTTCACGCAATTACTCTTAATTTTGTTGGAACAAAAATATTCGTGTAGCTCAGTATAACTTTAAATCTCTCTACAATTGTTCATGAATTGAAAATTCAGCTATTTACATCGTCAGAACGGTGACCGAGACCACCATGAAAACTTCATTCTCGTCGTTTATCTAAAAAGCCCGAGTACACTGGCCTTGTGCTTAGATCTGTGTTAACCTCTCTGGAAAATTTAAGCACCTGAATTAAGTAATTAAAATTTTAAAAGGAGAACACAATATTGCATAGGAATATAAGGTGCATTTGAATAAGCCATGCTGGCATAAGTAAGAAACACAACATGTCCTCATTTATCTGCAGTCCGAGTCCTGCACAAAGCAGTGCCCCTACTGCCTTAAACAGGAGCAGGTTTTGGCCTGACATGATGGAGCACGAACCAGATGGACCTGGATTTCAAATGTCTTTTCGCCGAGTACAACAGCTGTATCTGAAATTGAGGGAGCCTGCCTGGAAACTAAATGGAAGCACTTAGAAGTAGGTCTTAATTAGTCAAATGAAATAAGTGCTCAAGGGCAAGATGTGTTTACAATACGAGCAAACAAAACTATGTACCATGCAATATTGACTGAACTAAATTAATTGAATGCTAAGCAGCTGGACCTCTGTTGCTAGTGTTTACATAATGTACTTATAAATAGTGCTGTTCTCTTTTTAACTTTGTAAAGCAACTCAAGTCAGAAAAAACTTCCAGGATTATGGCTCAGACTGGTATAGCCATCTATTGTACGGTACTTCTAGATGGCAAAGAAGGAAGAGGAAACCGAAGGGTGAAAGGGGTGATTTGCATCAGACTTAAAAACTCTACGTCAAATGCGCTCCTCACAGCACTGCAAGCAGGTTACCTTAGTCTGGTTCATGAAGGGTGGAAGTCCTTTGTGTTAGCGAAAGAGGTGAGGGACTGCATCACTGGGCTTCCAGGAGAGGACAGATCCCTCTCGACATCCCGAGTCAGGCACTCCCAGCCTGCACTGCCAGAACTGGAGCAGAAAC
This sequence comes from Alca torda, assembly GCA_008658365.1. Classification (NCBI taxonomy): domain Eukaryota; kingdom Metazoa; phylum Chordata; class Aves; order Charadriiformes; family Alcidae; genus Alca; species Alca torda. Next base: position 68,955,241 of record CM018079.1, read on the forward strand.
AATTTGTGATTTGCATTTTTGTGCTCCTGAAGATGGATTTTTTTATCCCTCCTTATCAAAAAAGGGGGGAATGAAGGGTAGAAGATAAAAAGAAAGAGGAAAAAACAACCCAAGCAAACCCCACCAGAGGAAGTCAGGAGCTTTAGTTCAACTTTCTGCAGGCTGAGACACAGACAGTAACCAGTGTAAGTGTCCATTCAAAATGAGAAGAAGAAAGGGACAAGGAGAAAGCTTAAAACAGATTCAGGAAAAAGGCATCGCAAAATGAAAGCAAGAGAAGAGGACTGGGATTTCTGACACTTGCTACTGGAAAGAAACAACTCCTCTCTTCCCAACTCCAAACTCTCAAGGACAGTCTGGTACCAGCAGAAGTAAACTTGGATGCAAGGCAAGGAAATTCTTGGGGGTTAATCTCATGCATAGCTTCTGCCCTGATCACTGTTGACTAGCCTTTAGACAAGAACACGACGGTGTGACTTCAGAACTTTGCTGCTTTCAACCCCACAGGAGAAGATTCAGGCAAAGAAGCAAGAAACATGGAAGCAGTTGGACAGATTCTCAGCAGCTGTAACTATCAAAGTAACTGAAGTGATGTTTTCAAACTTCATGCTTCTGAGCCCCTCAAATTAGATTATAAACTGGGAAACTACCTAAAGGTCTGTAGAAACTGATGTATGATGGCTGTACGTCCCAGGGCTGATCTGTTAATAGCAGTTGTCCATCTGTACATTACACGTACAATTACGCAAGTATCTAGTCTACACAAGAAGATACCAGTCAGGAGCACATACTGCACATTTGCTTTGTTAAAAAAGTTTAAAAAGCAATCTCATTGCTCCTAATTTTGACACAACAGGTCATCAAAATGTCTCAAGTCCAAAGTTAAATCACTGGCACTGCTCGCTAAACATTTGCATATAAGAGGCCTCTGAGTTTTCAGTGACGTTTTGGCCACTGAGTTACTATGGGCAGGTTGCTTATTGCTACAGAAAATGTGTGGGCATGAACAGGGTCTTCTAATCGCAATTTAATTTACACTAATTACACAAAGATGTGTAAAGTCAGAGGCTCTCAACATCAGGCCAAAAATCATCACTCCAGTGATGAAGTAAAAATATGAGTTGTGAAGGTAAAAGACACGAGACGGGCAAATCAGGCTGCAGTGGAACATCTCAGACCCTGAACGGCTGTACTGTCTCTGATCGAACATCCATCTCACCCATCATCTTGTCTCTGACAGTGGCCAGCAGCACACGTCTACGAAGCTAGAACAGAGCATAGGATATTTCCTATGCTGATATTTCCCCCGTAATCTCCTCTAGTAAGTGTTCTGCCCTTTGCAACTTCAAGTCAGAAATAGTATCATTGTGTTTAATAACCTGGATAGGTTTTTATTCTGTGAATATATGACAGCTTCTGAACAAGTGCAAACTTCTGACACTTGCATCACCCTGTGCAATGAGTTCTGCAGTTATCTGTACGTTATACTTCCCTTTATTTCTTCTAAGCTAGCCACTAGGCAAACATTTTGTTTCTTTCTTGACCTGGAAGTGTGAGGGACTGTGAATAATCATGTCCTGTTCAAGCTCACCATGCTAACTTAGGATCTTACAGACTTCTGTCATAATGTTCCCTCAGCCACCTTACCTCCTCCAGGCTGAAGAGACATGACTCAGTTGGTCCTTCCTTCAACGGAAGCAAGTCTATCCTTAATCATCTCCGTGGCCCTTCTTTGTAGCCAATTTAGCACAGCTATTTTGGGGAAAGAAAGAAAACTCTGTATAATAGTCAAGAAATAGCACAACATGAATTGGAAAGCATATGGATATGCAAACAAAGAATTTTGCATTTGCTTTCCTTTCCTAGTAATTCTTCATTTGTTTTTTTACAGCTGATGAGATTTGAACTCTTACTAGTGAATAAGAAAACATAAAAATACCAGTATGCCTTATAAGAGGTACTCTTGCACATGAAAGCCATGCTAGATAAAACATATTAATGTGTATTTCTGATTGTGCACTGCATTATATTTATTTTAGGCTCAGTAGGTCCTTTGACAACACTGGCATAATCCAGTAGAAGGAGACAAATAAACCAGTAAGGCATTTTCGGTACGAGTCTGATCACTTATCCAGAAACCTTTAATGTTTCCATCTACTGAAGCTACAGTGATACTGAGAAGTCCTGCTGTGTTAGCCATTAAAGAGTTATTAAGCAAAACCAAACAACCCCTCTCCCAAAGGACTTTCAACCTTGTATCACTGGCAAATGAGATTTAAAAAGTTAAGAGGGGCAAAAAATGATAACAGATAACAATGAACCAATAGTAAAGGTGTTTGCACAGTAAGGCAAGGTTATAACTCACTCTCTGAACTAGATTAGGCTGTTGCAAAAATGACTTTATGCTTTAATAACATTTATTTTCTGCTTCTAAAGGATAGGAAGTGATGTCTCCAACTGGGATGGAACAGATTGCCCCATATGTTAAATTTATTTTTATTTGAGAAACCTTCTTAAATAACTGTCAATTTGTAGTACTCCAACACTCTAATCAAGTTTTCATTTGGGTCACTATTGCTTAGGCTAAATTCTGAATCATATCCCCAGTTACAATCTGCCGTCTGCCTATAGAAAGTATTTCTCAATGAAGAAAAGAAAAAAAAGTCACTTATAGCTCCAAACACCCCCTCGAACACAGGTGGCAGGGAGCCTTTTCAAGCAATTCTGTCACCTTAACTAATTAATTGGTGACATTGCTTTCCAAAACACATCTTCAGATCTGTGGTGCCCCGTTCACATGTTGGGTCTAAGCTGAAATAATACAATAAATTTACCACTGTATGGACCACCTCGGTGGTGTGTGGAAGAAATGCTTTATCTTCCTGTTTGAATACAGTCATAGGAATAATAACTGGGTGAAAAAAGAAAAATGATATTGTAAGAATACATCCAGCAACAAAGGCTAAGTTGTTAGGAAAGGGATGATCCAGTAGTGGTGGAAGAGGGTTGGGTTCCAGCCTCCTGTCCTTACACAAAGCCAAATGCTTTGGGGGACACGGAGTGGAAATATTCTTTTGAAATGCCCAATTTAGACTCAGATCCCTAAGGCAGAGACCCTGTTGCTGGATGTTTCGGAGCTGCCTGCCCTGGGGAATCAGAAGGAAAATGGGGCTCCGTTTGGACATCTCTGTGGAATTGTTAGTAGTAGTAGAACCACGACTCCATTTCTTGAGGTAATGTAATACAGATCTTTGTTTATCCCAGAGGTATTTGAGATGGTAAACGCTGCGGTGGAAAATAAAACAGCCTGGTGACATTCGCATCTAATACACTGTTAACCTCGGCTATATCACAATGTCAGCAACATTTCTAAAATATTTTTGCCTGTGAAGAGCAAGATTTATACATAACCTATTTCTTGCCGTGCTTGAATCCAGTTACTTTTTAGATCTGTGGTATTTCTGCTTAAGTGTTCTCACTTAAACTCTCAGCTGCTGGTCTAGAAGTGAAAAAAAGAAGTGTTGGCACATCAAGGACTGTATTATCATTTCTAGATGTTATTTTCTAGGAAGTAGAAGTTGAATATCTCAAGGGGCAATTAAACATATTTTAATGGTTTTGAAGCTGGGAAAAAATGTAGCAAGTGAACAAAGGCTTAAATAGCTCAAATAATTTTCATGGGAGCTTTATTAATAACAAAAAAAAAAAAATAACCTTTGCAATCACTTATTATTTAGGTCAACAAAAGCACACACAGAAATCCTAGGGAATTTGTTTGATTAATTGGGCTAGACTGCTGGGGATGTCAGCCCAGAAACCAGGCCACTTTTTTTCCAGAAATACTGGGAAAATGCGTTTAAATCCCAAGGCCCCCTCCTCCGCACGATGCCCAGCCATCCAACGCAGCCCCTGACATGAAGGACATCACCACCCCGAAACCCGGCGCTCCTCTAACGCGTTCTAATTGCGGTGTCCTGGCCAAATCCGGCGGCGGGGCCAGCAGGTTCCGAGCGGGGTTGCCCCGCGGGGAGCGATGCTCGGGACCGGCCCCGCCGCGGAGCGTGGGCGACCCCCGGTGGCCACCGGGAGCGGGGACAAAGCCACGCCGGAGCTCGGCCACCCCGAGAAACCGGTTCTGGTTTTCAGGGAACGGGCATAACCGAATTAGATCAACTCGTGATATTAAATCAGATAAATGTTATTTATTTCATGGTCTTATATATTTAGGGAAATAATTCTAGACTTCTGCAGTGTGGTGGTTTAACCCCCGCCGGCAGCTAGGACCACGTAACCCCTCGCTCACTCCCCCGACTTGGGATGGGGGGGGAGAATCGGAAGAGTAGATGTGAGGGAAAAACCCGTGGGTTGAGATAAAGACAGTTTAATAAGTAAAACAAAAGCTGCGCACACAAGCAAAGCCAAAGAAGGAATTCACTCGCTGCTTCCCATGGGCAGGCAGGTGTTCAGCCATCCCCAGGACAGGAGGGCTCCATCACGCGTAACCGTTACTGGGGAAGATAAACACCATCACTATAAACATCTCCCCCTTCCTTCTTCTTCCTCCAGCTCTATATACTGAGCATGACGTCATATGGTATGGAATCATAGTATCGTTTTTGTTGGAAGAGACCTTTAAGATCATCAAGTCCAACCGTTAACCCAGCACTGCCAAGTTACCACTGAACCATGTCCCTCAGCACCACATCTACCAGTTTCTTAAATACCTCCAGGGACGGTGACTCAGCCACTTCCCTGGGCAGCCTGTTCCAATGCTTGAGAACACTTTTGGTGAAGAAATTGTTCCTAATATCCAATCTAAACCTCCCCTGGTGCAGCTTGAGGCCATTTCCCTTTGGTCAGTTGGGGTCAGCTGTCCCGGCTGTGTCTCCTCCCAGCTTTTTGTACCCTCCCAGCCCACCCACTGGCCAGGATGGTGTGAGGAGCAGAACAGGCCTTGACTGCTCAGCAACAGCCAAAACCATCAGTGCGCTACCAACACTATTCTCCTCCCAAATCCAAAACACAGCACTACACCAGCTGCTATAAAAGAAAGTTAACTCCACCCCAGCCAAAACCGTGACATGTAGTTAAAGTTACAACAACTCTGGACAGTTATTATGAACATAATTGAAATATTTCAGGCTCCCAGTATTTGACTTCTATGAAATTTGTGTTCAGACATCACCATCCAGTTGTAAGAATTGCTTTCTCTGTCACAAAAGCAGAGGCATCCCTTTAAAGCAGTGACATAAATACGTGCACAGAGGGAAAAGGATCACATGGAAAAAAAAGCTGCTGAGGGAATACCTGAGCAGTGCAGATAAGTCCAGTGAACAAGTCAGCATGTCAGAGCTGGCCACTGCGCAGACTAGACCCACTTATTCTGTCATTGAAATAGCTTTTCTTCTATTTTAAGTGTTAAAAGCATACGCTGCCAGGAACGAGGGTTTATCATTGCCTGCTAGCCAGAAGCTACTGCTGCTCCACACTGAATGTTTCTTAATTTACATCACTACGGCTCCTCACTGGAAGGCTCCATCCACTTCAAAAAGGAGAAGGAGTGATCTGTCCTCTGCTAACCCTGTGCAGAGCTGAGATTGGTTCCAGTCTTTAAACTCCAGCCAACTGTGTTGCTCTCGAGTTTGCTAGTTTGGAAAGCAAAAAGCAGTGTCAATGCCTGTGGGACATGAGGGCCTCCAAGTCCTGTTCCTGTGAACCATCGTCAGCCATGAAAGCAATGCCTCTCATACAACGTGCGAAGCACGTAATGAAGGGCATCACACAACAATAATCATATCACGTCAGGGAATGGACGGCCTGGGGAGAGTTTACACCTTGTTAGTGTCTAGCAGAGTTATTACAATGACTGTCAAGGAAATCATGATTGTGCTGAGGTTCTCTCTATATAAAACCACAGGAAGATGGTCCCGCTCAATTACTCTTCTAAAAATAGAGCTAACAAATGTGAATGCTCCTGACTGAAAAGCATCACTATCCCTTTCTCAGAATTTCCCCCAGCTTTATCCAGAGTAAATTCAAGGAACAAATCAGCATATTAGAAACAGCAGTACCTCACACTAGATCCATTTTTTGCAGTATTTGGAAATCTTTTTTGAGTTTGCAAAGGATAAAGACATGGCCTGCCAGCAGTCATGGCTTGTCATCAGCTGAAAGCTTCCATGCAAGGTTCTTGCTTTTGGTCAATTGACTTTATAACTTTGTAGTTCTACTTTTTATCTAGCAGACAAAGTCATAGAAACCTTTCCGAGACTAGTGACAGGCACATTTACCCGCTTTAAAAAAGAATCACAGAATCTTCATGGTTGGAAGGGACTTTTGAGATCATCGAGTCTACCATACACACACAAAAAAAAAAAACCACCCACAAACACGAAACAAACCACAGCCTAGAATCTCTGCCCCTAGAGCATGCCCCGAAGTGCCAAATCCAGACGCCTCTTAAATACCTGTACCCTTTCAGGATGAGACAACAGTTTACCATTTCTTCTATTTTGCTGTATCCTTTTTAAAAAGGCAAAACATTCAAGAGAGGTTTTTTTAATAATAGAGATTCGCAAGAAAACAAAGTTAACACTTCCTTGGCAATCTTAGTCTTGGCCTTTTAAACAGACTTAGCAGTCTTCATCCCCTCCTTCAGTCATTCTGTTTGACACCCCACATGTGGCTCATGTTGGCCCCACGGTTTGTGAGCAACGCCTTGAAAGCAGCCACTGAAGCCCCACTACCAAGCAGCTACCTTGACCTTTTGCAGTGAAAACCTTTTGGATTCTACCTGGAAGGAATGAAAAACAGGCATGCAGAGAGCCTTGTGTGACAGCCCTGGGATGGTTCATTTCCAAAACATTAGCATAATTAATGGAAAGCACAGCTTTCAGGTGAACAGCAGCGATCCATATTACACAGGTTAGTATGGTTTCGGGAGCGATTCAGACAGCAAACCATGGCACTGAGCAGTCCACAAATAAGATACGCGAACACTTCACCTTGTTCAGCCCGTCGCTGTGTGTTTGCAGCTCAATACCTGCAGACTTCCCAAGCAGTCCCTTGGGCCCGGCAGCGAGTTGTGAGAGCTTCTCCGATGGTCACCAGGGAAACTACAGACCCGTTCTGCATGCAGTCAGCCTTCCAGACATGAGGCGATTACCAGGCACTGTCACAGGAAAAGACACCTCAGGACTAATTTCCCTAGCTAGAAATTGCATTACTGATGGATACAAAGGGATAAGTTCCTAACTCTGTAGAGGCTTCTACAGTTGGCTCAGCTGGCAAAACTACCGTCGGGTTTTCTAAAGCTTTGAGTTCAAACACGTGTTTTTATTTGATCTGTGTTATATAATTTTAAACCTGATTAAATCTAACACCTGAAGGAAAAGTTTAAAAATAGATGAGATCTTGTCCTCTCCTTTGGTAGATATCCAGAGAAAGTAGTAAAATGCAATAAATTGGAACCAGTTTAGATATTAGTTCAAAAATGTCATCAGTTGTGAGGTTTTTTTTGAAACTCAGTCACTTTTGAGTTTAATCAAAATGGTAACAATAATGTTAATTCCCAGTGGTAGAATGAAAAATTAATTTTTAATTAAATGATAAATAAGCAACATCACTGTTAAAGGGAAAGAGAAGAAATGTGCTAGTTTTGAAGTCGATAGGAAATAGTTCTGTGATAACAGAAGATCAAAGATGGCACGGTCTAATTAAAATATAAAATGCTGCATGAATATCAAAGGGATACCTAGAGCTCTGACAGACATTGTCAGGTAATAGCACAGGCACCTGAATTCTTCTAGGATCATCTTTGTCTCCACTGGCTCCAAACTCTGTATTTTGTCACAGTCTGCATAGGAAATCAAATGCAAAGCTGGGAGCTCAGCCTGTTTTTACTGTCAGAGCTCCTCTTAGAGGGTTTAAAAGTTTCACTGGTGTTGTATCAGTCTGTTGGTGAACTGAGCAACTCCAGCCTGAATGAAAAGTAGTAGTATTAGAGCTCGCTAAAAACTGATCTTTAATCTTAAATACCGTCCTTGTTTTCTGTCTTCTCCCTTTCCACACTGAGAAGCTTCCCCTGGGTACAGAGGTGGCTACGTGGCATCTGTGTAACGGAATGTCACACAACAGAAGGCTGAATTCCTGGCTAATGGCAGCTCCTTCCACTTTAACTGCAACTACTTGAGTGAAGTAATAAAACAAAAAGAAAAACCAGTAATCAAATTGTGCCTCTGTTTCAGATGGATACACCACTGATGATATTGAATTTTACTGGAATGGAGGAGAGTCGGCAGTAACGGGAGTTAATAACATTGAGCTCCCACAATTTTCTATCGTTGATTACAAGATGGTATCAAAGAGAGTGGAATTTACAACAGGTAAGTACTGGCTAGTTAAAAAAATCTCCCCTCTCTTCCCCAGCCCAGAAATATCAGAGGCTAATTTTTGTTAGGCATTAGTCATATAATGACTTCTTTCTTTCAGGAGCATATCCCCGATTATCGCTTAGCTTCCGGCTTAAAAGAAATATTGGATACTTCATTTTGCAAACCTATATGCCTTCCACGCTGATCACAATTCTCTCCTGGGTATCTTTTTGGATCAATTATGATGCCTCTGCAGCCAGAGTTGCTCTAGGTAACTTTTCAAAATCACTGAACTACATAGATACTTGTTGCCTTTGAATACAGTAGCACCAAATCCAAACAGCTGATCACAGCAGCATTAATTGTGATCTTACTCATGCAGCGTGGGGTCTCCGTTGTCAGGAAGCCAGGCAGGTGTCACCTTGCCTACATCTGAAGTTCTTGTACCACAGTTAGGTTGGGAGCCCGGCTTCCAGTTGCCATAATGGCCTTTGAATCAGGCCAAAAGGATCTTGCTTCCAAACTGAAGCGTAAAAGCCTAATTCAGGTATCTAATGGTATCTACACTGTGCTGCATCAACATCTCCTTGATGTTAAAAAGCATCCTCTCAGGCCAGGTGTGTGGCTGCATGAATACACAAGATCCTACTGACATCAAGTGGAGATAAACCAGCTTACACCAAATAAGCCTGTTTTACCTGTATAGTTGGTAATTTCCCATAGCATGCTCCTTCCTACAACTTTCCGTAAGAACCAAGACCTTCTGCCACCACCTGCGCCTTAATGCAGATGTGCTTTTCAAATGCTAATGCCAGAAAGCCATTTTGTCCCACCTCTGTTTTGTCCCACCTCTCTGTAAATTCAGCTCATTACACCTGTGGCTAGAGCTATTCTCTAGATGCATTAATGACCTGTGATTAAAGCAGACTAAAAAATAATTTCATCCAGCTAAAACAAAACACATACACACACACAAAGAAAGAAATAATCGTGCAGTGATGGATAACATGATGAGATGGAAATGTTTTACTTGCCAGCAGCCCTTTACCAGGAAAAGCTGCTTTAGTACGCTTTCTCTTCATCAAAGACCAGCACATCATCATAAAGCTTCCCATTTCCCTTTCAGTCCTCTGTTTTAAGTGCAAAAGCTAGATACTTCTTCCAGTTCCCCAGAGCAATGCAAGCCACCTTATGGGGTCAAGCAGGGCTACTGCTGTAAATAGAGAAGCATTTCCTTACATAGAAAGAGCAGTGATCAACTCTTTGCTGCCCAGGTCAGCTAACACCACATTCCCTAGCAGAGTTATTGTAAAAATTAAGGGAAGATAGCATTGGTTTTTGAAGGCTATTTTGTTCACCCTCCATTGCGTGGAAAGCCAAGGAAGGTGCCAACAGCAGGCTTGCAAGGATATCTTCCTTTCCAGTCCTGCAAAAAAGCATTCCCTTGGCTGTTAAGAATCTGATCCCATAATTAATCCGCCTACATGAGAAGTAGCTGGGCGGTAGCTGGGCAATGCTGCCATTACACCTGTCACGCTCAAACCTCCTTCCCGGTCTTGTTAGTCCATGTCTTTTTCTTCCTTTCACAGGAATAACAACTGTGTTGACCATGACCACCATCAGCACCCACCTCAGAGAGACCTTGCCAAAGATCCCCTACGTCAAGGCAATAGATATTTACCTGATGGGATGCTTTGTGTTTGTATTCCTGGCCTTGCTGGAATATGCCTTTGTAAACTACATATTCTTTGGGAAAGGACCCCACCGTCAAAAAAAGGCAGGAGGCAGGGCAGGACACGCTACAGGCGAGAAGAGCAGACTGGAAACAAATAGAATCCAGGTAAAATGTTCGAGTTAACTTTTCAAGCATTATTTCTGCTGTGACAGTGTTGATGTATGTGATGACAGAGATAAATGCAGCTTGAACATATATGCAAAAGCATTTAAGATTGTCTAGGGGAAAGTCGTATTTTAAGGAGATTACAGCAACATATGGTTTGTTTCGTCTTCAACTGAAAACAGAGTAAGAAACTACAGAAAATGCAAATGAATATTCAGAACAAGCATTTCTTTGCAGCGCAGAAGAAATACAACGGATAGAAGGAAGTTAAATATTTACCATTTCGACTGTATATTTCTTTGCTATAGAAGGTGGTATAGAACAAATATTTATTATATAGTTCCTCTTTACCCACAGAAACTTCACCAAAAATAGAAAACAAAGACAGATGCTATTGCTTGAGTGAGTCTTGAATGAAGCCCAACACCACTGAGTTTCCAGGAACACAAGGAGGATGCTGCTAGGCTGTCACAGCTTTCACAGATGTCAGGATATTTCCCTCAGGCTAAATTCAAGCAAACCACAGCTACCCCCTCATAAAAAACAAGCCAGACAAACTCCAGGAAAAAAAATATTATGGACAATCTTTTAACAGGGAGAAGTTTAATTTAGCAGTACGTCACTGAGCACTTGCAAACTTATATAAATCTATTCTGTTTTTTCCCCAGTTTTTCAGAAATAAACACTTCCCTCAGGTGTATTTAGCCCAGTCTGACTCAGAAGAAAATACATACCCTAATGAGCCAAAAATGTTCTTCTGTTCTCTGCTTTTCTTACAATACATTACATCCAAGTATTAATGAGATCCTACCCAGGCTGTCCTATAAACTTCTGTACTGTTGTGGCCTGAGGTGATAACATTTGGACAAAACTATATTTAAGCCCTCTGTTCAGCTTGAAGACTGAGGCCGACACATAAAACTCTTAACAGGTAAGACTTTAGCTTGACAGATGGTAGCGATTTCACATACACGTCAGGACGTGGATTTCAGAAACTCTGGTGATATTTTATTAGTCCTAGAGTTGTGTGTCTTGTGTCCCAGCAGCCACACCGCTACAGCTAAATATCATTAACAGAGTCGTCATGTCCTCAGTTTCCGGGAACTCGGTTCCTTACCCGCGTTTGCCTCCTGTCCCAATGTGTAGGAGATGTTTTATGACAGTGGGTGCACAAATTCAGTCCAGGTTTGTAGCAGTCTCCAAGATCCCACAAAGTACTGTCCTCCACAGAGCAGAGGAGATAAGCCACGCCGTTACAGATTGTGGTGCACAGACACTGTCTATCCATTTCTATGGAAGATAAGGAAGGGAAAAAAACCCAACAAAACACAAAAATTCTGACCAGCCACCTCAACAGCTCCTGAGATAACCCAGCCTAGGTGAGAAGAAACACAGCAAAGGTTCATGACGAAGAGGGAAGCAACGCTTCTTCAGAGGTCAGCCTTGGCTACGTGGGCCCCAGTGCACTGAACTGAGTAAAGGATGAGAAAGTATAAAGGATAAGAGTGCAGGTAAGCTCTTTTTCCTACATATTTGGAGAGTTTGTTTAACTAAAAAAAAGCCCTAACTCATGACTAAAAGCTTTTGTCTAAATGTTACGCTGGCAAAGACTACGCTGAGACCAGTATTCAGAACGGGATGGAAAGTATTCACCACCACACCTGAACTTTTCAGAGCGCCACATGCATAGAACCGGCATTTTTCTGACAGAAAATGGAAGGCATTGTGCCAGGATTTGTGAATGTTCACACTTCAGACTGCAATTCCATTCTGAGAGTGAGAATGCTTTAAGTGAACAGGCTGCTTTCTGCCTGTACAATGCAGGGTTGTGATTTTAGATACATTTTATATATATATATATATATATATACACACACACACACACACACATAGATACACACATGTGTATGGATATCGATGGATTTTGTTATCCTACTGGAAATACACTGATGTGGAACCTTGCGAGCATTCATTTTACTCAGCATGGAAATGCTGATGTCCAACAGACGTATTTCTGTCTTCGGCAGGAGGAATGCATGCGACCGGAGCAGTGGGACACAGGAAGGTTATGTGATCTCTAGTGAAGACATCTCCCAGCCCCTCTCCATCACGTTTTGAGATTTTTCACTGGTATGATGATGTCTGTGCCACAGCAGGGGAAATTATTTTTTGGAGCACAAAAGAAGTACAGCTGTAAGTATACACAGCTATAGGATATTTTTTTCCCCTTTTAATCTTGACCCATACCACTCACCCGTACGGGGACCTATAGCCAATAGAAGATATGTAACAGTGCTTCCTCTCTTTGTGCCAGGTGAAGATATTGCTCCTTCCCTTCTGACATACAACTCCCAGGACTAAAAGAGTTCAAATTCCTCCACCAGATAACAAAAGCATTAGACATATGAGCGACGCTCAGCAAACCGACTGCGATATTAACACAGGATAGAGAAGACCAGATGGAAAATGAAACCATTTCATACGTGGCTGTTCCTTGCTCTACAGGCTGAAAAAGGTGGAAATAAAACCTCTCCAGCTTCACAATTTATACTATTTCATTCTTTAGTATGCAAAAAACCTATTAATTTGTAGTGAAAAATCTTACTGTTTCTCTAAATAAAGCATAAAGACTGTTTATATCTCCTTGTCTATTTGTCAAAGCTAGATGTCACTGAGGAAACCACCATAATTATGGATAAACAGGACAAACCACCCGGCAAGAAAATATTTAGATAGCCCTTGCATGCAACTGCTTCTGTTTCCCCAGATAATTAAAATGTGAATAATCATTACAAAGAAGTTGTCTCTTAAGCATGAGAAAGAGGTCGGATGCGACCATAAGGTGAGTGGGAATGGGGCTGAGCCATCAAGGGGTTCATTAAGGGCAACACAAGGCAGGTGATAAATGGTGCCTTGCTCCCCAGTTCTACACAGCATCACACCTTCCTTTGAAACCTTCTGTGCACCACAAAACACTTGGGATGGAAAGCCAGAGACCAGCCACTGGCTCCAAGGAAAACATACTTTTTTCCAGCTTCTAGCAGCTACTGGAAGGAGAAAAAGGAGGGATCACGTAACAAGACAACTAGCTCAACCTTCAAGTAAATCCACACCTGAATGAGCGTATCCCCACCGAGCATGACCTGTTTCTTTGCAGATCAGCTTGTGATAACACTACTGCATTTGTTCCGACAAGACAGCTTGCATGAGTAACATGGCCCCGAATCTTTCATCTTAAGAGAAGATGTTTTTGTACTGAGGCAAAACAAAAGTTTCTACCTTTTATCTCCCAACAGTTAACATAAAAAAAAAAAAAAAAAGGTAGGTAAAACCCCATTCCAGACAGCACTAAGCATTTGAGACTCGAGACTCATATTTTGTCAAGGAATGCCAACATGCTCCTCCCCTAAAGCTGACTGACTGTTTTTTATGTGGTCAATACAGGACTGTTGTTTTGGGGATTTTTTAATCACTTTAACTATTTTACACTTAAAACATCATTTGATGCTCCTAAGCAGGAAACTCATTTTCTAAATAAATATATAAACCAGATTATTATTTCTTGTTATGATGATTCCTGAGCACACACCAAGAATTTTCCATCACTGACGAAGATTCGTATGTATGTACCTGTGCTGATTTAGGCTTTAGGTAGTTCCAGTGCAAACGAAGAATTAAAAAAATCTATAAACTCAATATAGATACAGACCCAATATAGTTACAAATGTCATTACAAGAAGCGTCACCACATACCTGCATCTGAAGAATATTTAAACTTTGATAATTATACCAGATGATTAACACAATGTCAGCTTTAGATGCTTTGACATCCTCCTTACATATTCTTCATGATATGCTCAAAAGACAAAACAAAAATTCTTCAGCTTTCTACAACTTCAGGCAAAATGCATGTATTGTACAAAGAAGGCAAAGCGTGTACGTTCATGCAAACGCACATTTAGGCTCAGAATAACTGTTAAGCAAGAAATCCTGTTTTCATCTGAGCAATGGTCGGTTTATGTAATAAAATTTAGGGCATTCCAGTTAAAAAACAACAGAGTGGTATTTGAAAGAATAAACGCATTATATCCAAACAAGGAATAACTTGCTCTGGATTTGATATGGCTCGTCTTTCATACCTCAGGAGGGGACTAAACAGGCAGCCAGCTGGCGGGCCAGAAAACTGAGTAGACAGAGCCTTGTCCCTTCCATCCCCGCTTTTTGTCATGCCATCCAATGCAAACGTGTCAAAGACTGCGCACAACTGTACCTGATGTGGGGAAAGAGCCTCATCACTGCGGCACGGGGTGGCATGAGTTGAAGCCTGCTGGCTGTTTCTTATCCTTCAGGCTTCCTCCAGCACAGGACCAAGAGCAAGCCCCAGGTAACCTTGTATTAACTGAGAGAGAAAAGATTTTAACACAGAAAATTTACAGCTTTTGCTGTGCGTATATTTGCTGTTAATCCATTTTAACATTAACATAAACAAAACTAATAACAAGTCTCTTTTGGGGATCTGTTAACAATTTGCACATTTTTCCAGATTCCTATGGGAATGTGTAGAATTTCTGTGCTTCAATAACAAAACCTCAGCTGCACAAGTTTTAAGACTATTTTGGAGTGAACTTCAACAAATTCTGAAAGGGTTTTAAATTACGTGGGAACTATTGGTCCAGCTTCACGTTGCACAAGCAGCAAATCTGGCCCAGGTACTTAAGAAGAGCTCTTATACTTCTCTGAGCTAATTTATTCAAGATCAGTGTAAGGTCCTTTGCTCTGAATTGCAAAGGCTGTAAATTCAAAGACTGAATTGCTTCGTGACGTATACAAATCATCGCGCCTAAAATGATTTAAGCAAAACTCATTTTAAGATATAACAGGTTCATTCATAACCCTTAAAGCAGGAATTCATACACTGCTTGGCTTATAATAAACTGACAAGGCATATTAGTTTAAGAAACATCCCTATGAATCACCTTAGATCGTAGGCAGTTATGAGTTGTCTTCACAAAAAAGAAGCCATATTAACTGCTTAATAATAGTAGCGCAAGCATCATTATAACACTAAAGTCAATTAGCTTAAGTGTTAGATTACATAATCAAAGACAGCTCAAAGAGCTATTTTGTAAAACGGGGAAGAAAAGGTTAACCTACCAAAACGTCTGAGAAAAAAAGGAAAAGATAAAAATCTTGTTTTACACGGAGACAACGCTGTGATCGCTGCTTTTTCCACAGCAAATGTCAGAACTTAGGAGTAATGAATATTCCCATAGTTACGGCAGTCCTCTGGAGAGTAGGAAACCCTCGCTCAGATCTTCCTTCTGCTTGAATTTGAAGACTTGCCCTAAAAAGTATAAACTGGGTAGCCCGTATCTCAAGTAAAGATTGCAAACACCATGCTGGTTTGTGACCAGCGGGCCTCTTTAACCCACAATATGTGAGCTTCTCCCACCAAAACAGTGGTGGGAACTGGGGTGTTCCCACTGAATGCTCATTCCAACGTGTACAGAATCAGTTACTAAAGCCGATTAGAGCATTTTCTACCTGTGGTGACTTATCACTCCATTGAGAAGACTTTTTTCCCCCGCAGTTCTCCTGGGTGGGTTTTGTACAAATAACCCCTTCGCTTCTTTGTTTTCACTTAGTAAGTGCTTAGTCTGGCACAGTGTAGATACACCATCAGTCATCACACAACGTTTTCTCCTTCCAGCGATGGGAAGGAACATCTTCCGTGCTGCCAGGCGGACCCAAGACTTTTCTCTGGCTCCCAGCTTCCCTCTGCGACAACCCCCAGGGACTGGGTTTCCCCGTGTGCTCTGCTTGGAGTTTTTTTCTTGAATGCACTTCAAACCTGCTGTAGATTATTATACCATTTCCTAGCTCTGCTAGGTCTTGCTAAAAATGTAAAGCTCAAAGTGCAAACAAAGCATTGCATATTATTGGTGCTTCACAAGACTAGATATTGTCAATAAGTAACTTAATTTTTTTTATGTGATATAAAGGCATCCCCAGACAGCCATGGTATAGATTGTAATATATTTGGGGCAACTCCAATGCCACAGTTTACAAAAACCAATTTTAATACTCAAGCCTCAAGGTGAAGTCTTTAAAGTTTTAAAGATGTTTGTGTTCCTGATGTGTATTTCCCTCATACAAGCCACAGTGGATTTTTAAATATCTGGGAATTTGAACGAGATAGGAATTCTTTATGGAGAAGTCAGGAATCATCCTGGAAATAGCAAAAAACTTTTCCCAAAAGAGGTTTTGCTACAAACATGTAGAAAACTAAAGATAAGTGAATATGTAAACACTTTGAAGTAATGCAGCCTTTCATGGTTAATTACATTCATACATAAAAAAGGCAATGATAATAAAATATTTTTTATATATATATATAAAGTATTTTTATATATATATAAATTATTTTATATATATATATATAAAAAAAAAATATATATATATATAAAAAAATAAAATTGCTCGCGCCAGACATATACATATCAGTTGCAGCTTCCAGTTCTTTGCTTAGGTACTTAAAACAGTGCCCTGACTAACAGCGCAAAAAAAGTAAGTGATAAACATATTTGAAACAACTGCTTCTGGTACCGACATGTGAAAATGCAACTGAAGTTTTCAAGGTTTCATGGAGTAAAATGGATTATTCCATCTGCACACAAGCAAGTTAACGGTATGCTGTGGGGAGCAGGAATTTCCATCTCTGCAATATAGTAATTCTCCAAAATTAATTCTCACACAAGCATTTTACAATAACGGATAAAATGCGCATGTACCTACATGCTTTTCATATGATGAACCCATTGTCACAAAACTGGTTTTGACACTCACCTGCAGCACTAAAACCGTATAAAACTGTATAAAATGGGCAAAGCCAGCAACATTTGATTTTCACCTTGAGTACATGAAATCTTGGGGTGAAAGGTCACCAGACATTAAAAATCAGTATTTCATAAAGACCATGATCTAAGTTAGAGATAAAATTAGGGAAGTCTTGATGAGATAACTAACTGAATTAAAAGGTCCCAGATGAAGGAGCCGGGTCAGGATGGAAGGTACGTAGATGTTTAATAGCTAATTTCATGCTAGTCGGGAAATCGTATTCAGTATGTTTTCACTTTTGTCAACACTGTACAAGATGTGGCCGTCACTGCAGCCCCAGGAGCACCTCGGCAGTAGAGCCAGAAGGTAGTGATCCATCTGGGAGACACCTTGGGCTAGCTGAGGAACTCGTCTAATTCCCATTCCTTCCTTGACACAGGTTGACCCCCAGGGAAACATGCTGCTTAGCCCACTTCAAATACGAAATGACGTCAGCAGCTCAGACGTGTTCCCGAGCTCCCGCGACCCCCAAGCCACCACGTACACGTACGACAGTGCCAACCTGCAGTACAGAAGAGCCACTTCCAGCAGAGACCTCTACAGCAGGAGCGCCCTGGACAGGCACAGGCTTCATAACAAAGGACGCTTACGAAGAAGGGCGTCCCAGATCAAAGTCAAAATCCCTGATTTGACTGATGTTAACTCGATAGACAAGTGGTCCAGAATGGTCTTTCCCATCACGTTTATTCTTTTCAATGTTGTTTACTGGCTGTACTATGTCCACTAATTTATGCAATAATGTTACCATAGACTAACATAATTAGACTTGTTTCTTTTCCTTCTCAATTTTGTTAACTCTGAAGAACTGCAGTAGCCATAATGTTACATATTCAAGGTAAGATACCCAGCCACTGAATACTTCTAGATTTGAGCTTTTAAAAAAAAAAAAACCCAAAACAATGCAAATCCAGCCTCACCACATTCAGATCAGAATAGTACAGATCTGCTCTTAAAGAGCATCTTCAGCAAAAGCGCTATAGCTCGATTTTTACAAAGAGTTTGTGCATCACCCATGAGCTTTCTGTACCCACTTTTATGGGTTTTTTTACGTGGAATAAAAATGAGTCCTACTGTATTTGTTACCACATATCAGCAGCCCACAGCAGCATGCTTCCAAACAAGACGGTGAAACAGCTCAAAATAGTAGTTACGCCACAGTCTTTCAGCATTTAGAGTGCAGAGAAAATTGAAGAAATAACTGTTTAAAGGATTGTAAGTGTTACATCATGCATCATTTCTAAGTTAATAGTTATATGAGGAAGTATTTCCATAGTGTCTGTGAGAAGTATCACTCAAGGAGATGTAAGTCAATTCATGTTTTCAGAGAAGCAGGGATCTTCAAAAGAAAGGAAGGGCAGCAGAGACAAATCCCACTGAGTTTCCAACTAAAGAATCAGCTGGTTGGATCTAACTAGAATTTTCTTATTTCCACAAAGTAGCAAAGTTGAAATTGATGATAACAATTGTGCCATCTGTAATTTCGTATTAAAAAGTAGAAAACAAACGTGTTCGTTCCTGGAAGCAACTATCAAGGGATACCCCAGCCCAAGAGTGGCCAGTTTTCTTGACTCCCTGGTTTCCTGTGGCTGGTAATTGCAACACGTTCTCCCAAAAGTTGGCAAATGTCAGGGATCAGACCTGAGGAGAGTTCTGCACACAGTTTCCTACAGACTTCTTTACTCCGCTGAGGAACAGGAGGCACAGATGAGTCTTATGGCACCCTGGTGACGTTGGGTACACTGCTCCTGAGGACTTGCCTCTCCCTACGTGGCTGCTTATCACCCGGCACAACCACAGACAAGGAGCTGCAGGCAAAGTGGGAGCAAGTTGCATCCATCTGAGGAGTGATAGGTCATCTCCTATCTGTATAAAATCCATTTCCCTTCTCTACTGCCCATTTTTTCCTAGCAGTGTTTATACTATGTTGCCTAACACAGCATTTTACTGAAAGGGAACTATTATCAGTTAAATTTTATTTTGCATTGAAAGTGTTTCATACTTTTAGGAAAGTCACGATATACAAGCCGAGTCAATGTAGGTACCGACATGACTGTTATCAATGCCAGCTGGTACAGAAACCTTGATCAGGACAGCAGGCGGCAATGCCCGCCATTAGGAATTAGTAGGGAATAAAAATAAGCGATGTGTAGAGCTTCTTCACCAGTTCCTCATTGCCTGGCAGGAAGGTCAACTGAGGACCTTATTGCCAGCCGACATCACAACTTTTTAATCAGAACGTAATAATAAACGAAACACTCCTACATGTTAATGTTTGTCACACCCTGTAAGACCTGGACCTCCTAACAGATCAGGACCTGCTGCCCCTTCCCTTTGTGCAGTACGCTTCTGCAGAATCAGTCTGGAATGATAAATCGCCAAACAAGAAAGGGAATAGGTTTAATTTACTCATTACGAAAAATAAAAGGCTGCAAACCAGGCATTTGACATCATTGCTAATCTAGGGGGGTCCTCGAGACTATCAGACTGGGCCAGCGTCCCAGTCTCATCCCAAATTGAACGGAGCACAATGGTGGTCTCCTCAGCTGTCTTCTCTCTGCTACACCCTTTAACCTCCAGTCTATTAAAAAATTGCATAATTTTACCAGATTAATCGGCCACTGAGTACAATTTGAGGTGATTCTGGACAAATGACTCTTCTGAATAGGCTACAACCTGTACGCTTATCCTCACCCTAAAACAATTCCAAGTCATTTTTCAACATTTGCACCATATCGGCAAACAAAAGAACTGCCACACCTCATCCCACACATGACATTTGGATTAATTTTTTAGTCAAATTTAAACAACATTTAGATCAAGAATATTTTAGTGGCCACTAACAATAATATTTTGGTATCATAAAATAAACAATACATAGAACATATGGAAGTCTTGCATGCTAAGCAAACTGAATTTTCCATAACTGCAAAAACTAGCCCCAGGAGGGAGGCAGCAGTAGCGCCGTATGTTCTGTCCGTTCCAACACACGCCCCAGTAAATGGCTTTGAATTCAGCAAACCGGCACTCAACTTTACAGAGTGAGTGAGTCCAGGAGCCAGTGAAGTTTCCAGCTTTGTGGTTATACACAGAAATAAATTGAAAGAAAGCAATACGTTCTGCAGATTTGCAGTGCTAAATACTCTGTGAAAAATGACTGTCAGTAACCCATGTTTTTGCATTACCTGATTTCCCAAAGATATTCACAGACAGACCACTGGTCTGTAATTTAACCCAGCCGTTCCAGTGGTGCAGATATGTTACAACCCCTCCTTACAGCTACAGCGGACATGTAGGAAGAGCCAACATCCAACACGATACTGAAACAAGACTTCAGGTAATAGAAAAGGATCCTTTGCCTTCTATTACAACAGTGAAGATCAGCTGTACTGGTCTTCAGGTTTTTTCTTGGAGACTCCTAACATCTGCACACACGTAGTTTCTAGTTTATGGATCATCCAGCTAGTTCATGCACAGATGTCAGGCACATGGGCTAAAAGCAGTTAAATTGTACAGTTCCAAGCAAAAAGAAGTGTATGGAGCTGAGGAGGTGCTGTTAACAAACCAAGAGCAGTAAAAGCGCAAAACTCCTTCAGAAGGGCACGTTACAAAATAGGAGGGTCCACGGTTGTGCATCGGGAGTCCTACAACACGTGCCACCACTACAAAACCCAGCCATGCTGCCAGTTCTGAACGACATGCACCAAGGCCTGGCTGCATCCAGAGCTGGAAGGCACGATCTTCAGCAAGGAAACAGCTGCCATCTCGTGGCACAAAGTTTTGAAGCAGGGGCTAATAACCCCACCACATACAGAGGCAAGAGCCACCTACTGCAGGTTGGCAGCATCTTAGCCCAGAGCCAGCATCTCCGGCCTCCCACTGGGCTCCTGTCCGCACATTTAGCCACTAACTCTGGTAAAGAAACCAGAATTTGGCATACGAGCTCACAAGGCACATTGGATTTAAACTAAAACCTCTTTCAATGCCTCAAAAGAGAATTAAAACCAAAACTTGGGAACAGGATGTATGACCATAACTAGGACGTTTTCCCTCTTTCTGCTACTTTTAGAAAAAAAATCAAAGAAAACATTTCTCACTTGAGAGCAATAGCTTGGCAGCAAGCAAAAGGCGGTGGTTATTAGAGGCACGGGATGGAAAAATGCGGCTATTTATGGGTTACCCATGTACAACACCATCTGGAGCTAGGAATTAGTGAATACAAAAGAAACACAACCTCTTCCCATCAGTAAGGAGTCATTTGGCTGGTTTTAAGTGATAAGGGTGAATAACGCTGTAACACCAAGTTCTGGCACTGTTGTATTTCAGTACAGTTCGTTTTCCTGCCTGTGGGAACCAGCCTTCAAGCTCAGCATAGATAAGGTCCTATTGCTAATTAGGTTTCAGGTAAATCCCCTTACAATTTGTGCCACTGTTTCATCCAATTTGTGAGTTTGAATAGATTATTTAAAGAAGCTTGTACTGGAATTCGTCTTTAGCTAGGTTTCCCAAGGACAGGAGCTTCTACTGTCCCTAAGTGTGTGTCTATCTGAGAGTGTCCCAATAATATTTGAATCCATTGGCAATTTCAACCAAAAGATAACAGAATAGTAAGGATCTGTGAGATAACACAATCTTACAAGTTTCAACAAAGCAGGTAGCTGAGCAGAGGATAAAGCTCCTGTTAATCCACCCCTCTTCTTTGGGAGAAAGGGACTTGATGAACCCCAACCTTATTAGTCATCAGAGAATCCACACAGGAGGGCAATTCAATACCCAGATCCACGGGGGAAATAAGGTTCATTGGTTTTCATGCTCTTGAAACTATTCATTTCACACTTCAAATGATCTTCTAATCTCATTCTAATCTCGCCAGCAGCATCCCACCTGATTACAAATGAAGAAGTCGGTGGCTAAATCGGCAACATGTTTGGAGCGTGTATTTCTCCCAGGGCAGAGTCAATTAAATAGCTCCTCCGTGCTTGTCCAGGGCTTCAAACTGGGCTGGCGTCAGCCAGGAGACTGCAGTGATTTTGCTCATCTCTCTAATACCAACCCAGCTGGGCAGCCAGCCTGTGAACTCTCCTCAGATGAGCAAAACCACTGGTTTACAAGAGCCTTATAGTTGTGACGGCAGGCACGAGAGCTAGGATCAGCCCAAAATAGTGGAAGAGTCAGCTGCAGTCACTGTGAAGGATAAACAGAAGTCTTTTCACTTCATCTATATTCCCACACAATTCAAAACAATTAAGAAGGAATAGCAATAGTGGTAGAAAAAGTCTTAGAACACCACAAAAAATACAACCTTTTCAATATGACAGAAATATTTATGACAACATTCCTGCACTTTATGCTACTGCTGAACAGAAGTTGCTGTTTCAGAGTTACCTGCTGGTTCACCTTGTTCACCCTGATAGAAAATGTTTCATCCCCTCGTACTGCAAGTAGACGATTTCTCGAGATAAACCATGAGGAAAGTCATCCAGGTCTGGGATCCATGTTCCACCGGCTGCTGCTGCTTCCCATCACCGACGAACTTCTCCCCCTCCTCGTGAATTCCCACATCCTGAGGATGCATTGCTAACATAGCCTTGGGAGTATTCGTCAAAAAAGTACTGTGTTACACCGGTTGCATACAAGAATTTTTTTAAATGGTTTTTGCATTGAAAATCCATCTATGATTGTATGTTTCTTCCTACCCCTGTAGGCATCCACCCTGCAGCCCAAAGAAAGCAGGAGATCACAGAAGAATATTGAATTTCAGCACGTGATGATACTGAAATGTATATGCACAGGATGAAAGAATTAAGAGACAAGTGAGAAATCTGGCATTTTTTAAAGGAAGAACAGGTGATTTTGGGCTACTTACTGTCTTGGAGTGCAGCGTGAACTCTAATTATGTTGTCTGCCCCTTAGTGTGTTTGTTTCTCAATTATTGTATAAGTTATTTTGCATCTCCAAGTGTTACAAAAACATGACCATTTGTCTTCTGCTGGTGCCAGTCTAAGAAATAGCATGGTAGTCATTCTTGTACACTTTTTTTCTTGGCAAAATCCATTGAGTATTGTTACCAATAAGGAGCTAAGATAATTACATGGCAGCAGAACCACGTCATCTCTCTAGAGACGGTCTCTGATCAATAACGTCTTTTAACTCATCACTGCCTACCTGTATACGCACAGTCTTAGAGGAAAGTATAAAATATCAATCACACCGCCAAAAGTGTTCATAAAGATGGTTTCTTTTGGCAGATTACGCATTTCAGTGAGAGCATCAGCAACCTTGTTTGCACCTGTGAACATAGCAGTTTCCTTGTTCCCACCTCTGAAACATCATTTGCTGTCTTGACCTAGCTGGCAACATATTACCCGATTTTTTTTTTTGTTTTCAGAGGCAACTAAATTTGAATATGGTGTGCTGCATAAAATAGCAGCTTTACAAAACAAAGGTGGCAAATCATCATTTCAAAGAAAGAGCTGAATGAGACTTTGGCGTAGGTAGAGAATTCAGGATTGGGTTTTACAAAGGCAGTTAATAGCAGTTCTCGTCAGATCATCCATCTAAATCAATATTAAAAGAAACGTGGGAGATGTGAAACCTCTGCATTCCCAAGAAACAGAATTCCTTCTTTTACTGTAGCCATCAAAAAAAAGTTATTTAATCTATATGATGCTAGGAATCCTTCCCCCCAGATAGTCCACCACCAAAGCAGCACCTGTGGACCTGTAGTAGTTTCCAGTTAAAGTCCCCACACTTTGCAGTGCCTTTCATTATTGTATTAGCTAAATTACCTGACTAATCTGATGCCAAAAAATAGCCAGTCTTCTCTGTGTAGGACTCTCACTGGTGCTAGCACATATCAAGAGTCGAGTAAAATCGCCAGCCACAGACAAGGTGAAGAATCAAACATCCAGTACGTCCTCCACAAACCAGCATAAAACATGAGGTTCTGCTCCTGTGATGACCTCTCCATGGAACAGCCTGATGATGTGAACCACATACACTTGCGGAAGTCCAAAGGATGAATCTTTGTGGGATTTGCCTCCTTTTCTACATTTTGGTAGTGGTCTCTTGGTCTTTCTGGAGAGATCCTGAAGAAAGTAACAACTATAAATTTACAGAGGGAAGCATAGTATACTGCCAAGTGTAATTAAAGTGGATTTAAAGTAAAACTTTTGTAGACTATCTTGATGCACTTACGAAAGCATTCTCCAGTACCAGAAGAATAAAAATCCCTTTATTTCTGCTACTTCTTTATAACTATTAATTCACAACTCAAAGCGATAACAAAGTGTGCATACTTCAGGACAAGGTGTTACTGGTTCTTAAAACCGCCTTTCAGAGAAAAGCATAATTATGTTTCAGCATGTTTCTTATCAGAAAGGCTTGCTCCAGAACTCAGAAACCTTCTACAGGCTTATACAGATCTTTTAAAAATGCAGCTTCTGGACATGCACAATTGCTTTGTTGCAAAAGCAGTTTTATTACAGTAGTCACTTCCATACCGACAGTTTTCTGGTCAGATGCAATTGTGATTCACTTCAGTGTGCCAAGATCGAAGCTGAAATGGTTGATCAAGAAAAACATGTTTTTTTCTGAAATCAAGGGAAGATTTCTACGAGATTGAGAGAAACGCAATGAATGGCAAAGAAGGGCAAGTAACATTTTTATAATTCACTTTTATATTTTGTATCAAGATACACTGCATTTTCTGATTCAAATTGCAGGTCCGTTTATGCAATGTGAATTTCTGTAGGTGCTTTTTACATGTTGAAATTAAAACTTCATACAGTGTGCCCATTATACGTACTGTTTTCATTGGTTCAAAGAGCCTACCTCACAAAATTTTGTTTCTGGTCTTAACTACACGCTTACGAGGTCTGTACACAGCACCTGCAAAACCACGGAGGTTTCACCAATGTATTTATGATGGTTGTTTTCCTTTTTTTTTTTTTTGGCCCACACGACCGCGGGACCCAGAAGCGAGCTGCTCCACAGGAGCAAACACCAGGAGAACAGGAAGACATCTCCCTGAAACAGGACAGAAGGGGGAGCATCACCTGGGAACAACCCTTATGAGTTAGTGTGGTGGGATGCGCAAACATCAGTGCCATTCCACTTCCCATAACCAGCTAATTAGAAAGACCTTGGGCCTGGAAGAACACAGAAAAATGCGGATATGGGCAAAGTGAGCAGATAGGCAAGGAAAAATTAGAAGTTATCTAATGTTAATGGAGTCTCTTTAAACTCCAGCACCTTTGGTCTAATGCAGAAAGGCCTTCAGATTTCCCCGATTGCCCCCTTAGCCACGGGCTCAAGTGGCTTTGTGTGTGACGCTCCCCACATCACAGCCCTCCACGGCTTTTGTTACCAGTGCAGTTCTTGTATTTCACTCCGGTCCCAGCATACAGTTCCTCCAGGGGCTGTGACCTGCACTCCAGTGCCCTGCATGAAAACCTCAGGGTGGAAACCTAACGCCAGCTTCCTTACCTAACCTCCCATTCCTCAGCCCGGAAGGGAGCATAGGATCATAGAATCGTCTAAGTTGGAAGGGACCTGTAAGATCATCAAGTCCAACCACCAACCTAACTCTGACAAAAACCATCACTAACCCATGTCCCTCAGCACCATGTCTACCCGTCTCTTAAATACCTCCAGGGATGGTGACTCCATCACTTCCCTGGGCAGCCTGTTCCAATGTTTGGTAACACTTTCAGTGAATAAATTTTTCCTAATGACTATCCTAAACCTCCCCTGGCGCAACTTGAGGCCGTTTCATGGCTGGGCATACTTGACAGACATGCTCCTGGCCACATGAGCTTGTTTTAGATGTTTCCATTACACATACATTTTTCCTGTTCACTACCTTTTCATATTTACCTGGGCATTCATCAAAGCGTGTGCTGAAGCTGACACTAGTATAATGGGTTTTGTGGAGTCTCTAACTTTTTGCATCAATTTGGCCTGGTACGGTCTCCACAAATGCCTTCTCTGTCACAACTGGAGACCTTGCTTGCTCCAGAAGTCCCTAATACTCAGGGCAGAGACAGAATGAACCCACTTTCTGACAGACGGTACAAAGTACAGAGCAGCAAACTCTCTTCTCCCTTCTGTTTGGTCCTTTTCCTTTCCATCTACTGGAGGCCATTGGGTGCCTTATGAGGACGGTTCATTTTTCTGTAGACACGTAATGTCAGGACACACGTT
The DNA here is from genome assembly GCA_008658365.1 of Alca torda. Taxonomy (NCBI): domain Eukaryota; kingdom Metazoa; phylum Chordata; class Aves; order Charadriiformes; family Alcidae; genus Alca; species Alca torda. Next base: position 68,981,551 of record CM018079.1, read on the forward strand.
TCAAATGCAATTCCATGACAATCATTTTTATCTGCTAGTTCTCAGTGGCTCATCAGCTGGTGCTCCTCTCCCTCTCCAGCCATTCACACAGTGGCCTTATGCCCCCTGTCAAAAACATCATTTTAGTGGTTATATAAAAGATACTCAGACTTTCAATAATCTAACACCCACAAAAAGGCAGCCCATTACACATTTATTGCTGTCACACCATAAGAGTAACCATCTTGTCTTCTTTTTTTTAAAGCAAAAAAAAAAAACATTGAAAAATGATTCTTCAGTCTTTCCTGTTCAAGCGCTGCAGTAAAGGACAGGATGTACCCTTAGAGTAATTATAAATCCATTTTTACATAACTTGCTATAAAATTTAGAATGAAACTATGTAAACTTTAAGTCTCTACTACTAAGAAAAAGTCAGAAGTATTTTTAAATAACATCTCCATTTAAAAAAAAAAATTGTTTCTATCAGCTAGATATCAGAACTTTCGTAGGTTGAACATAAAAATGGCAGTTATTTGTGGCCTTTTATTGTTGAGAAAACACGTAACTATTTTGAAGGATTTACTGTATTTTTGAACAATTGATGTTTGAAAACTAAGAGGTAGCAAGACAAAAGTTCTCTTCAGCAACACAGTGCAAAGTAAGTTTTAAATATCCGCTTTAATATTCTTTGAAGTACAGACTTTCTAGGTGTCTGCTTTCTTCAATGTGTTCACGTTATACATCTATAAATTGTATAAATGGATCAGCACGTGTCTTCTATCCAAATGACATCCCAAACTTGATAGTGTACACTCGTATGAAATAATTATTTCTGCTACTGCAAATAAAAGGAATAATTTTCAGTTCTTTTGTGCTAAATGATGAAAAGTGTGCCAACAATAAAAATCAGTAAAAAAAAATCCATTACCAAAAATTAAGCTTCTTCTCTCTACAAAAGCCTTTCGGCAACATATGCTACCACAGTATAATGAGAGCTAAAGCGACACCTTCAGTATGCATCATCCGATCCATGAAGCATTTAAACACCTAAGACCATATCAAAGCCATACGTTCATTCTTCTATAAAGTGACTACACCTAGAGGAAAGGGAAAAGCAGAGTGAAGACAAATATACCTATGAACAAAATAAACAGACCTAACCAATTTATTCATTAAACTCACAATTTAAAAACCAGCCTGCTCCTGAACAGACTACTGGACACCCTGCAGTAACTCTTCCCAGATTTTTTTATAAAGCTGAACAAGTATCAGTTCCAACCTGAATTTTTTAGCTTGAATTTGGTACCATTTATGCAAGGTCTCTATCTGTTATCTGACCTATTATCAAATTCTGCTGCTTAGGTATATTCAAGACAATGATCAGACCAGATCTGTTATAGAGTCTGCAGTCCTGTAAAATACACTTTCCAGCCTTTTATTCTTATGATTCTTTACCCCTTTCTCCATTTTTTCTGATCTTTCTTGAACTGCTGATACTGAACATGCACATCTTACTAAACATACCAGTACCAAATAAAAGGGAAACAGAATACATTTTATACACACTTTTTAAAAAAAAAAAGCAAACCCAAAACCAAAAAACACAACCAACTTCTGTGCTAGCTTTAATATTAGAAACATATATTTAGGTTTCCCATCCATGAAGCCTATTAAAATACTTAGAGGCCTTTCTATGAGAGCTTTTGTCCTCCTCTTCTTCTCCGACCAGTCCTCTGAAGTCCAATTTTTCGTACAGATGTATTATTTTACACTTTGCTTATATGAAAACCTACAGCACAACAAAATACAGAAGGAGATCAAGACCCTGATTTTGAAGCTATGAAGAAGGTAAATCATCAATACTTTGCCTTTTTATATATACAAAACATGCATAAGACACATGCATGTTGAGAAGTACACCTTAGTATTTCTGTAAGCATTGCAGATAATTTCCTCTTTACATATGGAAGAATGCTTTAACAAATAGTAGAAGCCACAAAATTCCTGGTGTATTCTTCTCTAGTGTTATGGCTTCTAACTTTTGTTATATACTACAATCAAAACCCAATCTGGTTTCAGAAAGGTTTAGACTAGGATTTACCAGTTATCTGCTGTATTAAGTGGGCTGGGAATATCCTTGTCACAGTCTACATAGGTCAGCTCCTCTCCAGCACTGCACCCCCTTTTGAAAACATTTAATATATTAAAGTGAAAAGCCATCAACAAAACCAAAGAGAAAAACCCAAACTTTACTCTAAGTAAAGCCCCAGTGATTCTTCCTCAACTTCTCAGCACTCAACAGGTTGCCTGAAGAGGTTGTGGTGTCTCCATCCTTGGGAGACACTCAAAAGCCACCTGTACACGGTCCTGTTGCAGCCTGCCCTAGGTGATGCTGCTTGAGCTGGCGACTTGGGACAAGATTACCTGCAGAGGTCCTTTCTAACCTCCCCCATTCTGTGATTCTATCCTGCTTTTGTTTGTAAAGCTGATTTTTCCCAGCATCTAAAAAGAACAAATTTAGTGATTAATAAGAAACAATTTACTACAATTATTCACACACAAAGTCAAGTGTTTATTTACTATTTACAAGTATAAATACAGTAATGCTACAAGTACTCTGTCATGTTCTTCATTATCATGGCACCTTAGATAAGGATAACATATTATGGAAGTAAGATGCCTTAGTTTTACTAGGCACATGTGCAGTCACTGCCCAAGTTTAAGCAAAACAAATATAGCACACATCATAAGTGATACTTTTCCATAATTCTATAAAACTTTAGTACTAAAAGCAACTGTACATTGGATTTTTATATTTTTGGTCAAACAGATACAAGATTTTATTATTTTTATCAAAAGATTTGTAGTATATTTGGTCACAAGTCGTAACAGCCTTCTCACTTCAGTATTTTATAGCATTAACAACTTTTGGCTTTGAAGAGAATAATTTTTTTTCCGCCCAAGTCAATGGGGAGCCATTGCCAGCAGATACTGTCGATGATCCGAATTCCATTATTTCAGTTGCAAGACAACCTTCAAAAAGCAGAGAAGGAATGAGATTAAAGTCGGATCACACCAAAACTTAAGCAGTCTAGGAAATACAGCTTTTTGCTTTCCGTTACAGTACAACATGCAATTGTATAAACATGCCTTTCTTCTGGAAAATACACCAATCCCTCTCTCAGCTCTCTTTTACAACCTGACACAACTATCACTTTCAATAACTTTCTTTAGCATTTACCGCACGCAAACCATCCCTCAGCTCCCTGTAATCAAAAAGCAGAATGGTAATTTCCAGGTCTAGTGAGATTCCTTCCACACAAAAAGGAACCAAGGGACCATTTCTAGAGTGAATTCCTCCTTGTGTGCACATAAAACTAAGTAAGGAGACAACAATATCCCACAGCTTCCATATAGACCTTCAAGCAGAACAAAAGGCACATGGAGACTCAAATCTGTCCTGGAAGAATCCTTGTTTGCATAGTCTAGAGTTCATGACAAGCCACTATTTTTATCTAGTTTTGGAGGAAAAAAATCCAGGGAAAGCAAGCTGTTCAGGGCTCTCGTTTCACAAGACCATCACCTGTATCTGGACTAACGCATTTATCTTACTGGGAACTGCGTAGTTATTCAGAGGTCTCACATCAGCCTCATTAAAGCAACTTGTAGTCATAATCTTAATGTCTTTTGTAATTCAAAATACTAATTTTGCAGTGCTATTACAGAGTTAAATACTAAGTTATGAGCTACAGAACTGTTATTTTCAGTTGTTATATACTAATATTTTTTTCTAAATGTTCGTCTACAGATTCCAGCTATAGCATAACATCACATAAAACATCTAAAGAAACCCCTTCCTTGCTAAATGTCGTGAAGCAACTAGAAGCTGCTAACTTCTAAAACTTATTGATACAACACTTTCATATCCATCCTACAAGATGTCAGAAAATTTCATCTCCCAGATAACAGATTTAGTAAGTATTTGAAGACATTTTCAGATTTTAAAAAAACAACAAAAACCCCACTTCCCTTTAGAACAGAGCCAGAATTAACCCTGAAAGGTAACAAGGAGGGACTCCAGGGTCTGCAGTTACCACCAGGGTACAGGTCAGATGATGCTTCTTCCCCTAAAAATTTTTTCTTAAAATCATCGCTTCCCTTAGTCTTTTCTATTAAGAAATCTGAGACATTCCAAATGAAGTTTCACTTGAAATTTTCTTCTTGGGTTACTATACTGGAATCTTTGTAACTTTCTTCCTGATTTACTATGCCATGGAAATTAGAGCACTCAATTTGAACCGAACATCTCTCCCATATGCATTCCTAGCCACTGACATTTTGCAAAGCTGGGGGAACACTGGAGTTCTCTCCAACCTTACGAAGTCAAGTCTTATCTGACACTTTGTCATTTCATTTGCTTCTCCTCCTATTCTCACAAGGCTTTTTAATGGTGCTTTGAACAGACTATTATGCTTATCAGGATTCCAATTACATTTTTTTAAAATTCAAGACTAAACTGTGCTAAAACACCCCTGAAGTCTATCCAAGATAGTCTGCCTTATGTAAGGCTTTCTGTAACTCTAAAGTCATTTTGCCAATGAATTATTTACTTTGCATTTTCAACAAGACACCCAAAACAAACAATTTCAGTTAAAATATAGTCAGTACATGAGAAGTTACGAACAAAGGATGGTATCAGTAAAAGCTACCTTATTAGCGGCTTCCAGTGCATTTATAAGGTTCTGCAACTCTTCCTTATTCATCTCTATAGAAATTGGTTTAATTTCACCATTTTCTCTCACATCCAAATCGAGATTGAGAAGTGGCATTTGCAGCATGGAGATCTTATCACTGGAGAGAGCAAGCTACGCAGATTGACCAAACAACAGAGCATAAGGTGGAGCCATTAACTTTTCAGTCTTTCACAGCCTCACATCTGAACTTTATACTGAATATGTACTACCAGAACAAACATTAACATGACAAAACCAACTTCTCACAAGTCATCCTGCAGTTTTTGGGTTTGCTCCCCCCGCCACACGACCCATTGTTGGGATTTTTGTTTGTTAATACCAACAATATAGTGAAATACTAAAACCCCTCTTCATAGCAATAAATTTGTCAAATCAATTCATTAGAAGTAGTGGGCTGCTACATTTTTGTATTCTAGGTGAAAAGAATGGTTGCATTCAATCATGACTCTTTAAAAAGTGAAGTATATGAATTCTGAAGTCACCGTATTCAGATAGTTCTGGTAATCAACAAGTAAGAAGGGTCTTACAGAAGGGGGCAGCTGGGAGAAAGAGGACACCTTTGTGCATTTTTCAACTCTACAGCTGATCAAACACCATTTGTCAGATATCCTATTTGACAATTGCTGATAAAGAAGATTACGTACCAATTGTGCTTTCTTTTTTTGTTTACTATTATACTCAGTCTAGTACAAATAAGACTTTAAAAATATATTAAAATCAAAGATCAGTTGATAATACTGTAGGTCAGTATTGTACACACCTATCTTATTTACTTAGAGGCATGTGGTACAACAGAGGGGACACAATGTCCTTGGTGTAAAGCAAAATGAATACCATACTTCAGACATGTACCAGAAATTTGTATCACAAAATAGAAAGAAACTCAGAAAATCCTACAGAAGAAAAAGTTAAAAGAAACCACAAGCAAAAAAAGAAGAGTTCACATCAGACTAGTTTATATTTTTGTTAGCAGTAAATGCAGTTAGTGAAAGATCAATCCCTAGTAGCAGTTCATCTGAGGCATGTTATGATGCCGTATTTGCTCTTGCAAAATCTCATCTATTGTGGGCATTGCTCTTTGATTTCTAAAGCTGTTTGCTGCACAAATTATTTAATGCTTGTTGAAATGGAAAACTTTAGCAGCTCCACAAATCTGTTTAACAGCTCCCATGGACTAACTAAACAACATTACTTACACTTTATATTTTAAGACTCTGATAGAGCTTAATTTAAAGCAGCTGTGTCTTCGTAACCCCAAAGCACCATCCAACTTAAGGCAACACAGTTATCATTGTGTTATTATCAAAATAAGTCTAAAGATAAATGATTTCAAACTAATTATTAAATAACTGTTTATGCAGGAATCTAGAAATATGCAAGAAGTCAGGGAAGCTTATCCCGACTCAGTGCACTGCTCTTAAAATTAAGCAAATATTTCTTCTTTCTTTGAGTAAAAATACTGTCTATTCAGGCCTCAAAATCATCATAGCATATGAAACTTTGAGGTGTTCCTGAATAAAGCTCAATCTCCTTTTAGGAAACAGATAGGTATTGCAGCTTTAAAAGAAAGGAGGAGGGGAAAAAAAAAAAAAAAGAATTTTACTTTTACAGTTTATACAAATTTCTGGCAAGTCTTTGATGTGTTATCATGAATGCGTTTTTCTGATACCTACAAAAATAGAACCATGCTCCAGAATGAGCAGTCCTAAGGGAACTATATCAATAGTTACTTCTGAGGTTTGGAACACTTCTTTCAAACAACAGTAAGGCAACACTCTCACCTTTAACTGCCAGTCAAAATCCTGCAGCTGGGCAGAAGAGATTGCATTTACTCTTTCCACTAGTGCATTCCTGATTTCTTCCTTTCTGCCTTTTAGACATTTTGTGATTGCTTCTTGATAGTTTGGATTTAACTCGCTTATCTGCTGAGCAGCCTACAAAAATGAAAATTGAAATTGTGATTGCTTAAACTATGAACCACAGAAATAACATATACCACCTGTAATAGCTGTGCTCGGTAGATAGCCAAGCTTCTACCCAGATAACTGTTACACAAGACTCCATAGCCTCATGTTTCTTTACTGCCCTCGGCAGCTGCTCTCTTCAATAGTTACAGCCAGTATTTACCACAGTGATGTATTAAAAAAAATAATAATTTTCTTGTAATTTAAATTAAAAGAGACCAGATAATTAGGGCTTTATTGGCCTTCTTAGAAGCCACCCTAAAATCAAAACAAAAAAAAAAAATCACACACACAAACAACACAGGTTTAGCTCTGAAAGTTTCTGAACAACAGAGTGGAGACAAGATTCGCTAGCTTAGCTGAAACAGACATACTGATGTACAGACTACCCTATGGCTACACAAGTATCTTTCTTTGATCTAGATGCTAGCAGGTAGTCAAAATATGAGCAATGGGCAAAAGATGAGAATTAAGATTTCTGATAATGGAAGAAGTTTTTGCAAAGTTCAGACATATGGGACTGCCCTGTCCCTATTCCACATGGTCCTCCATTCACAGTCGAGGTTTGTTTTTAATTTACACACAGTCAATATTTTAAAGCACTTCAATGCAGTGGTAATGAACAAAGAAAGCCAAACAGAGTGTAAATTGTTTTTATTGCTAATGAACAGTAATGAGAGGGTATTTATTTTAAGGAAAACAGATTTAATTTGATGGTACTTAAGATACGAATTTAAGTGACTAAAACAGTACTTTAACAAATATTACCCAGTTCTATTAAAAAAAATAGAAAATCAGTGTCCAATTTCATTTTTTCTTTTAAAAGTCTTCACAGTGTATCTCTAAATGCTGCTAACCTATCTATTTAGGGTTAGTCTGCTCCTATTCAAATGCTACACTATAAATATACTTTAGTACTAAATAAACTATAAGACTAATCACTCTAATATGATCTCTCAAAGTCAAGCCCACCAGTGATGAGCCCTTACCTCTTCATCAGATACGTTTTGGCCAACCGCAGTTTTGAAATACGTCCCCGTTTCTTCTAAAACCTCCATCCACTCTGACAAGCTCCAAATACTGCCATAATCCTGGTATCGAGGATACGCACGGCCACATATGCCATCAACTATTTTATGAAGGAACTGAAACAACGTGATGCATAACTTAAGAACATGATTCGATCACAGTTAACCTAGATCAGACGTGAGACTGATCAGGCAATTCAGTTATCACCCCTCCATTCAACTGGGTACTGTCTCAATGCTTCCTCAGAGTGCAACTCAGGGACCATTCTAAGAAGTCATAGGGAGGTAGTCGCTGAATATGAAGTGTCCTCCCCTCTCCCTCAAAGTCAGTTCACAAGGTTTGGCCACAGAAATCACACCGTGATTCAGATTAGACTTACATTTGGACTTATCAGTTTTGTGCACGACTGTAAAGATAGAATGGTTTAGGTTTAAGGGACCTTAAAGATTATCTAGTTCTAACCCCCTTGCCATGGGCAAGGGCACCTTCCACTAGGCCAGGCTGCTCAAACCCCCGTCCAACCTGGTCTTGAACACATCAAAAGCCACCTCAAGCCATGCCTGCGCTGGGCTTGCCTGGACGCACAGCACAACTCAAACTGCTGACCTCCAAGCCTGCGGATCTCTCTAGCCTCCCAAACCAACTGTCCTCGAAGCACTGAAGCTCCTCCATAGGCCTGGCAAATCCAGCCGGGCCGTCGCTTCACTGACTGGAAATGGCTGGAGCCTCTCCGGGAGCGGGAGAGAGGGCCCGCGGGCAGGCCATCGCCCTCAGCACCACCATCCCCCTCAGCACCGCCTTACAGCGCTCAGCCCGTACTTCTGGTTCCGTTCTGGGGAGGCCCCGAGAGGCCGTGGCGGGAGGGCAGGGCGGCGGCCGGCCACGGGAGGGCGCTGAGTGGAGCGGCACCGCCCTGCGGCCCGGCCTCCCTCACGGCGGCCGGAGAGCAGCGCACCGCGGCCTCCCCAGCCCCAACGGCTCGTACCGGACAACGCCCGGCCGGGACCGCGGGACACCCGCCTGCTCCCGTCGCGCCCGCGCCCCCGGTTCGCTTCACGGCGATCCCACCTCGAGGGCCCGTCCCAGCGGGAGCTTCTCCAGCAGCCCCAGCATTTCCCAGCCCGTCCCGCCCCGCCAGCCAGCCAGCCCGCCCGCCAGCAGGCACGTCCCTCTTCCCGCCGCGGGCGGTGCCGCGCATGCGCACGGGCAAAGGCTCCGCCCTCCCCCTCTCCAGTTCGCAGGTTCGAGTCCCGGCCCCGGCGCCGATCTGTGCGACCTCCAGCCAGGCGGACAAAGAAGCCGGAACCCCCAAATTTTTACGAACTAATAAGGCCACTGGTCTCCTGGGGTGCGTTAAAAAGAGCGTGGCCAGCAGGTCGAGGGAGGTCATTCTCCCACTCTACTCTGCCCTGCTGGAGCACAGTGTCCAGTTTTGGCCACCCCAGTTCAAGAGAGACCTGGATACCCTGGAGAGAGTCCAGCAAAGGGCTCCAAAGATGATGAAGGGACACAAGCATCTCTCCTATGAGGAAAGGCGGAGAGACCTGGGTCTGTTTAGCCTGGAGAAGAGAAGACTGAGACTCATCAATGCTTATCAATATCTAAAGGGTGGGTGTCAAGAGCATGGGGCCAGGCTGTTCTCAGTGGTGCCCAGTGACAGGGCAAGGGGCAACAGGCACAAGCTGGAACACAAGAAATTCTATCTGAACATGAGGAAAAACTTCTGTACTTTGAAGGTGCCAGCGCCCTGGAACAGGCTGCCCAGAGAGGTTCTGGAGGCTCCCCTGGAGACATTCAAAACCCGCCTGGACGCGTTCCTGTGCAACCTGCTCTGGGTGCCCCTGCTCTGGCAGGGGGGTTGGACGAGATGATCTCCAGAGGTCCCTTCCAACCCCTACCATTCTGTGATTCTATGAGCTTTTATATGTAAAAACACTTCAGCTATTTTTACGTTCTGCCTGTTTTGCAGCTTTGCCTTTCACTCATAACAGGGTAACTTTCCAACGGGTGGCAGGGGAGGAAGCTCAAGGCATACAACAGGCACCACGTCTCTGACATTAAATGAAATTGAGGATGTTGGGAGAACTACTAACTACAGAAGACCGTGCTGCCGATACAGTGTTTTCCAGGAGCAACTCATTTCTTGTTTTTGCTTTGCCAAAGTGGGAGTTCAATACTAACCAGACCACAGAACAGATTCACGGAACACGTTTTAACATCAGCAATTACCTTTCTGTGCCTTAAGTTGAACTGAATGTGGACACGAAGAAGCAAAACCACCCTGACCACTTGTACAAGAAAAGCAGTATGAATTCAAGTCGCAGCAAGACCTAAAACCGAAATACCTGTAGGCAGATCTTATTTCACTGAAATCACTAGGCAAACAATTAAGCATATGTAAGTATAACACTGGGCCATAAGAATATGAAAGCAGATACAAGTCCATACTGGTGGATATAAGGTCTACGGAAAAACCCAGGCTGGTTAAGTCAGCTTGCAGCACGTCTTCTCCACAGCCATGTGGCCATGTAGGAACAGCGTGGTGCGTGGGAGTTTTGGGGAAGAAACAGATGGGAAAGGACTGATTTCATGTTTTGCTGACTAAACTTTTAGATCCACACAAGTTCTCTCAGGGTAGTAGATTAGATTTTTAATGAAGGCTTCTGCAAAATGTGTTCAATTTTATCTTGAAGCTGCTGTTAAATTCAGGAATAACTGAAAATGCAAACAAAAAATTATTTTATATAATTTTCAATAACAATTTCATTTATTCCCCTGGAATTTGCTTTTTTAGATACCTATCCAGTTTCTTTGGACTGTACAATGTTGCACACTACACAGCAGGGGGAGCTTCTGCTCCAAACAAAACAGGTCCAGAGACAACACTGGAGAAATACGAAAGCGATCCAGACTTGGAAAGAAATAAATTAGAGGGAGTAAGGAGAGAAGTAGTGAGTGTCCCACTCAGCTGAAAGGGATCAAACAAGTGGCAAATGCAAGAGAGCAAACACGTAACACATGAAAGACAGGTGCACATAAAAGGGGATAGGGAACCAGTATTCTGTCTGGCACAATCTCAGTGAGCGGTTTCAAAGCAGCTTTTTTTTTTTTCTTCTGGTCTGAAGAATAAAGAGTTTCACTTTTCACAGATGTGTAGTTTAAAATAATATTTTGGATTCAGCCTACTGACATATGAGGAGCAAAGTCAGACCACGCAAGGAAACCACAGCTCTTTGGGAGCCCACCTGCAACTACAAAATATCAGGGCAAACAAAGCCGGCTTTTGGCAGTTCGGAGTTTGTTTGGACTCGCATTATTTGGATCCGCCATCACGTCTTAGGCCTTAAAAATAACCGGGTTTCATGCTTCTGTGTACCACAGCAGCAGTAACCCACCCACCCCTCTGAAGGTAAGCTGTCAAATAACCACAAAATCAGAGACAGGGAGGGAAACTTGTAGAACAGTCCATAGGTAGGCAAGAGACTCCAGGACAGCAGCTTTATGAGAGAGAAATGTGGAGAGAACTTCGCATTATATTCCATTGCTGCTGACTTTGAGAGGATTTTGTTTGCTTGTACAGATAACCCACAAGCTGAACTGCAGTAGTTAAACATATTTTAAAATTAATCCTTTTGTTGCCCTTGGTTTGGAAGAATGGCAATAATTAAAACATTGGGAAATAATTTAATAATCATAGGTTCTTAATATTATAGTAGCATAAAGGTGTTTTACATTCCTCTAAGTATATCCACTTGGGTAGAGCATCTGAGCACCAGTATAACTCTGTCCCACAGGGAACTACTAAAGTGGTATGTCAATATAAATAAATAGATAACTGCATATTTTACCAGCATGGAGAGGGCAGTAAAGGGGTTTTTTAAATGCAGAGGAAACATGAGGTTGCAGTTCAGATTGTGCTGAGCTAAATGTAGGTTGCCATGGAAAAAGGAGGCCCCACTGGTCCCCTAGCCCCTGTTGCCAGCTCTGCTTCCTCGCCCTGTCACTCATGCCAGCATTAGGGTGCCTGGGGCTGCAGGATGAAACCGCAGCTGATATGACGGAAAACTAATTGTTATTTTTGCACCAATTTATTTTTTTCACAGGTTGGATTTCAGCCAGGTTGGAACAGAGCACTGCTTCTGACAGAACAGACCTTTGTGGTTGGGACTGAGGGGGAAGACAAAACGACCCCTTCTGGCAGCCCACACTTCGATCAGATGAAACTGGTTCTGAAACTACAGCTTGACACATGAATATCAATCAGTGAACCCCTTTCATTATTAAACCAGGAATCTTGAAAGCTTTTATAGAAGCTTACACATAAACATGCTCATAGTGATATGCTACAGCTAAAAGAGATTGAAAATAATGTATTTCTATTTAATTTTTACACTGTGACCAGCCAGTGAAGTTCATAGTAAGTGTGGCTGGATGAACACCATGACACTGACATGCAGAACATACTTCATCAGCTATTTGCATCACCTATAATCACAGTTTCTCCTGAATGAGAATGCAGTTTCTTAAATAATTTTACTTGTAAAATTTAAGCACATAAAACCATGACAAGTTTTGGTTCTCTTCCCTCCTGTGCTGTTCTGGAAATGCAACTCTCATGTATTCACTCTATGAGACAGGAAGAGTACAATATGTCATACATAGTGGATACAGTCTATGTCCATAGCTTTATACTTGTTTCTATCTTCTTTACCTCTTTCCAGTAAAGAGATGTAACAATGAGGGACTTCCTTAAATGTTCTTGTTTTCACTTCACACTCTGAAATTTCAAAATTCTCTTGTTGGTTTCTGTAGCAGTTCCGTCCTTCCAACAGATTGCACTGAAGATCTAGCAATAGCTGTGAGGGACATTCTCATGGTTCAACATCACCTTAGAGACACACAGTTTGTATACTAAACTCTGTACTGCCTTTCACAGACAAGGACATACTAAAGAGGTCATTCAAAGAGCTCTGCTACACGGCAAGATTTTCAGAGAGGAACTGCTATTGCTGGAGACTCTCCGAGCATACTTTGAACTACCAGATGGCAAAAATCTTGTACATATTATTCTAAATCAAGCACGTTAACATCATAGGTTTTTTAAATATCTGTACTATATACATCTCGACACCTGCCTGGCTGAGGTAGTGGGAGGGCCAGGAGCTGGTATCACACCCAGTACTCTGCAGGACAGAGGCAGGGGAATAGCTTAGACCAGAAGAGTGACCAACTGTATAGGCCAAGGAGCCCCTAGCTGGCTTGAGCCATATACCCACTAAAGTAACAGCTTATAACTCAAGAAAAACTGGAGTCAGTAACTGGGACCATATACTCAGAAGTCACCCTCTTCTGGTGATCCATCCAGTGGATCTTCTGGTCACCATCTTCTGTCCACAGCTGGGCAGGCACAGACTTATTCTGTCTTTCCTCTCCTGTCCCCAAGACACGCTTCTTTGCATAAGCTTCTTTGACGGCAGAGGGAGGAACCTTTGGAGTCTCTATGAATATTCTCCTAACTCTCCTTTCCTACAATTCAGACCGATTATTTCTTACCCTGTGCTCAGGGAACATGCAGAGAGTTTATTTTTGTCTGACCTATTGCTACCATTTTATAAGGAAAAATATGTTGTTACCATTTCTGTTCTTCTATGTCCCTTTTTTCATGCTTAAGAGTTCTAGGTGAATTGAATACCAGGTACACATCAGGACTAGAATTTTACTCATCGTGTGCAGGTGTAATGATTATAATTGCTGGAATGTAAAAAGACAACAACAGAAAATTAATAATCCCTTTTAGGGCAGATGCAGTAAAACCACAAGCCAATTCCTCCCCTTCTCTAAGCCTAACCTTCAGATTTTAATATTAATAATGAATGGTAAAAGCGTGTTGGTGCTTTTCAAAATTCTTTGGACATCATAAAAGATAAAAGAAAATGCCCTGTGGGTAGGTAATGGTGACTCTTAGCCCTATTAGTAAACAACAATTAGTAGACACTGGAATATGCTGCATAGCAAGTTGCACCAACACGTCATAATGGCAGTGGGGAGAAAGTATTCCTAAAATAATAAACACACTAGTAGATACACCTCCTCTCACCCACACAAGGAATTCATGGACTATATTTATTGTATGACTCTGAGATGATAGCCACTATGGATTTTATTTTTATCACATAACATTTTAAGGTAATGAAAATAGCTGTTGGTCAAATAGTTGCGCTGGCAGAAGTCTGGTTTTGCTGACAGAGATTGTTTCAACCAAGGGCAAATAAAAAGAAGGTAATTTTAAGAGACTAAGAAAAAGCAGTTTGTTGATGCAGCTACGTCCATGTTAAGGGTGCTTTTGCCAGTACAGCACAGCAGTGCTTTTTTTATCACTAAATCCCTTCCAGGGTAAATACAGCCAACTTGCTCCCAAGGCAAATGGCCTTAGGATTTACAAGTCTTTCTCAGTCTTGTCAGTCTGCCTCCAGTATGGCGGCGCATCGTGCTGGCCAGAATGCCTGGACTTCTTTGGGGTCTCTAAATAATATATAAGGGGCAGCTTTTCACAGCTACCTCCTACTTCCGCCTTTCTCTTTTCCATGGGAGACAGCAATTGAATAGACATCGCTGAAGATTTTCCTAGACTCCTGTTAAAGAACAAATCCCATTTATCCATGCCTGTATCCAAGCTCAGGAACTTTACACATGTAACTTTCCTTGAAGGATATTTAACATCTGTTCCCATTGTTTTTCTTTTCTGAGACAGACCGTGTGACTACCGTACTTTGCCCAGAACTAGGATAAAGAAAAAATTCCAGCCCTGCCACAATGTTATTTCCTACCCACTTCATCTTCTTGCATGTGAGTTTCCACACCTGCAGAATTGCTACTAATATTAAGTAATATCTGCCTATTCCTATAGGTGGTGTAGGAATCCATTAAGTTTGTGGCTTTACACCACCATGTTTATTAACTTTAAATAATATCTGATAAGAACCAGCAGTTCTTCTGGATTTGGGGAAAAGTACGACCATGGCAGGAAGCCAGGTGCATGTCCAGAATTATAGAAATTCTTTTTTATTAGGAAACACATGGCAGTATGATATCAAAAACGGCAAATGCAGTGCTCATGAGGAATACAGAGAAATACATTTCAAAGGAGAAGGAGGCCAGGAAAAAAAAAGTAATTTGAAAGTGACATCTTCCCACAAAGCTAACTAAATACTCATGTATTAATTTGAAAAGCAGATTTGGGGAAGCACTTGTAAGAGTCCTGCACAACTTCTTTATAGTTACCAACTTTTCGAACCTTGCTAACTGTCGCACTGTCACTGCAGTTGTATTACCTCCATGACCCATAACCTCCATGACTCCTCAGACAACTTCTGCTTTGAATTATATTGCTACAATTCCCCTTTTTCTTCAGCATGAGAGTGTCTCACATTAACAAAGACACAACAAGAAGAGAGGCACAGCGAGTACTTCTTTGCAATGGCAAACCATTTTCCCATGGCTTAGTCACTGATGAGTAAGAGAGTCATACCAATAAAACCATTATATGGTTTACACAGCTTGCTTATGTAAAATTTCTCTTTCTAGGTACATAAAAAATGTTCTAATTTACCTAAAGCATTACCAGACAGCTGAAAAACTCTGAAAACTTTCTGGCTTGTGCACAAGTGCAAGACTTCTATAAGGTAGGAAAAAATTTATAAATAGGGTTTGCTATAGTGAAATAATGGATCTCATTATGCAGGTGACAATGGCTTTGATTCACATTTTGCTCACATCAGTGCAATGGTTTAATGTTATTGCATAGGTAGAAATATTATTAATTTTCTGTAAAGTAACTGAGATGAGATTTGCTTTTATTTAGAGTTACTGTGGAGCAAATTCTGGAGCTCTCCAGGTAATTTCTCTTTGCACTGTGTAGACATGGTCTACTTGTTCTTCCACAAGACACTGTAAGGAATGTAGTACGGAATTTTCCTTTCAGAGTTTGGAGAATATGTCAGAAGAAATCCTGAGTGACTTAAAATAGAAAATTTACAATTATGTTAATTTTCCTTAAATAGTTCCTCTACTTATAGGAGGAAAATAAGGAAAAAATATAAATTGTTAATTTGAAGACAGGATATGTTTTTTTTAATATGTGAACTAAAGTGCACTATATGACATAAAATCCTAGCAAAGAGCAGTTGTTCTAATATTTTCACATATAGTACTAGTTAAAAGTAAACCCTTGACTTTCTTATAAGTTTGAACTTGACCTAGAATACTTGTGAAAGAATAAGACTCTTTTGTCTTGACTATGGGTCATGGCTTTTCACTAATTAATCTTGGACCTGTGATGTACTGGGCTACCCAAGTGGATCAGAAACATCAGATTACTTTTATTTGTTCAAGAATTGGATATAGTAGTTGTGACATAAGTAACTATGTTAAAAACCTGACAAATTTTGTTTAGCAAGTTGGAGTCATCTGTTCAGCAGAAATGATGTGTTAAAAAAACCCTGTAAATAAAGTTAAGAGAAAAAAAAACTTGAGAAAAATTATCACCCAGACAATAACTTTCTACATGCAAAGAGAAAGAAAAAGCAACATTTACTAAATAGTTCATTTGATATCACTGATTCAGCTCATTTTATTAGCTGATAGAGTGGTTTGAAAAAAAGATGCAGAATTAAGGTTATTTTGTGGACTAGGTAAAATCAGCAAGTCAAATAACTTGCTTATTCATACAATGAAAAGGAAGGCACGTAAGTACATATCGTAAGTGCATATCAAAAGTGTTCTGATGCACAATAAAACTGTAGCAGTGTAAACAAGCTAATAACAAGTTTACAGCTGTAGATAAGATAACGCTGAAGATTAGCCATGGGAAATTGCCACACCACAGTAAACAGAAAAAGAAGGGATAAAGCAATTCATCCCAGTGCATCCAAGCCGCCTGTGTGAAATTCCACTCAGCTAGTACTACTTTCCAACCATACGCACTTTCTTATCAGCCTAGAACTAGCAGCATTAGATGGTGTTGCTTTTCTTTAGAGTTACAGTTTTGTCTCTTCTTATTCACTGGGCCCATGTTAGTTCAGCAGGGTAGTGAACCGGGATTGTTAGAAGCTGGAGTCTCACTATAGATTACCAATTCAGCTTCCCTATCGTAGAAATTACTAATGCCAAGATAAGAGGTAAAGTCCTGTCACAGTAGAAGCTGCAGTAAAATGATAATATCTCATTTAAGATTATTTTCTGCTTGTCCTGGTAATTCAGAGCCCCTTAAAAGTGAAAGACTCTTTCACATTCCTTGTTAAATTCCAGTTGACAGAACGGGCAACAGAATGAAAATCCCTAGAACAAAAAGTCCCATCATCTTAGTGACTTTCAGGATGAAAACTCCTAATACACATGATGGCCAAAGCACAGTGAGTGGTATATCAGCAAATGCTATGTCAGTAATAATAACTGCTACTGACTGCTAATAATAACTGCTAATACTGACTGCCCTCCAGAACTGGGATATAACACAAGCTTCCTAATTCCTGGCATTCTGCAGTCGCCTAAACATAATGGTATAAACCACAGGCAAAGCATGAGGATTGCATGAGTACTACAGTCAGTTACTCCCTTAAAACTTGTCTACACAAGCTACGTCATGGCAAATTATCCAACATTAACTAAGGTCTGAATGGATTTGTTAAACAGCATTACACCTTTGGCTGGACGCTTATATTCAGAATTTAGTTAGCCTTCATTTGGTTTGATATAATTCATTCTTATCTGGTTTACTTTAGCAAAACAAAGGTGGATGGATAAACACCAGGAACAAAAAGAACTATTTAAATCGTTAAAACAGTGGTCACTGCTAGTATAAGAGCAAATGGGTATAAGATTGAGTTTAGAAGCTAGAAGATAATTCTTAACCCTCACAGCAACCATACTCTGGAACAGTTTTCTGATACAGTAATAGGAGCAAAACACCTAACTACTTTTAAGATAAAGCTCAGTCAGTTTATGAACCAGATTACATGGCATGCTTGCAATAACAAGGGAATAGATTCAGTGAGCCAGAAGGTGCCTTTCAGGAAAGGTCACATGAGAATATTTACACACCTACTCTACCTCTCTCAAGATTTGCAAAATGTACATAATATACACAGAATATATCTTGCACTGTAAAAATATAAAAACAAATGTTACGTCTTTCAAACTAAGCATGTCGTCTCTGAATCACCAGCAAAGGATTTCACATTGTGGTGTTTATTCTTTGTTTCAATTTTTTATTTGTAACATGGGAATAGTAATACCTTCTTGTCTCACAGGGACCTGTGAAGGAAGATTCATGAATATTTATAAAATGCTCACTCCAGTGAGGAACACAATCTCCTCATGAGGAAATCAATAAACCCATGCAGATTTAAACAGTGTACGGTAAATAAAGGTTATCGCCACACACAGACTAGAACAGATAAACAGCTGTCTCATTCACTGTGCACCCATCATCCTGTAAACTGAGGCAGACTGGGGTCCTGTCAGGAAACGTACCCGAGGATGTTGTAGTAAGAGACGACCTTAGTGCATATGCACAACAGACAGCTTTGATTTGCACTGGCAAAATATTGGGTTTTCACATATAACATTGCTTAGGACTCTAAATATATCATTTAGCCAATGATCTTGTAAACAACAATTCATTGTAATTTAAAATTTACATTTTTTCATGAAATCTCTGCTGCAGTTAAATTATTTGGGTTTACTGCAGAGCTAAGGAGGAAAAAGGTGATCAAATTACTGGGTGATAATCAAATCCCTTTCTGGCTATAAATTATGATTAATATGCTACCGCATCTTCAAAGATATTTAAAGCAGAGTGTATGTCATAGTATGTCACTATTTATACTATAAATACACACCAGATCTCTCAGGTATATCCACTGACCTGATAAGAAAGCACCTTGTACTTGCTAAGCTGGTCCAGGAGTATCCATGCTGCAGTGATGATAACCATCTATATCTACAAACCCAAATCCCCCCCCGGCACTGCTACTTATGTGGATTTGGCACTGGAATGCCTGGGAAATCATACCCTGGTCCTTAGCATTTCATTAACTTGAGGTGCTCCGGGAAGTGTTTGATGGCATGCTATGACAAATTTCCATCTTCCTTCCAGGTCTTCGTGGGAAAGTTTTCAGTCTGCCAGCATGTTTAGTTGACAGTTCCCTCGTGTAAGTTCCTCTCTTTCATATGCCCCAATCAGTGTCAATATGAGCACAGCTGGACGAGCCATTCATGCTTGTACTTGCAGAGTTATTGCAGCCAGGAACAGAGCAGTTGAAGAACAGAGAAGACCAAAGAGCTCTCCAGCTGTGCTGGAGTCATCAATGGCTCTCACATGCCCAGAGTTTTCCCTTTTCATGTGACTATTCAGGAGTTAATATGAAAGACACCTGCAGACCTCTCTGGAAAAAAAAGGGGTATATCTGTGTGGATGACATCCAGTGTTACTACCTCAACACAGAAAAGCTATCAGTGAGATTTCTCAATCAAGAAGTATCTCTGGTGACTTGTAGTTACTCTTCCATAGGATACTTGGGAGAATTACACTTCAGACAAGCTGGATGGTTGCTTTTCATGCTCGAGATCAAGACCAATTGTACAACTGGACAGTAGTAGAGAAGGATAAAAATGAAAACATGTATGTGTAATGGCCAAGGCAGGCACCACTAAAGCCTCCCACCCACCCAATCGGACCTACCTCTCTCTACAGCTCATACACACCCTGCCTGCTTCAACGCATCTAATTAAACTGCACGGGGTGCTGCACTAAGGCAGCTGTGCTCCTTCTGGCAGCCAAGCTAGCTCATTTATGGTTTGGTCAGGTATTTTTGCAGGCCTAATCGAGGCAATCATCATTGCTGGGCAAACAAGGGAAACAAAATGATGCCTTTTGTAGTCGTAAGCTTACAGAATGGACTGACATGCATGAAAAAATATGAATGGGAAACGTGGGGCTCTGCATATTAGTTATTTACAGCTCTGATGTCATTACGGAAGAGGTGGCTATTTTGTTAAAAGCTTTGTGATGCTCTCTTCTTTCTCAAACACCTGTGCTAACCTGAAAGTTCCAATAAATCAGTATGTTAACCAGTTAAACAACATTAAAGTAACTGTTTCCTGGCAGGCCTACTACTACCTTGTGTCTTGTAGCAGCTCACTCTGCCCTCCTCAGAGTTGCATCCTCTTTCCTACAGCACCAGAGCCAGCAAAGGCAGTGGATC
The DNA here is from genome assembly GCA_008658365.1 of Alca torda. Classification (NCBI taxonomy): domain Eukaryota; kingdom Metazoa; phylum Chordata; class Aves; order Charadriiformes; family Alcidae; genus Alca; species Alca torda. Next base: position 69,001,540 of record CM018079.1, read on the forward strand.
CTGCCAAGAAAACGGAAGAACTCCGTTATCTTTTCCTGCCCAGAAGAATAAACCTGCATAATTTCAAGGCGGCAGTTATGGACTTCCTTCCTATAGATGTATTTTTATTCCATCTGACACACGAGTATGTTTTGAAATTCCTGCTAGCCATATGGGCCCTTCAAAGAGCAGACCACCAGCTGCCGTTCACTGAAACGTAACCGAAGTGTTTTCAGTGTGTGGCCAGGGATGCGGGATGTGCCAAAATGCGGGACAACGGAAGAAAAAGATGCCACGCACATGGGAAGGAGACCACAACCACCTACCACTGCTCAGCACAGCCCTCCTGGCTCTCTGATGGGAATTTGGCATTGATACTGGGCAAGTACTGGTACCTCCAGTCCATTTCAATAGGGACCAAGGGGTCTGCAAATAATTTTTTGGTTTTTTTCTTCCTTTTTCAGCAGAAGATGGTCTTGGAGTAGGAATCCTCTCACTTTTGTGTAAAAGGCTGTGTGATTTTGTGGTAAGGGGCAGCCTTCAAGAGGGCTCTGGAAGGCAGTAAGAGCAAAAAGTCCGAGGCTTCAGAAAGGGCTACTGATGAAACAACCCACTGAGGTTCCTGAAGGCAGCAATTTGTTTGAAATAATTCGGGCAGTTTCTCAATAGCCAGAGGCTTACTTCCTAGAAAACAGGAGAGAGTGTCTGCTAACCTTGAGCAGCTCAGCGGCTAGAACACTTGATGTTTAGACAGGCCGAGCTGCCTTCAGCGCCAGACTGTCCTGGCAAAAGATCAACAACATCAATTTCCCCGACAAGCTGTCAAGGGCGCCAGGTTCTGTCACAGCATCGCTCCTGCCACCGCCTCCACCTCCTGAGGCCTCAAGGAAGGAAAAAAAAAAAAAAAAAGCCATTTAACGATAACTAACCTTTGGATCGGCAAGCGCTGCGGTCGATGAAGAGTGTAAAAGCCGCTCTGTTTGCTTTTCGCCTTGAAAACTCAGCATGGCAGGAGAAAAAAAAAGGGGCGCACGGCTGCTGCCGCCTGGGCAGGAGAGCCCTTTGCCTGGTTTGGGGCTGGGTTTGCCCCCGGCTGAGGGAAAGGGCTTGCCTGGGGGTACCCACCCTCGCTGCCCAGGCGGCAACCAAAGGCCTGGCCCCCACGGCAACGAGCAGCCCCTCACCCGAGGCCCTGGTGTGTGCGGTGGGGCCGCTTCTGGAGGCTCCCCCCCTCCGGTCCCGCCTCAGTCGCTCCCCGGGGGAGAAAGACCAGAGCGGGAAGGAGGCGAGAGAAGGGCGGTAAGGGCAGGGTGAGGAGTCGCAGGCCGGCGGAGGCGGGCCGGGGCGGCGGAGGCGGGCCGGGGCGATGGAGGGGCCGGGCGGCAGCGGCGGGGCGGAGCGGCGGCGGAGAGGGAGCGAGACCGGCGGGGGGTCGCGGCCATTAGGCTGCGATGTGCGCTGTGCTGCCGGTAAGGCCCGCCGGCAGGGGCCGGGTGCGCGGCTTGGTGGGGCAGGAGGATACCGGTGCCGGGCTCCCGGTCCGCAGACCTGAGGGAAGGGAAAGGTGGAAGCAGCCGCCGTGGGAGGAACCCGGGAGCCACCCGTGTCACCGTGCGGTCGTGGGGACAAATGAGCCGGCGGGGAAGCGGGGCTGCCGGCTCGCTGTGAGGGACCGCCGGCGGCCGGGGGAGGCTTCCCGGGCAGGGGCCGCCCCTCCCTCAGGCTGAGGGGAGCGTGAGGCGGCCGGTTCTGGGCGTGGAAGGGCAAGGTCGTCCCATCCGAGCCGTCCCGGTTTCCACTCCCCGGTGGGACGCGGGAGGTGCCATGGTGAAGGCGGCAGGGGTCTGGTCCGGGCAAGTGCTCGGGAGGAGGAACCGGCCTCCCCCCCACCACCCCCGGCAAAACCGCGGCCGTGGTGGGCAGTGGAAAAGGGTGCTTTTAAATTTGCTTTAAATTATGCTTTTAAATGTCCCCTGGGCCAGGAGGCCACCCCTCCCTGCGTTAATCTCACCGATTGAGCCGCTCTGGAGGCAGACCAGAAAGAAAAGGTAATAAAGAGCTAGAATCCAGAAACAAAAGGCTTTGTTTTAATAGTTCGTGGCAGTGATTGAGGGAAAGGGTGTAAGCTTTTAGGTGCTTTACAGATTTATGGCATGGAAGCGGACTTAGGTCCATGTGAGTCCCAGGGAAATCCCTGAAGCTTCAGGAAAGTACGGAGGGGTGCACAGTGCGGTCGGTCAGTTACGGGATGAGGCCACAATAATAAATACTGGGTTTAGAAGTGAAAAAATATTCACAGGGATGGGAAAGAAAAATCAAAGTTCCTAAAAGGAAGTTGTTGTTCTGTCAGAAGTACAGCTGCTGTTGAAAAAAAAATGTACTTCTAATATAAAAATTACGATTATTTTCATACTAAAATAATACTTATGGGATATTCATGTCTCACTGATGACAGTAGTATTGAGAAAGCTCTTATTTAAAAATATGTTTGTCTTCATATCATCACCAAGAGATAACAGAATTGTCATTATCCCTGTTTTCATGATGATTGCAGCAGAGAGGCACTAAATGGTTTCCCCAAGATCAGAGTGGGATTTAATTCTCTTAACTCCTTTGCATGCTCTAAAAGCTGTTCTGAAGCTGTCATTTTAGACTGAATCTTTACAGTTAGCCTGTGATCAGTTGCTATTTACAGGAGTAAAAGCTAGGACTGACAGACAAGGATCACTTTCTTTTGTTAATTACCACTTCTGTGGACTCCAAAGGCCACGGATGATGTATACTAATGAAAACTAGACCAAAAATGAGGACTGAGTGCCCTACGTAAGTACTCAAAGACACTCTAATATGACATTCCTGTCCCTCTTCCCTGTGCCAACGTGAGTACTTTTCACAGCTGTAAGCTGGATCGGGAAATGCAATGATGTTATTGTCTTTGAGTTAGTAAAAGGTCTTGCAGATCAGTGAGTTCAACCAGGTTCAGTAAGTACCAGATCGATTATGAAGGAGGGGACAAAGCCAGGAGCAGGAGTTGGAGGAGCAAGAGCAGCTCCTTTCAGTGTTAGCTTTTAAATCAGTTCAGCTACTCAGGGCGCTGCTACTTTAGTGTCTTAAATAGTTTTGACTTTACTAGGGTCAGAATTTGAGCCTTCTTAACCCCCTGCATTTCTTTCTAGGCTTCTATATCTTTTGGCTTCATTTTTAATAACAAAACTTTTAAAGATATATTTTTGTAGTTCAGCCTTGAATTGCTGTAGGACACTTCTCTCTTTCAGGCCTGATATATCTTCTCAAGAGGCATGTTTTGTAGTGTTGCAGAAGCTCTGTAGTGGTTAAAGTGGATTCACAGGTTATTCCTGTCAAAATGTCCCCAAGCAGTAGACAGGTTTTATTGGTCCATGATGAATATCTGATTGTATTCCCAAGGTTATAGAGGAGTCAGTTTTGTCAAAAATTCACTACGGTGTTGGAAAATTACGTTCACTGCTGTCTTGAATTCTGTTGAACAGAGTTGTGGCTGATGATGACCTGTATCACACCTAATTGTGGTTTCCCTAATGATTTTTAGAAGTCCTGTCTTGTCCATATAAAGCCAGAAGCCATCAATATATACTGATATGCTGTTGAAAATGGATATAAATACTGTCCTGATTTCTGCTGTCCTATTAATGAAATGAAAATACATTTATGTGTTCTGATTATAGGGGTGATGCATAGTTCCTCTGTTGGACAGGAACAGCTGATAGTTGAAATAATTGTCATGAAATATTAAGTGAAGTCTGCAAGATCTGAGCCTAATTTTAGACCAGAATATAATAAACAGTACTGGAAGAGAAATAAAACAATAATGACTGTGGAGATGACTAAAAAAGGCAAGGGCAGAAGCAGCAATACTAACATGAATAGAAGTGTCACAAAGGTTTTCATGAGGCTGAAATGAAAACTAGACACCTGCGTAGTTTGAGTCTGATCCTCAGAACTGCCTCTCCCGAGGGATCTCCCACAGATAATCTCAAAATCCCAAGGGAAAAATGCGATGCACAGCTTATATTCTAAAACAGCAGTAGAGTGCACGTGAGGAAGATGCTTTACTGGTAGAAAATGGGAGCTGTGCTTGTGCACAGCAATTGTTGCTGAACCTACAGCACAAATACACTGGATCAGCACAACAGCATTGACAATTAAGGTGCTGTCAGCTGTAGCGTTGCCATCCCTTTGAAATATGCAGGTATCACCCATCTGTTGTAGCTGTTGTTTCAGCTTCTACAAAATCAGAGGTCTGTGTGTAAATTGTTCATATTTAAGTTAACGCTTTTGGTAGGTACAATTGCAATATGCCTAAGGTAGCTCTAATCTGCTTGGCTAAAAGACAGTGAAGCTGCACTGCTACAGGCCTTGACATGAGCCATCTAAATCTGCACAGTACTTGAACACCTTCATGGAAATCTGTACTTTTCTAGCTTAACTGCTCTTAGTTATCTAGTTATTAAGTAGCTCAGGTTATGCCCACGTGTAGCATACATATTTCTGGCTTCTAATGTTGGCAGAGAAGTTTATTTAAAACTAGAAGGTCTTTAAGATAAAATCAAATCTAGTCTATTCATTTAAAGTGAGCTGTGGAGGATTTTTCGTATTTGGAGTTGTGCTCTTTTTGTAATCATATGTATTACCTCCTTTCCCAGATCCTTTGAAGAACCGTAGAGCATTAAACCTGAAAGCTTGTCTGGGTGCCTTGGGAGTTTCTGGAACTCTTGCAAGAGCTGATAATGTGAGTGTCTTAGAAAACGAGAAGCCTAGGACTATTCAGAGAACTAATGTAGGATTTTGGGAACTCAAGTACAGTTTCTTGCTGTAACAGGTACTTTCAGTTTAAATTTTAATGAGTAATTTAGACCTTGTCTACAGAACAGTTTTGGCCCTTTAAAGAAATCAGCACAGTTAAAAACCAGCAATACTGCCAATATGGATACATTTCCTTTAAAACTGTTTACTGTAACTTAGGGAGTGTACACTGAATACAAAAAAATCATGTCATTTTGCATCATATGAACACCAGTATAAATATTTTTACATGGCTGTGAAATTCTCACTGTGAAATTAACATGAATTTCACACATACCACAGCATCTGCAGTGATTTAATGCTGCATGACCATAAGCTAGAGATATACTTGTGAGAAAAGATGGTCGTAAAAGAGTAAGACTTGACCTTGAAGGTTTTGTTTTACTGTTTTGAGACCAACACGGCACATGAGAATAGGGCATAAAGCAGAACTTTTCTGACAAATGGAGAAGAGGATGGAAAATGTTTGTGCAAATCATAGCTCTCCAGCAGTCTTACTTTGAAACTGGTTACCTGTAACAGAAATACATGATTCATCTAAGTTTTAAACCTAAAATTTGGTATTGTGTGGTTCAGTTGTATCTGTAGGTGCACGATCTGATTGGCATCCTAAATAACTTTACCCAAGGTGGAGATTTTCTGCTTTTATGTACTGCTCCCATGCTGTAGCACATTAATCAGCACTACTGCATGTATGGTTTACTATTAAATTACCTTGCGATTGACCTTGTGTCAGGGCCTTGGCACTTCCTGTGTTTTAATTCATCCTGCTGATTGTTTTTCAGTTGTGAAGAGCTGCCAGTAGCTGGCTTAAGGTACTCACAACCAAGAAACATTCCAAGATACGGCATTTCAAAGCTTCCAGGTTTTCAGTGTTGCCTGTGCTCAATCAGACTTTGCAGGTAGAAGTGCATGGCAAAATACTGCCATAGCATTTAACTTTTCATAGTAACATCTGCCTTCCACTCTTAATCCAAATATTCTTAGCATCCCCTTTACGAATATAACTCAGAATATATGTGGTTGCAAATAACCACATATTTTTCTTAGAATTTAATTTTTGATTCCTGCAGGTTTTTGGCTGTTTGTTCCATAAATTGTCAGCACAAGTCTCTTAATCAGATCTATTTAGCATATTTGGGTGTCTGCAGATTTCAGATTGGCTTGCAAAGACATATTACAAACTTGTGAAATTGCATGTTACAGAGAAAGTAGCAGACCTTAGGAGAAAAGAAGTATTTGTTCTTCAGAATGTAAATTAATCTTTAGGCTATGGCTCCCTTAAGCTTTTCCGTTGTCTAATAGCTTCTGAGTTTTCAAAGATGATTAGGAGGTGTTTTTAACTTTTAGCTTGTATAGTTTTGGGAGCGTACTGCAGTTGTAATGTAGCAACACAAGTGCTAGTGAGCCTGTGAAAGTAACGCTTACTAAGAGGATTAAATGGGACTTTGTGTGGATCAGGGATGATCCACTCTTCCGTAGCTTTGTGTAGCATGACCTCCATCTGGGTTAGCATTTTTTATCTTCCCTGGTCACCCCAGAACCTCAGACCTGCAGAACATCCTGAACTATTCAGGTAGGGAGCTAAGAAAAGTGGTGTTGCTGAAGAGATCCATTGTCTGAATTGCTTCTTTTTTAGGTGCTGTAGATGTTTTTCAGGTAAGATAATGCAGTTTTACTGATAGCAGTTATGTTTGCCAAGAATCGATTGATTGCTTCCTCCTGGAAACAGGGCCAGATGACACAGGTGGCCTCCTGCACATTATGTCCAAAGACTGTTCCTGAGCAGGAACAGGATAGAAACATGCATGTGCCAAAGGTCTGAGGAGCATTCTTGTGAAATATGTCACTTACCAAGTGTATTTAACAAAGAATTTTCTAAAAGAAGAATGAGGACTATTTGGAGATCACAGCAAAAGAGAAGGATGTTGTCAGAAGGGAGGAAGTGGTCAAGAGAAGCTGGGGTGAATGGTAGGGCACTTCACCTGACATGCAAGCAAATGACCACAACATAATAGTAAGGTGCAGTTCCAGAGCAGTATAAACATTGGCTAAATTATTTACACATCTGTTTTGCAGACAATCTTGGGAAAGAATCTGGTCTGAGAGGTCAGTGATTGACAAGTGACTTGCCAAATGCTACTGAATAATCTAACTGGAACTGAGGAATTTTTAGTCTCAGGTCCATCCCCCTGCAGGAAAGCTAGGGGAGAAGGCTTGAATGCAGATATGAAGATGATACTTCATAGAATTGGAAGCGGACAGAGTTCATGAAGAGGACAGAATTTTAGAAGAGGAAAGAATCGGAGCACATGAGGGAACTGAGGTAGAGAGAAAGCGAGTAGTATGTCCAGTGTCTGATAATTCCCTTCCACATGTCATCATGTTCATGTGACTTTAGTGAGCTTGCTACAAAAACTTGCCTTTTTGGATGTGAGACATATCTGGATTATCTCTATATCAGCTATTGCCATTTAGCAAGATCAAGGAGTGTTCACTTGAGTGTTTAGTGTGAAAATGAGAACAGAGTCTAGCTTGTCTGATGCTGTCCTCAAGACTGAGTATGATCACTTAGGCTTCCTGTTTTAAAACATGTGAACATTATTCTTGATTTTTTTAAACATAAACTTATTTTTTAAAAATAAACCTTTAAAATACTGCTTCAAAGTTACTCATCTTTTGGGTCTTTTGCCATTGTTTAAAGAAACATCTGCTGTGTTGTATTACTACTTTGAATTCACATTAGCTGGAGAACTCTAGAGTTTACTGTGAAAAATGATGTGACAAGAGGGTCAAATAATGTTTTAACAGAAGGGATTTCTTAGAAAAATTAACAGCTTTTATTTGATCTTTGGCAACTTCATACTTTACAAAATCTAACATGAGGTTGCTGAATCTCCTTTTGACCTCCTTCTAGCTAACCAAAGAAAAGATGCTCATTACTTGATAATCCAAATTTAGTGAGGAAGAAGAAGAAAAATATTCTAAAGAGGAAAAAAAAAATACAAAAGTGATTTCTGAAGTTTGAAGCCTCATAACTCCTATTTTAAAATGGAAATGCAAATGATTTAAAAAAAAAATCATTTGCAAATAGTAGCTCAGTAAAATCCCAGGTGAGTCAGAGGGCGTTGTGGCAGCGTATGAGATCCAGATACTTTTCTCCCAAGATGCTTGTCTTTTGGCCACAGGAGATTGCTTGTTGGCTCTCATACAGTGTTTCCAATGTGGTGTGCTTGCGGTGGTTTTGTGTTAGTTATTTCTTGTGCGTACAGTCTTCTTCAGAGTTTTCTTAAAAGTTGTTACAACAAAATGCTGGGGGTACTGGCAGAAATACACGGGTGCACACAACTGAATCTGAGGTTTCCTGTTCTTTTTTAAGCTCTGCTCCTCTGAAGGAGGATGAGGAAGGGTGGGGCAGAGGTTTTGGAGCTGTGTCAGGAGTCAAGGATGCGTATGCGGTGAGGGGTGACTGCTCTTTGGCAGCACTGCATCTGCAGTTTAAACATTTGACTCCAGATTCAGTGGTGAGGAATTCTGTCTTAACATGCTGTCATGTTAAAATGTCCAGTACTCTTCCCCACCCCGTTTTGTTTTGGTTTTTTTTTTTTTGTTAAAGAGAGATCACCAGGCATCAAATGCTACAAAAGGTACTAAATTACAAAAACCAAAGAGTTAGAATTTAGGAGGTTTTGAAATTTGTCAGGTTTTCTCTTTTGTTTTTTTTCTGATTCTCAACTCTCTCTTCCCATCTTTATTTGCATGTTACTGATAATGTAATTCTTAAGCTTTTTAAGTTGATTTAGCTCTATAGGTTGTTTTGCCTGTATAATTTTCACTGAGTGAACAGGATCTGCCATTTAAAGTCTTTGCATTTTTGCATTTCCATTAGCCCTGGGAGTTTGTTTTGAGAGAGTTTCTTTACTTTTGCTGCTGCCTGTAGTCACAGAAGTCACCATTATCAGATGTTTGTTTGATTGTCTTACAAAAACAAACATGATTTTCTCTACAAATCTAACCTGCTCTCAATTACCTGGCTCATCTGGCATCTTGAAAAATTTTGTGGTGTTTACTTAAGTTTTCTACAAGGATATTGCACATCGTAACAGTATGTAGAGGTATGTCAGATTACTGCACTTGGGCAAAGAATTACCATTTCAGGCAAAAGTATGGTTAATTGACACACCCTGTGTGATTCATGCTAAAGGTGGAAGCTTGAAAGAGATGGATAAATTTAACAGGACAAAGGAAAAATCATGCTAAAACGCTCCCTGATAATCCAGCGCATTGTTAATTAAAGCAAGCATTTCTTGAAAAAGGCCCCTCATTGCATAAGATCTGTTTGTGAAATTACTGATTTGTCACAGCAGAGACAGTTAAGGAGGAATGTTATTTCCTCAAAATGGCCAAACCTTAAGGATGCCGTTCAAAATCTATAATTTCAGAGGTTTTTTAAGAGCTGAACCGCAGAAATTTGTGATTGCAAAAGAAGAAAGTACCTCTTTTCACCCAGTCAGCTTTTCAAAATTCTTTGATTTTCAATACTTTGGTTTTTTGCTTCAGTCCTGACTCATGTAGATGGTTTGGTGTTCATTTGGCTTTTAGGAGCTCTGGATGTGTTGAAGAGCTCTGCATAGCCAAGTATGGACTCCACTAGCCGCACGTTCTGCAGTCCCTAAACGTTTTTGAAGAACCTGGCTACCTCCCAAGCTTTAGACTTGTTTTCGGATGAGTTTTCAGATTTCAGACAAATGAGTTGAAGCATTTCTTTCACATGTGTGGATCGGTATTCATATGTCTGATTTTATGGTAGCCATACCTTAGAAGTAGTTCATTGTTGTGAAGTAGCTGCTTCTAGATGTCAGAGTTCACATCTCTGGAGGAAAGACTGACCCTGACTAAAATGGGTCAGTAGGATTAGAGGGAGCAATGATATGAAGATGCCCCATTCTGTCAGAGGATACCATATTATTTTGAAAAACCTTCAAAACTTCCTTCTTGTTTCTCTGAGAAGTCCCAGACAAAACTACCTTCCTGTGCAGCAGTTCCTTGCCTGTGGTAGTCTGGTGGTTACTGTGATCACAAGGTTTAGCACTGAGGAAAACAGGAAACTCTTTTTCTCAGACTGGTCCTTGACGTTGCCTGGGGACACCGCATAAGGGCCTTGGGAGAACAGTAGTTCACGTGGGAACTGCCAGGGGATGCTGAGGGGAGATGCTATCTAGAGGTTTGTTTTTCTCTCCTTGTTCCTCTTTTTCCTTCATATGCAAATCATGGTTTCTAAAGAGAAACATGAGTTTCATGTGTGTGGTAACAGTCTTCCAAGACAATAAAATTGTAACAGTCAATAACTATCCACATCTAATGATGACATGACAAAAATGTACCATCTTCATTTGATAAGAGGAAGAGCCCAGTTAGACATTAGGGGAAAGCTTTCTAGCCAAAGGGTAACGACGCAGCAGACCAAGCTTTTTAGGAAGTTTGCAGAATCTTCTTCTTTTTAAGAACAGAATGGGTCGATGTAGATATATTAATGCTACCTCATTGCTACAGGACCTGCTGAGGACATTGTGCCTATGTTTCAGATTTCTGCAATTATAATAGAAGAAATGAAAAATCGAAGATATCATGAAAAGAAGATATGATGGTGTCAAGTCAATAGTTTGAAAAACTACTTTTTACAGCAACATTTTGGAGGAATCTGAGCAGCACAGAGTGACATTTGTCAATGTCAGAGAAAGAGATCCCGCATGAATAGATGTCTGAGTTGATTGAAGCCAAAACCAGGATCCTGAAAGGCAGTCTATAGTAAAGAGCTTTCATGTAGAAAGACCCAGCAGGTTTTATAGGCAGCTTTTGTGTGGGAATTTAGGAAGAGGATTTAGTAAAAAATTTTGCTATAATGTATGCAGATAGTAAGATACCAGATGGAAGGAGAGTAATGTGCAGTGAGAAGTAGCTGTATTGATGATTTGGGGCTCACACAAGTTACAGTTTTAAGCAAATATAAGATGAGCCCTTCTGTGGAAGAAGTGGTACAAGAAATGTAGCAAATCTTAGTTGTAAAAACTGATTGGAAATTGTACGAAAACTCATTGTAAAACACAAAAGTTTTGAGCTTCTATTAAAGCATGGTGTGTGTGTGTGTGTGTGTAAAAGTTCTTCTCTGACAGCATCGGGTGGTTTGATAAAGTGAGTATCACCTATACCTATGAACTTTGGCTTTCTTTAGAAAAACATTCCTGGGTAGATTGCTAGAGCTTAGCTAAGGTGAATAGAGGAGAAGTATTGGCATGAGGTTTATTCATCCTCTATCAGCTGGTAAAAATTCTCAAACCTGTTTCTAGTCCAAGGGGAAGAGGTTTTTTGTTCATAGTAGCTACTTTGTGCCTTTCACTGGCAATTCCTCACTTGAGGTCTAAGGCTGTACTCAGATACCTATTGCAATGTTATTGACTCCTGGGTTTAATAAAGGTTGTTAACCACCAGCAAGGACTGCAGTGTCTGAGATAAGGATTCCTTCAAAATGCTGTTCTCTGCAGAATTAGCAGCTTGTCTGCTTTTTCACCATACTACAGCACAAGAAACTGGTGGGTAGACTGCTTACATGAGGTGCTATTACAAAAATATTGTGCATTTTAGACAGAGTAATCAAACTCTAGGATCCTGAAACGGTGGATGAAATTCAGATAAATTCAACCTTTGAAGCAAAGGTTCCTGACGTCGTATAACCTATTAACTGTCTATTTCTTTTTAATTAAAATACAGAGATCACTTTTTTCCTAGGCGTATTCGAAACGGTAACTGTGACGTTTTAGTTGAAAAGCCTTTACAGAATTATTATTGAACTTTCTGTGTTTTAACATGTTTCTAGGTAGAGGACGCTCCTTCGATTATAAAGTGTTTCAGGCACAATGGCAGATCCCATCCGCTGGGCCAGATACCGTTGGCAGCGACTGATATCTACAGAGGGCAGAGAAGGTAGCAGCAGCAACAATTCAAGTAACGAGTGCTATCAATCATCAAAAACTATTGGCAAACATAGGATAGTGATACCCTGTTTGGGACATTTTAAGGAAGAGTATGAAAAAGTATCAAAACTGTACATGAACAACAAAATACGGACTACGAAGTATACGTTATTGAATTTTTTACCACGGAATTTATTTGAACAATTTCACAGGTATTTAACTCCTTTTGATTGTGGTAGTTCTTCTGAAGTGGAATCCTTTTATTTAAATGCGTGTGTCACTATATAGACGGGTATTCAAAAATTATTCTTTTTCCCGACCTGCCAGTCATTTCTGAAAAATTTGTGTTATTTGGCCAAAGCCTCGTGAGTATTATCAGTGTTGGGCTAATCCTTTATCTATAGTTTATGTAATTTCCACTCATTCTGTTCTTCAGATTATTGAAATATTCCTTACTCTTGGAGCACTGCCACACAGTATGATTTTCAGCTCATTTCCTGGAAATGCATTTTTCCCTTTCCTCATGCGCCTTTCTCTGTTGCCAGTTTTTTTCATCCTCCTCCTGCTTTGGAGGACTGCTGGTTTGTAAAGTTATGCAGGGAGGTTGTAGGATGGCTCCCTTTTAAAAATGTGTCATCTCCCCCAGCAAATGATAAAATTAAGTTTAAAGGACCTGGAAATTTGTTGGAGTGCCAATTCACCAAAGCCTCACTACAAGACAGCTCCAAGCCTGGAGAACAGGTTTGAAAACGCAGGAAAATTCTTGGTTTCTGCATCTTCTGATCATGCATGTGGATACTTAGTTCTTAAATTGCAGTTGGGGTGAAGAAAAGATAAATTACTGCTAACTTAAGTGTCTATATAGCATGGATTGGGGGAATAAGGATGACTGTCTGCTAGCACAGCTAACTCCTATATTTTGTCCTTATTTCAGAGTTGCCAATTTGTATTTCCTATTCCTAGTTATCCTAAATTGGATCCCTCTGGTGGAAGCCTTCCAAAAAGAAATTACAATGCTACCTCTAGTAGCGGTTCTGACAATTATTGCAGTGAAAGATGGTCTGGAAGATTACTCAAAGTACAAAATGGATAAACAGATAAACAACTTACTAACCAAAGTATATAGCAGGTAAAAGACAACAGTTTATTGTTTATTGTTATTATTTGATTATCAGTATATGTGAAAAAGTTGTTGATAAATCCTTTGGTTTACCCTCTGGATACTCACAGAGTCATAAAATAATTAAAGTTGGAAGGGGTCTCTGGAGGTCATCTAGTTCAACCCTCTGCTCAACACACGTCTAATTACATCAGGTTGCTCGGGGACTAGTCTAATTGTGCCTTGATCGCCAGTTTTGCTAAATGGATATCAAATTAGTGTAAAATTTGCTGAAAAAAGTTACTCGTTGGTTGAGGCAAGAGTGTTCATGTATGAGTGTGTCTGTATTAAGCAAGGTGGTTTAACTAGTTAAGCGTTGTTGTACATAGTGTTTGTTTTGAAAGGTGTATTTTTAATTCCTCTAAAATCGCTGTAAGCATAATGAAAATTCAGACGTTGGTAATTTATCACTATATTGGTAAAGCTCATTAACAGTATCTGGATTTACTCATAATAACAATTCCCCAAACAGAATTGAGACCATTTTCTATTTGCGTGCATCACATAGTTTGGTACCAATTTATCATCTTCCACAGTGCAGGACTGCAGTGTCACAGACTGTAGGTGCAGGTCAGGAGTGGATCATGCTAGTGGTGAGAGGTTTGCTGGCAGGCATTTATTATGCGTGGATAATAAAAAGACAGGAATGCAAACTGATCACATTCTAAATTAACTGGCAGAAAGCTTCTTTTAGTGCATGTCAGTGCTGCCCACGTCACTGTTTCTCTTTTATACCTGTCATAAAAGGATATTTTGAGACTCATTCAAAGCCTGTAAAATACAAGAAAAAGGGTCCACTATACTTCCTTTATCTTTTCTTGCATGTTCTGTGGTCACGCAGGGAACGAAGTATTTTGAAAAACGTCACTTTTCAGGTGTCGTAGTACCCATCACAAATAGCACCTGTAGGAGAGGACTGATTGGCAGTTTGGCACTTTAACAAATTCAGTAAGCTCTGAGCAGTAACATACAGTAGTTGCTGTAGTGCCAAACCACATTTAAAGCTCCTTCTTTACATTAAAGACGTGCCTTTTCCTAGTGAAGGCAATGCACTGAAAATAAACTTATCTAAAATCTTAAAGTGGTAGCTGGTTATGCTAAATGATAAACTCTGTACTGTAGACATGACCTTAATCAGCCCATGCAGCAGGTTTGCAACCTGATACTACATCACCATTAAATATATTGTGATGCTACTCAGCAAATGGAGTCTCCAGCTTTCTGGCATTTGCCATACTCTATTGGTATTTTAAGAGCTAGCTCATAACCATAGAAAAAGTCTGGACTATCATTTTACATCATCGAAGTAAAAACAAACAGCTTTTTCTTCTGCAAGCATGAATATATGTAGCAGCTTTCCCAGAAACATTCTATTCAACCTATAAAAATTTGAGCTTGAAACAAGAAATTGGGCAATTGAGGAAGATAAACGTTTTCTTCCTTTTTCATGTCTGCAAAGAAGGCTTAAGGGAGAAGCTGGGTTATTTCTGCTATAAATTGTCATGTACCCTGAAAGAATTCATTGACAGAAGGCTGAAGCATTGAATATCCATGTTACTGAAAACTCTGTGTTACTTGCAATCTCATACCAATTGTCAATGAAGCGGCATTGTTTTCTGATCTTCTCTTCTGGCTTGATTCCTTCCCTGTCACCAAAAATATGTAATAATCAGTGGCCACATAAGTCATCTGTAAAAATTCCTTCTTGTGCCTATAAGTATTTAGGTTTTGTAATTTTTTTTTTCTTCTTTGTTTCTTTATAATGAATTATTTTACATAGTATAATCTGGTTTTAAAAAATAAGCTTGGAGGCATGGTTCAGGAGAATTAAATCTTATTGGAACACAAATGATTGCCCACTGTGTGTGAGCTGATTTAGCTTAGAGTTCCATTCATCTCACATTAGGATTCAGAATTTTTTAACTTGTTCAACAAGAATCCCTTAGAAATTTTAATGACTCTTCCAGTGCGTGCATTTAATCAGGAATAGTCATATCAATTGTAAACATGATCAAGAACTAGCTAATGTTGAATACAATTCCCAGTTATTTTCTTGCTGTGCATTTGTTCACCTGGAGAAGTTGTATACATTATACATGCCATCTGCATAATTTTACTTACACATTAGATATTGATATCTACACAGCTACTGAGACAAGTGCCCAATAAAATGACTCTTGGTATCTCAACATAACTAAGCAATAGTTATGCTTGGAAGGTGGTAGGCAACCTGTTTGTATCTGAAGATAATTTGCATGAAGCATTTTCAGGAAGGCCAGTGATCCTTGCTTCTTGAACTCTTGTGAGGCTTGCCTTTATACAAAGTTAGGTATTTGTAATAGAAACTAGTTTCACCGTGCTCTGTTGTGCATGACAAAATGTGCCAGTGTCAGCGCCTTGATAAATCTAACAGGGCAACTGGATGCTAGTTTCTGTGCTTTTTTGACAAATCTGATCACACACACCCGCCCTTATTTGCTTTTGCTTATCGCAAATCTCCGACATCCATAGTTTCAGAGTTTTCAGCCTGCTACTTTTTGGAGTTTGGGAATTTATCCATTTGATAGATCAGAATTATTGTATTTGGCTTAAATATACAGAGCCTGAAGCTGATGTTTCCAGGAAAGCTTATTTCTGTCTTGAAAATGTGATAAAATAAGATAATGTTGCTTAAAATGTGGGCTTTTTTCTGTCTTATCTTTCCCTTGTGGAGTAATAAAACATATCAACAAACAATAAAATGTACTAATGTGCACTTTAATGTAGTTTGTAATTGTTGCTATGGTGTTAAATACTTAGTTATCAGTTCCTTTGAGTAAGTTATCATTTTAAAGTAGTAGGAGCTTACCTAAATAGCCATGAATCCCAAAGTATAAGGCACTTCTGTTTGAGCATCTGTTAAAATCAGGTAGTTCATGTCATTTCAGTAGGTGGTGATTTCAGTGGTGAGGTGATTACGATGGGAAAATCCATTTATTCCCCTACTGACCTGCTACTAAAGACAGTTAAACTTTTTGCCTGACTTTGTGCTGAGCTGGATAAAGAATATATGCATGATCCATCTGCTGCATCAGCAGCAGGAGGGATAACTTTGCTGGCTGATATTCTTTTCTTCTCTCTTGAATATATTTCTGTTTCATTCCCAGCCTTGCATGTAGATGTGTTATAATGAATATTCTTTACAAATGCATGTTTATGCAAATCGTTGTATGTATTTGAAATCCAGATATAATTTCATATACAGTTTTTCTTTATGGAATTGCCATCTGGAAAGAATAACCCTTTCTACAAGATTCTTCCTTACCTTTAGCTTTCCTTTCCTCTCCCAGACTCCAGGCTGGCAAAAGGAAAGTGGGACTTGTCCAGGTGCATCAAGTAAAAAGAGGCATCATATACTTTCAGTCTCACATTTATTGAATAGGTAGCGATTTAAAAGATAAATAATTGCCATGTCCTGAGGACTAATCACAACACTGGAAGCACAGAGAAATAGTTTTTTTGTCACTTTCGGTGAAATACACGGTAGTTAGAAATAATATAGAGATGCAAGAGTACCAGCATTTTTCTCCTGTTTTTTAATCTCTAGTAAATAATTACTTCAAGGATAAATCAAAGAGTTGCTTTGTCACAAAATCTTTAATTTCCAAATATTTTGGTGATTTTGCAAGTTCCAGTTCACTTTGAAAAATTCCTGTAGGAGTCAGTGGCAGAAATTGACAACTTTTCACCTGGTATTTTTATCTTACTACATTAGTAATGCCATTGCTTTCTTTGTTTATGAGCTTATTTTGTCTTGCTTACCTTTCCGTTTCCATCCTTTCTCTAACTCTTCTAGATACAAGCCGTGGAAATAATTTTCTCCCACTGCCCTCATGGGTTCTCAAGTCCTTTCCATCCTGTTTGGAGGGTGAGGTGAAAGGGTGCTGTTGTGGAGTGACCAGGGCATTCTGCTCCAGTTGGTGTTGTACCCTAATTGGACTCACTTGGCCTTCATAGCCGGGTAAATTGGCCTACATAAAAAGTTACGCTGATGTAGTTTTCAGTACCTGAGAGGCAGTTCTAAACAAAAGAAAAAAAGATCGCTAGTTTTCAGCCCGCTCAGTTTCCTGAATAGATTGACTTTGTCAGCAGCTTTGCAGCTATCAAAGCTTAAGTCATACCTTCAGCAACTGAGAGTCACATCCTGTTTCAGCAAATCTTCCTTCCCTTTTCCTGTTTACCTCTATTATTAGGTTGGTTTTTGTTAATTTACTTCAGAAATTTTTCCTTCAACTCTTTTCTTTCTTCTTCTTTATTTTCAAGGAAATGTATGAAAAGTTAATTCCTGCAGTGCTGTTTGAATCCGTCCATCTTGTGATAGACGTGGCTGTAGGTTTAATTAGGTTTTATATGCTTTCCTTTGTGCTGGATTTCCATCTGTGTAGAAAACTAGTGATGAGCATTTTAAGAAGAAAATAGTTGTGGCTTATATTGGTTTAATTTTATGTCAGCTTTTGTTGCTTCCTGTTTTTGCTTTGTTTGCACTTTGAAGGCAGTATAACCACCTCCACACTATCTTCACTGGAGAAATTGTCATAATTGTCATCACTACGCTGATATATTGTGTGGGCTTTGTACTTCTGTTTGTAGACAAGCATTTTCAAAAAGGGTACTGTCAGATACTGCAGGTCCGAAAGGTACGGGTGCAAAGCTTAATACATGGAATATTTTTATGATTTTTTTTTTTTTGGTTGTTAGATGTGTTTTTCTATTTCACTATTTGTCAGAAGCATTTTACATTGCTAGCACTTTGATCAAAGCTAGTAGATAAGTGCCAGTCTACACACAATGGCCCTGTTGCAAAGCTTGTGAGCCTGTGTTTGCACTGTAGAAGCTATGTGCATTTCCCAGCTCCCTGGTGCAAGTGACCTTCTTGGCCAGCTTAGAATGAGATAGAATCATAGAATTTTCTAGGTTGGAAGGAGCCTTGAAGATCATCGAGTCCAACCATCTACCTATCACTCGTGAAGGGAAGGAAGCGCAACGTGGAAGATGACCCTAGCTAGCATAGCCCGGACTATACCCCAATCTGGATGACTGAGAAACGGAGGCTGCGGAGAGTACGTGCTCCTCTCTTTGAACATAGCGTTAGGGTTAGTCTGTGCAAGGCAGAAAAGCCAGGCAGTCGCCGAGGGCAGTAACAGTGCAAAAAAGTACTTCATCCAGACCTGTGCAGTGATGGTAACAGCAACTGTAAGTGCGTTTTCATCGTCCATATTGCACTAGCCTACAATTCCCTGCCTCCAGCTAGCTCATCAACCGCTCCTTGTTACCTTGCATCCTGTTCACCACTCGGTACCCGGTTGTGTTTGCAATAAGCTGCTGTGATTGCATAAAAGGAAGATTCTTTATCTCAGCTGAGGACAGAACAGCAGCTATAAATGGAAAGTTGAAAACAGTTCAAACTTACGCACATCATGCCTGGATATTTCATATTAATAAAGAATTTCAACTCCGTACTGACAGACCTGAGCTTTTATTGACTTTCCTGACTATCATAGAGTCTTCGTACCTTATGTTCAAAATTAATGGAAAAGATATTTTAAAAGCCTGTAAATACAAGTATCTATATTCAGAGCATCAGTGAAGTGGTTGCTGAATATTCTTTGCTTACTGGTAGATGTTCATCATGTTGGGAGATGTACATTTCTGAAAGGCCCTGTCAGAAGGAAAAAATATTGGTTCTTCTTGGTTGCATAATTGCAAGAAAAAGTGGCGACCCAAAGACAAATCCTGAAAAAACTGTTTGCTTTCCTGGAATAATGAAAATACAGGAAGCAAGTGGGCTGAATTTTAAACAGAGTTAAAATAATTCTGGGAGGGTGCCTGGAAAGTAATTCCCAGAAAAACAAGGCTTGGACCCCAGAGCTGATTCTTTGTAATTATATTTATCTTGAGCTAATAGACTAGCTCATCAGAGTTTTTTTAATGACTTACTAGAATAAATTCGCTGTTAGACTGATTTTCTAGTTACAGTGTGTTTCTCTGAGCTTTCAGTTTATGCGTTTGTAAAAAATTACTGGTTTTATCTGTATTTCAGGAAGGAGAAGAAATACATAGATGAATGCTGGAAAAATATCAATGTTGGGGACTTCATCCGGCTTTCACGTAATGAAATCATTCCTGCTGACATGGTGCTGTTATATTCTAGTGACCTGGATGGGATCTGTTACATTGAAACGGCAGGCCTTGATGGAGAAACCAATCTAAAGCAGAGGCAGGTGGTGAGAGGATACTCAGAGCAGGTGATAATTGTGCATTTCTAGTGGTGTAAGACAGCTGACATGATCGATGGTCAACTAAAAAAACCCAAACAACCCAGCCCTCTTAGAGTGCCTAATTCTTGATAGCTCAGCAGTCCCCATCTGAAAACAAAATAACTAGGCAACATAG
Organism: Alca torda; assembly: GCA_008658365.1. NCBI lineage: Eukaryota > Metazoa > Chordata > Aves > Charadriiformes > Alcidae > Alca > Alca torda. The sequence continues at coordinate 69,020,923 of CM018079.1, forward strand.
TTCTCATTTGTTGCTTGCGTTATTTTGGAGCAAATCTGTATGTGTTCCCTTAACCCAGAGAAAGAGAGATCTATTTCAAGTAATGCAAGCCAGTAAAAATAACTACGGAGGTAAATGTCAAGAAGTCATTTATGGTGTATATCATATCATGGGAGAGAAACTGGAATTTTTTAGAAGGGAATTCTGTGCTGTATAAAGACTAGAGAGAGGAGCAGATACTATCTTCTCGCTTTCATTTTTTTTCATATTGCAAATGTATTTTTACCTCCATACAATACTTAGTATTATACCTACCACACAAAATGCTGGAGGCTGGCACAAAGAAGATGATATCGAAAGAACAAAGAATCCTGGCATTTCTGCAGTCTTCAGCGCACCTGGTAGTGAGTTCTGCTGCTGAAACACCATGCTGAAAACAACAATAGGGAGACTTGGTGCTGTCCATGACAGGCTATTTAGTCCTTTGGAGATAAAATTACCTGAACTGCTTTTGAATTGTCAGCAGTGGTTACTTAGCAAGTATTGTAATACCAAAGGCATGATGTGATATTCATGAACAAAGCTGTTTCTTATCACCTTTACAGTGAGTGACATGGTTTTGTTTGTGGTTTTTTCTTTCTTGATTTAATCTTAAAACAATAAGGGAGAAAGGACTGTTTGATATTTCTGTATATACATATCATTATGAAAGGCAAAATTCAAATGGTTCTGTAGGTTTACATCATACTGAGGTGGCCTTGATCTCATACCAGCTCCTGCCACCAAGGTCTGGTTTCAGTCTCATTCAAGAAAGAGACTGTTTTCTCTGTTTCCAGAAAACTTGCACCAAAATGAACAATTCCTTCAGCATTCAGGGCCGTTTATTTTTGTTCTCAAATAAAAAAAAAAAAAAATATATATATATAGTCATTGTAGAGTCTTCTTGTCAGGACTGTGTGGTTTCTTAATGTAGAGCCATGGTCAGCTTCACAGACCTCTAGTGCCTCACCAGCTGAGTTTCAGCCAGAGACTTTGTCCTTATAAACTGGGGCTGAATAAGATTGGCAGTGCTGTGTTAAGAAGCTGGCCACCTGACTTCTCCATTCCTTAAGGTCAGAAGAATAGGAATAAACTCCATCAAATTAAAGAATCTCTGAAAACAAGGACTAAAAAGACTTAACCTATTTGCAAGGGTGTTATGTCCAACTTCTTTGTGACTGAGCAAGTAGAAACGCAATGAAAAAGGTTGTGAGTGGGCCACCTGTTCTTGCACGTGGTATTCCTTTAAGAGAAGGCAAGGCAAAATTAAAGCATGAAAAAGGAGCTGAAACTCTCAGTAGTCAAATTTATTTTTTGGCAACTTAGAACAGCATGTTTATTATATTTTTTTAAATGCTTAAATGACAACAGGAAAGAAATTGGGAAAGTAACTTGAGGCTTCTTAGGTAACAGTGGGTAACAAGGCCCAGAACACAGTGTCTCCAGCCAGCTTGGCATTCACAGAGAAATACACAAAACAGCTGAGGACTGGCTCCCTGAGGATAATGAGCTGTTTAGTGAACAAACTGACATTGCTCTGCTGCTTTCCAGATACTCAAATGTTGCTTCCCATTAAGAAGGGATTAATCTCCTTTTCCTTCCATCCCTCATGTAGCTAGCTGAGCCAAGCACTGTGGTGGAGAAGCTAATATGCCTTTAGCACTAAGTCACTCTGAGCAATGAATGTTTCCTATTACGTTATAAGAGAGGCCACAGGACTGCACTGGTCACTTCCTTCTCAGCCTATGTTTTCCCCAATATTGGGCACTTTTAAGATTCAGCTGGACAGGGTGCTGGGCTATCTTGTCTAGACCGTGCTTTTGCCAAGAAAGGTTGGACCAGATGATCCTTGAGGTCCCTTCCAACCTGGGATTCTATGATTTCATGATGCATGGTCAATGACTGAATCCAGTCCTAGCTGTAGCATCCTCAGACCTAGCGGAGAGGAAAGTGCTGTCCTTCTCTTCCAGGCAGCCTAGGAAGCCAAGCTGGTGAAAGGAGTTGCAGCTCTCCTCTTCCACCTTGGCCATGCACCCACTCCATTCCACGCGATGCTATCAAACCATATAGTTTGTCAGGAGCACAGCACGGCCAGAGCAGCAGGCATGGCCTTGGGAAGCTGCCTCTCTCCTCGTTCCAGTGAGAGACTCTAATGTAGAGCCTGCCACTCCCAGCTACCTTACTCGGTTCCCATCTTTATTGTCCCCCTTCTTTAGGGACCTTTAAACAAAATCCAAATAAATTTAATTGTGCTGTAGAAAATCTTTTGTGCCGGGAAACATAGGAAAGCATCTCAAGAACTAAGGTGCAAAATCTACTCTTAATATTTGTGTTGTCAAAGTTAAGATTATAATGAATGGATATAGACCGTAAAGTTACGGTCCAGGAAGATCTGAGTGCCTACATCAAGATACCTGCTTTTGGACATAGCTTTTGTCACCTCTGTTTTATACTGGCAGAGTGCAGACATAATTTCTGTGCCCACTATAGGTTACACCCAGTGTTTCTGTGGTTGCTATTTCCAGGTATATTGCAAGAAGCTCCTACGAACACCTTCGCTGCTATTACAAATTGTTTGACCAAGTTAAATGGTTTAGTTGTACATTAACAATAAAATGCTTGTGCCAGAAATAATTATCTGGAGACAGTTTCCAGGCTGTAGAAGAAAAGAATTGACTGCTTTGGCTATTTTAATTCCTTTTTGGGGTTAATTCTTATTTTCTTTGTGCAATGATTACACAAAAGAGAACACAATGTGAAAGGATTGAGAAATGTGAATCAATTATACCATCTTACATTTTGCAGAAATGTATTTCCTATACAAATAAACATCAGAAAGGTCAGTTGAGAGAGAGAGGTCTTTCATAGCTAATTAAATTTACAAAGAGGCTGAAGGTATCTGTCTATCTAAGGCTATGTTCATATTGACTTCAGCTAATACTCTGCAACAAATCAATACAGCAAAATATAGCAAAAAAATTTTTTTAATGAAGACAACAGAGTTACCTGTTAATAATATTACGTCTTCTGAGTTTCAAATTCTACTTACAGGATTGTGTTTTAACCTCCCAGTTGCTGTTGTGCCAGTGTGAAGTCACCCAATTGTGGGAACGCAGCCTTCTCGGAGAGCTCTAATTATGTAGAAGATGTATTCAGTTACAGCTGTGAATGATAGATTTATCCTTGGAGTTTGAAACCTTAAATTGGTCATTCTTTTTTTTCTAAAGAGCAGAGCAAATGACTTTCCAAAGAGTTAGTGGAAAGTACTCAGCTTGGAAATGGCTCTGTTATACCAGAGGCTAGCTTCTGTTACACTAGAGGCATACTCATATGCCATTAATTGAAATTAAATTGCAAGTCCAATTGCATGTAATTCCAAATATAAGGCCTTTTGGTTTTTCTCTTCTTGTCAGGTTTCATTCTTTATTTAATAAAAGATACTTGTTTCGCTTGGCTTTTCTCTTCACTGAAGAGCTCACCTGCTCTCTATTTACAACGTGTACTTCTAGTCTTTCATAACAGCCCTTTCTTCAGTACTGGTAAGGCTCAAACATCATTAAAAAGTTCTACCTGCTGTCTTTGCGTTAGCGCACATAGCATCCTGGTGATGGTATTGGAAACAACGGCTGCTGGGAAGAAATTCTGGTTGCAGAGGAGACAGTGCCTCTTCTTTTTTCCATACTATGAAAAAAAACTATGGGAAGTCTGCTTTTCAGATGTTTTTATTGCATTTTTTTTTCCTTCCTCACTTTTCCACCCATTTTCTCCTCTCCATCTTCTCAAAATATCAGAAATTCAACTGATGCTTGCCAGGGTTTGATATTTACTAGGAAGTCCTTCTATGCTGTCTAAGTCTGGTTTACGCAGGGTAGAGGATCATTGACAACACCAGCAACTTGCAGTTTCAAAGCTAGTTTGTTAGATAATAATACCTGAACTTATGAATTTATGATGTTTTTAAGTTCCACCACATTTTGTCTGAGTTTTCTGGGTTTGGTTTTTCTATGGCTTTAGGTCTCTGAAATTGATCCAGAAAAATTTTCCAGTAGAATAGAGTGTGAAGGTCCTAACGACGACCTCAGTCGCTTCCGAGGCTTTGTGTAAGTAGGCTTGGTGGTTCTTCAAATTATTGTTACTTGCTTTGGTGCTCTTCCTAATTTTCAGAGAGATTGTAATGTTTGCTTTAAAAAATAATGACAATACATATAGAAGTCAGTTTGCACCACTACATTTCTGAGTGCAGCTCAACAGATAGAGCTCCAAAAGGGCTTTCAGAGCAGCAGATTGGGAATTGGGAAAGCCCGCTAGTGCTTCTTATTTTGTATTGAATATTTTCAACATCTTAGTTCAGGCTGTTTTGTAATGGTGTATTTCATATTTGAAATAGCTGTTTCAAATCTGCTCTTAATAACATGTGATATCTGCAGTATTTGGTCTGGACCATGGCCTGATTGGACAAGCTGCATTGCTCAGAATTGGAAATGGACTGGCTTCATCTCGTGATCTGCTTTGTCTTGTGTAACCATCAGTCACTTGCTCAAACTGCTTTTGACAAACGTGCCTATCTGTGTCTTTTTTTCTTAGAAGTTTATGATTTTCTATAGACAGTAGGAAAACAAAGTGCTGTTTCATGGGGTGACTGATTTTTACATTTTGAGAATTATGTTTATATTCTTCCCTGTGGGCACTGACACATTAGAAATGTGAAAAGAAATATATATAAACCTTAGTCTCTGAGGAAACACCTTGACAAACAGTGGGCCTACCTGCACTGAAAGGATGCCACAGGAGCAACGGTGCTCACTATGTATTTAAAATGTGATTTTATATTTTGTTCCAATTTTTTCTGAAGTTGGCAATCCAGGTACAAGTCATAGGCTTTCAGACTTCCGGTGTTTGTCTTGAGCTGTTTTCAATAGCATTGCCTACCTTTCATGTGCCAGCTGGCAAATGCTTGTAAACACAAGAAAATACAGTGCCTACATGCCTGGATTTTCAAAGGTGATCTGCAAGCATGTTACTCCATTCTTTTGCAAAGTCCAATAGGAAATGTCAGAATGGCAGTCAGTCACTAGCAGCTTCTTTGGGAAATCTGCTCCCTAATGGTTTTGCAAAGCCTGACTGGTAACTGCTGGAGTCCTACAGCTGAAGTAATGTGCTTTTTTTTCAGTGAGCATTCAAACAAGGATCGAGTGGGCCTCAGCAAGGAAAACTTACTGCTCCGAGGATGCACAGTAAGAAACACAGAAGCTGTTGTAGGCATAGTGGTATATGCAGGTTAGTGAACCACCCTGGCTTTCACAGATAGCCTTGCAAACAAGATAGAGTTACGTGCCCTAAGAAACAGTATAGTGCAAAGGGAAATCAGGAGAGTAAAAGCTTGAATTCAGCAGAAGGCAGCTGTAGCTAGCAATGTTAAGAATGCATGTCTGGATTGAGCTTGTTTCTATTGTGGCAATGCAAAGAACTGGTACGCCTGATTATCCATGGGAGGGCAGCTCTTCTGTGTGAACAAGTCCTTGTCCTCAGCTGTTAGTTGTGATGGTAAACCCAGGTTTTGAATGGACATGGAGATACGTTACTTGCTTAGGACTTTTTTCAGGTGCAAAACTGAAGCTAGTGCTGTTCTTCAGTGTTCTGTATCAAAGGGCAGGTTTTTAAACTAATCAGTTTGATGTATCCAGCCCAATAGTTGTAATGCATATGCGTGATTTTGTAGAAAATATTAGAAACAATATAGAAAATGTCAAGAATGAGATTGTTTCTATAGGAAGGAATGTTATTGATGATCTAAAAGTTAATGTGTACGTGACAGATTTTGGTTGAGCTTGTTCAGTTTTCTTTATGACAGAATTCATATATTGTAGGAGCAGTTAGTTTGTTCATATTTATAATGTCTGTTCAAATACTAGTTAACAGAAATGTCCCGTTTCACAGAGCTTTAGAAATATAAATCACTTGTGGTTCTGATACCTGCTGTTGGACAATTTCAACCTGTGTTGTGGTTACAGGTCATGAAACTAAAGCCATGCTGAATAACAGCGGCCCTCATTACAAGCGCAGTAAATTGGAAAGAAAAGTGAACACGGATATTCTTTGGTGTGTTCTGCTTCTTATTTTGATGTGTTTAACTGGTGCAATAGGTAAGTGAGAATTATCAGACTCCTGCTATTTTTCTCTCTCAGCCTACAATGCTTAGTGTTTTATTTTGGGGCTGATTTATTTTAACAGCCCATCTCAGGAAATGCCTTTATCCATGTGTAATTCCCTAACAGCTGGGGTTGCTGCCAGGTTTTAGTTCATGTTATCATGTTTAGTCTGGAGTGTGGTCAAGAAGTATGTTCCTGGTGTGAGTTCTTAGATCTGGAACCTGTTTCTCTGATTCATTTCTCTTTTCTCTCACTAATTTTACTGCAAAACTCTTACTTTCTCCTAGGATTTTTCAGGGAACATGAGATGCATGTACAGCATTGTGGGGAGTTGTGAGGACTTGCTATTTTAGGAATTGATTAAATAGTGAGCTTGAGTAAATCTAAACAGACTAACTTTTATGACAAATCAAAAAGATGTTTAAAACGTTTAAAAAAACTTCTTCAGACTACACTTAATAATGATGACATGGTGTTCACAGTTTGACTAAAACCTGGACAAGCAAGGATAATACAATTGCCAGAGGTTTCTCGGGAGGGGGGGCGAGGAAAGTGTTTATCAAGTGTAGTTAGTATTTCTTTAGTTCTGAGATATGCTGTATGGATGTGCTGTGCATAGAAACGCATGCAAGGTATTTATTCATGTGTGCATTGATACTTAATTAATTTTAATGGGGTTCCTGTTGAGGAAAAACTCAAGAGATAAAGTGGTAGTTTAAAAGCTTAGAAGGAACTGCAGAGTGTAACAGCGAACACCATGACTTTGAACTGTGATACAGTTTACATATAACTGACTCACTTTATCTTCTTGTTTTCAAGGCCATGGAATTTGGTTAAGTAGGTATTCGGAAATACCTTTTTTTAACATCCCTGAGCCAGATGGGAAATTGATTCCTCCAGCATTAGCAGGGTTCAATATGTTCTGGACGATGATCATTTTATTACAGGTAACTTTGGTCTGTTTTGTACATGGGTCATATTCTGATCTCATTTATATCCTTGAAGTAACTCTTCGACTTCAGTAGAGCTACTTCTTGTTTGCAACTGGCCAAAGAGTTTGGTTTTATTTAATCCCCGTGTTTTATTTTGGTAGGTCTTGATCCCAATTTCTCTCTATGTTTCAATTGAAATTGTCAAATTGGGACAAATTTATTTAATACAGAATGACATTGATTTTTACCATGAGAAAACAGACTCAACAATTCAGTGTCGAGCACTGAATATTGCTGAAGACCTTGGCCAGATTCAGTATATCTTCTCTGACAAGACTGGAACCCTCACTGAAAATAAGATGGTTTTTCGGAGATGCAGCATTGCAGGACAGGAGTATTGCCATGAGGAAAATGGTAAGACACTAAACTTGTGTTCACAATGGGTCTTTTTTCTCTTCTCAGAGAAGCTGGAAGTTTTGGTAGGGGTCTGGTGGACTTCATGAGGTTTGTGTGGCAATACACACTCATGGAAGGTGTGAATTCAGATTGATCCTACTAAAAGCCATGCATTTTTCCCCATTGTTTGGATCCCTTCATATATAGTGTGTTAAGAGACTTGCAGACTGTGTGTAAGGTGCTGCTTTGCAGCTAGTTAAGTTCCAACATATTTGCTACCACAAACAAAATATTCTTTACTCGCTGTGGAAGAAATCATGCATACTGTGTTTTGCTTTTCTCCTTGCAATATTCAGAACCCAGAACACTGGAAAATTACCCATCTAGTCTCTTTTTTGGTTTTTTTTTTTTTTTCAACTAGAATACCAATGTTTACCTGGCATTTTGGGGTTCAAACATTGTGTTGACTGCCATAGCAGTGTAGCACCTTTATGTAGTATATCTTAAGGCTCCGATTCGACATACTGTTGCCCCTGTCAAATGAAATACATGCTGAAGTCAGAGCTTTGACAGTAATGTTAAGGTACAAGTCAAGCAGATGTGTGTACAAGCGTGTGTGTTAAGGCTACAAAGATAAGCACCTCCATTAAAAATAGTGACTATTGTATTCTTACTTTTTTCTTATACACCTATTTATTGTTAGCCAGGAAGTCAACAAGCAGTGCTACTGGATAGTTGCTGCCTCATTGTCATCTCTTAGCGTACATTTCATGAGAGCTTACTTGAAGCCTTCTAGGAGCCAGCCAGAAGCTACAACTCCAGACACAGGAGAAAATTCATCAGAGTGACATGAAGTCTTTGATTCAATTAGCTATTTTATTAATTAGCTAAAACCACAGAATTTTTATTACTGTTACTGTATGTAAGGACTAGTGGCTGCAGACATTTGGTATTTTGCTGGTGGGCAGTGCAAGTATTTCATGAGATCAAAGGTGAGGTGCTGAGAGGGGGACCCATGAAGCCCAGCTGTGTATCAAACCTCCTTTTATTGTTTTGGTGGTTTTGCTGCCAGATAGAACTGCTCACAACTGCGAGCAAAAGGCACACCCTGCTGGCCACAGCAATGAATCACTTCAGCCCTTCTTTTTGTCGTGTCACAGGAGCAGATGGTTACAAACCATTTTTACAGTAATTTCTGCACATATTTTGAAAATTTTGTGGTGTGGGTGTCCAGGTGCTTCTTTGGCTTTGCATAATTATACTGGGAAGGATGACAACAGCACAGTGAGAAAGAAATATTTTTAAGTTTCAAACTTGGGGAATGAACAACTTAAATAAAAAGTAGAATGTATTTTCATAGTATTTACTAAAGGAAGGAAAAATATTTCAGAAGAGATAAACTAGAGAGTAGTGTCAATGATGTAGCTGTGTCTGATCCGGGTCTCATTGTGGCAGGGAAAGTATGTCTACCATGTATTTTTGCTAGTAGTTCACTTAGAGTTATCTTCCAAAATTGTTAGTGTGTTAATTATGTGCATAGTTATTTCCTGCTGTGCCCTGTCTCTTACCTGGAGGGTAAGCACGTGCTTCTTCCTAACAAATCTAGAAATTATGTGAGCCCTGAAAATCAGTTTGAAAAATGTCGGAGGTCCTGTGTTTTAGTCCTGTTTTACATTTGGTCAGTTGCACAGGGCTGCTAATCGCAAGGCGCCTGCTACGTATAGTAAGAGCTGCAGTGCAAGACAGTACAGTCTTTTGCATGCCAGCCACTTCGTCTGTACGTATATTTCTGTGTTTATATCTGTATTGCCCAGGGATGCACATGGGGGAAGCACACAACAGCAATGACTGTGATTCGGTAAAATCCTTCATATAGGTGCCTCCATGCAGTGTGCTGTCTAAAGCAACATGTGCCTCTTGAACCATGGCAGCAGAGCAGCATGGTGTTAGAAGAGGTGCCACATATATTACTTAAGACAGAATTAACGACATCCAGTCTTCTCAAGAACCTGGAAGCATAGTGGAACGGGCAGTGTGTTGCCCAAACCTACCCCTGCAAACATACTAAGTCCCTGTTGCCGCTTTCTGGTAAAATGTATCAATACCACGTGTGGAGTATTATATTTGGTATTAGTGGAGAGCCACAGTTTGTTATGTTCCTACCTATCTTTTTTTCAGAAGAACTGTTTTATTGAATTCATGTTGGCATCAGAGAGGTGGCCTGCCAAGGAAGATATAAGCTCTGGTCTCCCTGCTTTCCTTGGACTCATCAGAATGGCAGGATGAGGGACAGGTGGCTTTCATTTATGTTCCAGAAAGAGAACACAACAGGAAATGAGGAGAACTTAACAGGCTAGCAAATCCAGCAGTGTGTTTCCTGAACATAGCTGAGTTCCTGTGTTTTGGCTAGGAGGAAAAGGAACCTGATCATTTTTGTTTCCTTTTCTGGATTCACTCCAGTGGGGTGTTGCTGTTGAAGTGCAGTGTCACAAACAGGAAGTCAGTGTGATGGTTGGTTATGGGTTTTATTTTTCATAAATGGTGGATTATTCTTAATTATATACTAAATTCCTTACTATAAAATTTTGTTTCCTGAACGTCCAGGCAGTGTTTTAGACAAGTTTCTTTTCACTCATGGAACAATAATGTTGTTTTCCTTTCCACAGCAAAGAGGTTGGAATCCTATCAAGAGTTGGATTCAGAGGATGGGGATTCAGCTGATTGTCAGCATGGCTCTTCGACCCATATGTCAAAACGTCAGGGGCACAACTGCAGGCCTGTGAATGAACCTTTGAACAGAAAGCCTTTGAATCAGTTTTCTGGGAGTCACCCTGCAGTAGGAAGAGAAGATGGAGCAGGTGATGTTCCCCACTCAGGACACGTTGCTTTCAGCAGCCCCATTGTAAGTAAAAGCTCTTGGTTTTGATGCTAAATTTCTGAAGTAGAATCATAGAATGGTTTGGGTTGGAAGGGACCTTTAAAGGTCACATAGTCCAACCTCCCCTACAATAAACCAGGACATCTTCAACTAGATGAGGTTGCTCAGAGCCCCCTCCAACCTGACCTTGAATGTTTCCAGGGATGGGGCATCTGCCACGTCTCTGGGCAACCTCTGCCAGTGTTTCATTGTAAAGAATTTCTTCCTTATATCTCATCTAAATCTTCCCTCTTTTAATTTAAAGCCATTACTCCTTGTTTTACCAGAACAGGCCCTGCTAAAAACTTTGTCCCCATCTTTCCTGTAGGCCCCCTTAAGTACTGAAGGGCCACATAAGGTCTCCCCAGAGCTTTCTCTTCTCATGAAGTAACTCATGAAGGAATTTCTTTTTACCCCCATTTGATGAGAGTGCTTGTCACTTAAGAAATTCTTTCTCTCTCCCATCAAAACCAGAGCCTCCCATGATTGCTTGGCTCCTTCCTATTTGCAGCTGGCATTGCAGATTTTTGTTGGGTCATGAAGGTGTATGCTTTGGTTCTTACTGCTGTGAGTCTGTGATCACTCCAGCTAAAATGACCAGCTTCATCTCAATAACAGTTTATTCTTTTAAGAGGTTTCTAGCGTTTTCTTTTGGTTTTTTTTTTAATGGGAAATACCTAGATGACTAATATTTACTGGAGGTTACAAGAGGTAAAAGCTCTGCTTCTGTACCTGAAGATGTCTAAGTAGCATTTGTTATACTTAATCTCTGTTGAAGTCTCTATGAACTAAGGCTCTGCTGTTTACCCTTCTGGGCAGGAAGTTTGCCATTTTCAGTGGGCTAACACAAGGCAGTGAAGACACCAGCGTGCTCCTCTATTCCCTAGTATAACCAACAGCATCTGACAGCAGCGAAGCTGTATGAGCTTCTACACTTCATTCATCTGTAGCTGATTTACCTTCTAGAGACCGAGATTAAGCTTATATCCTAATGGACACTTCTGTTCATTCCATCAATAGGAAACGGATGTTGTACCAGACACACAACTGCTGGAGAAGTTCAGTCAAATTTCTTCTCATTCCTATCAACAATCAGAAGAAGCAAGCAGCGAGTCATCTTTGGAGACAATGTACATCGCTGACTTTTTTCTTGCTCTGGCAATCTGTAATACTGTTGTAGTTTCAGTCCCCAATCAGCCACGTCAGAAGGTAGGAATGCCTTATTTTTGGCTATTTGGCCACATTCATAAATAAATGAGCTCCCTTTGCTTTGATTACAAAAGGAAAAAACAATTAACTCTACATTTTTTTAAATGATCCTTTTTTCCTCTGGTTTAAAAAAAAAGAGAGGAAAAAAAGTATTGATAAGCTACTGTATTTTTAACAGTACTTGTAGCTAGGTACTGTGAGGGGTATGGAGTTGGTTTATTCTTCACAAATACCTTGCTAATTCAGAACGAGGATTTAAGTGTTTAGTTCCATTTGACACAACTTTTAAAAGTTATGATGTCATGCTAACTTTCATTGCTGAAACAGTTCTAAAGAGAATTATTACATGGAGTCATAAATCAAACTTGGAATGCGTACAATTTTCAGGTCGGAAGTATTTTTACAATTCTTTTGGCTGGAATAATGAAGCTCTTACGGAAGCTGTTTAGTGTGCTCATGGTTATATGTTTAATGGAACTGGCTATCTTTAATACAAGCAATCAAACTCCTGATAAATTTTAAGATACTACATTCGTTAAGAAACAGATGTAGTTTGTCATCTGTCTTTCTTTAATGTAGTAAAATAGAAAGAATTTAACATAAATGTTTTCTCTAATTGTTCTGTTCCAGATGCGACTCTCTTCGCTGGGTAGGATGCCTATTAAATCGCTTGAGGAAATCAGGCAGATGTTCCAGAGATTGTCAGTGCGGAGACTAAGTTCCTCCCCAGCTCCAAGTGTGAAAGAGTCATCATCTGAAAGCCCCAATAGTTTTGTGAGCAAACTGTCTATTTTCAGAATGAAACTGTCTTCACCTGCTTTGGATGGAGCTGCTCAAAGGGCTGCTGAACCTCACAATACTGAGAGCCCAGAAAATTCCCAAGTGCCTCAAGAACTAGATATGGTGAATGTAGCTGCTGACGGTGAACCCAGCAGCGCTGCGTCATCTATTGAATTGTCTCCCTTACCTAAACTATGTTATGAAGCCGAGAGTCCAGATGAAGCTGCCTTGGTTCATGCTGCTAGGGCTTATAGATGTATTTTACAGTCTAGGGCTCCAGATCAGGTAACTGTGGACTTCGAAGGTCTGGGATCTTTAACGTTTCAGCTTTTGCATATCCTGCCTTTTGATTCAGTGCGGAAAAGGATGTCAGTGGTCGTTCGGCATCCAGTCTCCAACAAAGTGGTGGTGTACACGAAAGGTGCAGACTCAGTCATGATGGATTTGTTGAGAACTGCATCTGAAGGTATCCCTGGAACTTCTAATTCTTTCCTCACCTTTGTCATTCTTCAGTACAGTTGAATAGATGGCCTGATTCATGAGACGAGACAAGTGACGCAACAGAATAGTTCCTTATAAGGAACCTAGAAAGGTAGTATCGCTTGGCACCTAGACACGGCTGTGCTGGTGTGGAAACAGAGAAGAGAGAAGCAGCTGTTATTCAAAGGATTTAGTGGTGTCTAAGCAGAGCCTTTGGAGCCAACTGAAGTATTTCCAGTTATTGGATAGTTGACTTCTGTTACACAGGGAGAGGTGTTTATTAGAATGAGGTACTTTCTAGCCTTTACCTATGTTTGTGTCTCTGAGCTGTTGGAGAAGAGGTATCAGTAGCAGATGTCCCCTATCAGTGCTTTTTGAGGTTTTTTCCCTTGATTACTGAGTATTTCCATGTTTCTAGGTGTAACAATAATATCTGTAAAGTTGTGTGGTGGCTCCTGCTGGGCCTGTTTTTCAGGGGTAAACTTTTGACTCTGCCACAGGAGGGATGCACCACATCATTGTTTAGCACTAACTGATTTATTCATACACTGTAGTGAACAGTCATTGATTTTTAACTGAAGGCAGTAAAGAGAAAGTATTATCTGTGTATGTTAGAAATAAATACCTAAATATATTTAAGTTCAGAAGATGTTCCAAGGGTTTTTTTTAAATAGTTTGGAAAGTAATATAACGGAATTATTTGTAAAGGCTTGCTTTCTGCCCTTTTAGCTCCCTCCCGCTAGACCAGTGACAGTAAAGCTGCTTGGGTGTCGGTGGCCCAGTTCATTTTAGAAAATAATTTTATTTTAGAAGAATGTTTTGATATACTAGTGGCATCCAAAGATCTATCAGTACCAGATGGGTTCCCCCTCACCGCTTGTGCAGACTGGGGCACTGTATGCTCACTGTACATACAGCCACAGTATATTGTGCAAACATGAAGATACATTCATGGTTAAATAAAACCTGTTAATGTTTTGGTAATTTTGAAACGTATTTTTAGACCTTCAAAAATTTTCACTAAATTTAGCCTAAGAATGCATATTTAATTTGCTTTCTTTGCTTCTTGTGTGATAGTAGGTACTAATAATAATTCAGAAATGGAACAAAAGAAGATTAAAGAGAGAACTCAGAAGCATTTGGATGACTATGCCAGAAGAGGGCTTCGCACTCTGTGTATTGCCAAGAAGGTATTCCTTTTAATACCTATTTTTAAGAATGTTTACAGCTTGTGACCAACCTGAGTGGTATCACCAATGGAGCAGACATTACCGCTTCTAAACAGATGCTTCCATTGCCACATTTTGCTTATCCATATGTTCTTTCAGGAGGAATTTGTAAGTTGACCCAAATCAATTCCTGACATCCATTAGATTGCCATAGTTGTCATCGGTTCAGGATGTGAAGCACCTTAATAGGTGACCTGACCCCAGTCAGGGGTGTCAAATAGCCTGATTTTTCTTCAAGATTCCTGAGCAGTTCTCCTTGTGTGAAACTTTCCCTGATTGGAATTCCAGACACAGAAAACAAATGAAGTCAGACTTGTTTTATTGGGTTTCACAAACAGTTTGCAGTGTTACAAGTCTGGATGCAAAACTTAAGTGATGTTTTGAGATTCCATTTTAAATTCAGACCTGCTCAGAAGTGAAATTCCATAGGGATTGAAACAGGCAAGAAACCTCTTTACAAAGCCTTACGCAAAGTGCAAGTACAGGCTGTGTAGCTGTACGGTCTTGGAATATGGACAGCAGAAGTAACTGTGAGGACACTTGAGGCACCTTTGAAAACACAATATAGATATGTGCCATATGTTTTCTTTCCCTCTGTAGGTGATGAGTGATGCAGAATATGCAGAATGGTTAAATCATCATTTTTTAGCAGAAACCAACATTGACAATAGGGAGGAGCTGCTGCTTGAATCTGCCATCAGGCTTGAGACCAAACTAACCTTGCTCGGTAGGTAGAAAATGCTGTAATTCCCAAGAAACTGCTTATGGTGTTCATAATGGGAATTTACCTGCAGAGAGCTGTGCTGACCTCAATTGGTGTAACACACAGCTTTCTACATTTATTGTCACTCCTGAATTTTCGTAAATCTGGCTGGTAAGTTTGTACTAGTTGTAAAACACACTGAAGGCAGCTAGTGCTCTTCTGGTGTTCATAAAGGGTAAAGTTTTACTGATTTTATTTTTTTTCCTTGGGTTCCTTTTTTGTACTCGCAGGAGTTTTTAAGTGTCATCATAATAAGCTTGTGAAATGATAATAACAAATCACAGGCCTGCCGGAGCAAACATTCACAGGGATCCCACTTCTGGGTATGTTTTCCATCACTCTTGCATTTGTGGCACAGCAAGTAATGCTCATGCTGGGTCCTCCTGTAATACCATGGAGATAAGAAGTCAGGCATGCTTCTGCAGGAACCGTTCCTCTGATGGTCATTCAGCTGCAGAGAAATGGGGAGGCCAAAACAAAATGAAAAACGTTTGGTGTAGATGTGTAGAAGGTAAACTGCAGTTAGTCTGGGATAATAGCTCTAGAGGACTGCCCAGCAAATAACATTTGGAAAACAAAGTGCACAGATCTGCTTGTGGTGGTAAAGACAACTTAGGCTAGAAGCTGAAGAGAGACAGATCCTATTGTGTGGAAAGGTGTTACTTCCCACATTTTGTGCCACATCCGCTCAGGGCAAATGCCACAAACCTTGATACTAAAAGGAATCCCGGGATTACTGGCTTCGGTTTCTGGAGAGAAGCCAGAGCAGTGCTGCCGGCTGCTGTAGTTTTACGGGATGATGTGCTGTACAGGTACCCTTTTGCACTAGAGTCAGCAGAGGGAAGTCTAGTTGCTGTGGAGACCTGCGGCCAAGGCATTTTTTTGTCTCGTGTCTCTGGTGGGACAGTGAGCAATACGGGTTGGCCCTAACATTAAATGGAAGCGAGAATAAGAAGGGTAAATGGCTTCACACTGCCAAGGGCTTGCTTTCAGTACCTCTGCTAGCTTAGTTACCCCTGTCTGGAGCACATGTACATTGTGATCTGCAGAGTAGAATCACTTACAGCCCTTCCTGTTCTGCTTCTCTGAGCCTTCCTTTGCTTTCTTAATGAACATTACCTGGTGTAGCTGCAGCTGTAACTCTGACTGTCCTCTTAGGACTGAGCAATGAAGACTGTCCTCAAAGAACAACAAGCAAAAATTCAAATCATCTCAGTATTGCCAGGATCATGGAGGACAGCAGTGGTTTGTAGTCCACTGCGTAGGCAGGTATGAAATCTGTATGGCTATATATAAAGCCTCAGGCCTTAATTTGAATGGAAATCTATTTCTGGAAAGAATAGCCCTAATGTGCAGTACTTAACTAAGCACAGATCTGGATCTCGGCAGTATACATATAGAAACTGTCTTCCGTTGGGTTACGAAGTGATCAAGTATCTCAGAAGGGGAGTGTTAAGTGTATAGAGCGCCCAAGTTGAAACACTTTTCTGTCTCCCCTCGATGCCTGGCAGTGTCTCTAAAGAAGCTTACATCAAATAGAACCAAGCATCTTCCTTCCTGCCTCTCTTGGTAACTCGCATCAAAATGCAGCGAAGTGCAGAGCAAGGACCTGGAGGTTTTCATCTTCCTGGTGACCAGTGACCATGAGCTCTGTGCCCTGTTGGCAGTTACTTACTGAAGAAATTGCTGTAGTGTCAGAAATTTGCCTGACCTTTTGGCTCTTATCCATCCCCATATGACAGTCAATGCTTTATGTACAAATCGCTGGCTAGAGTCCCGCGCTAGAAACATGCCAGGAGGGAAAACTTTGCTTTGAATTTTTTTTTTATTGTTTGTCTTTCAGAATGAACCTAGCTGCAATTGGCTGAAGTTTCTTTCTGAGAAACTGTCGTAGCCTGAGAATCCCACAAGCCGAACCATGTCTCCTGGTTATGATTTAGTACCATTTGTATTGTGCAAAAGCCATGAAAATGTCCTTTGCCATAGTAAATCACTGTCACTGCAGCTTTTCAGAGATGGTTCTGCTTTATGTTGTGTTACCTCATTGTTGCCAGAGCAGAAGATTTTGTAAGCTGGTTTTAGGGATACAGGTCTGCCTGCTGTGCGCACCAGAAAAGAGGATATCTCGGCTAAAATGTGTATTTTTTTGTTGAAAATCTTTCTATAACTACTGTGTTAGAGCAGGGGTTTCCTCCCTGTTGGGGAGAACGTCAAGGTTGGCAGTGCGGGCAGGAGGAAGGGCAAAACACAAGAGTTTAGTGCTGTGAATTGAAAGGAGGTACTGCAGCCATGAGTAGCTGAGAAACCTGATGGTGAATGGCAGGTCTTTGCAGCAGTGTGCAAAAATACGATATAAGAGGGGATTTTGTTGTGGAAAAGGTGAGGGCTTGGGACAAGAGGTACAGAGAATTCAGCCTAGAGCAGAGTCAAGAATAAAGAAGAGAAGTGGGCCTTGAGGTAGAGAGGATTGAGGTGATATGTTAAAGAAGATTTGGGGTAGTCCGAGTAGGAGGGAGCGGGAATAATGGGGAGTATTTGTCATGAGAAGCCTGGAAGTCTGTGTCCCACAGCCTCTATGGGATGAAACAACCATGAGAATGAGAGAAGTTGGTTTAAAAGGGTCTTGTGAAGAGTGGGAGGCCCCTGAGGCTGTAACCGAGGGTATGTGTCAACCGTCTCACATGTGGTGGGCTCTGGGACAGCAAGGTGTGGAAGGGAGCCATTCCCAAGCATGTCCCAGAAGAATGTCTGTTTTGGGATGTGGATACACACGGAGGACCATCTTGTCCTTTCACTCTTGTAGTGTTTTGGTTTTGTAAATATAGCAGCACTAATCCTCCTGCTTATCTAAATTAAGGTGCCACTGGCATTGAAGATCGCCTGCAGGAGGGTGTCCCAGACACAATACAGGCACTACGGAAAGCTGGAATAAAAATATGGATGCTGACAGGTGACAAGAGAGAGACGGCTGTCAACATTGCCTATGCTTGTAAACTGCTGGAGCCAGATGACAGAATCTTCACTCTCAAATCACAGAGTAGGGTGAGTGGAAAATTACACTTTTCTTTGATATTTTTTTTTTTTTTCCTCTGCTGACTAATTCAGTCAGGCTGTATCACAGGGCAGTACAAAAAGCTAGAATGTTCTCTGCTTTCCCAACTGACCAAAGACAACATAATTTATTGGAAGATGAAAAAAAAATGGAAAACTGACAGTTTGCTTCCTTGCGTGTAAAATATGAAATCCTTTATATGCATGTAACACCTGTTTCTTTATATACTGTCCCTAAATGACGATTAATTATTTTAGTTGAATAGACTGCTTAATTCCTCTTTGTGGTAGGTTTGAGAGTTGACATGCTTCACATGTTATTAGAGATTTCAAACTGCTGTGAGTTAATGCATATTAGCAATGTAAGAATTACTGTCATGCAAATTCTATTGAATTAAGTTTTGTGCTGCTTTGTGTAATACATTCCCTCAGCCCTGCTTGTCTTGCATAAATGTACAAAGAATTGTCTCATTAACGTACATCGCACACTATGCAAGAAAACTAATCTGCCAACAATTGTATCAGAGAAAAAGCCACCTTCTCCCCACTACCCAGTAATTGAGTCGTGCGAGAAAGAGTGATTAAAAACGCTGCTGATTTGGATGGCAAGTTGAATCCTACTTGATCATTGTGTCCTCTTGTGGACGCTTATAACCATCTGTTTTTCAAATCTTGATTTTTATCAATTTTGGGTTTCTTCAGAGGGAAATTACTCACTGTAACTGGTAAAGCCGACATATGAAATGTCTCTCCTCCAAGCAGAGACGTGAAATCTAAGACTTCTTTAAAGGACTGGAGGATCCTTTCATTTTTCTTTTTTTCTCTGCTTATATGTTACTTTAGAAATTCAGTTTGTATCTGCCATAAAAGATTGTGTGGCAAGTGGTAACTGTGGGGAAAATAAAAGTGAAAAAGAAAGGATTTTTAGTTTAGTTGTGTTTGAGGAAAGCTTGGGGTTTGATTTTTCTTTTTTCTTCCTTTTTTCCTACCGAGGAAGGAGTGTCTGTCTTAACAGTGAGAACCGAGCCCCTTTGGCGGAAGTGCTCATCCTCCCTCTAACTGGGCTTTGAAATAGTAGACAGGATTTTTTACTGTTGTATTTCAAAGTAAAATAAAGAGAATATTTAATAGTATGTATTTCCTTCTATATAGCATGCATTACATATATTGATACCAAGAGTCTTTTGGGTGTCTTATATTGATTCTGTCAAGGTAAAAAATTCCACAAGGCCAGTTCTTCAGTAATTCATTGCAGCTCACCTATAATCTGACTTGAAATGCACTTTTGGCTTTGCGTGCCAGACGAAAGAAAGGTAGAGAGCACAAGTCTTCTATCAAAGCTGTATTTATATTACAGAATCTGTAATGGTTGTTTTTTCTGCTAGTCTATGAACGTTTTCTGATTTGCTTCAGTTTTTTCCCTTCTCCTAGTACAATACCCAAGCCAATCTACTTAAGCAAAGTTAAATCACGGGCCCTTTTATTAACAACAGACTGCATCTTTTGTGACTTTAAAGGATTATTCAGCCTCATGTCTGAGCCTTTCTGGATTCAAGTGAAATGCTACACAAGGGCAGCATTTGACCTTTTCTCCATATGTATTTTGTAAGTTCAAATGGGAGCCAGAACACGAACAGTATTAAATAAGTTGCCTTTCTCTTGTCTTTAATTAGGATGCCTGTGCCTTGGTGATGAGAAAAATTTTAGAAGGCATCCAAAAGAATACTTCTGCAAAAAAAAAAACCCAGTCAGAAACTTGGGAATGTCTCTGCAAGTCCTGCCACCCAAGCTCCAGGGTTCAGTGTAGGCCTGGTTATTGATGGAAGGAATTTAGAGCATGTCCTTCATGACAGTCTACAGAATATTTTCTTGGAACTCACAGAAAAATGTCGGGCTGTAGTCTGCTGCCAAGCCACGCCACTGCAGAAGAGTGTCCTGGTCAGACTGGTGCGGAATAAGCTAAAGGCAATGACCTTAGCTGTAGGTAAGTCCTGTGGTTATCTTCTCTTCTCTGAAAAGAAGTAGAAGCCAGTTTCTTCTCTCCTATGTTTTTGTGAATTTCTGTCACAAAATTTACTGGAGCCATGCACCCGGAGGTGTTCAAGGCCGGGCTGGATGGGGCTTTGAGCAGCCTGGGCTAGTGGGAGGTGTCCCTGCCTGTGGCAGGGGGGTTGGGACTACATGATCTTTAAGGTCCCTTCCAACCTTAAACCATTCTATAATTCTGTAAGATAATCCTTTGAATTGTAGTTGTCTCTGGCATAAAATGAAGTTAGTCTTCTGAACTAGCAAATTTTGTCTGTAAATGTACTCATGATAATCTAAAGCAACAAGAACAGCAGCAGCCATGCACAGTGTTAAGTCCAAAAGGAGCAAATAAGGGGGTTTTCCTTGTTATTCTCCATCAGAACTCCGCAAAATAGAGAGGGAGAGGGGAGGTGACTGGCTGTGATGTCAAACACCCATATTTTCTGTTCCAGCACACCAACTAAATTCTGACAAAATGAACAGCTAATATCCATTTGGAGAATATAGCACTGTTCAGTAAGGCCTTCTGCTTACTAATGCTGCTTTCCGTAGAGTTTTCTGTAGGCTGCACTGTTGGCCATAAAAATGTTTTTCTCTGAAGTGTCTGGTATTAGAATCATAGAATGCCTAGGTTGTAAGGGACCTTCCAGATCATCTAGTCCAACCATCACTGACAAAAAACATCACTAAGCCATATCGCTGAGCACTACGTCTACCTGTCTTTTAAATACCTCCAGGATGGCGACTCAATCACTTCCCTGGGCAGCCTGTTCCAATGCCTAATAGCCCTTTCGGTGTAGAAATTTTTCCTAATATCCAATCTAAACCTCCCCTGGCGCAACTTGAGACTGTTTCCTCTTGTCCTATCGCCTGTTATTTGGGAGAAGAGACCAACCCGCACCTGGCTACACCCTCCTTTCAGGTAGTTGTAGAGAGCGATTCCTGCCACCTCCATGGCGATGTGATAGCCGACAAAGCTGCCTCCAGGTTGCACTCCAAATAAGAGAGGTTAGTTTTGATTTTTCGTCTTTCCTTTTCTCCGTAGGTGATGGTGCCAATGATGTCAGTATGATCCAGGTGGCTGACACTGGTGTGGGAATATCAGGCCAAGAAGGCATGCAGGTAGTGTATACAAAGACAGCTGCAAGTGACATCAGATTCCATTTTAAATCTGTTCAGAGACCCAGTGCCCCACAGTCCGTTCCTGTACATGGGCAAGAGTTTGCAGCCTGAGCTCACACCCAGGCCTCAGCGCTCTTCCAGGAGCACTCGGAAGCTGAATGTTGCAGGGGTTCAGATTCCGAACGAGAGCTTGCTGCCTGTCACTGAACTCCCTGTTGCTCCTGTCCTGCCAGGAAACAAGCAGCGGAAGCATCAGTGATTTCTGTGCAGTTGTGTGGTGAGAATAAAGACAGGCATGTTCCTGTCTATGTTGTGTTGGGCTGAGCTGTGTGTTAGTGTAAAACATGATATGGAGGGACTCAGAGCTGAGTGAGGATAAGACTGTAAGCACTATGTATAAAAAACCATAAAATGAGAGTTTCCAACAGTAGGTAAGTTGCTGACTTGGCACCATCTGAAGCTTATCTTTAAAGGGTTGGTTATAACATGCCCTTTCCTTCATGTGCGTTGCAGGCTGTGATGGCAAGTGACTTCGCAATCTCTCAGTTCAGACACCTCAGGAAGCTGCTGCTTGTTCATGGTCACTGGTGTTATACCAGACTTACCAACATGGTGCTTTACTTCTTCTACAAGAACGTGGTGTGTAGCTGTCCATTCCAGGGAAATCACAGTTTGCGTGTTTGAGAACGCTGAAGGGTTTAGTGGGGCTTTGTATTCTTTTTTAGCTTCTACTGTGAATGGGTTCAAAAAGCTTATGTCAAACAGTTCAGCTTCCCACTTATGTCTGCAGAGACCAAAGACTCATTCCTTAGATAGAATTTCCCACTCAAAGCCATTGTCTGATTTGATTAAGCGGTGGGTAATGGGTGTTACTAATGTGGTGGCAGCATGGCTATTTAAAAAAAGTCATGTCCAGGTTTGAAATGTAAAGCTGTGTGCTAGTCAAATACAATTTCAAAGTGTGGGCTTGGCATGAACTCCACATCATTTATACTTAATTTTCCACGGGTTACTGTAACCAGACCTTAGATCTTGCCTGTTTTCCTGCTGGCTTTTAAAACGCTTGTCTAGAGGTAACATTTTATCATGTCATCTTTGACTTTTCAGGCCTATGTGAATCTCCTGTTCTGGTACCAGTTCTTCTGCGGGTTTTCAGGCACATCCATGACTGACTACTGGATCTTGATTCTTTTCAATCTCCTTTTTACATCGGTGCCACCCATCATTTATGGCATCTTGGACAAAGATGTGTCTGCGGAGATGCTCTTGCAGCTCCCACAACTGTATACGATGAGCCAGAAATCTGTGGTAGGTTGACGAATGGTTGGCCTGAAGCAAATTGAAATGGTCAGCATTCGAGCCATCTCTGTCTTTCTTTCCTTCATGGTTCACATCAGGCAAACATGGAAGTTTAAAACCACTTTCTCTACTAGAAAAACACGTAGGCCTGTGCAATGTGTGCACAAGTAAAAGCTGTTTTTTCAAAAGTTTTTTGTAGACTCTTTTCAGCCATACACACAATTGTACTAGATATTTGGTTGATAAGAGAAATTAAGGACTTCAGGTGAAGCAATGTACTAGATAAACATCATCACCAGCATGTTCACCTCCTTCACTGCCTCAGCTGTCAACGTGCTTCCTCAAAATGGGTTTCTTTTGAGCATCTGGGCTTACTTTTAAAGATAAGGGCGCTAGATACTGTTTTTTCACTGTCATCTAAGGGTCTCAGCTGCCAAAGTACTGAGGAATGGATAAGAATCAGAGCAGATTCCATTCAAATAATCCTCAAGAACGTTCTGTCATTCGGTTCTTTCCCTTCATGTTCTGGAATTTGCCAGAGGCACTTTTCTCCCAGCTGAAAACACTCTACATCATATCTGCTCTGTCAGTAAATTCTGTCCAAACATTTAGCACAGAAAACCGTAGTTTCTAAATAAAAATTATATAAATCAGTAAGCTTTTTCCTGGTTTCTGCTTTGCTTAGCATGAATTCTAGCCTAATTTTATCCTTTTTTTTTTTTTTTAAATTTGACACATAATAAAAATGTTATTTTAATTAAGAATTGAATTGTTAAGTAGTATAACATCTCCTTTCTTGCATGGGAGCACAGTGAAATAATTGCTTTGAGTGAAGCGCAGCATAGAAGAAATAGAAATGCTTTAAAAGGCGTAGTATGACAATACTGCACCATGACATCACAAGTGTGCAGCTCTGTACAAGCTATAAAAACGGACAGTAACTTGGATTCATCTTCAGTAATTTAATGAACTTCCCTGACAGGCAAATGAGGAGATACGTTTCCCACACCCCCTCCAGAGAGCAGATCAGCTCTTGTGAGGGCTCAGTGGCTTTTTGGAGAAACCCATCTCTCTCCACTAATCGTAGAGGAAGTCCTGGGAGACCAGACTGCTCCTCTTTGTGTCTCCATTCAGTGCCTGAAGGAATGGGATATATCTGAGCCAGGGCAGCCATGATTTCTTTCATAAGCGGTTGAGCTGTCATGGCAGTTTGCTGCCACTGAATGAGGAAGGCTCATTCCTCCTCCTCTCCTCCCTTCTTTTCTTCCCGTTCCCTGTTTTCACCCACTGTTAAACTACCTTCGCTATGCCAGCTTGATTGTCCCCTCAGATCCTTCCAGGAGCTGATTTAACTCACTAAAACAGCAATGTGTTACTCCAGCAGCAAAGTGAATTGATTTCTCACATTCTAGTGAGTTACGTGAGCTCACAGAGGAGTCGGGTCTGCACAGAGCAGTCAGCCGCCACAAATTAAGAGGCAGAAGCGCACGTACTAAAAAGAAAGGGGTGGAGATAGAAGAAAGTGTGACTTGGCATTCAGTGATGGCAAGCTGCTAGGGTAATTCCCTGTCCCCTGGCCCTCTCCCTTCCGTAGTGCTCAGGTACGGCTCTGGGAGGCATGTCCTGGCAGAAACAGCTGTAAGATCAGAGTTCCCAGATGTGGCTGCTAATGTAAATACTAAGAGTTAGCTCCATGTGCGGAGTGAGCTCTTCATTCATATTATCATAACACAAAAGATGCCTCCTCATTGGGAAACTAACTGGAATTACTTCTGCAGATAATCTTTCCCCACATCCAAATTAATGCTAATTAAGGATGCAGCGATTTGTTCAATTTGTTTCAATGACATTATCTTTTTTTTCTTACAGGCTTACTTGCCTTCAGCTTTCTGGATAACCTTGCTGGATGCTTTTTACCAAAGTCTCGTTTGCTTTTTTGTGCCTTACTTTGTAAGTGCTGGATATGAAATACTTTTATACATTTTGGCAAATTAGGCAAATCAGAGAAAAAAATGAAATGTGTGGTTTTACTTCCTTGAATATAAATGTGTCCTAACAGGATCATCATTGGAACTGAGCTGAACTGTGTGCATGCAAATACGTATGGTATTGAAACTATTGATGCCGCTTTGTGTATTAGGACTATACGTAAAGAATATATTCCGCTGACCGCTGTCTTCCTTTACAGACGTACTACGGCTCGGACATAGACGTTTTTTCTTTCGGAAACCCTATAAACACAGCAGCGCTCTTCATAATACTGTTTCACCTTCTCATTGAGTGCAAGTCTGTGGTGAGTACTTTGTTTCCAAAAGAGTATATTCCTAGCAGAGTATGTGCATACAGCTTTCATTAAAATTAAGCGGAAGAGCGAGTTTCATATACAGAACAGAATAACTAGAAAAGGGCCAAAACCTAAATATTTTATGTGTCCGTGTGAGCTCTCCTAATGCACCTGTCATTGGAGCCAACAGAATTACTCGTATGACTAAAATTAACAAAATTTGGCCTCAGAATTATTTGTAAATAGTGAAAGGATCTTGCCTCGTTAGAGTACAGTGGTTTTGGGGATGCCAGTTTAGTTTTGCAAATGGTAAAACCAACCAGTGGTCTGCTGAGCCTTCCTCAGTTCCCAAAGCCTGCATCTCAAGGACAACAACTTGAAGTGTTGATTTTGAATGCTGGGAACTGATGATCTGCTCTGTGGCCAGGAGAAACAATTCAGAGGTATATTTTGGTGCTAGCACTAGAGAACCGATATGCTACGGAAATGCTGTTCCAGTTTTTAATTAAGTCTGTGCAAGCTAAAGCATCTGCATTAGCTTGGATAAATTTACAGCCCTTACGAGAGTAATACTTGGCTATTTTGTATAATATTAAAGAAAATACAGTAATATTTACAGTAGGATGCAGAGTGACTTTTTTTTTCTCTGTCATTTTTTTGAAAAATATTTTTTAGGATTGTTTCATAATGGATGAAATGTCAAGTTCTGATTCAGTCTTTTCATTGTTCTTTTGGGAGCTTGGCAGCAGTGATAAAAATGTCTTTTTTGAGAATATATGGGTAGGATGAGTGTATCCACACTCTCAATAGGGAAACATTACTTAAATGGGTTTTATTTGGTGTTTTTGAATGTGAGCTGTCAGACCAATGGCAGTGTTGTTTCTGTAGTAACTCTTATAGCCATTTAGGTATAAAGTTACAGAAAACTCCGATGTAAAACCATTAATCAATGTCTCAAGCAAGGGGGTGGTGCCACGTGAAGATCTCGCCTCCTTGCTTGAGAAGGCTTTTTCTGCTGCCAGTGGATGAGCCGGTCATCTGAGGCAAATTGCACAAGAACTGTCTTTCACAAAGGAATCAAAAGATTTAGTAGAATAAAAAAAATTGAATGGCTGGGTTACCTGTGAACTGTAGGAAGGTGGCTCCATTCTTCCTGGAATGTTTTGTATAAAAACAGGAATATTATCTGAACAGATCTATCCTCTGTTACGTTAAGCGGCACTCCTTGGAGGAAGAGTGTGTGCCTGTTCATGCACTCACGTGTACACTCATACAGGTGTTACAGGTCTTGCTGTTTACAGCTTAAATCTCATTTCTTTCCTTTTTCTGAATTGCAGACGTGGATACATACAGCAGTTATAGTTGGCAGCATCCTGTTTTACTTTGTCTTCGCTCTGGCTTTTGGGGCAACCTGCAAAACGCACAACCCACCATCAAATCCTTACTGGATCATGGAAAAGCACATGACAGATCCGGTATTTTACTTAGTTTGCCTCCTGACTACTTGTGTTGCTCTGCTACCCAGGTGCGTTTCTGTTTTACAATTGCAGATTGTTGTTGTTTAGTTGTCTTTGGGTCAGTGATGCTATAAATCTCTCTGGCGAGAGGTCTTCTTTCCCCCGCCGTCACCAGTGTAAGGAAAATTTCATAACTTTACCAGACCAAGGCATGTGAGGACAGCACCTCAGCGACGTGTTCTCAAAGTAAATTTCAGTAAATAAAAAATTTCTTTTGTGATTTAGATTACATTAAATGATTTATATTATGTTAAATATTGTTTTGGAGGGAAAAAACAGTAATCTCTGTAACCACAGAGTTTATACACAAATCATTTAAATTAGTGATCAAAGTTGACCATGTACCATACACAGAAGTACTGTGCTTAGTCTGTGTTTATTTCTGAAAGCAATTTCTGCTTGAAATTGATGTCATGAGTATATATAAGAATATTTAGAATGAAGACTGCATGTACAGGCTTCTTTGTGGAGTGGAAACACGCTGACTAGATTCACAAGGGCTCCTGGTTTGTGATTTTGCCGTGCCTAACATTCAAGTGTTTCGCCTCACTGAAGAAGTCGCAGCCCCAAGTTTGATAACTCATTCACCCTGGAAGGGCAGGAGCGTTGGGTGGAGGTCCCAGACACCAGCACGCTGACAGGGAGACACTTGAGCGAGCCGACAGAGAAAAACCAATTGCGTGAAAACCAGTGAAAGAGACTTCGTCAAACTCTTGGTCTTGCTCTGTTGAGTAGCCACAGCCATCTTCCTTTCACTGCCTGAACACGAGCTCAAATCTGCAGACTATTAGCAAAGTGCCTCCAGTGCTAATTTATTTATTCTTCTGTGTTATGTCTGTTTCTTTCCCCCTCATATAATTTCAGAAGGAGTGGGACTTGAAACTGAATTGCACTGAGAGAAGTTTTGGGGAGAGTAACTGCTGTTTCCTCCTCACGTGACATCATTTTATACTGTTAGGCGCAGCCTGAGCACACTTTCTGGGCCAAGTGCTGCAGTCCAGGCCGTGTGAGTTGTCAGTGCCACGGGCAGAGCTGTGGCTGTAGGTGCCTGCAAGGGCCACCAAGTGTTTGAGTCCCCTTTGAACACATCCCAGTCTGTGTCTCAAGCACGTCAGACGGGGTTTTGCCACATTCATCGGAGATTGTGACGGATAGCTTTGGTTCACGCTTCAGTTCAGCAGAAGGACAAACCATGAGGTGCAAGAAACGCGTGTGCTCTTCCCTCCCCGTCCCTGCTCTCAGCTCAGCTTCAGGTGGTGACAGCAGAGCCTTTTGTTTCACACACAGTGAATCTCCCTCACATGACAATTAAATAGATACATGCTGTCCTAGGACCTTTTGGTAGGGCTGTAGAGAGCCTCGGTAGGAGAAAGCTTTCAGCTTGGTGACTGCTTCCCACATACAGGTGTTCAGTTTTGAAGATGACAGTGTTTTTCATGGTGAATTAAAGGCAAAGTATTTAGACTTCCCAGGGAAACTCTTTGAGTCATTTGCACTCTCCCTGTGCAAATACCTCAGCAGATTTGTAGCTGTTGTGGCTAATTCAAGCTTTTCTACTTCAGTGATTTGAAGCGAAAGTGCATATTAGGGAACTGCTGCTGCCACATGTAGGGTTTTCTCCTTGCTTATTTCGGATGTAATCCTTTGTAGGGTGCTGAGAAGCCGCCCCTTGGTGGGGACTGGAAGCTAAAGGGTGCTCTACACCTTCTAGCCCGAGGGAGTGAGGCCAGGGAGTTCACTGAAGTTTTTAAGGAGCAGTTCTCCTATGGAGGGACAGATGCTGGATGCCCCGTTGTCTGAAAATGCACTGCAAACATCTATGATTAAAACCTTTGCCTAACCTAAGTTGCCAGTTAGTTCTAATATGAATTATTCCTAGAATATCATTCTGGAACATCACTTGTGCTCCATATTCCTCTTACTGCGTGTGGTGCTTTGTTTCTTTGGCCTTTGCCTTCATGCTTATTCTTGCTTCTGGGGAATTCTCTGGCTCCTGCAAAAGTTAAGAATTTTAGAACGATGTTCTGCCTACTCTTCCCAGCTTTCCAGGGCTGTGTTAGTGCTGTATTATCAGTGCAAAACAGCAGTGATAAACAGCTTCTCTGTTGGAAGCATGAATTTTTCTAGGCCTGATTTTTTCCACAGTAGCTCTTAACTCCTTATATCTGCACTGAAGTTCCAGGGAAACTCTAAACTGCACGCTGATTTTGATGCCTTTGTTCTGGGGCCTGAGGCTGGATGCAGAAAGCTCCACGTTCAGTGCCGCTGGGACCCCAGCCCTTCACTGGAGTTGCGAGTGCACTTTGCCACAGTAACGGGGCTGTAGGAGAACCGTGTCCAGGACAGAAAAATGGAAGCACCTGAGATCAGTATCTGTCTTTGAAAATGCAAGTTTTAAAACATCTTGTGATGCGGCTGCTGGCCTTACAGTTTATGTTCACAAAACGGCACCTGCAAAAACTGTTCCAGAGGCTGCTGCAGCCTCAGGGTTACTTGAATGGTGTTTGGTTTCCTTTAGTGTGGCTGGAAACAGTTTTGATTCTGCTTCTAAACAGCTTATTTGAAACTGTGTTTATTTTGTAGATACGTACTGAGAGTTCTCCAAGGAACATTGTTTCCGTCTCCGGTGTTGAGAGCCAAGCACCTTGACAGACTGACCCCCGAGGAGAAGAGGGAAGCCATTAAGAGATGGAAAGATGACGGCATTGTAAACTGTAGAGTGGAATTCCAGGCTGCTTCTGGGTCTCCCAGCCCAGCCACGGGTGCTGTACTGGAGGAAGAAAGCAATGCCAGTGTTTTGCCAACATCTAAAACACCTTTTCAGGCCTGTTCGGGAGATGGGTTAGTAGAGGACACCGCCTTCTTACCAGACACTCAGGATGAGCCTGGGAATACAAATAGCTTGAACTCTGAAAAGACCGTGTTTCTGAATTCGTCAGAGGAAATGAATTCAGACGCATTTGGCGGTAATAACTCATGTGCCGCAGTCTCTGCGTGTGCTTCTGAAGAGGGCAGCAGTGCTGCTTCTCCAGCGCACAGAGCAGGTTTGAGTTCTGTTTTGCGTGAAGATGATGCTTTAATGTATTTTACAAAGCTGGAATGCTAACTGTTTAAAACCCAAGAGTAATAACTGCTGATTTATGCTCTGTTGTGGTTTTGTTTTCTTCAGCTTTTCTTAAAAGCTTTTTTGTTTATAAAGCTTTTCAATAATTTATTAAGATGTTCAAGATCTAAATGGCTGGGTTGGTTTTTTTATATTTTTTTCACACAATAGACTTTGCATACTGCTTATTTCTCGTACGCAACATTGCATAATACCTCCTGGTGTTATGGACAGGACATTCCCGGAACACGGATCTGCAGGATGCAGTTCAGGTAAGCCAGCCTGCTCCTTTGCACTGCTACCCTAAAATCCCAGCATTTCCTGGGCTTCCCCACTTGCTGAAGTATGAAGTAAGCAGAAGGGCTGGGATGTAGCGTTGTCACCGGGTGGCTTGGTGCAAGACTTCTCCAGGGTGTGTGTACAGTAATTGTTTTAGCCATTGGGGTCCAGTTTGCTCACTGGGCTCTTGCATGGGCCAGCTCAGTGCTGGCCAAACACAATTCTAGCCACCAGAAGAGTGGCCCAGATGGGACGTGTGTCATGTGTCTCCCTCGTCTTCCACAAAAAGAGCGAATCCTGGTGCAGCCTGTTGTTCTCCATGATACTTCATCCTCCTGCTACATCCCTCCTTTTTGTCTCCATGTCCTGTTTCACGTCATTCCCCACTGAGTGGACTACTTCTCCTCACCCAACTTGGATGTTGGCTGCCTGACTTTAAACTCTACCTCATTCCTGATCGGCAGAGTTGTCTGCAGGTGGCCATGGGTAGCTCCAGTCTGTCCTCAGGTCTTCTCTTACAAATAGCAGCTTCTAGCTGACGACATGACTCGTCTTCACTCTCTGGTGGTTTTACATTCTTCCAGACTTTTATAATAAACAGCTTAAGTATCTCTAAAGGCGGCTCAGAAGAAGGTGTAGCCCATTGCATGTCCCACATTTGAGCTGTGTTGCTCCTCTGGCTTGGAGATGTCCCGCCTCTGCTGGTTTCCCACCGCTCTGTACTGCACAAAAGCTGCCTGAGGGGCATGTGGCTACTTCTGGATTCCAGTCTCTCTAAAATACTGCCTCCTTTTTACTTCCCTCCCCAAAAAGTTACATGGGCGATTTATGGAGGAACTTAGGAAATTGTTTGTATCCACTAGCACCTGTTCAAATAAACAGTTTTCTCAAACTGTAGCTGCTAATGAATTATTAGTATCGAGCCCATTTTTTGGTTCTGTTTCTTTCTGAATCTTTCTGCTTTCAGATTGCCAAGATCTGTGTGTTTATTTTTAGGCACCGTGTTTGGGGCGAGGGCTCTGCTTTTTAATTGAACCGTGAGCTTTCCGTGTCAGTGATCAACATTACACGTTCCACATCTTTTGAGATCTCTGAAAGAATTTAAACAAACGCTGTGAGGTCTGAGGCAGCTGCTGCTGCGCAGGGCAGATACCGAGGGCATGCTAAGTTCATTCAAATGCAGGTCACCACATGTTACCAAAAGTTTAACAATGGTTCTGTTTTCGAAAGGTAGAATGTAATGAGGGCTGACTCCATTCCCAGTGTTAGTGAGGAGAAAAAGATCCTTTTTGTTTAGCCTGGAGAAGAAAAACAGTGGAAGGAGCCAGTGATGACAGCCATTTCTGCAAATATTTTTTTTTAATTTGGTTCAACATATGACAAAATATTTTGGGTAAATTCTAACATAAGGTTAGTGGGGACCTTTGAAGTGATGGCAGACGGTCAAATTCTAAGAGGTCATGTTGAGCGTGTTGGTTTGCAGTTTGCTTTTCAGATGTTTGTCTGTAGCATCCTTCTTGCTGCAGGGGGCACCTTGGAGGGAGTGGGCTCCAGGTGTCCTGGGTGAAACATCTTGGCTTTCTAGATGAGCCATTGGAACTGCCAGGTGTCCAGGAAGAAGATGCAAAATGGAGATGAGCTGGTACAAGGGCAGGATTGTAGAGGAACAGACTTGCGGGGACTCAGTGAAGTCCTCTGCTCTGCTCCACAGCCCCAAGGCAGGCTGGGCTCTACCCCGACCATTCCTAGCAGATGTTCTCCTGGTATAAAGAGCTCCAGGGGAGGAGGCCAGGATAGTGCTTTTCTGCCTTTAAAGTCAAATACTCGTTTCTGTTTTTTCACTTGAATATTTCTGCACCTTCAATCTATGACCTCCTCACTTGTGGCTACAGAGAGCAGTTCTGTGGTTCTAGAGGTCTGTGACTCTACGGATGAGGTACGTTGAGCTCTCGTGGAGGAGCTCTGGGGCCTGAGGGAGCACAGGGCTCAGCTCTCTCCCCTTCCTATCACCGTAAAACGGAGTTTGGGGGACAGCACTTGCCTGGGACCTGCCCTCTTGTTGCCTCTGCTGCAGGAGCAGACCCTACCAGCGGATTTGGCAGATTGTTTATTCGGAGGAGTTTGTATGTGTATCGTACAAAAGCTGTAAGCATTCAAAGTGAGATCTTCCAAACCCCTCTGTGACTGTAAGCCGTGGCATCAAAATAACCAGAGGAATGAGTGGTGGTCACCTGTCAGAGCTGGGGCCAGCTGCACCACACCTCTGGGACACCGGAATTGCTACTGTGCGGCTTTTTACAAGCCTGGTCACCCCACTGCTCGGTGAGGCTTTCAGTTCTTAACTTGGACGAAGGACAATTTCATCTGGCTCTCAGAAGTGCCAGGCCCTGTGGGTTGCCTTCAAACTTTAGGCCCTTTTATAAGTTCCTCTGCACCGAGATTGTAAGTACTTTTGTAGCACTTGAAGTGGTAAAATAATAACACGCACATTTTATTTTTTTTCTTGATGCGTTGTTTCACTGGTGGTGCGTGTTGCTTAAAGTTGTCCGCTCTAGGCTGTGTTCTTGTAGAGGACTTTGGCAAGCAGCCCAAGTGATAACATCGGCCGTTGTGTAAAACCCCGTCTTTTTCTCCTTTGTGTGGACAAATGTCGGAAATATCTAAGGGCTGCCCGCCGTCATCACTTGCTGTTTTTTCCTGGAGGGGAGATGAGGGTAGGGAGTCTTTAGTAACAGCTTCAAAATGGTAATTGGCCATATCTAAAGTGGTGCCAAATGAAGGGTGCAAGCGAATCGCTCTCCCTTTGCTCTGCAATAGTTGAATGTTTCTTTTTATTTTTTTTCTTTTAGCACTGGAGACGTTGGGATCCCCTGCTTGCTTCTGCACTCCTGCACTTAGGCACAGCATGACCTGACTTTTCCATTGTGAAAACAAGCTTTTTTTATGATCATCCCACAGGTGCCTTCCAGATGTCCCGAAGGAAAGCGCAGCATTTGCGCTTTTGATTGTCAGGTGAAAACAAATCGAAACAGCTACGTTCCACTACCCCAAACTTTGTAGCTACACCTAGAGCAGCTTTAACTCACTTTTTCTTGTGCGATATTTTATTTACGGGAAAAAAAATTGCTTTTTTTAAAATGAAATTTTTTTAATTTTTTTAATTTATTTTTTTTTCACAGCAGCCACACTGGTGCTAACCGTTTGCAAGTGGCAGCCAGCCACAGCCTTTCCTGAGCACAGGGAGCTTTGGTGTGTCCCTGGGACAGAGTCTGAGCCGAACGTGTGACCGAGGCGCTGGTTCTGTCCCCAGCCTGCAGCAGGGGCTGAGGTGCAGCTCGGGCAGAGCACCCACCGCTCCGCCAGCCCGGCCCTGGCTCTCTGCGGGGGCCGATGGGCAAATTCTGAAGGTGACTGTGCTAAGAACCTTCTCGTAGCTGAATTTCAGTCTGGTTTTTCTATTCTTTTTCCTGTTTTACCCTGGGTGTGTTACTCTTGCCCTCATGGTCGTGGATACCTTACTGCTGACTGCAGTGAAAAGGCAAATTTTAACTATTTGAAGTTTCTGCATGCTTGTCGGGTCGGGTCGTTGAAAAGCTGTGGACCAGTTAAAAGAAGATGGTTGCTCCAAACTAACATACAACAAAATGTGTCCAGAGAAATTTGGTTGCAGCTTTAGTTTTTCAGATTTTTCAGTCCAGAGTAGCTGTTGGCGGCGGTATTCTTGGTAATATTCTAGAAGTTGTACAGGGGTAGTGCCAGATCCTCCGCAAGTGTTTTTAATGTTAACGAGGCCGTCAGGGCTGCTTAAAAAAGCTAGATAAGGCTATGCAAATTTCTTTTTTTAAGCTATTTTTAGGTATTATTGCTAATGTTGCAACTTCACACCTGCATATTGTCATTGAGTCTCTCTCTAAAGATTAAACACATTTTCAACAGAGAAGTTACTTGGAAAATGATTGTAAATTTTTATTAATACAGCTAGAAAGACAGACATCTGCTTGGCTGTGTGACATTGCTTCCATTCGGAGCTACAGCCGTGGCAGAAGTAAAACCAACAATTGTTACCTTACGGTGAGGTCCCACTTGTCAGAGGAACAGCGTAAGTGGGATCAAAGGCGTTGTGTCAGCACAAGGGAAAGGCTTGATACAGTCGGGGGAGGAGTACGTTTGTCTATTTCATGTGCACACATAAAAAAAAGCAGTATAAAAATACATTTATAAAATTACAAATTTCCTCTTTACATGGAATGTTGTGTCAGACACAGTTGTGGGGAAGGAAAAGACGCGACTGCTCCCTCCTACAGCCATTTGGGATGGGGCTCAGCCTGTGACTTCTTCAGCCCAATCCCATACCGGAGGGGGCTGGACCATATGTTTAAGCAGGACTTTCCCTTGCTTCCTGGGAGGGACTGCTTGGAAACTGGTGGCAGGCTAAACCCAGTTAATTAAAGTGTGTAACTACATGTTATCATTGGGTAGTGCTAATACCTACATGAAATGATTATATGTTCTCCAGTGCTCTACAAAATTCAGAGCTGCTAACCGCTTCACCTGGTGGAGAGGCGTCAGGCTGGGCTGTTCCTTGCATGGCAGCACCTCTTTGGTTTTACCTCTGGAAAAGAGACCTCACGGAAGCCCTGCCTGACACCAGCCACATGGAGGGACGGTGGGACGGGCTAGCTCCGACAGCCCCTGGGCCACCAGCTCCATAACTCTCGGTAACTGGCTCTGGGATGTTAACGGTGCTGCCCTACAGCTGCAGAGAACCTGGCCTCAGAGGAAAGCTAGAGAGCTCCAGCTTCCATAGCCTTGAGGCAAGGGCATCAATAACCTGCTTCATCTGTAACCTACTCGCACTGGAAAAAATACGGCCACAGCTGGTTTCTCTTTTATAGCTGGGGAAGAAGAGCATTTATACGTTATAGTGAAAATAAACCCAAACTTAGCAAAGCCTTGAAGGGTTTCCTTTCTGAGCATGAAACAGTGATACAATAGTCACTTAAATAGTTTCAAAATCCATAACATAAATATTGAATATTTCTTAATAATGCTGTCAAGAGCGCTGTCTAGTATGTATAATGTTAAGCGTGTTAAAGGAGAGAACATGGAAATAGGAGGTAAACCTTCACTAAAGCAATAGTCAGATCTATGTAGATTAGTTGTAACGTGGTTTATAGTACCTGAAATGTCCATTAGTTAGCTCTGTTAATGCATGTTTCCACATACGGCAGTCATGGTATTGACGAGGCCCTGCCATGCTGTCATGGGGGCATGCCAGAGGTAGCAGAGAGGCTCGTTACATGCCTTAGGCTGGAGTCACAGGGGACCAGGCACACCACTGAAAACACGCAGATTTTAAATGCGTTGCTCCCTGCTGAAACTCATCCTGTAATCCTCAGGTTCCCAACTCCTCCTACTCTGGCCTCGCAAAAGCTGTGAGCTGCACGGGACATTCCCTACAGCAGTGGATGAGACGCACCTCCCCTCTAGCACCGTAACGAGGTGCCAGGAGCCACTTTAATGTTTTTCAGCCAGACTCTTGGAGTGAAGGCTCAGCCTCTCACCTGCTGCACGGAGCACGCCACCATCTGGCTACCGACCACTTGAGCAGGGCTCCTCAAGACTCTGCTGATGAAACTGTTCTGTTCTACTTTGCTTAGCATATTTCTAAATTTTCACTTCAACAGAAGCTAGGATCCAACTCTTCTATCATTCAGATTTCTTTCTCCCAATTGTTCAATCTTGCTAAGCAAAACGAACCCTTCAATGCAAGATACTGGAAAAGACCTAGCCAAAAATACCCATTTTCCCAGTATCTGGACTGCTCACACTGCATCTTTTACACCTTAAATCTGCATTTTCCATATCTCACCCGATGTTCAAAGCAGCTGAGTTGAGGTGGGGGAACCATTGCAGTGGCACTGCCCAGGCTCTTATGTCTTTAGAGGACTGGAGATGTTCAATGCACACTGTATAGGCTGGAGACACTATAAAAACGGGGAAAAAGCCAGCAGGGCACAGGTTTGATAAATGCGCTAATTGGTGTAGCGCTGTCAAGACATGGGTGGTTCCTGGGCACATTAAAACATTGGAAGCTTCAGAAAATTACGTAGTAGAAACTGTCCAAAGAATCTGAACAACCCAGTTTTGGTCTCAGGTGCCTCAGGTGGTAGTTATGGGTCTGTTGGCCCATTGGTCCCTCCATCGCCCCGCAGAGGTCCCGACGCTGGCTCTGGGAACAGCTGTGGAGTCAGGATGGTACGGGGTTCTGCCCATGCGAGTCGGCCACCCTGAGGGACAGAACGCGTTCGCTCATGCTCATCACCAGCACGTGGCTACGCACCTTTGGACATGCTCTGTGCCACGCGGACAGACGAACTCAATGCTCTCTCCCACACCCTCCGGCGTGTGGTCAGTCCCACCAGCGCCATCTGAATGCATGGAGTTCCTTCCTCATGACAACAAGGAAGTGAAAATGCAAGTGCTACTAATGGAATAGTATTAAAATAGGTTATCTAAAAAGGTTTTTCTAGTCTGTGCTACTGCTTAGTTTGAATAGCTGAAAGGCAGAAAGTGGCTGATTCTTTTCTTTTAAGCCTTTTGCTGTGTTTGGAATAGCACCACAACACAGTTAAAAGAAAAGTCAAAAAGATTATTAATTGTACCCCAAAGTATATTCACCAGTGGAGGGTTTACCGTTAACATACGCTGCATATTCCGTAGCTCCACAACAAGAGTAGATGGAGCTTGAAACTCCTTTTCCTAGAGTTTCTGGACTGCAAAATCTTCAGTGCTGAAGTGCTGATTCCTTTTTTCTTTTGTCTGTCAGCACAATTCTTACCATCTGGAGTTAGTTTAGCAGAAAGGTGTGGATGTATATTTGTCTTTCAATCCACTCAATAAAATGTGACACATTACTGTAAACTCCAGGTCCCAAAACCTTGGAAAAGCAGACAGAGCCCCAAGATGTTAAACCAAACAAAGTCCAGCGCCCCGCAGGTTGCTCACACACAAGTGGGCCTCCACTGTCACCCTGCAACATGAAAGGAAAAAAACAGTCTATAGGGGCTGCACGTGGCCAGCAGTCGTTTGGTTAAAGCTACGTCTCGGTTCCTACAGTGATTTGCCTTTAATAAGTAACTCAGCTGTAAAAACTGGCTGCTCTGCTGAACTATGTAGCAGCACACAGTAGTACCAGTATTTATTCCCTGTTCTATTTGTACCTGCAAAAAACTTATACAAATTAAAAAAAAAAATCAATCTAACAGTTAACTAATAGAGATAAACCTTAGAGTCTTCAAGGAGCATTTCGTTGTCATGAACTGAAGTTGATTACACCAATAATAATAATAAAAGTTGGGTTAAAAGAAGTAAATAACTGTTGTTGTTCCTACAGTAGATGAAGTAAACTACCCCTAATAAACATGATGGTACTTTGATTCGTAAAAGGAAGTCTGGCTTGAGTTTCTCCTTAGAGAGAGACCTACCATGCAGGAGTCCACGGTGCCAGACTCGTAGCCAGCACACAGCATCCTGCTGGTGATGGTTTTCATGTCAAAGTACGACTGGCATTGTTCCAACGAAATGATGCGAACCTCCCCTTCTTGAAGCTTGAAAGGCACTGAAAAACAGAATTAAGCATTAAACAATACACACATGAACACACAAATACTAAGCTATGATGTTCTCTGAAACAGATAAATATTTCCATTAGGATACATTATAAATATTACTTATATTAAGTGTAAGAAGAATCCCCCCTTTTTGCCTCACCAAAGGGAAGGAGAAAGCAAGTGGGTTTTTGCTCTGCTGCATCACAGGATTCGTGAC
This sequence comes from Alca torda, assembly GCA_008658365.1. Classification (NCBI taxonomy): domain Eukaryota; kingdom Metazoa; phylum Chordata; class Aves; order Charadriiformes; family Alcidae; genus Alca; species Alca torda. The sequence continues at coordinate 69,058,309 of CM018079.1, forward strand.
CATCATGCTCCTGAGCCAGGAGCGTAAGTGTGGCATTCTGGAGAAGGACCAAGCGCATGGGGACTGGCGTGACATCTGCCGTTTCTCCTGCATTCGCAGGGACAGACTGAGGAGGGAGAGCACCTTTACCTGGGATGGGATGGGACTTTTAAGATGGGGCAGTACTGGCTGGAAGCAAGTACTGCGAGGGAGGTGCAAGAGGGGTCTCACTCATTCCTTGGCAGGATCTTCCTGCTTTTTGGTGTGTCTCATGGTAAAGCTTGGTATAATCACAGCTATTTTGACTTACCTTTGGGTAAATTTGACTTAGTGTATCACGAAATCAGAACTCAAAGGTTATTGAAATCATTTTAGCACATTCAGGAGACAGTAAAGGACTTCTTCCTAGTCTAAACAGTTGACCGAGCTCAAATTCTAAGGAAAGTTGTTCGACCTAGGGCATGAAGTACTAAATGCTGTGCAGCCATGTTGGTTTTTGATCCTTCATAACATAAAACTTTTAAAAGCAACGCTCAAGCCACATTAGTGAACAGAGAACCTTTTTCTACTTAACAGTAATGCAAAAGCGTTCTGTGGGGTTTTTTTCTGCCATTACATAAAAGATATTTTTAGATGGGTAGAGCTGCTGGTAAACAGCCTGTCCCTCACATGTGCTATTTAATTTTTGCCACATGTCTGACCTGGCCATGGGAGGCACAGTCCCACCTAAAGCAATGCTGAAAGGCCACTTTCCTTCTCCATGTACAGAACGACAGCCTTCCCTAGTAATTACTATCATAGCGAAGGGAGAAACACAATAGCTAGAGCATTAACAGGGTTGGGGCCAAGATAATTTGCATATGATGCATGCAGAATCATTTTGTCTAAACAAAGATTTACATAAGACAGCTGTTCTTGCCATGGGACCCAAGGATTGCAGTGGCCACAGAACAAGAAAACACACTAACATTCTGTTCGGGGAGACAAAAACACCACTCGTGATTATGGCTGGATGGAATAAATCGTGTCACAAGTCTGAAGTGTGACACAAAGTGTTGATTCAAGAAAACATTCATTCCGCCTGCATGCGGAAAGCCTTCCGCTTTCAGTGCCTTCCGCTTTCGCTGCACTAAGAATGTTGCCCCCTCCCCCCCCCCGATGATCTGATAGTCTCAGTACAGTTCTGAATAAAACCTAAACCAGTAGAATGATAACCAGTTCAGGTGACTTTCTTGATAGGAGTTTCTAGATCCTCAGCATTTTTGAAAATCAAGCCACTTGCCTAAATACGGATTAAGGAGCATAAATTCAGGTGGCTGATTTGAAAAAGCAAGGCTCTAGTCGCAGCCAGATCCCTTCATGGGTAGTTACAGTTCCCTAGTATTTAATAAGGTCCAGTAATAGTATAAATGGATAAAGCTTTGTAAAGGGATTGCTTATTTGATTAACTCAGTAGAAGGTTAATACGTTTTTCCAAGAATCCCAGAAATACCCATCTTACTTTTGTTGCCCATGTGTCCCCAGCCTGTGATGTAGCAGTAGGTATCCGGCCGAACCAACTGGTCCTTGCTGGGCAAACAGACGGGTCTTACGTAGCTTGTCTCGTTGATGTCCTCGTCCAGTTCCACAATGCTGATATCATAGTCCACCACTGCCCTGTTGTAGCGCGGGTGGAGAATAATGGTCTTCACTAGTCGGGTCTGCATGAAGCCTGATGGATGATCGAGATTGCTAATCCCAAACACTACTTTCCAAACAGCTGCATTTTCTCTCCTTTGTAAAAAAGAAAACAATGGGGAATTTCAATCAAGAGTGTTCTTTTATGCTACAATACCCGAGAGCTTTTTCTCCCTCAGTTTTTGCACATTGCACTTTGCAAAGCGTTCCGGATAAAAATGCTACAAGAAAAAACACTTACCAATTACTTACAGGTAAGATCTGAGCAACAAAAGACAATGCTTTCCACTTCCTTCCTGCCTCTTACCAAACAAATTAAAGCTCACACCTTCAGAAGATATGTAACCACCTATTAGTTGCTGTGTTAAACGCCAAAAGCTCTCAAAATCATCTTCATTTAGCTTTCATCAGTATAGACACCAGCAATGAATAATAAAAACCTAAGATGGTGCTGGTTTTATACCATTTACTTTCTTTTTTAGTCTCAAAACCAGGCCTCTGCCATCTGCCATTCTGCAAAGGTCATCGCCTACGCCCAGCGTGTTTGGTAGAAGAAGGAGGACTTGGCAATTCATACGTGCAAGTTTATATGAACAGTACAACTGTCTGAGCCCTCTCACCCTTCAAAGCAGTGTGCTACTGTCAAGACCCATCTCTTTGCAATCAAAACACAGCCACAGATGTGTCCACTTGGCTCACTCTGCAGGGAGCACTGCCACGGCCACCGGCCGGGGCGACTGGTCCTACCCCCGAGGATCCTCTTGGTCATGCGAGCAGCTGGGCGACGGCCACAGTCTAGTGAGGAACAGATGCAGAAGGCAGTTAATCGTTACCACAAAGGCAGCACATACAAGACCTTCTGCAAGAAAACGGGGCACAGAATGTTATTAAGAGAGTCGTGAAATGACACTGAACAATACAGTAAATGAAACCATCAACAACCACACAATAAGATCAAACACATTCAGCCATTTTCATCCTTCCTTTATATCAAAGGATTTGCTCTCCTGATATTGACTGGCTCAGCCTGTAATATTAACCAAGCCAAGCTTGGGATCCTGACTCGCTTTCTCTCAGGAGTTACATGGCTGCCCTTGGGAAGTTTTTCCTGGTTTATGTCCTTGGCTTTCTCAGCTAGCAACGTGTTTGGGCTACTTTGTAGAAGCCGTAAGAACTGCTTCCGGAAAATCTGCTCAGCAGTAATAAGGCTTTTCTTAAGCCAGGTGTGAGGTGAATGTCACACTGTTTATTCAGCTCCACGGCACCAAGCTGGCCTTGCCTGGGGAAATTACTAAGGGAGAAGATTTAAAGATACGAAGACATTCGGTACTCTGTCCATTCTACTTTATAAGCCACTTCCACTGGAAATTATACCAGATTCCCATCTGCCAGACAGTTACTTTCCTGAAATAGTTAGCCCTTCACTTTTGTTTCACTTTATTTTCTGGATTTGTACGATGGCAGACTTGTTACTTATCCTGTTTACACTCAGTTTGATTTAGAGGACAGAAGAACACCACCAGTTGCTGCAATCAGCCTCCCAAGGGAGGAAATGCTGCCATTGCATAGATCTGTGGGAATTTAGAGGTGACAAAATAAACTGGAGCAATGGTTATTTGTAACTTCTAATTCTTACTGTGTTCACTTAACTTCAGAGGGCAAGGGTTTTTAAGAGTACTTAAAGCAGCATATGTCAGAAGCAAACACCTTTGACAAGCTCTTATGAGCTGTTCTTTTTAGAGTAGTAAATGTTTTGATTAGTTTCCCAAATTTAGGTCATGCTTTGTGATTAATTTTCCGTGTATCAAGCTAATTCATAATTTAAGTGTTCTTCAGCACAGCTCTTTGTCTGCGGAACATAGTTTCATTGAAGATGAAGAATTTCTGCACTTTGAAACCACTTGAACTTGCACAATCGGCTGTGCCTACAGACTTGCTCTGTAGCTTTCTACTTCGGGTTCTTCTGTCCCCTTGAGCATCACAACTAGACAGACGACAGCTTCAGCTCCCAGGCAGATAGCCTGCAACCATGCTGGTGGTAAAAGATATTTTCAGCAAGAAGTTTTATCAATCAAATTAATTTTTGGAACCTGACTGCTGACAAAATTTGTTTTGTGGGAGCAGGACTGGGGTACTGCAATACACAGCCTTGTAGTCAAAAAGTAAGAAAAGCTGATGAAAGCGAATAGAGTAGGGGAAAAAAAAAAACAACAATCCAAAACTGGATGCTGCAGAAGTCCAGTCAAATTTCAGAATGAATCCACACTAAACATCTGCATTTGTTCAAGTGATTTAACGCATCTTGAAAAACATCTTTGTTTTACATGCACTTCTCTCTTACCTTCTTTAGTGCAAAAGAGAGCCACTTTGCTTCTGCTCCGACACGTCTGTCTAAACATTGAAACAAGAACATGGTAGAAATCTTAATTAATTGATGTAATTTTTGGTAAATTGCAAATCAGCACAGGTATTTTACTCATTGTTCTGAACCAGCTGTTGTAAATTCCCCCAAACTGCAAAAAGAAAGACAAGGAGCTTCTTATGCCAGATCATCCCTGGTTTCCAGCGTCTTCCTGGAGATAATTCAAAATATTGGTTCAGCTTTACAATACATTTCAAGAGTGGCTGCTACATATTTTGCAGACTACCTCTCTCTCCGGGCACCGCTCCAGCTCCGAGGTCAGCTGGGATGTACAGTCTGTCAAGTCTTAATTTATGTCACCTGAAAGCACAGAGATCGCCTTTCTCCTCTTCCTTACAGCTGAAGGATAGAATTTTCTTTGAAATACCTTTGACAACAGATGATCTTTCATGCCCTGGAAGTTTGGGCCTTCTGAAAAAAAGCCAGGAACTTTGCAAAAGTAAGTATTAAAACAACAAAAAATTATCATTTCTGCTGAAAATTTTCCAATGAGAGAGGAAAGAAGAGATTGTTTGTCAAAGGAAGGGAGATCCTTGTTAAAACAGATAGCATTGTTGCTCCACCAGCTGACTGCCTTTCTATTTCCACCACTTTTTCATTCCTACCGTATATGTGCTTTTCTGAGGCAGGTGCATTTGAAAGAGAACAGAGAATTGCTTTTTGAAGAATGCAGCTGCCGATGGCGATAAGGTGGCTCTCCCAGTTTTGTCCTGGATGTTTAAATTCATTGGCTCTTCAGCCACAAAGTCACTCTTTGAATGTCTCAGTGATGAGATCCTGGCTTCTCATTACCAACTACCTGTTTGGTTGAGTTAATTAAAAGGAATTTACCACCATCTGAAGCCAGAGGAGCTGCTAAGGAAACTTACTGTAAGCGGATAAAGATTCTGCTGAAGAAGCTGTTGTTGCTCCAAGTGTATGAAGCCAAACTACATGGGCTGCAGCAGATGGTAAGATGTTGCTGCAGGTTTTACAGTTCCTACTGGACTTTCTTGGTCAGCAGGGATTTAATGAAGCTGTTTGGTCCAGGTGCTTCAAAGGCATCACCTCTATGTCACTCAAATGCTGTTAGTCTAGCAGAACGGGCCCCTGAGGAATCACAAGGTGAACTCAAAAGAGACCAGTTGTAGTAGACACTAAAATCATTATAGACTGTATCTTAACAACTCATGAGTGCGTGCTGGGTTTTATACACAGCTACCTTGGAAAAAAAGAGCTTACCGAAGAGAGTCTGTCATTCTCCATTGATAAGTGACTACCCACAGCAGTGAAATAAATGTCATTTTCCTGTTACTTACCCATTCACTAGAAGTGCGTGTAAAGTGGATGCATTTTTATTCTTCCAGTCTGAGTGCAGATTCAGCCATTTTTGATGCTGCATTTCCTCATTCTCTATTACAATTTCTGTTTTGAATGGGCCTCTGAAACAAACGAAAGACATTCATAGACCTTCCAGTAGGTTTCCATGTTACGGTTCTGAAGGTGAAGAGGCCCTAACGCCTCCTGTTTATTCCAGAGGTACACACCTGAACGTTACGTCAAAGCCACGTGTGGCAGAATCATAGTTAGGGGAATGAAATCCCCCCCAAGAAGCCTGGCCAGCAAACAGATTACTGTCACTCCTGTTGTGTTTTCTGAGAAGAACCAGAATTGGAACTGGGAACAGCAAGAGCCTTCTGGTGGCATTTACTGTAGCGCAGACCTTGACATACTGTTTCTAGAGTTTCTTGCCTTCAAAAATACAAAAAACCCCAGATCGTCATGTGTAGAAGAGGTAAAAGAAAAAATATTCCTATCTTTGGAAATCCATAAAATTTAACAGTAAAGAGCAGTCTGGGTCTTGTTAATAATACTTGACAGTATCTCTAAGTCCAAGCTGTCTGCTTTGCAAAACAGAACAAATCATGTGTGACGATGTCAAACCTGTCCTTCTGCAGAGAATTAACTGGAATATGAAAATAAGTTAGAATGGTCCACCAGGAGATATTTTCATATATCCACTTCCTCAGTTTAGTTATTGCCTGAAAGACTCAAGTGACCTAAGAAACTGCTGTTTTAATAAATCTCAAATGGAAAAAAAGAGTGTATTTTTAAAATGGCTTTATAAGTCATGCAACTTTCCAACACAGAACGATTCACGAGTAGCCATCAATCCCTGTCAATGAAAGGGACTTTCAAGGACTGCTCTCCTGAACACTGGTCAAAAGCCAAATTGTAAATCCTAGTGCATGGAAAAGAGAATGAGACAAGTTCAGAAAAAGTGTGATGTGCCCTAAAACTTGCCTCTGAACCCAATCTCTCATGGCAGAACCTAGTAATGCCCACCAGGTCATTAGTTTGTCTTTAAGTCCAATTTTCAGTATTAACTATATTTCTTTTTAAATATTCACAAAAGTGCAGCGTCCTTTACCTACTTGATTACATAAATTAACAAAGGTCAAAGAATTCTGTTTTATGGTAAAGTTGTCAGTGCAACCATATGGAAATGTTTTCAACAGGGCTGGCAGAATTAACCAGGCTCTGAGGTCACGGCCCTGGATCCTGCCTGTTACATGACTTATTTTTCAGAACCTTCTCTGGGCATATTAAACAAATATAATTCCATGATCTACTACCCAGAATGTGCAGACAGATATTAACAGGCATTTTTAAAGTCTGTGCTTTTTCCTCATTTAGAGTAAGCTGTTTGCTGCAAAAAGAGGTTTCTTCCTCAGTGCCCGCTTACAGCGAACACGTAAAACTCTCTTCATTTCCATCATTTGCTTATTTCCCACTCTTTTTTCCCACCAAACACACACAAACTCTTTTTTCTTAAGATGATATTCTGCCTGATGATCTTCTGTGAACAATTATGTGTACAGTGATACTTTACATAGCTGTAAACAGTGTCTGATCTATAAAGAACTATGCTAAAGCTTCTGAGCTCAAACCTAACACTCAGTGAATGCACTTTAGGGTGCCTGTAGTCTCGGTCTGTGGACTTCTCCAAGACCGTATCAAAAGTGCCATAAGTTAAGTAAATTTACAATAGACTTATGAGGAATCTTATGAGGCCATCTGATCCATTCCCCTAATCCAAAATAAGACCAACTATATCTAAATTCTCTCTGACAGATTTTTGTTTGCCCTGTTTGTAAACATCTCTAATCTTGGAGAAGCCTGAGCATTTCTAGGCAATATATTCCAGGATTTACATTTAGGAATTTTCCTTATATTTGTTCTAAATCTTCCTACCTGTCATTTAAGTTCATTATTTCTGTCTTGTTTCCACTGGAAATGCAGAACAGTTTATTCCTTGCCTCTTTGCAGCAGTCTTTTACATACTTGAAGGCTCCTATACCTCCCTCCTCATGACTGACCACCCAGAGTTCTCAACCTTTCTTCACAGACTGCGCTTTCTAGGTCTCTGCTCAGTCCTGTTGCCCTATTCTGAACTCTCCCCATCTAGTCAAAATCTAACACAAGCTGAATACACCAGAGGGATTGATTACACATCAACACTCCAGCTTAATTCAGGCCATTTCTCCATTTAATTTTAATCCTGTCCTCCAAAATGCTTTCAGATTCTCCCAGTTTCATTCTGAATGAGAAATTATTGAGCATGCTCTCCATCATCTGAATGACTCACGACAACACTGAATATCACTCCAGACACACAGGGATGAGTCTAGCTCCCCACCGATACATCTTTGACAATGGTTTGACACCGATACATGGTTTGACAATGAATCATCACAGTCTTGTATAATTTCATCTTTGTCCATATCTCCTTACTTATTTCAAAGGTCATTTCACATAGTGTGAAAGTTAAAAATATATCACATCTACTGTTTCTTCCCCATCCACAGTGTCTCTGCCTTTTCAAGGAATAAGGTAAGTGATTCTAACATTATTTGTTGATAAATACATTCTGTCTGTCATTAAGACCGTATATTTCTATAATTACTTGTTGACAATTGAAGCTAGGCAACTAGTTGGTACATCTCTGTATCTTGCTCTTTTTTCCCTTTTTAATGAAAGATGGCACACCTAACAGTTTTCAGCCTTATGTAGCCATTCTCCACAACTTCTCAAAACTACTGGCTACCGTCACTGGCAGCCACAATGGAGATCTGCCATAGCCATAAATCTTAAATGCTCCTGGATGAATTTCAGCAAATCTAGCTATTTTGAAGATCAGTGTATAACCTATTATTTTCTTATTCTAGCCCTAATTCTTAAGTCTTTGCCATCTCAGAAATATAATATGTTTTGCTGAGCTTTCTTTGTGGTTTTGTTTTGGGTTCTTTGTTTGTTTGCTTTGCTTTTTTTGTTTAATATCCCTGGCTTTTCTGATTCTTTCTACAGATACTTATGCTGCTGTTCTATACCAGTTCTTGTAAATTTGAACTATATCTCTATATCTCTAGAACTCCACCGCCAGTTTCAGGTCACTGTGCAGCTTGTGCCTCAGCCAAATTGGTCCTGCTGCTTCACAGAAAGATGTCAGCTAGATCTAATGATCATCACAAGGCACATATAATTCTAACATATCTGATTACTTTAATCTACAAAATTTCCTTTAATCTAAGGCAATTTCAAAAACGTTATTCAATAATTCCACAAAATCAGTCACTCATAAAATCAAAAAGGCGAGCTATTTTAATTTGCAGTAGCGCTCACATCTACCTGAGTGGGAAATTCAAACTTAGATTTTACTAATTTTTCAAATTTCAATTTAAAAATTAGAATATTCCTTTAATACACCTAATTTCAAGCTACGGATTCCCTTCTGTGTGTGTAAGAGGGATTTTTAGAGTTAAAAAAGAAAAATAAAACCCAGTCTGTCTTCTACATTATAAATGTGCTCTCAATGCGGAAAAGTAATGTTTAGGGTAATTTCATTACGTAAGTTATACAATGCAAATATTAAAGAAATAGTTTTCACAGCATTCTAGCCTGCTACCTGCTGACCACTGTGCACAACAGCCAAAGTTTAGTTTATAGTGAAACACAAGGACCATTACAACTTGCATACTAAATCATAATGACAAAAAACACAAAACGGAAGACAGGGACTAATTTTAGGTTATAAACTTAAAATTCTGTTCATCATTAAAAGTAACATAATTTGGGATGCTTCTGTACAGCAATGGTTTTAGTACTTCATTCTCCCTATTCCACCGTGGAAAACTCCCTTAAATGTATTAACTTGCAAGTTTAGAATAAAGTATAATCTATAAACAACTTCTCCCTTCAAAGTGACAATAACATTCTTCTGTTTGGCTTCTATAATTCCATTGGTTTAAGCCTCATGTAACAGCAGGCTTGGAAAAGGAAGCCTTGAGTTAGGTAATGAATAACGTGCATATGAGCACTAATATAAAAGAACTTAGGCCTATTTCAGAGCTGGAACAGCATCTGTTTCCTGTCTGTAGTTACTTACTAGTTAAGATGTTTCTTGGTCTTGAGCAGAATTCTATAAAGACATGGCTGTGCCATAGAATATGGAGTAAAAGATCAAAACCTTGATTTTAACAGCATTGAAATCAGAGAAATCTGATTTTTTAATGGGAAAACATATGACGACATAGAAAATAGAAATTAAAAAAATTCCCAGCATTGACAGAAAACTAAATCATGTATGATTAGTTCTTAAAATTTTTGGTGGAAAGTAGGTAATCACTGTGTATTTTCAGATTTCAAAATGCCTACAGTCTTATGTCCTAACTGATAGACTACTCAGCCCTATCAAGAATGAGTTAAAATGTAATTACACTGAAAAAAAATGTATATGCTTGCTTTTTCTCTGTCATTTGAGTCTCTCTAAACTATAGGATTCATAAAGTATGATCTTGTAGCTAAACTTAAAAAAAACCATTTTGGGCAATCTAAATTTAAAACTTCAAATAAAATATGGATTTTCTTAGATGGAAGTCTTCATTCAACTTCAGATTAAATGTAAACTCCTTCATTTAAGGTTAATTAGCTTTTAATTTTAAAAAGATGAAGGACACATTTCGAGAATTTTAAATGTTTCATTTTAAAAACTTGAAACAAAAGGGTTTTTGTTTTTCTTTTTTTTGACTTTTCAATCTTTTTTCCCCTGCTGAAATTATTCACTGATTTTGAACAAAATTCACTGTTATTTTTGTTCAACATTGTCCTTTGCAGAATTATTATTCACTAGGAAATGTTCCCATAGTTCTACTGGTAATAATGCATTAGCCAGAAAAAACACTTCAATTTGCAGATTCCAGAATGAATTTTCAAGACTGACAGATTTAATATCTGTTTTGTGTTAAACTGAGTAAATTTGATTTGGAAACCCCTGGGAAAAAAAAAAAAAAGTTTTTTATAATGCCATTTGTACAAGCTGTGACATAAAACAGTTTGAAAAAGGACTGTGATCAATCATTAGAATAAGAACATTTCTTTGGCAGGCAGTATTCATGTATCTTTCTATTTCTTTTGGTAAATCACAGAATCACAGAAGGGTTGAGCTTGGAAGGTACCTTTGGAGGCCATCTGGTCCAACCCCTACTGGGCAAGCAGGGCCACCTACAGCCAGTTGCCCAGGAGCACATTCAGACAGCTCCAAAGTTGCTGGAGATATTAAATCACTAATAATAATTACCTTTTTACTTAAAGAAAGAAAAATATCGAATCATGGAGCTAAAAAAGTGTTATATGAGGTAAGTGAGTATATGCTTAGTGACTACATTGTACAGGAAGGAGACATAACCTATCAGATTTAATCTAATACAACTCTAATACACTGATTAAAGTCTACATATTTTAACATTCTTTTATGGTTGCTGAAAACTGCTCAAACAGTCTTCCACACCTACCACAGCTTGTAATGTTATTTTTGGTAAATTTTATTTGATGGAATTATTTGCTGCCATTCTTAACAAAATTAATGTAATCTGAAGAACTTACTATTTTTATAGACTCACAGAATGGTTTGGGTTGGAAGGAACCTTAAAGATCATCTAGTTCCAACCCTCCTGCTATGGGCAGGGACACCTCCCACTAGACCAGGCTGCTCAAAGCCTCATCCAGCCTGGCCTTGAACACTTCCAGGGATGGGGCATTGGCTAAATTTTGCTAAATCCTCTAAAGATTTAATAGAACACACTGCAGCCATGGATGATGTGAGTGTATTTAAGGTAGGTCAAGCATATTTTACATTCTGTTGAGTGGGTCTAGAAATCCAGATTGAATGAATGAGTTCAAATACTTCAACTTCGGCATGGAGTTTATGGGTAGGACAGAATTATTCCATTTTTTGTTTCTGTGATGTTTTTAAGCAAATAAGACATTAAATTAAACTTCCATTATTTCTGTGGCTGAAATAGTTAGAAAGGAATTTTTTTCATCATTATTTGAGCTCTATGCAATACACAGTCTAATTTACCTGTACCCTCAATGGTCACTGGAAATAGCTTATTAAATTCACTAACGTTATCAACCTCACATTCAGACTTTCTTGTTATCGTTAAGTCAAATAAATAACATATGCAGGACATAATGGTCAATAGATGAAGTTTATGGATTTAGGTCAGATTTCACAGTGGCATGAAACTCCAATTTATCATTCAGTATTCCACTTCACCGTATAGAAAATGCTAACCTCTGCGATATTTTCACTGAACCTCTATACAATGTTAACAGAAGAACTAAATAATTGTATTGACTCACATTATTCCTTTTTGAAATTAGTTCTAATCTTTATTTTTCTTATAGATCTCATTCAAAGCTGATTTACTGTATTTTTGGCAGCACCACTTCACAAAAACCTTGGACAATAGGTAAGAAAATCAAGCTTCACATGATTGACAAAATCAGGCATTAAGAAAGGGAAAGACAAACACTACTTTGGTTTTCTGAAGTACTGCCAGGAAGAATCATTAATTAGTATTAGAGTCAGGCTGAATTGTTGTAGAAAAGTTGTAGACTTCAGAATTGAACTGGAATTTCCCACTGCCCTTCAAACAATCACCTGTCACTACAAAAAAGAATGTGTAGAAAAATTGATTTGTAGAATATCTTCCCCTGTTAGAAAATGGATTTGTGAGATTTAAGAATTATTTGTGTCTCATACATTTCTTAAAAGTGATAAGATTGATAACATCTGTTAGCAAGCCTCAGTGAAGAAGCAGGAAGGTGTAAGTTTCTACTCAAACTAATTTCAGCCAAGGCACACCTCTGAAAAAAGGAAGGAATCAGAGCTCTTGTGATAATATAATACCTTTTTCATTTTCCTAGCAGCAAGTGTCATAGGAAAGTTAAGCAAATTTTATGTTAGGACTATGCAACTGCAATATTAAGAAGAAAAACATTCTGAATGTTAAGACCATCAGTTTGTTCTTAGACAACAAAATAGCTGTAAAAGCAATAACTATATTTGAAGGTATCAAAGGAGTTTAAGCTTATTAGGATGTTATGTGAAGTTAAAGCATAAGGATAATGTCAATATTATTTAGATATACTAATCTAGCTGGAGGAGTACACAATTGTTGTGTGTTTGAATGGCAGACAGTCCATTCAGTACAGGTGGTCTTGGATTCAGGGCATCTGTTAAGACTGATGTCAAGCATCCATGCAGTGCAAGGCAATACAGAGCAGGTTAATTGCAGACACTGTAACCCAGGGTCTTTATCCTCCTGTGTTTTTTGAGAAAGGTACAAAGAACAAGATTGCACGTCAGTATATGTAGTGGTAAAAGGCAGACAGAAAAGACACTTCTAAATCCAGTTTGGGGATCAGACACTGACAAGATATCCTATACCACCAGGCTTGTCTTTTCCTAGTAGAAGACAGCTTTGGATATCATAGCAGATTAACTTGGCTTTTATTCAACAGTTATATTTTGCATCAACTATTCCATAAAGCAGCTATTACTTTAGTGTGCGTGCAATAAGAAAGATGCATAGAAGCTTTTTGTTTTCCCTGAGTTCCACACATAAAGCTCTATCTTTAACAATTCATTGTTCAGAGATACCCAAGTGAAATACATCTGCTTGCCTAGCTCACGGTGCTTATTGCAGAATGCCAATGAATGCAGAGAAATTTTCCTGTTTCCTAAGACAAGTCTGCTTTAATTCTTTAGGAAGACAACAGTATCACATTGCCAAACAATTTTGAGCCTGAACAATAACTGCAAGTTCAAATATTGAAGCTTGGCAAGACATCATTATCTTTTCAACACACTCTTTTAATAAAAATCACATAATGTTTATAAAGTGGTGAAAGTGCCTAGATTTTAGTGAGCTTTTGTTCCTGCCATAGCTCACAAAATTTCATCATCTCTTTTCTCTATGAACCATTTCCACATTACATCTAACATTGCACTGATCAATGATCACCGATATCTAACTCCAGCACTCCAGTTGTCCTGAGAAATTCATCAATGCTACAAACTACTGACCTTACCCTAAACCCATCTGATTGCAGGCCAGCTGGCTTAAATTTTCTTGCCACTCATCAGCACAAACATGGTTATCAGCAGCTGACCTGCGAATGGTCAGGAACATCAAGGAATTCATGTTTTTAGACAGGGTAACTGCAAAGAAAAAGAAGAACAACTTCACCATTATTTCACATGGTTAGTTTTATAAATGGCATACCGAAAACATACAACTACATTCTAAAGAGCTTTCCAAGATGCTCATTTTATATACTCAATGTACAAAAGACACTAAACAACAAAGGCATCTTGAGGATTAGCATAAACCAGAATACTCTTGACTCACCAGCACAGGTTCACATGGGTTTCTGACAGCCTTAATCTAGTTAAATGACTTGACAAATAGTACAACTGAAATCATTAAAGTAATTTGTGGGATGAATGCTGCTTGACATATTAGTGATACCATCATTTGACTCTTGGTAATATGCACTGTTCCTGCCATAACAGTATGTGGGTGTCATCAGAGAAAGAAACAACTACTGTTTACAAGAAAGATGATGACAATTCTCTCTTAATCCATGTATAAAAGTGTTTGAACTGCTTTTATCACATACAAAAACTTAAAGTGGCCCAAAATGGAAATTTATATCCCTTCCTTTCTAGGATCCCTTAAAAGATGTTGGGTTGTGTGCATTTCTTCCCCAAATACATACTGGCTTTAATTAAACTGTTCCTCTGACTTCTGCTTTGATAGTACTAATCTTAACATAGCCAGTCATTACGCATTTTTCCTATATGCTGAAGGTGCTTTTGCTTCTCTCCCCATGAGAAAGGTATGTATTAATTCTAGATTACTCCTTTTCAAATAGGCATTTCTTGAACAGTTCTTCTTTGTTGTGTAGGTTTTATCAAATGCTGGTTTTTATTAATGTTCATACAATGTTAAACGTTTTAAAATATTTATACAGTCTACTTCAATATGAATACAAAATATTTGCTTCGGTAAGCCATGCTACACCTTTTTTCTGTATTTAAAATTATATACAAAACATCCCAAACCTTAGTAATATAAACTAAGTAGTGTACAAAAATACACGTTAACTCCGTGAAATCTCAGAGGACATACTACCACTTTCCAACCTGCTTCTTTTCAGTGCCATTTTTTTGAAATCCACCTTCATTTTCTTTAAAGAGTAATACTTGGAGAGTTCTACTTTAACAACACATAAAAGCATGAGGTCTATTCTGAATATAGATAGCGATAGCGGGTTACACCATTCTGAAGGTCTTTATCCAGTGCAAAGGGAACCCAGTAGGGCTATCTTCTCACAAGGTCTGAACCTGCACCATTGCAGTCTGTGGGAATTTTACACCGATTTTCACAAGTACAGAATCAGGGCTTAGAAGTTTTGCCCAAATGAATTCTACATCTGAATGTCTTCCTGCTCTCTCTTCTATCCACAACACTTTCTAGATTTTACGTGCTATCTACACGTTTTACGAGTTCCCTGCCACGTCACATTTCTTATTGTCTTTGCACTGTGACACTTCACACTGAGCCTTTCCTTTCTCTTTTGCCTTCTTTCTTGCACGCTTTCCCAACCTCAGCCCAGTCTCCCTTCGGTAATAAGGGAGCATCTCTCCACCACTGCAACTGTATTCTGAATCAAATCACCAGCGACTAGTACCACCACCCAAACATCACCTCCAGGCAGAGTGCACCATGGCAGAAACCTACCGCAGTCCCATTCATCTGAGCTGTCGCTGCAGTCTGCTCGCCCATCACACCACAGCTCACGTGGCACACATTCGTGGTTGACACATTCAAGTTCACTCTCTTCACAAGATGCTGCAAGCACAGAAACACGTTTCACTCTGAGAAAGAAATGATCAATGTCAAGTTCACATTGAAACAGAAAAAATGAGAAGGAGATTGAAGGTAGGCACAGATCAGATTTATGGAGCAAGAAAGTGAGAGAGATTTGCAACAAAATTCAGGACAACATCACTGCAACAGAAGGTGGCTGCTGCCATGCAGTGGCAGAGGGCATCGCAACTCAAAGGGAAGGAAGGGTGTCTGGAAATGGCAAGATCTGTGATTACTTAGTACCATTTGTGGTCTTGTCATATGAAATTCGTCTAAGCCTCTCACAAGTTTTAAGTGAAAATACTGTGTTCCATGCTTTTTAGGAGATTGCTCCAAATCTGTTTATTTCTTCCTGTTCTTTGAAAAAATTATTTTACTATAATGCCTATATATTTCCTTTCATCCACAGCAATTCTATATTCACTTTTGGATCCTCCTTCACCATTTAAAATCATGGAATTATTTTTATCTCCACTATAGAGATGGGGAACTAATGTACCAATAGACATGCTCCAGTTCACAGTTGGCTGCCAGCTGGCAACATTAGATAGGGATTTCCTGAATCCCTCTCCAGTGCGGGAACCACAAGGGCTTCCATTTGCAAGGAAGTTTTAGCTTTCTCCCACCCACAACAAACCTCCTCCCACAAGGCGGGTGTGTAGCATTACAGTACCCTCCTCACTAACACCGTTCTCTTCCAGCTTCTATAAACCCCATCATTAGCTAATTTTGAGAGCTGGGGGAGGGTGGAGAGGGAGAAAATGCATGCAAGGAAGCTGCATTCAATTATGCCTGTCTCTGGATGCTGTATAGCCTCTATACACTGTAATATACACACACATATATATATGGTGTGCATATGCTATACACACCAAGCATTTATTTGCAACACTAGTGCAAAAAACGTACTCCACAGTGCAAACCATACAGACAGAGTGGGCAGTGCTGCCTGCTCTGATGTAAGTGATCTTTCTGGCTCTGGAATAAAGTGTGCAAAACTAGAAAAAGCTCTCAAACTCAGCCTTCCAGAGAGAGCCTATTTCAAAAGCTGGAAGCCCTCAGCAGCTGGGGAACCTTTGCTGCCATTTTGGAATATTCAAGCCCCAACACAAAAGCAGAGAGGAAATATAGTCTGATAATTGCAGACGAGCTTAACGTAAGCCCTCGGAGAATCTTTTCTCTGCCATGATCTTAATGTGTGATCTTGAGCAAATCATTTTAATACCACCTTCCTGTTTTAGATTACAGCACACAGACCATTTGGAAGTCAAACAGTATAATCTTCACAGTGAAAAGCAGATTAAGAAATGTTCTGTGAGCTGCCTCTTCCCAAAAAGAAACAAAGATCTAGTGATATATGCAGGCTGCCAATCATTTTGGCAAATATATTCGCATGCTCCACATAGCACATAAAATGTGCCTACTATCCTGTCCCTGCCAACAAAACTCCAGAGACTCAAGAGTAACTTTTTTGAAATTGTAAAATTATACCCTACACTCCTAGCAAACTATAGAGAGAGAACTAAAATTTCAGCTTTCAGCCAAGTTTACCAAGCATCCCTTCTTCTTGTGCAGGCTGAGTGTCACCCAGTATGTCTTTTCTAGTTTTCTAGTCTTGGGGACATGCCCGCACACCAGGTTTTCTCACAAGAAGAGAATTCAAAGCACTACTACTATATTCATGAAAGTGAAGCTAACACCTCATGGCACCCCCTTCCAGCTTCACATGCGGGGTGGGAGCCTGCAAAGCAGCTGCCGTTTGCAGGTCTTCCACCTCTTCCCATCCCACTAGTTGGCTGCGTGGTGGAAACAGAACACAGGGCAGCTCCCGCGGGGGACCATGGGGTCTCTAGCACACTGTCAGCACTTTGAGCTGACTTACACTTTGTGCATGGACAGTGTGACCAAACTATCAGTGTACCATACTAAGTTTTTTCTCTCTCATACTTAATCACAGTTTGGATTGTAGAAGAAGCCTGTGGAGCCAAGTGGGGAGACAAAAACCTAAGAAATGTCAAGCAGAAGAGAAACCAAATAAAGCAGGGAGAAACATGAAATTTACTGAAGAACAGATCATAAGGAAAAGCAGATGGAAATCAAGAAAAAAAAATAAGTGAGCAGCTATACCTATATGGAATGAAGTAGAGAAAAGC
This sequence comes from Alca torda, assembly GCA_008658365.1. Lineage (NCBI taxonomy): Eukaryota > Metazoa > Chordata > Aves > Charadriiformes > Alcidae > Alca > Alca torda. Next base: position 69,075,801 of record CM018079.1, read on the forward strand.
TGGGAAAAGGTGTCAAGAAGCTACAAGGAATAAATAAACGAAGCAAGAAGACACAAGGAGGAGGAGGGAGAGAAAGGAAAAAAGAGAGAGGACTGGAGTGGCCAAGGAGACAGCAAGGACTCAAGGAGGTGAATAACAGAGGACACAAGACAAGAAAAGAGATAAATTGGTGCCATAGAAAAACTGAAAAGGAAACTGAGGGAATGACTAAGCCTTTTTGTCTGTAGAAAACCTTTTTACTTTCATTTATTTTGCACCCCAAGATCCCAAAAATGTGATCAGCTGTTTATGGGACACTAACAAACTGCATAAGCCCTTACAGCAGTTCTTTTCATCCATCATGTCAGGGCAGTCTGGGAAACCGTCACAGATCATACTGTGTTTGATGCACAGCTTCTTCAAAGGACACTCCCAAAGACCCCTTTCTCTACAACCTGGAGGCAGAGAAGCACAGTTTTGAAACACTTGCATCCAATATCAAATCAACTGTTTTCTTCTTCCTTAATAACGATGAAACACCCAAAATATTTTCACTTGCAATATAAATTTTAAAAGGTACCAAGAACAGTTACTAATGAAAAAATGGAAATAAGATTGTCACAGTTCACGCTTGATAAAAGGATATAAAATACATAAAACTTCAAAATACTTCAGTGCTTTATAAATAATAATCTATATTATGCTAAACATATCTATAAGTAATGGTTTAGGCACTAGCTCAATTAGCTCAAAACCCACACACTGCTACTCTTGAAATACATTTACTAGCAATATATAAACTTTTCTAATCCAGAAGTCTGTAGAGATTCCTTTAAAAGCATACCACACAGACCTTTGGTCTTTCAAAAGCAAATCCTATGACACCATGGAATCTACACGAAAAGCTGCAGAAACATGTAATTTTTGCTGGCAATGCCAATACAGAAACTAATGCAGATCACAATGAAAGGACAGAGTTTCTGTTAAGTATTGACCACAAACAGTTTTCCTGGTTCCATAATCTGGGACCAAACCAGCTGGAAAAGATTAGAAAGACCCAATGGCTGTATGAGTCTTCAAGAGGGTTCATTATTATGCAGGGAACACACTGCATTATTGTCTCTTCAAAGCCCTGCTAACCAGCCACTCTGATTTCAAGAGGATCACTTATAAAACGGTGTCAAAGTGCTTTGACAGTAAAATTCCCTTTAATCAGATAGAGGAACTTAAGAATGGCCCAAGGTGCATTTTAGAAAAGTCTTTTCTCTTGTTTTACTTCACTATTTATTTCCAACAACTAATAAAGCACTTCACCGTGATACCAGTTTAAATCCTTTGACATACTAATGTCCTACACATCTGACATTCTGGTTTTATAGGAAGCCATAAAAACAATGTGTTCTCCTGACTAAAACAGATGGTTTGATTGCCTTGTTTGACCTGTTCTACAGATGGTAATACTAGTTTTAATTTTAATCCAAGCTCAAATTCAGGTGACACCACTGATGGCCCCCATGCAAATAGCTGAGGTATAAGCTCACAAACTGCATTTGAAGCAGCACCTCTGTCTGGACCTGGAACTACAGCAGCGTATCAGCAGTAAGTTACTGGGCAGATACGCTGTTTCCAAGAAGTGTTATTTCAGGAGTGTTTTACAAACATGAACCAGAGAGTCACTAAATCACTACTAGCTCATATGATTACTGAAAAAATCTACTTGTGTTTTAACTGTAACTGGACGTGTGCAGCACTTGATTTTGCTTAGATTCAAAAAGCCACGTAAATAAATGTTAAAGCGCAGAGAAATAAATAGCCTTGAAACTGTGAAACTAATTCCACACGATCAAAGAACTTTCTTGGGTATCACCATTTTCCAGGTCTCCTTCTTGACAATATTTTTGATAACTATTAATGAAAAATTAACTGAAACCAAACAAAACCTTTACTCTATAAAGAACAAAGAATGTCAGTCATGTCAGGAATTTGATATGAAAATAAAAAAGATTAAAAAAATATGTTATGAACCTTGCAATTTTTTAGCAGAGTGTTTAGAATTAATTAAATACGTTTGCTTTTCCCCTTCATCACACACTATAGTGTTACACTGTGAAGTGTAGCATGACTCTCCAAAATTTATGTTTGAGTACAACATAGACAAATATAAGAGAATTCCCAAGGAAAAAAATCACTACTTACGGAATTCTGTGTTCAAATATACTGTTTTGTTGGTAGAAGCCATCTAATATTTGATGTATTTGTATTTCTTCTCTAAATATTTTTGTGACATACATTTTTAATGTAATGACAATGGAATGGAAGTGAAAACGGAGGAAAATTGATGTATTTACATTACCCCCATCTCAAACATATGTTTTGTCAAGAGATGGGGATTCACGTATGATCTTACCTTCACTCTTCTTCAAAGTATGAAGCAAGTTACCATTTGTTATTCACACATATTTTCCCCATTAAGACCACTACATTTTTCTCTCAACTAAAACACTACAGTCAGAACACAGATTGCAGAAAATAGTGGAAGACAATACTGGTTTTGAATGTTATGTCCTCAATTTCTTTAGTACTCTTCTAGAACCCCCTTCAGCTCTTTGCCACAGGCATTGTTCAGCAGCCAGTAAATTAATATGATCAATTACAGTCAAGCATATTTAATACCACAAACTCTCTTGATGTCTATCATAATAATCATTTTCAGAAATAACTTTCCTCACACTGTACTGAAATGCACTCAGAAGTCTCACATTCAGAAATCTGGGCCAAATTTTCTGCCCAGATCCTAGTCTAACTGACACTAAAGTCTCAGGATTTTGCTCCAATTGCATGGGTGAGATTTCCTCTCACAAAGATCATGCGAAAGTATGACAGGGATTCCTACCAGCAGGAGACAGTGGGTGCTGAGTACAGCTCTACTCCGCATGGGGAGAACATACCTTAGTCCCTTTGGACTGTTCTACCTTACATTTTTCGCCAGAGTAGCTTGAGCATCCAAAAGCTGTAGCTCATCTTTTCCAGCCTCCTCCTCCCTGCACTGTGAAGTTGTTCCACACCTGTCATTTAAGGCATTTCAAATACAAGGTCTTCAATTTAAATCCTGACTGTTATTTAATGGTATAAAACCAATTTCAAAGGATAAATCTAATAAAATGTGAGCTGGCCATTTACACATGGAAAGATCACCAGGTTTTGATTTTGTCCTGCACACATGGAATATGAATGAGTCAGAGGCAGTTACTTCTGGAGCTCTGCAAGGACTTTCTGTTCTTCAGTAACAATATTACCCCTGGTCAATGTAATGTCACTCTGACAGCGGTAATTTCCTAGCAGATACAGTCTTCCATATTTATAGAAACTGATAAGAATTCTGCTGATTGCTAGTGACATTCTGTCTAGACTACAGAGACACAGCGAGATCCACTTGAGGAATGAATATTATCTATTAGAGCAATATTTCATATGTTAATGTCTAGGAGAATAAAATTATCCTAAAAGACGCACAGCAATTAGCGTTCTAAGGAGTTAAGACCAGGTGGCAACAAAGAATATTTGGCAAGGAGGACACTTGAGACAGTTGATTCAAAGGTAAAGAGATGACAAACTCTGAAAGAGTCACTGTGATCATAAGCTCTGCCTTTCCTTGATAATCCAAACAAGAGAACGACCTAGTATTAAATTCTGTCTCAGTGAGCCTATCTTTTTTTTTTTCTTTTTGCTTTCTTTTTGCAGGAGGAGGGGAATGGGGCAGAAAGAGGAGAGAGAATACAAGCGTGATTTGAAAACTCCCAGAGAATACACCACACCTTAGTGATAAACAACCCCTTGGTTACTCCAATCATTAAAAATACCTGCTCTTAAACATTTCGTAGAGTTTTCAAGTTTGAATCTTAGCCTAGCTTCAGCTTTCAGGTGTTGGATCTTATTTTATTTTTGTGCAGCTGAGTAGAAAGTCTTTTATTGCCACAGTTTTGCTGCTCACACAAACTGTGTTTCCATCTTAACCTGCTCTCTGTTAAAAAAACCAGGTTGTGCACCTTAGCCCTACTCTGCCGGAATGTTTTCCAACCCTCTACTCATATTCACACCTCTTCTCTAAATCCTTGGTGATTAATAATTATTCTCTTTACCCCTGGGGACACCAGGCCAGCATGTAGCACTCCATGGAGGTCACAACTTAGTCACATAGGAAATAGTATAAACTCCCTTCTCCTTCTCAAAATTCTCCTGCCAGCACATACAAGGGTAAATAGTGACCAAGAAATTTGTTTGTTATTCTCAAGCTCAACACATCCCCTTAAGTTAAAAGTCATGAGCATCTCTACTGTAAGTAAACTCAGAAATATACTGGAGAATAAACTTTGTGTTTACCATCCTTGTACCTCCAGCCTGAGGTTCACCAGTCTGAAAAAACATGTCATTCTTGACCCTTGCAGTACAGAATCCATTTCATCAACACAGATCTTTTGTCAATACATCATAACGACAACATTACTGTGTTTATTTATGAATTCAAGATTTAAACTGCCACGAAGTCATATTTTAGCTTAGTAAAACCTCCAGCAATATCAAAATAATTAAATCGGCAGCATTCTTTATCTTGATTACTGAAGGAATACTCAAACATCCTGGAATATGCTTAGCAGAATCTAAATGATCAAATATCATAAATTGTGTTGACATTAATCAAGAAGGGTGCTTGCTAAAGTATTTTTACTGCCACTAGTCTTGAAAAAAACCAAACACTTCCAAACATATTTTTCTACAGAAAAAGGGGCTTATCCTCTAAACTGTCATGCTATGGTTCAAATAACTGAAGGATAAACAAAACTCATTTTCTAATGCTTTGACTACTCTCTATTCAAAAGATCCAACTCATCAAATTTATTTACCACAGCTGTCCTCATCACTATCATCCTCACAGTCAGCTTGACCATCACATCTTCTGGATGCCAGGACACACCTCCCGGAACGGCACTTGAAGTGACTGGGTGAGCATTCTGTCAATGACAAGGAACAGGGAGAAACAAGACTCCATAAGCTCCAAGCTTAATCATCATCACATGGGTATTTATTTAGTTATCACTGTGACTGTTTCGGAAGGGAAAATGACAGGAATAGAAAGTTTGTGCGATACCAAACTGGAACTATATAGCAGGCAAGACTCAACGTGGCACTGTGTGTGGGGTGGAGCAATATTTTCCAGAGCTCCCCCTCACATACTACCCCCGTCACAATTTCAAAGCTTTGCCAGATAACTGGCATACAATGTTTAGATAGTGGGCATGGATTTTCTAGCTACTTTTCTCACTGTTGTGTTCTTGTGTGAAGCAGAAATAGATCATCTGACACATTGAAATGAGTATAAGAGATCCCCAGGATAAAAAAAAACCCTAAAATATTGGCAATTGTGTGTCTATTTGAATTAATAAAACCACCTATAAATGTCCACCAATTAACCCTTATATCACTTTTGCCTCATCTTACAGAGTACCCTTTTGTGAAGGCTTTATTTAGATGGCTTTGAAAAACCCATCCATTTTTTCCCACTGTACATGTCACTGACTTTGATGTACAACCTCCATCACATGTTGCCTTTTTTTTTTCCTCCCTGCAAAGTCTCTCAGATATTTAATACCATGCAGTTCCTTGGGTAAATTTTAGGATTCAATAAACATTTGTAGCAAAAATATCATCAACGAACAGGGGAGCCTTAGAAAATAACATTCTAATGATAAAAGGTATGTGAACTATAATGCCAACATTTAAGAATAACTCCTTATGAAAATATCTAAGTTTACAACGCACACTGTCTTGGCCAGCAGTATTCTTGGGTTCAGCACTGACTGGAAGAGAAGTTAAGCAATTCACACATGGTAATAACTCTGTCAATTATAGCTTAAGTTGAAAAATCACCTATATTTTGTAATCATAAACATTTGAAATGCTCTCGGAAGCATTACATGTGGGTAATTCTTTGATTAAATGTGGGGTTTTTTCAGAAATATTTATGTAAGATTTTAAACTTTCTGGGGAAAACTTTCTAACCAACCATGTCAGTAGAAATCCGACATTGAATCAACATAAAATTCTAGTAGTAAGTGAACTCAAAACAACTCCAATAAGACCCCTTAATTAGTTCCACTGTTTCTCAAAGAATACTAAAACCCTCTCCTTTTTCATTGATTTTCCAGGAATATCTATTTCAGTGCTAAAATGGCCAATAAGCAGCGAATCAACTTACAGGGCAGAGTCCCTCTAATTAAAGGGAGCTTTTTTTTAAATTAGAATTTTTATAAGTGAACAGAATTTATCTCTAGAAATGGAACACGCTAGTCCTGTATGGAGTAGTATATTTAAAATACAACCATTCTATGTTACATTTCACAGCCAAATGATCTAATAACACAGGGAGGAAGGTTAAAAGACATTTGATACATGAGAAAATTAAATCACATTCTTTTCCTTTAACTCATCTTGTTGTGCCAAAATCTTACTTTTCCTTTCCTACACACTGCTGTGTAATATTGGATAATTCCTTCCCATCAGCCCACTGCTGTAGAGGGAAATTATCTCCCTGTCTCTCAAGACTCCCATGACAGAGGATTTCCTTTCAATGGTATTACACATCTTTACAAAATCCGCAGAGTGATATATGTACATGGACTTTGCTTGGAGAAATTGTACTAACTGCTGTATATGCTTCACTTTTTTTTTTTGTGATTCCTTCACTGTACTCACAGCAATACATCTTCACTAAAAGAACTACAGGCTAACTAGCTTTTGCCCACTGCTTTCTCTGAGCAAGATCAAGGCTCTGGAAAGACCATCATCACCCTGTAGGTGAGTAGAAGGAGAAGAGTGAGAACTGAACACCATCAGTATATTGCAGGCACATAGCACACACCATCTCCCTGTTTTCCCAGCTACTTTACTGGCATTTTGGCAAGAAAAAGAAAAGGCATGTCAGAATCCCCACACATCTCACATCCGATGACCACTGCAGAAGGAAAAGCTGCACAGCTTTTCATACATACAAAGAACGTCTAGAAGCATTAAAGGCAATTTCATTCTTTTGTTCCATGTTCACACCCACAATGATTAGCATTATGGCTGAACTCGAAAACTGAAATTTGTCAGTTGCTACTGAAACTGGTTTGGCACAACTCTCTACAAAACTTTCCCCAACAAAAAACAAGGGCAAACAATAGCTGGCAAAAACACTAACATTACAGTATTTTTCTCAGAGTTGTCATGGGGCTCAGATTTTTTAAGATTGCCAGAAGTTCACCTCCTGGTTAGAAAAGCATTATTATATCATCTAAATAGGTAAAAAAAGTGAAGTATACACACAAGTAAGCACTAGGTCCAGTGTTAGCAACAAATCTCAGACAGTGACTTCACAGATTGAGGGTAATTGATCTTGCTTTGAATAGATTTCTTATGAGAACTTCCTCTTATCTGCAAACCGTAGGCATTCAAATTCCCTGAAACCCAGTTTGGAATCATTCCCACAGTTTAAATATTATAATTTAAAGAGGAGGTATGGGAAAAGAAAATAATCAGTGACTTTGGGAACCTAATTAAATCTTTAATTTCCTGTTATATGTATTTATAGGAGTTACCTTCTACATCTTCATCTGGTGTTAGACAAGTTTGGTTGTCTGAGTTCTCATCTGGAAACTGAGTACAGTCAGTATCTTCTGGCCACTGCAGACCTACAATCCCAAGCACAGACTCACAGCGTTCCTTAGACTGTACACACAATGTCCTGAGGAGACAGAGTGGAATTGCACAAAGCAACTGAGTGAAAGTCTTAGAAATTCCCAGGTTTTGGGAGTTAATAATCCTAGCCAAAGTTAAAGACGAAGATTAAGGAAAAATCAATTAATCACATTTCTTTACATGAAAAAAAAAAAAGATCAAAAGATACGTGCTTCTGTTGAAACATTAAGTTTACTGTATGCAGACTATTACCTGAGCTATAACATAATAGCCAAATTTAACTACTTACAAACATCTTCGCCTCTGTAAGGGATGGCAGAGAACCTTTTTTAAGACGCACTAACTGCCCTCCTCAGGAAAAAAATACATTTTGTGCCAGTAAAATGCTACCTTTTCTGATGATACTACTCAGAAACCATGTGGTTTCAGAAGGACAAACTATTTAAACCTGCAAACAAAAGAGCAAAGGACTCCCCAGGAAATTCAATAAAATTAAAAGTTTGAGGGAAATCAAAGCACAGATCAACCTAGTCTTGAGGGTGCTGTCAGTTAGAGCACACCTGGAAAAGGCATGAATATAGTCCTCCTGCTGCATTTTTTTTTTTTTACCATAGAAAAACAGGACTCACCACACAAAATTAGTTCAGTCCATCTAGATTAATATTCTGTCTCCCAAAATACCGAATGTCAACTGCTTCAAAAATACAATGAGAAAATGCACAATAGAAAAATCCGCTATTATTTTAAGCATTATTTTAAACATTTAGCAACTACTTTTGCCTGGAATCATAGCTGATGTGCTGTTCGATACAGTAGTCTTGTTTTGTATCTGTGGTATTTTGAATCCCTGTTTGTTTCAATTGCCAGTGCTTTTTTTTTTTTTTCTTCAACTTTTGCAGGATTTTAACTAGGCAGTATGGGATTAGGAACCTCAGCATCCTTTTCATCTCTTCCTCCAAACAGGAACACACATCATGCTTAACACGTATTTGTCTAAGCTGTTCTTAACAACCTTTCAGTTAGCAAGATTTCACATACTTCCTTATCACTCGTTCTCATACACAGATATCTATTATTTTCCTTGTATCTGATCTATAGCTCTCCTGATGTACTTTAAATCCATTGCTTCCTGGTTAACCTCAGTGAATATAATGAACAATTTATTTATTTTCTCACGGAAACTCACTTTACCTGTTTGAAGGCTTTGATGTCTCCCACGTCTTTTCTTGTTTCTAGACTCAGTAACTCATTTAATTGCACCTTTTAGATCTTATTTTCTAAACCATAATCATTTGGACTTTCTCCTAAAGGACATAAAATTCTCCTTTGTTCTTATAGGTTGCAAAATATTCAACAGGAGGATCCCACACGTTTCTTTTTTTTTTTTAGTTTCCTTCATATCACTTTTAACTTGCCTTTTACTTAATTTGATTAATTTTTCCAGATCTTTCATCTAGGAACAGAGACTCCTTTCACAGAAGGCATTTTATTCCACTCATTTTCCTTTGACCTTTTGATCAATGGACCATTTTTTTTCCTCCAATAAGCTTCAGGAAATGCAGTGACCAAAACCAAGCAAACAGTTCCATTTAGGATCAATTATTTTATGCTCTTTTGAGGAAAACAATACATTATAATCTTCTCATATTTAATTTTGTTTTCATCGCATGATTGTATGAAGAAGAGTCAATGTTTTTTCACATCAAATGATTCATCATTGGCTTGAGCAGCTGGAAGGAATGGATGAATGGACTGACATCGGTTACCCATGCTACAGTTACAGACTCTCTCTTCCCTCTTAGATCCTCCTCAATATTCAAAAGGTTGACTCACACCACTTCATAACCTCAGCTTTCTGAATGCCAGAATTTTTATTTACCACTGGCAAAAGCCCCCAAACAACAACAACAATATGACAAATACATTTGCAAAATTGTATTTTGTTAGCTGAGACATCTAAGTCATTTTGCCCAGAACACTGTGTGCTGTGTTCTCTGCACGCTCAGAGCCAAGCTCTGGCTTGGCCAAAGCTGAGCCTTTCCAAAAGCTATTGCAAGCCATTTAGTTGTCAGTCTGTGGTGAAAGAATTAAAACATAGCTAATCTTCAAAGTAGTGCCCATCACAGCTCATATGGAAGCCTACTGCAATACTGCTAGGAAAACTGGAAGAGCAATTGGTACTTGATTTTTTTTTTTTTTTAATCCTTCCTTTTAATCCATACCAAGTCTTACAGCTGGGGTATCAGAATACCTTGGTAACAGAAATCTCATCTGCAGTACTGTCTATGAATCAATCTACCAAGTTAACAGTTAACATGAGTATGCAGCACAAAGTGGAGAAATCTCCCCCTTCTTGGTAGGAGAAAGAATCATAAGGTAAAAAACAGATGTAGCATAAAATGTGTCATTTTCTGCAATGGAATTCAATCTAGAGCTTTTTTAAGAACATTAAGCATATTTAGCAGTTAACTGAATTATCTCCCAATTCAAATACAGTAACAGGATGCCTAAATTGATATCAACACATGAGGAGGCATGAGATCTGACCAGGATTATTCTTTATATGCATCTGTCACAGTTTTGAAACAACATCAAAGTCAGCTGGAGACAAATACACAGATAGTGTAATCTTCGTGTCATTATAGATCAACGTGACTAGGAAGGCATTTACTGGTCCCAAATAAGGGAAACTGATAGACAGACTTACTGGAATTACACTGGGAGTGTAACGACAGGACAAGGGGTAATGTCCTCAAACTAAAGAGGGTTAGATTAATATTGGATATCAGGAAGAAATTCTTTACTGTGAGGGTGGTGAGGCACTGGAACAGGTTGCCCAGGGAAGTTGTGGATGCCCCATCCCTGGAGGTGTTCAAGGCCAGGTTGGATGGGGCTTTGAGCAGCTTGGTCTAGTGGGAGGTGTCCCTGCCCAGGGCAGGGGGTTGGAACTGGATGATCTTTAAGGTCCCTTCCAACCCAAACCATTCTGTGATTCTGTGTGATTCTGTCAGTGGTGTGAGACCCAGAATATCCAGAAGCTGCTCAGCACCTTGCAGAATCAATTCATAGCAAAGACAGCTCGCAGTTATAAGGAAACAGGAATTTCTGAGCTTATTCTATATATTCTTCACCTATGAAATTCCATTTGTCCTCAGTGGGAACCCAGCACACACTTAGCTTCAAGTTTATTTCACCACACTTGGACTAATACTACCAATGCCTTATCAGAGATGAAGAATACCGTTTAGAATTTGCAAACATACTTGATAGATCAATGAATGGCCTCAATAACAGCAAGTTCAATTATTAAAAAAAAACAACTCTTCCCCTTTATTCCTTATTTTGAACAAAACTTCATGAAGGCCATTATATTTAAAAAAAAAAAGCATGCCAGTCAAACTAATAACACAAAGACAATGAAAGCCTTGCAAAGCAGGGACAGATGTTGTGTACAGAGGGAGCAGAATTAAAATTGTTTAGTTATACCACTTAGAATGAAAAGAACTGATCAGTATTCCAGCATTAAAAAAATCTAATACATCCCTGATAAGTATATTTTATAATAGATGTGGAATATAATATGAATTTGCAATTTATGGTTGGAAAGTTCATTTGACTTGAAAAGTTTAACATTGGAAAACTGCATTAGCTGAACTCCATTTCATATTTAGCGGAAAAGACAGGTAAAGCAATACATATGTCCTGTTAAGCTCAACTAACCACTGATTTCTTTGAAGGAGAGGGCAGTTATTTTGCAAAGGCATCAACAGACTCTCATAATATAGTTTCTCTGCTCAGAATTTAACATTCTGCCTTCTAGGAGCTTCAAACTTCGGTTAAGTAGATTTAGATTTATATTGACATATGAAATGTATTACTTTTCTTCTGCCCTACATTTATCCAATTAACTTATTTATTGTTATGAGGCTATATGCGTTTCATTTCTAAAACATTTTAAAGTTTTTTTACATTATATCTGTGTCTGAAATTCTTCCCAAAGTGTTATTGTAAAGCAAATACTACAGATCTCAGTGGGACACTCCAAGATATCTTTTCCTGATAAAAACATTCTCTACCTGTGATCTAACATAAGACTGAACCTGAAAACAGTTGTAAAAGTAGAGCTTTGAATCCTAGGATTTAAAATTTTATGTTGTGTGTCAATCTGATCTAACTGTGATGTTACCCTGCCTTGAGCAGGAAGTTGGGCCAGATGAATTCCAGAGGTCCCCTTCAAACTAAATTATTCTATGGTTTCAGTGAGTTCCTCTTCATCTGTTTAATACCTAAATTTGAAGACTATTCAACAGGATTGTGATACTTCTTAAATCTGTTAGCTAGGTATGTAGTTGCTGAAGCAAAGAGCCTATAACTTAACTTTTGTCCCTCTACATTAGAGTAAGTTCACCCCATTTTTATTTATTGCACTGCTTTCTTAAAAAAAAGAAAAAAAAAAAGACTCCTGAAACACAGCTTGCACAAACCACTCTGTAACGTCGCTGCTATCTCATATGCGATATTCTAACTTTCCTGTTAGGTCCCTATGTGAGAATATTAAGCAATATCTTAGTAAATTTCCCTGTGACTTGCTCTTAACTTGCACTAGGAAGCACATCACCAGACAAGAAGTGTTACCTATTTGTCAACAATGTCATGTGGTAGGAAATCTTTGGACATGTATTGCAATTTTTAATGCACTTTTCTTTCAATACAATAGCTGTTCATCAATCAATACTGCCAGGGTAGGCCCACTAAAAGAGAGAGAAATACAGTACAAGAAGGCTCTAGCAGTCAGTAGCACAAAGAGCTCTGCCTGCTGATCAGGTTTATTAGCTTTACTAACCTGCAACAACTGCTGCTACCCAAAGCTGTAAGATTACAGAACATAGACTCTTTTGAACAGATAACCCTGAAAAGGACAGTGATGTTAACAGATGAGGATGGTAGAAAAGTTAATCTGACAAGTAGAAAGACTGAAATTAGTCTACAGTTCAGAAGGATGTGGCACTCCTCTAATTCAGAAAGGAAAGCATGCATTCAAATCTCAGTTTTTGTTAATAGTATTTGGATAGGGCTTTGCATAAAGTGATATACAAATGCAAGGAACTATTACAAATGATAATGTTCCAAATTAAATTAATTGGTTCTGTGTTTAAATACCCTTTATAGTGGCGCAATTCTAATCAAACATACAGAAATGGAAAATGTCATACAAAGCTCACAGCATCCTTCTGGACAAGTTGTCCAACTGTGGCATGAGTGGGTTCACGGTGTGCTGGGTGAAGAACTGGCTGAAGGGCAGAGCTCAAAGAGTTGTAGTCAGTGGGGCTACATCTGGCTGGCCACCGGTCACCAGCAGTGTTCCTCAGGCCTCACTTCTAGGGCCAGTTAGTTCTGTTCAATACATTTATCAATGGTCTGGATGTTGGAGTTGAATGCACCATTAGCAAGTCTGCTGATGATGCCAAACTGGCAGGTGCTGCTGACTCTCTCGAGGGACAAAAGGCTTTGCAGAGAGATCTAGATAGATTGGAGAATCGGCCTATGATTAATGGGATGAAATTTAACAAGTCCAAATGCTGGATCCTGCACCTAGGCTGGAGTAACACTGGGCACAAGTGTAAACTGGGAGAGGAGTAGCTGGAGAGCAGCTGTACAGAAAGGGATATGGGAGTGCTGGTTGGCAGCAGGCTCAACAGGAGTCAGCAGTGGGCCCTGACAGCCAAGAGGGCAAACCACATCCTGGGGTGCACCAAGCACAGAATAACCAGCCAGTCAAAAGGGGTGATTATCCCACTATTTTTAGTGTTGGAGCACCCTCATTCTTGAGTGTTGTGTGCAGTTCTGGACCTCACAATTTAAGAAGGATGTGAAGGTCCTTGAATGTGTCCAGAGGAGGCAACAGAGCTGATGAAAGGGCTGGAAGGAATGTCCTATGAGGAGCAACTAAAGACTTTGGGCTTGCCTAGTTTGGAGGAAAGGAGGTTGAGGGGTGACCTCATTGCTCTCTCCAGTTTCCTGAGGAGGGAAGCGGAGAGGGAGGTGCGGATCTCTTCTCCCTGGTATCCAGTGATAGATGTGTGGGAATGGTTGAAAGCTGTGCCAAGGGAGGTTTAGACCGGACATTAGGAAGCATTTCTTTACCAAGAGGGTGGTCAGACACCGGAGCGGCTTCCTAGAGAGGTGGTCGATGCCCAGGCCTGTCAGTGTTTAAGAGGCATTTGGACAATGCCCTTAATAACATGCTTTAACTTGGTCAGCCCTGAACTGGTCACACATTTGGACTAGATGATCATTTTAGGTCCCTTCCAACTGAAATATTCTATTCTATTCTATTCTATATGTACATTTTGAAAATTATTGACTGCTATTCCTCTCCTTGCTTTGAATACTTCAGATACTAATGGACACATGTGTAATGAACTGCATTTAATGATCTTACAAAATATGGTTCTCTACCTTTTGCTATGGAATTTCAAAGCAAAATTTCTGGCATTTTCAATGGAAACAGAAAATTGGGAAAGACAAACATGACAGACATTGTTAATTAAGAATTAAATGAAGTATAGTGTAGTACCTGCAAGGTGGGATCCGCTGATTTGTCTGGGGGTCACATTTGGTACTAAGATTGTACAGGCAAAAACATAAGGTACTTGTAGCAGTTGGTCTGAACCAAGGCTGGGAAAAGAGAAGACTCCCAGCTGATAGAGGCTTCCTTCTGCGTCCTGTGGCCCAGGTAATTTGGGTAATAAGTATAGTTGTAAGGCAAGTTCATACAGAGTTCCAGAGTAATTGGTTCACACTGACCTTTCACAGAAAGAAAACAAACAAACAAAAGAAACACAAATGGTGTGAGATTAAATGAAATACAGAAGAAATAATTACATAAGAATTTAACAAATTTATCAGTCAGGTGATTTCCTCTTAGGCTTGAGAAACTACAAGTTTCAGAGCTCAAGCCCCCATATGAACCTATTCATAACAGTAAAGAATTTTTGTATTTCTTCCCAGATCGGTAGTCAGAAATATTTATTTTCAATTTTCCACCACAACAGAAAACAGACAGAATTTCACTTAAATTCAGACTGAAATTCAGCCTTTATTTAGGACTGCGAGCAATGTGAAGTTATTTACTTCCATTTACTTCTGAAATATGAGAAAATCTTCCATTCAAAAGTCAGTTGTTATCAAAAGAATGCATATATTTGCTTATTCTGGAAGCAAATGTATCTTAACAAGACTAACATTCTCTGCCAGCCAGTTGCTAGTGTCAGTTGCCAGCACAGTGTGGCAACTATATGATCCTGTAGTTGGATCTTTGAGATGAAGTTGCAAGAAGATCCAACAGTCAATTATTCAGCTGATCAGCAAACTGGCCAGTCTTTCTTGGACTGGCACTCCCTGTTATAACCTCTTTCGCATTTACCTCTAGTCTGAGGATCACAAAGCTCATTTTATATACAGATTTTCCTCTCTGCTAAATCCTTGCATACTGCCAATACTGAACTATTTCTGTTGTTTCAAACCACTTAGTCCCAGCTTTGCATATATGAGGTTCAAGATTTCAACAATTGTCCTCACATACTGCCATTTCCTTTTTTTCATGATGGATTCTCCCTTGTCCTCCCACACTTCAGCTCCAGATGGCCAGATCAGTTTGGTTTTGTCTTTTTATTTTTCCCCAGTAAGCATCTTTTCTTGGTGTGTAGAGAATATTACACGTTCATCAGTATTCCATGATGAAACCCAGGTAAATGAGCACAAATCACATCCAATGTTCTAAGTGTTTGTACAACATAACTATTCAAGACTAAAGGGTTAGAAATGCACCTGTATCATTCTCTCTTTTGTTATACCTCATATTTATAAGGGTTTAGGTAATTCTAGAAGAAACATCCAGTCCACTGAAATGCCCCTGTAGGACAGCTCTTTACATGTTTTCAATACGATTACAATTTTCACACTGTGTTTAAAAAGCTTCTATCACATTATGTGCAAAAGTGTGGTTGTAGGTTTGAAAAGAATATCTTTGACTCTCACAGACAATTCCCTACAATTCACAAGCAGAGTAACAAACAGAACATACACTCCAGGGGAATATCTGACTGAATTTAAGTAACCCAAATGTTGATCTTTCCTTCTATGTTTGTCCTACAGTCTAAGAAATCTTGCTACCTCCCTTATTACTACCCTTATCGCGGTAAAAAAAAAGTGTTTCCTTATGTTCAGAAGGAACCCTCCAGAAGAACAAACTGAAAAGTTTCAGTTTGTGCCCATTTCCTCTGGTCCTATCACTGAGCACTGAATAGCCTGGCTCTGTCTTCTTCATTCTCCCTTCAGATATTTGTTCTGTTATCCTAAATATGTTGTAACTGCATATAATGCCAACCTAAACTGATCAGACATTATCACACATGCAGAACATCCATAATATTCAATGTTGCAAAATGTGGCCTATGCTTTGTAATTTTCCAACCAAAGAGTTATTTAGGACAGAAAATACTGCTTTGTCAAAACTGAAATTTTCCACGGGAATTCTCATCTCTTACAAAGATGGAATAACTCTGGTCAAAATATCAACTGCGAAAATAGCATGAAGAAAGACAATAGCACTTCCAGACGTTATACAAGAAAAATCTCTCCCAAATTCTCTTGCTGTTCCATTGTGTATAAACAATTAAATATTCACTGGACCAGAAAGGGAGAAAGATAAATGATCCAGAAGTCTAATTCAGATTATGGGTTACTCTGAGAATTATGGGCTGTTGCCCATAATACAATGAGGAAACATCGTCACTAAAAAAACTCTTGGGTTTCTCATGACAGGAATGTGAACATTGTTTTAGAACTTAAATATTGCATGTGAAAAATGTTTTTTGCTATCTTGTAACATATTACTAGCCACTCAAACATTTCCAAAATTGCTGTCTATACACACAGTGGGATACAAAAATCTGCATCATCAGAAAATTGTGGACCACATGAACAACTGCTTTGGACTACAGTAAGTCTCATACTGATATATCCACAAGGAAGATGAGCCTGAGGAAAGAAAGTACACTTTCAACTATTTTATTGTGAGAAAGACTGAATTGCAGTCACATTCCTTGAAGACTCTGCCTTTTACAGGACTGTAGGCGCTGTTTACGAAAGGTAATTTGCTTAAGAGGAGAACTGCTCCCCGAGCAGGACTGCTCCCCATATAAGAACTCCCACTGCTCCCCATATAAGAACTAGAGGCAATACGGAAATTTACATATTTTCCTACTTGTTGGTTAAGGCTGCTGCTGGTGCCTGTTTACCAGCCAAATAGAGGACGTTCTATGCAGGACTGGTGACTGCACAGCCATCAGCTGTGAGTCCAGTGTTGATCCTGTCACGATATACCAGATACATTTCATGTGTTCTTTCCTAATCAGCTTAAGTATTAAAAATAAATAATATTACAAATACTGTCTTTTCTTAAACCTGAGTAAATGTAAAGTTTGCTGCAGTTTAAAACATATAAAACAGGGTTTAGTGTAACACCTGATAAGTTATGGAAGCATTATGAGGTAAAGAAGCTTTGAAACAGCAGATAGAAATATGGAAGCCCTCATTCCGGGGGTAAACTGCAGTTTTGTGGCAAAGTCTATAATGCTCAAATAAAAAAGCTGAATCTTCAAATGGAGAAACTGAGAAGCAGCACCTGTTCTTAGAGGCAACGGCTGCTAAAGCTGCTAAAGCTACTGCTTCTCCATAGGCAGAGAGATCGGGGACTAAACATCTTTCACTCCCATGAGCCTTCAGCCCCCAGAGAATCAATCTTATACACATTTAAATTTGTGACGAGCTAGAGTGGAGTTACATATATGAAAAAAGGTTTTTTACTGTGAGCGTGACCCAACACTGGAACAGGTCTCCAGAAAGACTGTGGAATCTCTGTCCTTGGAGATACTCAAAACTCAGCTGCACAAGTTCATGGCCCACATGACTTAACTGGCACTACTTTGATCAGGAGTTTGGACTAGTTGGCCAAACATGTGAACTAACTTCCTTGTAATGCTAAACGTGGTACCTATGATTGCCCTTTTACAAAAATCTTTGCTTCAGCAGCATCTAGAGGCCCCAACATGAATGGTGCCTCTCTCAAAAAACCACTTGTGGGTGACAGTCACAACTTTAGAGAGACTGTGGAGTTTGGACTAGTTGACCTTCCCATATTCATTCCAACCTAAATGGAATAACATTATTGAAACAAGCTACCATATAGTACCAAACTATACCTTGCAGAGATAAAACTGCTTAGCACAGAGCAATTACAGGACATGTCTACACATTCATATGTAAGTAAAGGCAAGCCTACCTGTGTGCCAAGGTGACCTGAACTGATGTGACTGTATGAACACATCACCAAGTTTTAATTATTTCTGAATACAGTTCCTGTCCCAGTTTTGAAACCTAGCCAAATATACTTCGAGTATCTGTTCGCTGTGCCTCATTGCAGAAGTGAGAAAGAGAGCTACTCAGAAGCAAGTGTACAGTGGGTACAGGAGGCTCGCATGGAGTGGTACAGTACAGGATATAGAAATGAAGATACACAGTGTTGAAGACCCAGTTCTCTACAGTATGTACTGGTCAGAAGAATAACTAGTTTTGCCAGTTTGAATATCAAAATTATTCCTTCATAAGGGCTAAAAGTTCTCCAGACTACTAAACACGTACTAGGTTTCTATATTTTTGAAAATAAACCAGTAGCTTATGCTTTGCACTTACACTATGCTGTTTACTTTATGTAAACACTGAATGTCATTAAACATTAAGGAAAAGTGCAAGTGTAAACACCCATTTAGAAAATACCAACAATTCACAGAAAGGAAAATATCTCAATGTCAAATGTTATGAGTATATCTTAGTACATCAATAATCAAAGGTTCTGATGAAACTTTAGCTTCATCTTTGCCCTTTTCAATACTTAATCTTATTACACGTGTGCATTAGATAGTAATTAAAGTGTTACTTACTGTGTCTTACCCTGCATCCTCATTATACTCTAAACACCCTAAAATATGAAGCATGGACCTACTTACTGCAGTTTGTCTGGCTGTTTCTCATCTCACCGAGAGAAGTTCCACAGGGATCGGGGCAGGAGGTACATCTCTGGTCTCCCTCCTGACAGAGGGTTTGACCTGAGGAAACAGAAATTTACTGTTCTAATTATTTACCAGACTAACAAAAATGACTGAAGTGTAGTGATGAAAAATACAGAGTTTACATTACAACTGACTATTTCCTTTACATAGTTGAATAAGCATCCTACAGCATTTCAAGTGCAGTAAGGAAGATGTCACTTTTCTTTATCCCTGTGTTTAATATAAGAACTTATATCCCAGTTTCTGAATGAGAGGTATGGATCTCTGAAAGCCATTTACCATGATCCTCTGACAGAATATGAAAGTCATGTAAATCAGGTTTCAAAGGGAACAATAGGTCCTAGCTGAAAGAGAATACCTCTGGGAATTATTCTTCAGTGCCATTCAGTTGATCTGCTTCTCATTTTATGATTGTTTGGTGGACAATAAAAACCATCCTGAGAAAGGTCGTCAGAGCTGAAGCTTTATGTCCTCCTTTGGCTGGTTAAAAAACAAACAAGAAGAAACCCCAAAGGCTATGGTCCTAAATATGGAATTCAGAATAACTAAACCCAGCATATTTAGGACCATAGCCTTTGGGGTTTCTGAGCACATTACCTGGGTAGTCAGATTCTCTGACAAATGCCTGACTTCTCTCTGGTCTCACAGTGGTGACAGCCTCTTTCCAAACCACTAAATTGTCTGATCCATATGACTTTTCCAAAATCAGTCATTTAATTTATTATTCTGTACACAGAGACCGAACAGTTTGGATTTTATCCTCTCACCCTGTTTAAAATGCTTTATTGGAGCTATTGCTTATGTTTGTATTGCACTACTGTCCACCAACATTAACCTTTCTGTCATAGCATCCTTATATTGGGCATACAGAAGGTGCTGAAGAACACTTTGTTTCAATGACCCTGACAACAGCCTTGTCCCCAAAGGACTGACAATGTAGTCATATGTATTCATAATTATGTGGATTTACTTCCCTTCATACATGTTATATATTGAACCAATGGAGGTACTATCTTTTGCTGTAGCAACTGAATGCCTTATTTTACATGTGCATCTGGTTGCAAAATGGAACTTGAAAGGCAACGAAAACCTTTTGACTTCTAAAGCTATCACAAATCTTTATATTAAAATTCATTTTTAAAGTTCACTCTAACGCCACCTTAGCCCACAGTGGAAGAGTTTCTCAACTCTTTGAAACCCCTGTGCTTCAGTGTAGATCCTTTCGATCCTAGCACAATCAATGCTGAATTTCTATAAACACACTCCACCCCGTCTTTCGAAGGGATCACAGAACCAGCTGTCAGTACATCTGTATTAGATTTCTATTGTCACAAAATGAAATACAGCTGTAATGTTAATAGATGCCATACCTTAAATTTCCTTAAGGTATGTAGCGTAGGATCTCATTTGGATATAGATGAAGCAATGGCCATTGCTATCCCTATATGTACACACTTGCACTATTACACAAGGTGCCTGTATCCTTACATAGGCAAGTGGCAAATCACTACATTTTGACCTAAAATTTCTATGCTGATTTACTGTGTTTGTAACAAAACCAATATTCCATGTCACTTCAGCCCCAGCTTCGCTGCCTCAGTTAGGCATACCCAAATTGTTTGATTTGTACAGCAGAGAAGTTTTTGTATTAAGTGTATATCCTATTATATTTTCTGTAGTTGCTGAAATCAGCAACATACATAAGAAATACAAAAAGAAAGTTCAAATAAGAACTCTGCCTTGCTTTTACATGGACTTTGCAATAAACTGAAGAGGAATAATCCAAATGAAGTCCAAATTCTGCCTACATATTCTCATGCAAATTTTGGACAGACAGGATATATGGTTGCATAAAGGAAGAATTTTGCTCTACACAAAATCGCAAAATATTAGTGGTTTTTGCACATTGAAGAATGAATAATAAGAGCAAGGGAAAAGTTTTGTATTTAAAAGCTTTGCAGTTTAAATACTAAGTGGAAAAATCTTTAGCATAGAGTGAGATCATTGACTACATAAATATCACCCCATCCTCCTCCTCTGCACGTAGCATCCTTGAATCTGTATCTGTTCATCTTACCAAAAAAAGATTCTTAATCATTTCTTCAACATCCATGGGGGCAAAAAGCAGTGAAAACAAAACACATCACTGACTTCTAGCCTAGATCATGCATCAATGATTTCAGTAAATTCTCTTTTAGTAGTGATAAACAATCTAAGAGGCTTAAGTTGAGTGAATTTTAAAAGTTGACTTGATTTCTTATTGAATGCTCTAAATAATTTTGTACTTTCAATTTATGCCATTCTCCTGCCTCATGTCTTTTATATTAAAAATGATAGTTTCGTATTCGCAAGTGAAAAGGAGGATCATGGAATTCACAGAATAAGACTGAGGTGGGACATCGGGAAGAATAAAAAATGAGCATTTTGTGAGATTGCACTGTCAGAAAAGGACAAAACTTGGTCCTCAGTTTTTAGATTGCCACAGTCAGAAGTGGAAGAAATTTCATGCAAGAACCTTTTTGCAATGTCACATTAATGTGAACAAGAATAATTGTAATTTCTGTGTTTCAACTTCTCAGTTATATTTGGAATGGAGATGTTTAAATTGGAGTAGAAGGATCCCAAGAACTTAATATGAACAGAAGGGACTGAGTAGACACGCTTATGAAAGGATTTCTTCTAGACTGGTTTCCTAAAGAAACAAGGCTTATATAAACACAACGTGTATTTATCTTATGATAACAGGTCTGTTCTACTCTAATAACTTTTGAATAGGTTGTCCTATTACCACTACATGTGACAGCACTAGAGTTTTCTAATGAAGTGAATCCCTTTAATTTCTAAAGGTAAGATTCATAAGAGAAAGACATGAATAATTCTCACATTGAAGGAAAGGCTGCAATCTGAACCTATACCTTACCAGAAACAGGAGAATTACATGTGAAAAATACCTTCAAATACTGAAACTGTGACAGCATCGCAACATCTCTTTCTGAATGTCAAAATGTACCACAGGACATAGGTCTTTGGGAAACCACGTTCCGGGGCTCAAGAAACTGCCTGGTTTCCTTTTCTTTCATACAATCCATCATGAGACTGCTATTAGGTAGCTGTGAAAACTTACATTCTCATATATTTCCCTTAGTCACACAAAATCATTAGTTTACTTATGAAAATGTCTTTTCTCTGACTCCCAAGTTCTGATGAAAAAAAGATTTTCATGAGAAATTCCTCCTCAAATGACACCAATGCATGTGATAGTAGCTTCAAATTCTGCAGAGAATGTGAATATGTATTAATTTATTTCAGGTAACAGCTGATCATGTCAGATAACCAAACACTATGCAAACTATATCACCTCTATTTTTTAACTTTTTATATTTTTAAGGACTAATAAACTCTGCTTACAACTTCCTGTATGAAAGCACACACCAACCAGCCTTAGCAAGTGTTATTTGAAAGGCAAAGAAAGTAAATTTGCCAGTTTTAGCTAAAGGCACTTCAGAACAAAGTAGGTTCAGTAAGAAGAGTACAATGAGGGATATCCTTACTTTCACTGCAGTTTCTTCATCACTTCCATCTTTACAGTCATTGTCTCCATCACACTGGAATGCACTAGGAATGCACTGCCCATTTCTGCACTCCACCAGACCCTGACTATGACACGCTGGAGAGAAAAAAAAGATTATATTCCAATCAATGTAAGTTAATGAAGGTCTTAATTATTTTTAAACATCATCTTGAAGTTATTTTAGGAGGAGCAGATAACACTGCTTAGCACTGAAGGCCACTAGAATTTTTTCATTATATGTAGGCCATGTTTTCAATAGCCTACAGCCATGCTGATCTTCAGCTACAGGGACTGAAACTATGTATGTCAGGTATTAGCAACAGGCTGAGACAAAGGTTCAGCTTTTCCAAGGAAAAAAACCCCATCATTTTACTCATATAGAAATTGTCACCCTTTCTTTGCCCATTTACTTACATTCCTTTATTCAGATTAGGCTCTCAGATTTCAGGGAAAATTGTATGATAGTGGTTGCAAGGTCAAGCACTGAATAGCAGCAAGAATCAAAGCAGCATAAGCATATGTCTTATGAGAAGCTTAATCACATTAAAACATGTGCTAGTTCTCCAAGACTTGATTTTGCAATCTCAGCAATATTCTAGGATAGGTTTTTGCAGATATACACCATCATCGCTGGCACAGACATGAGTCCAACTCTGACAAGACGGATAGGTCACATACGGACGTATCAGAAAGCTGTCACAAACTCAGAACGCCTACAGTTAAGAGGTTATATAAATCATTCATTACTCTTAATGGGAACATTACAATTAACAAAAAGCTAATTCTATAATTAACAGGAATCTGAAAACACAGGCAATGCTGGTACTTCTCAACAATGGCAACACATGTTAATTTGCTGCTGCTGTCTACCAGAAGGGGCATTTGTCAAGTGCAAACTTGTGAATCAAATAAGCTTATGGTTTTGCCTTACAAGTAATAGTAAGTATACTACTTACCTTACATTTTGTTTTTTATTTCTAAAGAAAGGAAAAAAACTAATTTAGAGATTAAGGGAACTTACAGCAATTGATTTCATCTGATTTGTCTATACAGTCATGGTCACCATCGCATACCCAGTCAGCTGTTATACATCTCCCATCTCCACACTGATGATGCGTCACTGGATTACAATCTAAATAAATGCAAAGTTGAGGAGAAACAAAAGGATGATAAATTCCATTTGTATAATTTATATTATTGATCAGTTGCTCTATGCCTTTAAGAAAATCTTTCTCACTGATGAGCCATTTTGCGTTAATAAATTACAGTAAGAGATTTCCTGTACCTGCAGATTTTTTTGCAGATGGTAGCTACGCATGTTCTGAATTCTATTGCCTATATAGATAGTGATGCACTCATTCCTTCTCGCAGGTGCACAGTTGTTGCAAATATGTTCCTAAGATTTGTTAAGCAAATTAATAGATCTTCTGGCTTCCCACCTCATGGAATGATTTGCTCTGATGGCAACTGAAAATGTTGGCTAACTGAAAATCATTCCTTACATTTCACTTTTCACTGAGATTAAAAAAAAAAATATTCTCAACTGCCACATTTGGCACTTAATCAGAAACTCTGTTTTTGCATACACTCAGAATTTTCTGTAAGAATAACCTACAAAGAAACTGTTCCAATCTTCATTGTACTCTTTCTACGCAAATGCTTCACAAATAAAGAAAAGCATTCTGTTGAGCAGGCTGACTTTACATCAAAATAAACAGGGAGGTAGACACAGTCCAGTCTGCCAAATCTGCTATGAACCCACCTATAGCCTGTAAAAAAAGTTAGATCTTAAATTTATATAGAAAAACTATGTCAAGATAGGAATGGTAGGAGTCAGATTAATGTTTAGAAAAGTCTTACATCAAAGACATTTTATGAAAAAAAACCACAAAACAACCCAAACTGACAAAAAGTGGTGAAAGATCTTGAGTATGTTCAATTTGGAGAATAAACATAAAAGAAATCTCAGAAAAAGTTGTGCCTTGATTTTTGCTTTTGAAATTCTCTGTGCTTTTCCTTAGAAAAGCAAAACAAAAAAAGTGAGAAAGAATATTTTAACATTTAAAGCTCTATTTTAGAGCACTTGATTTTTTCAGGTGTAGTACCAAGAGCAACAGTTAGAAAAAAATACAGCTTTCGAAGTTTTCCAATATTTACATGTGAAGACTATTCTTTTTTATGGCAAAACTTCATTTTTTTTTTCCTTTGAAAGTTAAGTTAGGTAGAAAGAGAAATATAAGGAGGCAGAACACGACAAAGTTGATTGAAAACACAATTTGAAAGAAACTGAATATGTTCATCAAAACATAGTTCACTGTGAGCTTACCTAAAAACAGTTCAGTTTGTATAAAACAGATGGCATCACCAGTGTGTGGCCTCTTACAGTTTGCTTTAATCTCAGCTAAATTCAGCAAAGTTAGCAAGAAAGCAACCATAACATCTTGAATTAACTTAAAACAAACTGCAAATCAGAATAGTTTCTTAAAATACCGCTACCTTCAAAATTTACATTAACCCAGAACTCTCCTTTAAACCTTTCAAATTGCATATAGAATTTGTGAGCTGTTTCACTTTGCCCCAAAAGAATAAGAGCAGGATCTATTATTGTTTTTAGTAGTTTAAGGAAGAAGATTGCTGGTTTAGGCAATACTGCTATCTTAAAAGACTTTAGAAAAACATACCACAGTTTGGTTCATCACTAAGGTCTCCACAGTCATCATAGCCATCACAAACAAAGGTATAATTTAGGCATTTTCCCGTGTTGCAACGAAATACATCATCACTGCAGTCTACAAAACAAATTTTTA
Organism: Alca torda; assembly: GCA_008658365.1. Lineage (NCBI taxonomy): Eukaryota > Metazoa > Chordata > Aves > Charadriiformes > Alcidae > Alca > Alca torda. The sequence goes on from CM018079.1 coordinate 69,101,024, forward strand.
TAAAATGTTAACATGGAACATTCATATAAACTATTAACAATGGAATATATTGACTAAAACAACATTAGTTAAAGATACCCTACGATTTACAGGTCTGCATTAATACTGAATGTGTACCAGTTTATTAGAATCTAATATGGAAGAACAAGAAAAATGAAAAGCATTTTTACTCTGTACTTACCAATTGCTTTTTTGATCATTACTATGAGGAGAAAGTGCTCTGGTTACACATATGGACCAAAATGTTTAATTAATTTATACGCATAAGTTCTTAAGAAAGGTTATGGGTTTCATTGGCTAGATTACTAGGACAATCTTGAGCAGCTGATGGTAAGAGCTGAAGCTTCTAACAGCAAAAATCAACATCCCCAGATCCTACTTCAAGCCTGCCTTTGATATTACAATGGTTTCAAATGAACTTATGTTTTATGCAGTTTTGAGCTCAGAATTTGCCTGATGCCATCTCATCAAGAAATTTTTAGCACTGTCAGCCCTAGGTGGGTTTAGCCTTTCTTTCCACGCTGAGGCCTTCAGTAAAGCCCTGATACATATTTTTTGAGTATATCCAAATTCTTGAATAGTACCAGGTTTGATAAAAAACTTGGAATCTACGTTGCAGTTAGGAAAGGGAGGAGAAGAGTAAATAGGGTTGGCGGTATCTGGTGCCATTTGTAAAAACTTTGATTACAAATACACAGTTGGGAAGCAGGTGACCTACTTTCATTGCCTTCTTCTAGGCTTTCCTTCACATCTGGCTTTTCCAGGGAGAATGCCAGGGTATATAGAGTATCTGGGTAGACAATGTGGTCAACCCCATTGTGGGGGTAGACTCCTTATTGTTGAAGCTAAACACTGGAACCAAGGAAGTTCTCTGTGCCCTTTACTGGGATATGTGGGCAATTTAAATGAGCTCTTCCTGGTCAACGTACATAAAGAGTTTCAAGAGCAGGGACTGGAACACGAGTCTTTTCCTTCAGCTGAGATGCTCAACCACTAAACAACAGAATCATGCTACTGCTTGCTTGTGACTCTCTTGGCATGTGACTCCTGTGTCCATGATTGCACGGTGGTTCCACTTTGAAAGAAGGATGTCCATCTAAGTATATTACACACTGAAAGGTGCAGCACTCTCCCAGAAGGTAAGGGGGGTTTCTGTCCCTCCAGATCAATGTCAACCAAGCGTTTCACCTCCTAGGTCAGTGTTCTAACTTTCATTTTCTCAAGGCTTTACCAACCTCAACTTTAGAAACTGAGCATGAATCACTTCTTCCCCTTCCCACACAGAAGTATTTGTGCTCTCTACAAGTTTCACATCATCTTAGGAAGTCCAAACATAATTTATAGCACCATGCAAAGGACATGCTTCAGGACATAAAGTAAATAATATGGATGAGCCATGAGCTTTGTAGTCAACAGTGATTTAGTTTTAAGGAACAAAAGGCATGAAACAGCAAGTACCAAAAGCCCCAACTAAATGAAAATATTTAAGTTCTAGTTTTGTGTAAGCAGAACAATAGCCAGCTAAGAGTAAAATTCTGAACGTTACTGTTTTGGGCATGCAACAGTGTGAAGTACTCTGGCAACCTTTATCCTTATTGTTCAGTTGGTAACTCTGACAGTTTCTATGCTTCCATTGCTCCTCATGCAAATGAAACAAAGCTGTCTTTTCTATGTTGTTTCCTCTGGATAAGTTTACAGTTTAATTTCCATCCATACCCCCATTCCTGTTTACATTCATACCTCTGTAGCTGCAGCAGTGTCCTTTAGGGTATGGCAACTCTCAGGCTGTTTACCCTGTCTTGTTTACACAGACAGGGTAAACAAAAAGAATACAAACTGCCTTAGAAGGAAATATGATTCGCTTTATGAAAATCTAACAGTCTTAACATACATTTTCTTCAAGATACTGGCAATAATAGATAGTATAGGGTAGCTAGTTATCTCCATCAGAATAAGGCGAGCACTTTGCAGCTGCCATTTGTAAAAGGCTCAACTTAAACTTGAGGACTCTTGTCCTCCTTCACTGATTTCTTACATCCGAGAATCGAGAGCTCTTGCGCTCTGTGGAAAGTGTCCTTAAAGATCTGCCAGCTCTGTTCTGCTCTCTTGTCCCTGAGGGCAGTTTCCCAGGACAGTCATGACAACCCCATGCAACGCTACAGGCCTGGGGAAGAGTGGCTGGAAAGCTGCCCGGTGGAAAAGGACCTAGAGGTGTTGGTTGACAGCCAGAAGTGTGAAGCCAGAAGAATATGAGCCAGAAGTGTGCCCAGGCGGCCAAGAAGGCCAACAGCATCCTGGCCATAGTGTGGCCAGCAGGACTAGGGAGAGTCATTGTCCTCCTGTACTCGGCAACTTTTCCCATTTCTAATGGAACTTGAGAGCCATAGTCTCATAGGTATTTTTAAATTTTTTAGCTTACATTAAAAACTGAAGTTCACTCTGACGGGAAAATTTCAAAGATAAAAACATGCAATACTTCTTATGTAACAGAAATTATATCAATCTCCATCAAATAAATTGTAGGCTATTAAAGGAAAAGCAAGCTCTAGCCACATTCATATTGAGACCAGGAGGAAACTGCAGCCATCATCTATTCCTTGGAGTATCCCAGATAAAATCTATCAATCAGCAGCTTCCTTAAAAAACAGCTGTGTAAGTCCTGGAATGCCCAGGTTCTCAAATCACTAATGAGAAAAAATCTTTGAGGTAAATCTAAACTGCTCAGTCTGGAACTCAACCCCAGGTCTGACATTTTCCAAAGTCTGAATGCACCACACTGTTGTTGTTTTTTTTATCATGTTCTACTGTAGTCCCTGTATAGTCATTGTTCCACATTTTCGCTCAGTTTTTTCTAAAGGTGTTAGTAGTTCCAAGGATGTTTTTGTCAACAGGGAAAACCACGTAAGAGCTCTGAAGTTGTTTTTGTCAACACAGAAAAACACACAGGAGCTCTGAAGATAAACACTACCACAGAGAAATAAGTAAGAAATTAAGATATCAAGAATGTATATTCATTTTCTTTTCTACTGCACCATATACTGTTATTTATTTAAATAAACCACATCCAGGGTTGAGACCAAGAGAACTTTCTAAACAGATGGTTTTGGCATCTGCTGTAAAAATCAATGCCCAGGACTAGGAAAAAGATATAACTAACAGTCTTCAGTTTATTATCAGAATGCTCTTCTGATGCATGTTATTGATCATTAAAAAAAAAAAGCCCCAAAATCCTTCTCATTTCCGCATAGCTCCTTGCAGCAATCTTAGTATCTGCTTCCAGGCATAAAATTTGATAGATGAAAAACACATGCTGTGGCCAGAGTGAGCAAAGGTAAACACACTAAATGGCACCTGAGATAGCCCAAATGTCTATATATACAAATACTATGCAAAGTTCGTATTCTGTTACCAATAGCCTTCATTAGTTTTTAGGTTTCCCTGAATGGATTCAGTGCTTCAATGGAACACTGCAAGGTTTAAGAAACTTACTGCAATGGACCTCATCACTCCAATCATCACAGTCATTGTAGCCATTACACTGGAGTTTTCCTGGGATGCAGATCCCACTGGCACACAAGAAACTCTCCTCTCCTCCGCACAGTGCTGGAAAGAGAAGGAAAAGAAATAATGCATGTTAAAGTTTTCAGGGTAAGAAGAAATAAGCGGAATTGAAAGACAGCTAGAACAATGAGTCTTAATTGAAGCAACAACCCCAAATCAATCAAATTCACACGAGTGCAAACTGTCATTTTCATCTGATTTTTTTTTTATTTCAAAAATAGGTATCCAGGCTGAGTTAATCAGTAAGGTTCAATCTACCATTACCTCTAAAAAGCAGCAGTACAGAGTAACTGTTAAAAAATGACCTTAGGACAGGATTAAACAAGTTTTCTTTTTTTCCATTAAACAGATGCATTGGATTAAATATCTAACTAAAGTTACTACAGATGGATGGTCCCAGCCCAGGTGTTCAGGCAAAAGATTACCAGGTTGAGCTTTGACAGTGTCATAGCACAGACACCTTTCTAGAGGGGAAGGATTCCTCAGACCTTCTTTTAACTCCCTGAATGCTAGAAAACAGTCATCATTGCTTTTCGATATATGGGGAACTGGAGATACCTAAAGAGATGAAAAAAAAACCTAGGACTTCATGCATCCCACTGGAGATACCTTGCAGGGCCATTATGTTCAGAAGGAGGGAACTCATAACACCCTTCCCATTCAAGTCCTTCAAGGCACTTAAAATATAAAGATGCAGATGACCATTAATTTGTTTACATCTTAGTCCATACAATAGAAACCAAACTTCCCAAGCCTTTGTTTTAAAAACATTGGCTGAGAAAAGTCCCTGTAAAACATACAGATGGGGAAAGATACCAAATGAAAATTACATGGGGATGCAAAGTAAAAATGTCAAGTAGAAAAGCAAATATTCAGTACAGAACCTGGTGGTTGGGTTTTGGTTTTTTGTACTGTTTTTTTTTTTTTTTTTTCAAAAGCTAAAGTTAACAGTCAGGCTACTCAACAAACCTAACAAAACAGAAAGTTTCACCTCCAGTAAAAGATCAGCAAAAAAACCCCAGTAACTTTATTTTAAGGATACATGTCTGAAATGAGAAACATTTCAGAGACGGAGGGAAAATATCCTGTTGCTTTGCCAGTGTAAAGTTATTAAATGTATCCATGTGTGAGAACAGCAAGTTCACACAATAAAATCTCATGAAAGTTCAAAACGCTACTCATAGAAATTGCATTGTAATTCAAACTTTGTATCCAAGTTTGCCAAGAATAAATATCTCTAATAGTAGCTTTCAAATTTTACCACAACGCAAATCGCAGGTATGAAAAAACAGAATCTCTTCCTCCATTAAAGTCATTTTGCACCTGATCACAACATAGCTCCATATTTCTCATTTTAAAATGCCTAAATTTGCATTTTTTCCTATTCCTATAAGAGAATACAGTTCATATTTCTTCTCCCTTTATTCTCTGAACCTGATACTTAACGTGTTATGTCTGGAAAGTATATTTATAATCTACACCTCAAAAGCAAAAAAAATGCAACTTGAGTATTCTCATCATAATTTTCTATTCCTCATAACATGTCTACCAACAAGTATATTCATGTAGAATACAGTTAATAATTAAGAAAAATAACCAAATATCTATGATACAATTGTTAGTAGAATGAGCTTTTATGGCCTCATTTTGGCACTGCAGTAAATGATAGCACAAAGGTAATACACTACATAAATTTCAGATGAAGTCATTAATAAATCAACTATTATGATGATGTTTGTGTCAACATTTTACTTGGTGCTGCACTCAGCAGAATTCCTAGTATAAGGAATTATCCTTAACAGCAAAGTATTAACCACAATAATGTGTTGATTAAGCACATTCTTGGGCAGATAAAACTGAGCTTCAGTGACAGATCAATCTTAAACTCACACACTGCTAATGTCCCATTTAAACTCCTCTTTCTGGAGCCAACACTTCACTTACAAAAGGAGGGAAAGTTCTTTTTAATCTCTCCCAACCAACCAGTCTGTCATGAAGTAACTCAGAGCATAGAAGTAATCTCATTTTATACTTCTTCAGAAGAATAGAAATATAAAAATGAAACAAAATGGAAAGCAAAGTGGTGCGGATGAAATCTGTCAGTGTTTCACACAGCATGCAGATACAATTTAAGGATATAAAAGATCAAACATAGAAAGAGATGAGAAATGTGAACTAATAAATATTGACTCTCCATGCTGCTACATCGGTTTTTATCTGCTTTATTTGGTTGTTAAGCCATACTGTTCATAGAATTTCAGGAATTCACTATTTAGTGATGTATCTTTTGATTTTAGTAAGTGTATCATAAAAGAAAACTTGATGGAAACTTTTTTCTTCAATTCTCAAACACACGGCTTTTATCTTACAGTGCTTTAGCCTGCAGGGTAACAAGTGAATGCCTCTGTTTTTTCCACAGGTGAAAAGCGGAAGGATAGGAAGCCCAAGTGATTTGTCCAATGACAAATAAGGAATCAGGTAAACAATTCAAAGTAGTTTACAGAAGCGTATTGCTAAAAATCTAAACCTAAATCAGAAAAATAAAACAGATTATCTCCCTGTTCTGACAAAGTAAGCCTCTTACTTCTTGAAACATGCTGGTCTTCACAACAGTCTCTTATCGGGAATTTTGGCTGTTGGGAGACCAGCATCCTTCAGCCATGCTGTTGCCTTCACTTTGGCAAGGGACAGTTTGTGTTACTCTGATACCTTTCTCTCTTCTCGCTTTCTCTCTTCTCTCTCCCAAAGCACTTGCAATGATGACAAGGACCCTTCTAGACCTAGGCCTGAGATCTCCATGGTTTTGTACTATTCCTCAGTTGCGCTGGTTTTCTTTTCACTGCTGTCCTTAACCTGTCACTACCAGGTACAATCTACATCCTAGAATACAGCTTTTTGCCATTCTTTTGCATTCCTGAATCCACCAGGACAACCTGCCCATAGTGACTGTCAGAGCCATGAGCGCACTAATAGGCCTTGAATGGTCTTGAATGACCCTGACCAGGCTCACCTGGGCCTCCACCCACACCCTGCCCACGGGCTCAAGCCCTGTCTGAGCGCTGCTGTAGGTACAGCTCCATCTCCTGGATGGATCCCTTGTATATACATCACAGCTGGTCTTTGGCCCTGGTTCCTAGCTGGTCTGCAGCTCTAACTTTGGCCCTGGTTCCTAGATGGGTTTGGAGCCACACTGGAGCCTTGTCACCAGTCCCATCTCTGGTCCCACCTGGGCTCTCTGCTTGGACCCTGGACCTGGTTCATCACTTTGCCATGTCTGGGCCCAGTTCTGCCTGCTGCATTCAGGCTCTCCATCCCAGCACAGCCTCACCTCAGCTCCCAGCTTGCCTGTCTGGAGGGAGCAGCCCTGCTCCTGCTGCTCCCTGATGGTGACACCTCAGGTCCTTGGCTGTCAGGTTGCAGGAGGCTGATTGCGCAGGCTGGCTCCTCACGGTGCCTTATTTCTGTCAGTCTGATGCTACCTGCAGTCAAAGACATATCTCAAGTTCCAACCGCTGTTTGATGCATCTGGCCAGCTATATTAGAAAAATAATGTCATATATTCCTTGTCTTCAGTTCTCCACTATTCTTTCAGTTATCCCAGATGCCACTTCTGCCTTTCCATGTCTTCACAGTATACATGGAAGACATCCTTCACTGCAAAAGTAGTGCGCCCATTGTCCCTGCACAGTGTATTAGGTATGCCACCATTTGCAAAGTAAGCATTCACTTTCTTTAAAACTACGCTTTCCTGAGAAACCCTCCAAATAACCCAACTCCTAGATGGTAGAATATTAATAACTGGTTTGTTCCTTTCATTAAAAGTGAACAGTCATGTTTTGACATCTAGAAGGGTTAATTTAGGTTTTCAGTAGGGTGCAAAATCACTTTCTGTTATCAGTATATTATGATTTTCACAGTTGCAAGTATTATCTGTCTCTCATGATAACTGTTCTTACCCACCTAAAAATATAGCTAATACTCCCTTACACAGTACAAGACTCCATCATCTTTTCCCTTAAATTCTTTCTTTACTATTTTCTGATTTTAAAAAATCCCCCAGTATTTCATGGTTGAGGAGCAGACAGAAATTTCTTTGAAAAACTCATTACTTTCTCTAGTAAAATTGAATTTCACGCCTTGAGTTATTAAATACCATAAGCTTGACTTGATTTTTAATAGTGAAAAAAAAAATCAGCTACTTGCAAAAAATACATATGTGATCTTATTTGTTGAAGATCAGCTGATTTATAAAAGCACTATGAAGCAACGCCATAAAAAAAAAAAAAAGCCTAGGCGAGGCAAGATGTTCTTATGGAATAAGGAATCTTTTATGTGTTCCAGAGATAAATGTTCTCAAACATTTTGCATCACCTTGGACAATTCAGGCAATCTGTGCTTTAGCTCTCTACCTATAAAAAGATGAAAAAACTTATCTGCTTGAGCTCTTTGAGGAGAAAAATCATTAGCTTTGGTACTACGAAGTTAATGCTGCAGGAGTCTTATGAACTTATTTTCACACTGACAAATTGATATTCAGGATTTCCCACAGGGACTGACGTATATTTCTGTTTTGGGAAACATCAGGGTAGCACGGAGAGGAACATCACTGAATGCAAGAAGGTCAAGAGGAAAATCTGAAAGATAAATCTCAAAGGAAACAATACAATTTTTGAAGTAGAACAAAGCCATTTAAAACTGCCATCAGTGAATGACCCATTTTAAAAGAACTCAACAGGCAGTCATGAAAAGACTATTACACCTGTTAAATCTGACCTTGGGACTAAGGGACTAGAGAATATAATAATTTCTGCTCATGATCAGCCTTTCTTTATAGCAAAGTGATATTCTTCACAATTTGCTGAGCCACTAGGTGCACAGTGGATGCTGTGATGTACCACCGAGCACTGGACGTGCCTAAACATGCAGTGTGATTTTCTGACTCCAGGTGCAATTAATTATCCAGATTTCCAATTTATTTGTGGTCCTAGCATAGCAGTCCTGTCTATTGCATAATGTCAGTCAATACACCCACACACTCTCAGCACCTTCATTTTTATGCTTAACTTTTGGCAGCAGGAGATTATTTTTCTCAACACATTTACATGCTTTTCTAAGCCTGAAATATTATTTTATCATCCCCAAGAAACAGGGCAATCTTAGACTTAGTCAATGGACACACACCATGTGTCCATTGACATGTATGAAAAATGTGTTTGCAAATAAAAACTTATGTGAATATTTCAAAATCTTTTCTAGTATATTCCCAGGTGCACTATCCATTTGGGCAGCAATTGATTTTGCAACAAAAACATTATTATCCAGTTGTGTAATGGGGCCATCGTTATTGCAGTGAAAGCTACTTGTGCAACGTATTTTAAAGAAGGTTTGCCCAAAATACATAAGAGACTTTAGAACACAATTTTTCAACTAGTTTGTGCCTCTTAATCAGAAGCAAGGTAGGGGCAAAACCACCCGCACCATCCTTTTGCACACCCTTATAATGTGCTCCTCACTAGGTTCCCTCACTCCCCACTGTGTGGTTGGACATGTTTCCTAACTTCTAACTGAAGAGTTACAGCCTCACCTCTATTCTACCATTTCTGGAAGAGTATTACAACTGCAAAATACAGTAGTCTTAACAGTAACGTAAGATTAGATAGCATCCACATTCTTATCTTACAGGGGGGAAAAAAATGAGGCACTGAGATATTAAGGTGAAAGTTATAAGAAATAATGAATAATAATTTCAGTTGTCCGATCTAAGACATGTCGGTATGTAATTATTTTTTTTCTGGAGAGTAAAAATTGATGTTATTTACATGTTTAAAGAATAGCTCTTGTTACCTCTACTTGCAGCTGCAAGAGCACACCCCAGTTGCAAATAAACCCCAGCTATACAAATGAAGTGTCCAGTTAATTGGAAATGTGCAAAGAACATTGAGAAAATTTTGATCCCAGTGCCTTGGTCAACATTACACATGGTCTCTGCAACAGTGACAGGGAAAGAATCTCATTGGATATTATAACATCACATCTTCTTTATTATGAGCTGATCTTTTTGTTTCCCATTTCCCTGCCTTATGCATTGCACTTTCCAATTGCTACGATCAGTAAGCCTTACAGGCGGCCCTAGAAACAATAGCTTTCCTCCGTATGAGCTCTAGTTCCCTCTAGGCCATGATATGTTTATCTCACATAGCACAGAATATGATAACATAATCAAAAGATTGTAATTCATCGTACAAGAAAGACTGTCTGAGGTTGGAAAGGCAAGTTTAACTGACTTGGAAATCTTACATTCTTCTAACTTGGGCTTTTATGCAATTTCCTGCATGTTCAAAAAAGAAAACAGCATAAACAGATCAAAAAGAACCATTAAAGGAACCTTCTTGATTTTCTTACAGATCTCTGTCATCAGTACAGATCTCCACTGGTACTAAGAGAGCAACAATAATGGATTTCTACCTTCTGTGTGAATATGTCAATTTGTCCTGGGAGAACAAAGTTAAAAAACGGGAAGGATATTTATCTGACCACTTTTCCTACAGATCAGAAGAGCAAAGATTATGGAGACCCATATTCATTTCTGGGCAGCGAACAGAAGTGTGTTCAAGCACTTATAAATCATTCTGACTGTCCCTTCCTAATACATCTCTATCCTATTCTGCTCCTATTCATCCTGATTTCTGTCCCAATCCACTTCTCCATTTCTTCTTACTTAAAGTGAGCATTTTCCTATTCATCTTGTACGTTACATGCAAACAAGAGGAAGAATGACATCAGTTTTCCTTCTCTCAGTTTTAGCACCCAGAGCAATCAGAAGGAATTTTAAGAAAAATGAATCTCACCTTCTAACAGGTGATGACTGGGTATGTTTGGCCCAGCCAGTGCAGTGTTCAGGGCAAGGAGAGCACACACACTGGGAACAGTACCTCCAATGAACGTAACTTCTGCTTTCTACCGAGCTTGTGCAAGAAGAGGTTTTCAGAAGGTTGACAATTCTATCATACCTCCAAAGCTCATATTTTAATGGAAATTATAAAAACCTTGTCTTATGCTTCTGTTGAAAGTTGAATTTCAATATTTGATCTGAATCCTAGAGGATTTAGATATGCAACCATTTATAAGACTTTCTTGAGCACAGGCAAACAGCTGCATACGCAGAAATGCTGAGGCTGTTTGAAACAAAGCAGCAGCAGAAGAAATAAAGCCTGAAGTAGATGTCTGAAATTAAAAAATTATGCACCATACCACTCAAATTTGCTAAAATTATTTAAAATTTTAAAGGTGTTATTATAAGGGAATGTGCTGAGAAATGTTAATTATTCATACCTCTGTCAATAAGTCACACGTTTATTAATATAATCATGCAAATACTCACATACCCAAACTCCTGAAGAAGAAACAATGTTAGGTAAAAGGAACCCAAAGAAAATAGAAGCAATCCTTGCTGATAGAGAAACTTGCTTATTTTAGACCTTTCCCAGAAAGGTTTACAATCTTGAAAAGCTTCCAAAATCCCTGACTAACCACCACTGGTGGCAAAACGTGCTTTATTTTACCTGTGTCTGGTGTACTATCAAAAATGTCTCTCGGGAGCCCATTTTGTGCTGCACTTCCCAGCTAGGTTACTGGAATGCCATCTATAGAAGATTACGTGGGCAGGTCCCTGGAAAGCTGCAGATAGCACAGACTGAAACCAATCTATTATTCTACCATCCTCAAGATTGCATTTCAAGGTATAGCAACAGAGAAAGCACTGTATATCTGTGAAAATGACCATGAAAAGTGCTGCTAATTGTTTTTTGAAATGGAGACAACATTCACTGTCTAATGCTATGAAATAACTAGGAGATATCAAATAAAATTGCCTTTAAAACAACCAAAAGGTGGTTCTCATCATACAATCCACAGATAAGCTGTAACACTTTGAAACAGCATATGATGGGTGCTAAAACGTACATAGATTCATGAAACAAAGGGACAAATTAACAGAAGAAAAATCTATGGTAGGTCACAAATTACAGAAAAGTCCTTGAATCTCAAACAGATGGAGAATGCAGGAGTACTTTGGAAAAGTATTGCCACATATTCTTGCCTTGCTCTCCTATTCTTCTCTGGGCATCTGATTTTGGCAGCTTTTGGAGTCAGCACTACAAGAAAGATGGACTTTTTATTTGACTCAATACAGTCACAATAGCACAGTGGGACTCAGAGGAATCCCTGTATTCTCATGCCTGAAAATTTTCATCACCTGATCCCCATAACACATGTACCCTGCTGTACAGTGTGTGCATCTTGTAGCTGTCAATTCTAGAAAGTTTTGATACTAGGATCACGATCACAGAACAAGGAAAGCTGGCAACTCCTTCCCCTCAAGAAACTCTCCATTTCTCTGTTTCTTTACGATGCAAAACACTGCGGGAGAAAGAACACAAAAGACCTTCCTCTTCCACTCAACTGAAGTGGCCTAAAAAGGCCACCTAGGAAACTCCAAGCTGGAAAAGAAACAGGCAAAGAACAGGAAGGCAGGCAGAGATAAACAGTGGGGGAGGCAGAATGGGAGAAAAAAATAATCAAAGGACATAATAAAATATAATGCAGTCAACAGAAGTAAAGAATGAGTGCTTGGGGGAAATGTTTTTTTCAACTGTGAATGTTTCCTCACATGAAACACCACCACAATCTTGAAAAACATTTTGTCTCCCTCAAAATTATTCCACTATTGCTGTTTTTGCAGCTGATCGATATCAATGTTACACATACACAGATTGTCTCTCTCTTCTTTTCACTGCATTAAGCGAATGCCAGGGGTCAAAAGAAAGATAATGTCTTCCTGATTTTAAAAGCTTTCTCAAACAAACTCTCTATTGGATGTGTATAATCAGCTTCACACTGCCAACAGAAAAATACCTGGTTGTAACCAGATGCTACCTTTGAATCTCTGCTCAAAGGTATTCCTCCAAGGCAATTCTCTAAATCAATACCAGTGTGAAAAATCCTGGAACTGGGCACCATGGAAAAAAACAGTATCAGAACAATTTTTATTGGTGTTTTATTCTTGGAACAAAACAAAACAAGATCTGCATTAGCTAAGCATATTTGGTTAAGAAAATTAGTAGTTTCCTTGTATAAATTACATTAATTCTCTTGAGTATTTTCTGTATTGTTTCCACTCTCGCAGCTTACACAGGACAAGATAACATATGATGACAGCCACTAGAAGAAAGTTTGAACAGTTTGGCTGATCTACTGCAAAACTCAAAGCTAAACTTGGGTAAAGGCAGTGCTACCATAAGAGAGAAGTACTGCAAAAGTCTATAGTTGTTATTATTAACTATTTTGTTTTTACAGTATCTTAAAATGTTATACATTAACTGTTAATAACTATTGCTAATATTCTTAATGTGGTGCTCCAATTAAATGCTTCTTATCCAGCTTAAAACAGGCTAAGATGGTGGCATCTTCAACCAGCTGAAAGAGCTCACTGCAATTATACATGCATTTAGCCCTTTCATGTCCTTGAACATTGCAGGGCATTTCTCAACACGTACACTAATTAATTTCTATGTTTTCGCCAAGAAGGGAGATTACCCATTTTATACACAATGGTTTTCCTGGTCAGCAACTACCATAACTTTTCTAACCGAAAAAAAAAACCCTTAATAAAAATACTGTATCTAACTGAAAAAAATGTTGCAATAACCACTGAATAAAAAGTTCAAAAATATTTATTTGTCTTACGGAACAGAAAAGTTCTGTGTTACTTATAATTTAATGCTACTTAGAATGTAATGTGTTACTTATACACATACTTAAATACTTTCATTCTTTTTCATAATAGTTAGATTCATCTGTAGTATATAGGAATTATTTTAATACTCAGAAACCATTACAGCATGGAAAGTCCCTTTCTTACATAGTTCAGAAAAAAAAAAGAAAAGGAAAAAACCCCAACAAAGCAAAAACCATAGAAAACAGCATTATTTTTTAATAAACTAACATGAAGGGAAAAAAAAACCTAAGTTAATGCCTCCATTAAATCTGAGTCAGGACTAAAATCTATAACATTCACTCCAATAAGAATGAAACTGTGATCACAGGAGGATCTGCAATAAAAGGAACCTGAAAAAAATTTACTTTCACATATTTAACTTTGACTACTTGAAACATTACCAAAAAATTCTCTGGAGAGATAAAATCTCCTAAGACAAAACTATAAATTTGTTCTTGGAAAAAATGATAGGAAAAATATTTTCATAATTTGGCATAACTGACAGCTATTTAAGAACAGTTTCTCACCAGAAAAAAAAGGTCTCATTGGCTTTTGTCATATAATTTTTTCTACATTTAAGAACTAACAGTCTAAATAATATCCAACATAACAATGCAACAGAGTTTATATTCTATATTTAAATTTTAATAGACTATGTCTTTTATATAACTTAAATAGTATTATTTATTACAAATCTCATGGCTATGAAGTGCAATTCAGGGCCCATGTGCATCGTTTTTTATTAGAAACAGACGTTCATAATGCCTCTTTAGGAATAATACAGAAGTAAACATTGTCTGACAGTTCCATACTGTCACATAGTTTTGCTGTATAAAAAGCAGAAGCATCATAGTCACTGCTGCTTTTGAAAGCATTTTATCATTCAAATTAACTGAAAAATAATTCCAGGGCTCTTGTGAGGGCTCCACACTAATGTAAATCAGTTCATTGTGTTGCTTTCTCATTCAAGCTACTGTGGTTTTTTTTCTCCACAGTTTTAACATCATCAGCTGTGTTGGCTGGTCAATGTAAATAAAATGACAGAAAAAGACAGTGACAGTTGAAAGAAAGAAAAACAGAGCTGGAATATTTCTGAGAGTAGGGATATGTACAGCAGACCCCAGGAAGGTTTCTGAGATTTTTTCCCCCCCAGAAATGCATTATTGGATTCACATAGAATGAATGACTGATGATGCTTCTTTCTCACTCCCTTACATGCTCACAACTCATTAGAACTGTGAAACCAGTCCAACTGTTCATCTTCAATCTCAGAAGCTGGATTCCTAAAACTATTTTCAGAGTAGCTGATATTCTCACCTACTGGGTATTCACTTGCCACTTGTGTGAAAGGGTATCAACCTGACTGATGCAGCCCTGTCTACTGACCTGCACCTTTTTCTCTGTGACTCATTTTGTACACTCAGATGGTTTTACTATAATGGCACATAGCTCAGATTTTCCAGTACATTCAGTACATCTGTGGTCACATCAGGAATGTATGTCATAATAATTTCTCCATAGTGGTAACGTGCACTCAATTTGCAAAGCAAATAGAAAATATCTAGACAAAGAGATAAATATCAGCAGTGACACATGAACAAGTATATATCCACTAGATAATCCCAATTCTAACTAATAAACATTTTTCAGGAAATCTGGTAACTGTCCCCAGGATAAATGCCCTAGATTCTAACTAGATCAGTCAACACACATTGTCCAACAGAGCTTGGAAAGGCATGTGAAGTTTAAGGGTTGTTTTGAAGAGTGATAATTTTCAATTCAGAAAATGTGGAGGATAATGAGTATTTAGTCACAGTCAGACAAAAATAATCAAGAGAAAATTTTGGTTTGGATTGGGTGATACTCTATTAAACCAAGCAAGTATAGCAGCCACACCTTTTTTTTTGATAAATACAAGAAATAACTAAAGCCCCAAAAGAGAGTTACATCATCACACAAAACAAATTATATGCAAAGCATATGTGGGCAGGAAGGGTTTCACTGCACGTAATCTGGAGGCATTAGTCCCCACAAGAAACCACAAAGTTGAGACATAAGCAGCCATATGCCAAGGACATGCTCTTGGAATTTCCAGGAACTGAGCCCTGAGAAGAGCGTGAAGAGTGCTTTGAGCTGAGCGCTAAATAAAAAAGGATCGGAACAGTGAACCAACCCCTGCTGTTTGTTTCTACTGTGTTCAGAGAAGTAAATTCTTTCAAATATACACATTTCAGAAAGAAATCTTCAACTACAGCATCATTTATTTCTGTAGGAGAAACAGCCTAGTGAACCTGGGCCTTCTTCAGTCACAGAGGAATCACATTGGAACCATTCTTTTCAGTAAGAAAAGACAAAAAATTCTCTATAGTCTATCATTCTACATGAAAGCTATTCACATCCAAGCATCATGCACAATAGTTCATGAAAAAATGAATTAAAAATGCCTTCTGCTTTATACAACAGGATGTCAAAACTTCATTAAGCAGCCCAGGTCTCCACAGTCTGACAGGCAGGGGCAGTGTGTCTCACAACTGGCTTTAGATATGTTTCCCTAGTGAGAAATAGCAAGCTTCCATTGTGTACTTCTCTGTAATATATGCAGTTTGCTACCAGGTAGATACAAATCCTGCTATACAGATTACAGAAGAATCATCAATCAGGCACTATTCTAATAAACTTGTCTGGTAGTATTAAATATATTATTTTAGCCAGAAGATATTCTGAAATTTGAAAGTTTCAGAAGTCAGCAGTCTCTTCTGGCTTGATCTAAAAGTTCAGCTATCTAGATTTAGTGGGGCTTTTGAACGTTTTGGCCAGCTATAATTTGTCAAAATTTAATAGGCATATTTATATTATACCTTGTATTCAGTCTGTGTACCACACACGCGTGAACTCAGGTCTCTGGGTTGCTTTTTCAGAATTCTACCTCATTCTGTGCCCAGGAGAAGTGTGCTCAATTAATGACATGCTAGTCACTCATTGCTCATTGCTAGTTACTCTCACTGTTCAGCATACAACCCTTTACCATACCTATGTATTTATGCTACAGCCTCTTACTTTATTTATTATTTGAACCTGCCATGAAGACAAAATTATTGTACTCCTAATTCCAATGATGTTTGTTACTATGGTACCAAAGGCATCAACACACATATGGTTACAACATCCTTGTGAGCTACAAGGAACAAGGACAGTTTTATTCTCATTTTACAAAGCGAAGTTGAGGCATGGGAAAAAAATATGCATTTGTATAATTACTTGCTTATAGTTCCCATTTGGAGAGATCTATTAGACCTAATTTTTCAACATATTTAGCATATATCATATGGTTAAAACACAGCTCCCAGTGGCTTTCAATACAGCAACTTGCTCAAAACCCCATAGGAACTCTACAAAAGACTTGTAGATACTGTTCAGTTTTCCTGGAAAGCATTCAACTGCCTTCAACAAGACATAATCCCTCTTTGTATATTTCCCCACCTCAGCCATTACAAATATTCCCACAGGTGAACGTAGGTATGGACAACAGCATCCTTTAATTTATGACCCCTCAAAACATGCCCTAACAGACGGAGAGAATCCAACTGGTAAAAAGACTTGATCTAATATATTTTAAGACTATAATATTACGCATATTCAGAAAGCGCAAGGAGATAACCCAGGATATACAAACAATCTTCATTGTAGCATTATCTAATGTTCAAAGATACACTGTATAACCTCACTGTTCTTCTAAGGCAGTTTTGAGTGTATAACTTCTTAGGTTTTTTAAACAAAATTGAAAAACAATCTTCATCATACCATTTCTTCTTGTTTATTGTCACACAGAAGTCATTAACAAAGTTAGAATCCACAGATGGACCGTACAAGCCTCTGTCACTTAGGCTCATGGGATGATGCCTCACCAACAGTAAACTCTCAAATGCCAGCAAGAGAACTCCAGCAATGGGGTCAATGAGAAAAAAGAGTCAGGCTTCCTGCTCTCAGGTCTGATCTCACCTAGATTTGGATCTAGAGAACAGAGCAGCAGCTCTGAGGAGATGGAAATGCCTTAGAGAGCGACTGGAAAGCTGCCTGGTGGCAAAGAACCTGGGAGTGTTCGTTGACACCTGGCTGAATATGAGCCAGCTCAGAATTTTTGATGCAAAACAAAAAAGCTTCAAATCAATACAAGTCGGAAAAAAATTCAGCCTAAACAATTAAAGCAAAACCTTAACCAACTGACAACTAGACTTTATCACAGTAATGTGAAGGAACATAATAACAGAACCAGAAATAATAATTTCATCCCAGAGCTTTCCCTACACATAAATACATTATTAAATACAAACTCATGAACATAGTGTAACAGTTAAGAATGGAAACATACACTGCCTTCCTTTTTCTTGGTGTGGTGAGAAGCATACCCTTGTAGTGGTGTCATTTTCAGTTTTGTTTTGGAATTGAGAGCACTTCAGGAATTCTGGCCAGGAAGCATTTACCATACCCAGGACTGGTTCACAGCCTTCTTTTGCTGCCTCACAGAATGTCCTGCAGGGCAACAGGCCTCGACTGGAAAAAAGAGACAGAGAACAAAAATACAAAGGATTATTACTCTACAAGATTGTGAAAACATTTTAAAAAGAGAAAAAAGTAATAACAAACACTTTTGAAGAACTTTACTTTCTACAGAGCTACACCAAAAAAGGTGCCAAATCTTCATTAATTCAACCAAGGTGGCAACAGCTCTGGCTTTCAGGCTGAATTTAAGCCCAAATCAAGCTCAACACAGTGAGACTGATGCAGTCCTCCTGTTTGAACTAACTGAGCTTTGGTCCAAGCAGAGCTCAGCAAGTAGGCCTAAATGAAGTTAATGCTGTTGTGTAAGGCATATCACTGAGAACTCAGCACCAAACCCAAAAAAACACGGTTTGGCTGGAGACTGGTCTGATAAGCGGCCAAAACCACATTAACACAGCAGAAAATCTGACTATAAATCAACCACTTTACACTATACATATCTGCAGCCATCAGGGCAGTTGAGCTCCCCCTCTATAGCAGCTGGATGCGTGGTGGTGATCCTCCCTTGAGTAGGGATGCCTCTCAAGCTTACCCCCCCAAGGCTGAGAGATCCCTTACCCGACATCAGACATCAATGGCTTGGTAAGTGACCTTTTTTGCATGCATGTAACATTTAAGATACGTATAAGCAAGCTTACGCAGTAATCTTTGTATCCCGTATTAACTTTAAGTGTAGTAGAGTACTGACAGTCAATCTGTCTCCACTTATAAAATATTTTACATACCTAAAATTACTGATTAAAACTCAATAAACTAACTACTAGATCAGATCTGAGTGATCTCTGACTCTTCTCCTACAACAAACAGCTTCTAAATTCAACTTTGTGCAAGCTGAAGCTGAGATTTCATCAACAGTTGAACGAATGTAATGGTGTAGTGACACCACAGGAGAAACCTTGCTTCTTCATCCTCTCCTTCTTTCCCACAACTCTGCAGCCCTACCACTCTCTGACTTTGGCAAACACTTTAATAAGCTTATAAAAAAATCATTAACTTGGAAAAAGCTTTTCATGTTTTTGACTGGGTAAGCTTTCTGACAACTTAAGTGTGGTGAAACTGCTCATGGAGAGAACCAACAATCACCACACACCAACTGTAGGAACCCACAGTGGGGAGCACTGTATCACCCCCTTTTAGCATTTATGAGCTCTTACACTATTTTCCCTGAGTAGTCAAAGCATACTGAGTGTCAAATCAAACGCAATAAATATCAGCATGACTTGAATTGTATTTTTTTTAAGAAAAGCACCAAAAATTAGCAATTTTTAAAGTATAACAAGTTTAAATGCAGCATACTTGTCTATTTCTTATTCTGAGATATATACCTGCATATATATCTTTTCTTTATTCTTCTTTTACATGTACATAGGAAAACCAATTAAAATAGATAGCTATGAACTGTCTCCAGGTCTACATAATTAGAGTCAACAAAGTCAAGCAAAAAAAATCTAGAAAATCTATTAACATGTTTACTGTAGATCTGTAAAAGGATAAAATAGTAAAATTACAAGACTACAGGTAACAATGCTGGCCAGGTTAGTCAAGACTTGAAAAAACAAGACATTTCCAAGAAGCCTCAGCCAAGTTAATTGATATGTGGCAGCTATAATTCAGGATAGACTACTACAGTGTAATGCACACAGGTAGGATTAACTGAATATCCACACATACAGTTCTCTGCTTTCCTGCCAGCTTCCACTGACCTTTTATCTGAAAACCATTTTGGTGGAGCAGAGGAAAAGCTCTAGCACAGTCAACATTAGTCTTAGCTATAAAGAAGAACTGTTCAATGCCTTTCCAAGCAAGGATCGGCACCATCTGTGGGAGCACTTCGTTACCTGAGAGAGCTGTCAAACAGAGTAACGTAAGTTATTGCTGGAGCACAATGAAAGAAAGCATCTCAGTAAGCAGGAGCAATTGCATCTGAAAGTCCACATGCACAAGCAAAACCAGCCCAAATGAGACACACTGCCTGCCTATCCAAACATGTTCCTCACCCGTATGACTGGTAAGTCAAAAAGACCCAGGTCTTCTTGCTGGAAAGCAGAAGCACTAACGCAGCTAGATGGTGGCATCTACTAACACCAACCTGTTCACACTGAATAAATATTGAAACTCCACTTGACAGCATGATAGACTTCCATAACCTCTAGAGCTAGAGAGTGTGTCATAACTACCAAAAATTAGGAAGAAGAGAGGCCTGAATATACAGTAGGAAAGACAAGACATCTGAGTGGTCTTTATCAGAAGACTATGTTAGCCTTCTGGATGAGAAGAAGAACAGAAAGAACACATATAAGTGGCAGAAAAGATCTCTCACACAAGTACCCAATGCCCCATCACTGCATTTTCTCAATGTGTGGATTCCTTCCTCAAATTAACTGTAGTGCTTATAGCGTTTCTTAAAATATTATAAAAATTCACCAGCAGAAGACCGGAAAGCTAATGAACATTCATAACTTATGAATCAATGACCAAAAAGAAGAAGTTGCATACATGCTCTAAGCAGGAAAGATCTCACTCACATTTAAAACAGTCCAAGTTTTCTCAGGCATAATTAAAATTGGGGCACTTATTCGTAAGTAGATAATGAAAAAATGTAACTCTGTCTCTGACTTGCAAGTAAAATGTCATTTTTTTTTTAAAGCATTATTATGCATTGCTGGCTTTGCTTTATTACAAAATATGACCTAAATTGTAATCTTTTACTTAGCTTGAAATCAATGTTTTGTCATTCAGGAAAAAAGAATGATGAATTTCTAAAATATGCAATGTTTAAAATATGATTAACATGTCAACTTAATGTGCATTTATTATATCTTAATGATACCTCTGACTATAATATAATATTTTGTTCTAGACTACATTTTTTTTTTTTTTAAACAGTGAACACCAAGACTGGAAAGGCATGCCTTGGGTTTTATTCATTTTTTTTTATCTAATTTAGAAATGCAGTCATGAATGTCCACTGTCTTCACTACAACTTCACTATGACTATAAGGTCTATAACTTCAGGGTCATCTGCTGAGATCATCAACAGCACTGTAAATAAAGATAATCAGAGAGTTACTTGTACTTAAACAATTATATCCTTTCCCGTAATTGTGAGCTGCCACCACCAATACCACACTTGATTCATGATTCATGACCGTTAAATTCCAGAAAGATTCCACAGAGGAAGTGATGTAATTGAAGTGAATTTCAGCTAAACAAACATTACATTGACCTAGAAGGTGATTTGGCACAATATTCTGAAAGGAAACAAAACTGCTTAAAGTGGAAAATGTCAACCAATTCTCAGTGGAAGGAACAACATGTACAGAGACCTAGAAATACCTGTAATTGTTAAGTATGGCTCTCTTACAGAAACAGCTGACATTCAGAAACGCTTGAGAGAACTTCACCCATACAAGTCCATGGGAACCAAGAGGCTGTATCTAAGGGTGCTGAGCAAACTGTTCAGTGCTCTTGCAAGGCCTGTCTCGATCATCTCTGAAAGGTCATGGACATCAGGGGAGGTTTTTCATGACTAGAAAAAGGTAAATGTTGCACACATCTTCAAAAAAAGGCCCAAAAGGTCAAGCTTGGTAACGTCAAGCTGGTCAAAGGAAAATCACAGAGCGAGTCCTCCTTGAACACATTTCTGGGCACAGGAAGATGATGATCAGGAACAGTCAGCATAGATTTATCAAGGGTAAATCATGGCTGACCAGCCTGATTGCCTGTTATGATAAAATAACTACACATGTAGTACTGGGATCTGTCCTGTTTGACATCTTTAACAAGGACCTGGAAGAGGTGACCAAGCGTGCTCTTGTCAAGTTTGCAGATGACACAAGCTGTGGGAGGCAATCAATGTACTTGATGGTAAAGCTGCCATTCAAAGGGACATAGACAGGCTGGAAGAATGGTCCAAGAGGAACTTTATGAAATTTAACAAGGATGAGTCCCGCACTTCGGAAGAAAGAACCTAGAAAGATGCAGGCTGGATACTGACTGATTGGGGAGCAGCTCTGCTGAAAACAACCTGGGGGTCTTGGTAGACAGCAAGCTGGGCAGAACCCAGCAGTGCATCCTGGCAGCAAAGCAGGCCAACAGTATCCTGCCTGAATCACATGAGTATATAATGGGAAAGGATTGTCCCCCTCTGCTCAGCACTTGCTAGACTTCACGTGAATCCTGTGTCCACTTTTGGCTGCTCCAGACAGAAAAGACACTGATAAACAGCAGCAAATCCAGGGGAGGGCCACCAAGCTGGTCAGAGGTTGGGATACTCACCTGCGGGACAGGCTGAGGGAACTGGGCTCCTACAGCTGGGATAAGAGGCAGCTTGGGGTAACTCAACCAGAATACCCTTCAGGACCCATGGGGAAATTATGGAGTCTAGCCATTCACAGTGCTGTTTGGTGGGAGGATGAGAGACAAATGATGTAAGCTGAAACAAGAGACGTTCTGACAGGATATAAAGAACGTTTTCGGCATGAAATTCATCAGGGAGTGAAGCAGGTTATCCAAAGAGTTTGTGTGGTCTCCATCCTTGCATGTTTTCAAGACGTAACTAGATAAAGCCCTGAGTTTGTTACCTACTCTAGGTGGAACCACTCCTTCAAAATAGGTATCTTTAGAGATACATTCTCCAGGTAATGCTAAGGACTACAACACAATGCACTTTACACGCTGCAGTATCGAAGTTATCTCAGAAACCTTTATCAGGACCTTTATCTCTAAGATTGTCTCTTGCAGCTTCCTAGTTGGCAGCTTACTTGTTGCCTGGAAAAAAGCAGATAGATTCTAAAATAGTACTTTTCACCACCAGATTGGGATGTGTTGAAAGGCAGAAAATTTCAGTGCCATAAAACAGATATCTGGCTGTGTACAAAACTAAGAACAAATGGTCCCTCGTGATGATAGGAAGAGCTGCCACTTATTAGTTCTGCACGTTGCACTGGCAAATTAAAAGCTTACTATCTGACTTGTAATGACTCTTCAGATAAAGATGCTCTAAAATACTCTTCTGCTATTTTACAGGACCTGTTTGATATGGAAAGAAAGAAAGAGCACAGCAAGAGCTCTGCAGCAGACATCACTGCCTCCTGACGGCAGGCTGAGAAACTCCTAAATAAAGGGGATTTTGCAAGACGAGTGACTGTCTCCAGTCACTTTCATTTACGGTTTTGGATGGCTTTTAGCTTTTCATTTTTAACTGATCTACTACTTCTAAAATGTTATATTAGCATAATCACCTCTGGGCAGAGGTATTCACATAAGCAGACCAACTGGTTTAACAGAAGCTCCTTAGCAGAACATGCCAAAGGAAAAGCTGCTACTTACTATGGAAGGAGCTTGAGTTCCAAAATACCTGTAAGAAATAAGACGCCACATAACTAACACGGGGTATGCATTTGATCTATTTGTGGACACTAGCCATTTAATTTATTCAGACTGATATGCTTAGAGTTCATGTTTTATTTATTTTTTAGGAAAACACACAATACACTACAAAATTACATTACAGTGAAAAGAAACATAAGCAGTGATTCTACCTCATTAACTGTAAATGGCTCCCACTGGTTCAATGGAGCATACCTGATGATCACAAATAGTAATTTGAAGGCAGTATATTCTGCTGACTTTTTTTTTTTTTCCAAAGAAGTGATAGCAGGAATATTAGTTCAATTTAACAAGTCTGTGACTGAGATGTACTTGAGTTTACCATGGCTAACCAAATTTATACTGCTCTTAGGATTTGTACAAATGGACTGCTATTTAAAAAAAAAAGAAAAACTACAAACAATTCTTGAATACTCTCAGATGAAGTTTTATACAAATGTGGAGTATTCGGTATGATCCATGTTCTCCTTGACCCACACATAAATCATTAACTTCCAAAGCACCACACTGCAGCTACAGCCTGACGTACAGCCATCAGGTAATAATAGTATGAGTATGCTAATTTCTTCAAATGTAACTCAGCAAAGTTCAATATATGGTTAATTGTTTCCAAAGGTCTTTCAACATACTCATCATTAATTTCTATGGAAATTTTACAAATAATAGTAAAAATTTACATTAAAATATAAATCTGCACAGTTATATTTACACGATAGTTAAAAGGCTTCTACAAATGTTAGGGGATGAGCAATTTTTTTCAGAAGATTCATCTGCATATTAAACTGTTTACATCTATATGAAAAAATCACAAATACAAAAAGTTCACCTCATTTGTTTAGCTTATGCAGTCTACCATTTGAATACTACAGTGTGGTGTAAATGTTTGGGTACATACACAGCACAATAATAATTTAAAACGGAGACAACAAGAAAACTGCATAGTGCTTAAAGAAGCCAAGCAGAATTTGCAGTCTCTAGAGAAGCTCTGACAAACCAGAAAACATAGAATTATCCAGCAATTACTGCAATATTTGGCCCAGTTTCAATGTGCAGTCATGTGTGCTCCATAAATTAAATATTTCTGGATAATGATCAAGTTTAGTATGGACATGCTGCTTAATCTACTGAAGGATGAAAAGATGATTAAAAATCTCCATCTTGATTAGTCTTATTTACAGCTACTTAGAGACCAATCATTTTAAAAATAAACCGGCTGGTCTACGGCAATCTTACCATAATTTATTTGGCGCCAGTGGCAGGCACAGAAGCAGTTTATAACAGATTAGGGTGCCATTCTGCTCTTCAGGATATTCATGAAAAAAACTTGCTGAAGATGGAGTTTGATGAAAGAACAGATATGTGACATATTTTTAACTCTGGTTGGTTTCCCCACACTTAAAAGTTCATACTTCAGTTATTTCAACTGCGTATCAACATTCAGAATCGTACGGCACAAAAAGAAACAAAAATGCTGTTTATAGTTTGTTACAAAGTATATTATGGGTAAAGAGAATAAATAAGGGGTTTAATATGCATAAGGTATCTTTAGAGAAGCTATTTATCGGAAGAGTTTTATATTGAATATTCATTGAAGCAGATACATACAATACAGTATATGCTCTAAAACCATTATGTTAACTGATTTTAAGCTTCCAAAGAGGGTACACGCTGCTTGACAGCAGATGATCTGACTTCCTCTTCATGCCAATCACCTAGAGTTCACTTAAATTGGAATTCAAATTGCCTGATTATAATCCTACATGGATCTCGTTTAAACACGGTTTACATTTTTAGATTAATTCTTTTCAGAAATTGTCTCTTCTGTAATACTAACTTCTCTTCTTTGCAATCACATTACCATGCACTGAGCTCATCAGTAGGCTCTTTAAGTCACTTAAGTGGTTGTTTCAAGTACTGGAAATTATCAAAGAAGTATGCTACAAGAAGCAGTAAGGAGAGGGAAGATCCTTTAGGCAATTATTTTCCTCTTACTGTAGAATTTAACTGATTTTCTAAGGAACAATTGTTCAAGGTAGCTCAAGGGCCTGGCTCTCAAAGGCAGCAGCCACTGAGGCAATGGCTCTTGATATGTCTTTTCTGGAAGCAGCAGAAGCATATGCAGCTCCTGTTCCCAAATGTCTATATATCTGTTTCTGTGTTGCTTTCAGTTTTGCAATAACAGCTGTTTGTAGGCTGTACAGTAAGCCAGGTCCAGTAACTGATTCAGTCGAAAAGTAATGTGACCAAAAAAGGAAAAAAAAGTATTCTTTTTCCTCAACTGACAATTGCGTTGGCCCCTCCAAAGAGATACAGGCAAAGCAAAAATAAACTATCAGGAGGGGGAAACGTAGAAATTGCTAAAGCTGACAAAAGCATTAAATAAAATACACAACTAACCATCCTGCAGGGACTCTCCATGCAACCTGGTAAACTCTATATATATATCTAGTGCTCATTATTTTCTGTGGCATTTCTTTGTGTCTTCACATTAGTATCTCCCCTGGTAAAAGCACTGCCACAGCCATGCCCTATTGAGAAATTTATTATTGCAATTTTACAGATTAAAACAATAGAGGGCAAATGACTTGCAAGAGGTTATAAATGAAGGCGGTATACCAGAGCTGGAAATACAGCACAAAGATCACTCTCAGAACACACAGTTGTTGACTGGACCTGTCCTGGCTAGAGGTCACATTTGCGGTTCAGTAGACAACCTGACTGAAGGCAGACTGATGAAAATTTTCAACTACTGATGGTCCTCTTTACTGTTCTTTCTCAACTCCATCCCTTCAGTTTTTCCAGGAGAACTGTTTATGTGGCCACACAGGAAGTTGTATTCAGGTATTGAGACAAGTTAAAAACAACTGCATAGTATTTTGCTGGATTTTTTTTTCATTTAAGAAAAGTTTAAACTGGCATGGCTACCAGAGGAAATATTAATCATAATACAGCCTTGCTACAGAGCACTGCGGTGTCATTCACTGTATCATTCACTGGCACATATGCTAAGAACGATGATAGATCTGAGGTGTGAGGCAGAATAAAGGAACGGGTACTATAACTGTGAGAGACTGCAAGGCCGGAGGGGGAGGGGGACACACAAACTGAAAAACCCAGGAAAAATGCAAAAATTACAGGAAGAAGACAACTGAGATTGTCCTTTGTGTTTCTACAGTCCTGAAGTCAAACAAGTTGAAGTGACAAGCTGACACACCAGCCATTGTTAGTTCTAATTGTCATTAATACTTTGGGGGATTTTCTAACAATAAAGACTTCCACAGAATATAAATGTCACAGAAGGAAGTTTCTACAGTAGAGCAAACACCCACACCCAGCTTTACTATCTTTTAGAGTGACAGTTCCTTTGAAATATTACTCTGTACCCTCTCACAGCTCTCCAACATGCAGAGCAGCATATTCAGAGCAACTGAATAAAGCATATGAGACAAGCTCATAAAAATCTCAATACTACTTCTTGATTCATGGATTTGTAAAGAAATGGGCTGTTTAACGTTTCAGTTTCACATAATAGAGAAAATAATGTATTTTTGTCTTTCACTGTTCAGTTTTCACCTTTACCTTGCATGTTATTTGGAAAGAGTGCATTTTTTTTCCTATTTTGTCTCCAGACATGGGTTTAAAACTGAAATTTGCTTCTTTAGTAATAAAATCTGGAAAGAAAGCAAGATTATTTTAGATTTTTGTGGTTATTTCACTTGACAAAATTATATTGAATCCATATAGCAATATTTTGGGAAGGAGCCTCAACTCCATGCAACACGTTATAGTACTGAATGCAGAGCTAGCTGCACGTACAGTTCTGACTTCCCACATTGTTTTTAGTTCAAACGCATGTAGAGTTTTCATGGAGCAGGTTCCTGCATACAAGTACAAAGATGCACAATTAACCTGTAAAAGGACTACACAGGATGCACAGTCTGAGAAACACCTAACATCTTAATAGAGAAAAAAGGCCTTAGAGGCGATCCTGGCAAAAGGCAGCAGCAGCTCAGTTCCCCCGAGGTGGGTGACTGAAGAACGGCTTCAGCTGCTTACATGAGATTTATGCCTACTGTTAATTGGCTGAATTGCTGGTAGATGCCCACTCATCTGCCCTGCAGAGACTGAGTATAAGGATTTACTGCTAGTGCAGAAAGCCATTTCTCACTCATACACTCATGAATATTTGATCTGCTGTCATGAGGCTGGCCATTACGGATGAGCCACAAGAGGAATGCCCTTTCCAAGGGACTGAAAAAAGCCTGGTTTATACAATGAGAATGAAAAAGATGGAGATCCTGAATGGATTGCCTGCAGTGTGGAAGAGCATGCCATCTGTATATAGGCTACAAGAACACAAAAGTCTCCAAACCAAATAAGATGCAAAAATTGGACTGGAATATGTTCTGTGGGCCCACATAGATGCCTTATATTTTTGTCCTCTAAAAATTACAGGTCCAATTAACTATTCCTTAATAGTTGCCATATCTGGTATCAACAGAAAAGAGACAGCTAAAGAGTTACACTTGCAAAAGTCTTAGAACAGATCACTGGTATCCAAGAGTACCATACTTAACAAAGAGCTCACACAGAACGCTGAAGGCTTCTCAGACAGAGGAAGGAAATATAAATTCCTGATTCCAGTGAAAGTGGAACTGGGAACAAATCCAACGATATCATGAGATTAAAAAGACTCCTCTTATCCATCCAGAAATGAATAAAGGCAGCATCAGCTGCTGTTGAATTTCACATCTCTTTCAGGCCTAGCAACGTTCTTTGGACAATGTGGCCAAACTCAGTTGATACCCATAAGGATGCACATAGTCTCTACAATGCAGGTTAGAATTTTCCATCAGTGTAATCATTTATTTTGTAGACAAAACCCAGATATGTTATTTTGACTAAAACAAGGAGTCATTTCTATCTGGAATCAGCAACAAACAGAAGTTCAGAAATCTGCTCTGACCCTTCAGTCTCTTTCTGGATATGACAGCACCATATGTCACAGCTGAGCTTGCAATACCATAACAATCAAAAGCACATTATGTATACCCTGCACAGCAGAAGCAAAGTGGTACATAAGTTTTTCCATATAGCATTGAAATTATTACCACAGAAAAGTTAGCAAAATCATTTAATGTGGTTTTTTTGATGACCCTATTCAGCTCAGAGGATCTGCCCTAAGACAGCCAGCCCTTCCAGATTTCTCTTACTGATCCCATCACATTCAAACATGACAATGAAAATGGAAGAGATGTAGTAAATGAACTCATTAGAGCTATAGTTCAGCCAGGAATCACTTTAAATAAATATTATTGAGAATATTGCTACAATTATAAGATATTTTTACAATCTTGTTCCATCTGCCAAAACTTCTCATCAATGAAGTCAAACTTGTGAAAATTCTCGCCTGATATTTATCTGCAAATGCTGAACACACTATTGCTTTAGTTTACTCTATAGAAATGTCTCTTGCAAAAATGAAGCTCCTAACATGCCTGAGAATCCAGGTTACAAGATCGCTTGCTGTTGGCAGACAAAATTCACACTTGGCAAAGAGAAGCTGTCACAGTGAAATAGAAGTCCTCTGAATCACACAAAGCTATTTCAACCCCAGCATTGCTACAGAAATTCTGGAATAACAGTGAGTAAATCATACACTGCACAGCTGCTCTAACTGCTGGTATGACCAGGATAATAAAGGCACCCAAAACTGCATTGTGCCTAAAGGACAGCCTCCCATTTCCACAGATGACTGCCATAGGTACCCTTAATTTCATGTAGCTTTCCATAACTCATGCTTCCCTGTGCAATTCAGAGCACTGTTGAAAGGAAGACCTCAAGAATCAGCCTAAGTGAAAACTTTTTGAGCTGCACCTTCTCAGGAATCCCAAAGAATCACAGACACATCTATCGCTCATTTACACTCTAGGCTCCTCTCCATCGAGTTCACTGTTAATCCATTATCGTGCTGCTTCCTCACATTAAAGTTGTTTCACAAAGACTTCAAGCTGGCAGGAGCAGATGTCATTGAAAGAAAGAAGCTGTCCTACCCATCCTCAGCCTGGCTTCTGAACCTCTCCCTACTTATTTTCCCTCCCTCTTTGTGCCAGCATGACACTCACGCTGTTACGCAATGAATCAGATCAGTCACTCCCAATTTAATTGAGATCCGTTTCTTGACCCAATATGTCATGGAGCTGAACAAATACTCCTGCCAGAACATGGAAAGGGCACTACTGAGCTGGGGAACAAAAAGCAGGGAAATAGGATAAGACTGGTTCTTTCAGCAGTACTACCAAATTATATAAACTGAAAATCTACCATGAAACAGTCATCTGGAACATGTTCTCCAGAGAGGTTACGGAAACTCCATCCTTAGAGATTCTCAAAACTCAACTGGAAATGGCCCTGAGCAATCTCATTCAGAGTTAGCCCTGATCTGATCAAGGAGGTGGACTAGAAGAGCTTCAGAGGTCCCTTCCCATCTGTGTGATCCTGCTTCTAGTTTGCCTGTCCTGCTCAGCCTGCGAGTGGCACAGTACTTAGCACTATGACCTCCGGCAGGGCGACAATAACTGCTCACAAGAGAGACAAACTTTTGAAAGGTTAGTATGTCTCACTAACCAAAATCTCATAACTTTTCAACTGCATATGGTTTAAAAGTTACTTGTTAACAAGCTGGGCACTAAAAGAGGCTAAACACAAGCTGAAAAGTATATGAATTCTTGAAGAATCTTTTAACCACTGTTCAATCCAAAACCCTTTTGTTCATTAACTTCTGCAGAAAACAGTGTACTCATACCTACTAGAGCAGTTTTGCTCTAGTAAGATAAAATGTTCACATATCTATACTTGTCTGGTTCTGAGTCCAGGTGCACAGGTCTGATAGGAAACTATCAGTGTTAATACTCTCGCAACATTTGTGAAAATGCAAGGTTTTATTGAAAGCTCCTGTCCTACAATTATTGCAATTTATTAAATGAAATCAATCTAAGTTTGTAAAAAGAAAGTATGTTTTTCTAGCAGATATATTCAATTGACAAACAAACATTAACAAAAAGCCATGTTCATTTTATAATTTGTTTTAAATGATGATTTCAACTACTTAAATGGCTAGTATTTATTTATAAGTAATAATATATTGCATGTGTAGTAGGATGACCTGCAATCTCTAGTTAAAACACTAACTTAGAAATCAGAAACCACATCTTATAATAGATAATACACACAGCAAATCATTAGGACAACAGGGCTGCAAGCAATCAATCAGTAAAATATGCATTCATAAAATAACCAGTCCTCCTGATTTTCTTTTCTGCCTCCTTCCCTTCTCTTAAATCCCTTGAGCAGCATTGTGAAATATGTTTTCAAAGGGACGTTCCCATGCCTAGATTGTTCTCAAAAATGTTTCTCTGCTTGATAACCTTTTAACTCTGGTCTATCCATATTTTCCCCCAACATGCACTTTGAAAGAAGATTCTTCCGTGATTTGGAAAAGTTTTCATGGTCAGTACATCAGATTAGTGGAGAGGGTGAAACA
Organism: Alca torda; assembly: GCA_008658365.1. Taxonomy (NCBI): domain Eukaryota; kingdom Metazoa; phylum Chordata; class Aves; order Charadriiformes; family Alcidae; genus Alca; species Alca torda. The sequence continues at coordinate 69,131,854 of CM018079.1, forward strand.
CGGCATGCAATTTTGATGCTGCCTGCTACGGCAAAAGCTGGCTTCACACCCACTGGACCACAGACACCATTCTGACCCATGTAGGATGCCATTGCCTCTCTCTATATTACTTTTCTAGCTTTTAATTTTTTAATTCATTTCTTAAGCAATCTCTTCCTTCTGTATATTGACTTCTTTACAAACTATACATAGCAGTAATTGTAAACAGCCTTTATTTGTGGGCGGGGAAAGGGCAGTTCTCTGAACGGCAGAAAAACATTCTCCCCAGCATCTTATTTCTCTGCCTTTCTTTCTCTATATTTTGTTCCTGATTTGTCCTTCCCCTACACTGCATCTGCCATCTACTGGCACATAACTGTAAAAGAGTTTGGCATCAGAGACTTCCAGGCCCTTTTATGTAAGGACCTGTAGCCCAGCTGCAGTGCTATCCCTAGCTATTGCTACTCCTACCTGAGCCATGACATGGATATAGAAGCCTTCAGAGACTCTATGATTTTTCAGTGACGTGTAAGCCAAAATTTGGGGATTAACTTCTGTATCCATAGATACATAAACTTTATAAACAGAAGTTCCCCTAAAGTAAACACATTTTCTCTTCTACTTCCCTTACCTTCCTAGCTTCCAACAGCCATGATAAAGAGCTTACCACTTATCAGAGCAACCTCCCTGCCAAATTTCAAGTTCCATTACTTGAATACTTGGAGATACTAGGAACTCTTGGTGATTACAGGAGCGCTTTTTCATAAGCAAACCATTTTTTCTTTCTGTTTTTGCCCAGAACAGATATTAGGCATAAAAAATTTGAAATGGTGCTTTTTTAATTTTTTCTGAAATTAGAGACATCTGGAGAAAGGGTCCTCTAAGAAAACATGTTAATCAGCTTTAGATATAGGCACTTTGGTAAATGCCACATTATTACCTTACTTTCCCTAGCACTTGTGCAAAAACAAACTTTGTATTTGTCACCTTTATATTGTCTCAGCTTGAGACCAAGGAGTAATGGCGCCTAAGGTGATGAGAATGACATGTTGACTTCAAGGTCTGAGTTCTGAGGGACAATGCAAAGTGTAATGTTTTCATTAGGACATTTTTTCTGCCTTATTAGTAACAGTTACACAAAGCTAATAAAATACTCATGAAGTATGAAATTATTCATGAGTAATATGGGCTGCACTGAGAAGAAAAATATATATTCAGAAATGCTTCTTCTTGAATGCTGTTTCTTCAAGTTTCTTCATTCCTTTCTTGGCAAGGTGGTCAAAGCAAACCTTTCAGAAATACGTGAGCATTCCTTTCTTTGAAATCAGATGTAAACCAGCTGTTTATTAACTCAACATCTTACTTGTACCTCATGAAGAACATGTTCTAGTCATAGGACAGCAGAAATAAAATTTTGTTTCTTAAACAATTATCTTTCCTGAGAGCAGGAGTTAGGCTTTACGGATTTGTTTTCTTCTAATTCCTTTCTCTGCACAAATACTCCATCACTGTCTGAATTTGCGTATTGTAGATTTTCTTTGTCCATATGCATCCATTTCTTACTTATTCAATTTTCTGTTTGAACTATCTCTGATTTGATTCACCGTCCTTTTATTTAGGAAAAGAATTCAGGTATGTTCAGCACATTCACTGAAACATGGTTTCAATCATGACCTTGCATATGACATCTGTTACTGTATATAAATATTTCCAAAAGTACAGAGGAACTGTTCAGTGCTATTTTACTTAAGTGCTTTACTTTAGTGCTATTTTAATTTAGTGCTATTTTACCTTAGTGCTATTTTACCTTAAGCAGACATTTTTGCTACTTTGAACCTCTACCCTGTGCATTACACCTGCCAACCACTTCACCTTCTTGTTGATGTAAATCAGTTCTATTTCACCTTGAATTAGCACATTATCAATTTGAGGGTAGACTGGAGCTGAAACTGAGTATTTACACTGTGCAGGAAACACGTTACTAAATGTTTCCCATGGCCCGTTGACTATCTGCCATTAGCAACTCTATCCTCAACATTTTACTGCTGAAAGAATTAGACTATGCAATTACTATTGTTATAACTATTGGTGAAATTACAGCTATCCGAAGGCATATTGACTGGCACAAAGGGCACAATGAAAGAAAAGAGTATTCACATGTTCTGCTATTCTGGGCCTTCTCAAGTAACACACACCCTGGGTGTTCCTCAGGTTTTCCGCTTAAAAGGAACAATTACATCCATTTCCATTGTAGAATCTGTTAAATCAACAATGAAAGACTCAAAAATTAATAACAGTGGCAGACAGAGCACACTGTGTGGGCAAGCACTCACAACTTTATCACGCTTTCCTCCTCTCTAATTTTTGCGTTAACTTTTGACAGGATTTGACTATACATGTTTTTCGTTACATGGGTATTCGAGGCTGTGTGGTTCAAGTCACAACTGTGCTTACATGAACCGCAACTAGATTTAAAAAGACTGGATTATGACTCGGTTATGTATTCAAAGACAGATTTTACAACAGTGTGTTTTCTCGTACATGATCAGTCTGTTGGATTCTCAAGGGCTCAAAGCCAAAATATGGCAATATTTAAAACAAAACATATGTGATTTCAAACATTCTAGATATAATGCACTTAGAATCATAGAATCATTTAGGTTGTAAAAGACCTTAAGGATCATCAAGTCCAACTGTTAACCTAACACTGACAAGTTACCACTAAACCATGTCCCTCAGCACCACATCTACATGTCTTTTAAATACTCCCAGGGATGGTGACTCAACCACTTCCCTGGGCAGCCTGTTCCAATGCTTGATAACCCTTTCAGTGAAGAAATTTTTCCTAATATCCAATCTGAACCTCCCCTGGTGCAACTAGAGGCCATTTCCTCTTGTCCTATCACCTGTTACCTGGGAGAAGAGACCGACCCCCACCTGGCTACACCCTCCTTTCAGGTAGCTGTAGAGAGCAATAAGGTCTCCCCTCAGTCTCCTTTTCTCCAGGCTAAACAACCGCAGTTCCTTCAGCCGCTCCTCACAAGACTTGTGCTCCAGACCCTTCACTTCACTTCATCCACTGAACATCACTTCTGCTTTATTCATTATTAAAAAGTTGAAGTTTATAATCTTCTGTTTCAAGGCCGATGAATAGAATTGATGGATCTCCTTGATAAACAACCATTGCCAAAACTCCAGCTGGAGTAGCCTCTTTGAGTCATGCTAACTTGCTTGGTCTAAAGAGGCAGCAGCAGAAAGAAAGCCTATTAAAAGGATGAAGCAACTCCCACAGGGTGTAAAAAGCTATACTGCAAACTCAGGAAACAACTGGTAGATACTTCATAAGCATCTGAAAGTAGCCTCCACCCCATGTGCTTGGGTCATGGCAAGAAATACGCTGGACTGAGTCATGAGAAGAACATTAAAAAACAAGGCAGTGGGGGTAGGAGAAAATTATCCCACCTTCTTCCTCAGAGGACTGGTAAGTGATCATCACCAATGCTGTAGCTTAACTTTTTAATTGGATAGCACCCATTCTAACGAAACCATCGCAGATAGGATTATGATAGGGGATTGTAAATGTCCTTCCAAGAGAGTTTCTCAACACATTACTTCAAAAATGACTCTGAAACTGTAACTTCACAACTTCTTAAAAGCTGTGGAATGGAAAAGTTGTCTGTGGAACTATAATTTGGCATCTCCACGCAGGTGCATTATAAAAGATAGCACAGCAGTCACAGACTACCTATCAGACTGCTTACCAGAGTTCCTAGCAGCTGCTATTTTGTCTTGCCACATTTACCTGCTTTTGATATCAAAATTAGGTAGATTAAAACAAGACTGAAACATGCCAGTGGAGGATTGTTTATCCAAACTCATACATATTCATACATCATTCATATACAATTAAACCCACCATGGACTTTGTATAATAGATATTGATTTAAATGTATGCTCTTAGCTTCCTCTTCATAGTCTTAAAATAAAAATTCTTGTTAGATATGTAAACAAGATCTATGTGACTCAGTCAACTTTCTCTGCTAAACACTTGAAAAGCCTCAACTCTAAAAAATAGTTTTTATATAATATTTTGTTATTTTAAAAAGTCTAAATGTTCACTGTGATAAAAGAAAATCAGATAAAAATTAATTTCACTGTAAGAATGAGAAACAAAGAGCATGGATAAGCTTAGAGTGCAGTTCACAAAGGCAGGAAAAGGGAAATAAAATAGCCAACTCACTGATCTCATTCATACGTTATACAAAGCATGACAGAAGGAGAACCCTGACTCTCGAGGTTTGATTCTTTTCCATATTCTAAGAGGACCTGAAAGAAGTTTTCTTCCTCTCCTTCCTTGTACCTCACCCCACATTTGCTTTAAACTATTGTCAGCTTATAATAAAAGACAACACACATATTTCTGGATTTATTTTTTGGACCTAATATTTCATCCTAATTTGTGTCCTTAATGAAAATGAGACATTTTATTTTCTTCCTTTTTATAAATTAAAGAAAATAGATGAAGACAATGTACAAGATAAAAACCACAAAATTTAATTTGCCACTATGAATCATAACAGAGCAGCTCTTCAAAGGATATTTGACTGCATACAAACTATTCACAGCTTCTTAGAACCTTTTTCCTATTAACCTAATTTTCGCTAGTTAATTTTCCCCACCCCCAACATACCACGTAGCCCTATTCTGACCTCTTTGGCTTTCTACGTGTCTTTGTCTGGCTACTGTTGTGCGTAACATAGATATTACAGCACAACAGAAATATTTGTTACATATAGACTTTCCATGACAAACTCCTTTGTAAGAAAGAGCCTGAAAATCAAAGAAAGCATTTTCCCTTCATTATTATTTTCTCCTTTAGAATGAACCTGAGAGAAAATAAAAAGCAAAAAAGCAAAAAGTCAAATTACAGTGGAGAGTTTTTTCCTCTTACATTCTTAGGTATTAGATCACAACTAAAGTTAATTAATGATAAGTCAAATGAATTTGCAGACTTTAATCAGGAGGAAAAATAATGTACCTGAAGACACAGGACAAGATGTCCCTGCTTACTGCAGGGGGGTTGGACTAGCTGACCTTTAAAGGTCCCTTCCAAGCCAACACATTCTATGATTCTATATGATTCTAAGTGTTACAGGTTCAGTTCTCTGCTCTACTGCAAATTTCTTGCTCAGTCTTGGCTTCCCTAGCTGTTAATGTGACACTATTATTTTCTCTTCCTATCCTTTACTTTTTTTGTTCAGCTGGGCTATAAACTTTCAGAGGCAGCAGGGTGCCCTTCAGTGCATGTTTGTACAGCTTCCAGCATAAAAAGCCATGATCTCAGATGGACTCTCTGAGCCCTAACTGAAGACCAACTTTATTTTCAAAGATGTCTGACATGAAAAAACCCATAGTAAACAGATACAGAAATGCAAGGTGCATTAGAATTTTACCTTGAAAGCATATTATACTTTTTAATTTGCATTGCCCTAATACTATTTTCTAGGCAGAGCTTTAAGTTTGACCTCCAAAGATTTGAGACTCTGAGGATCTATCAATGGAAGACGTTTCCTCGGCTTTCTGGAATACACTTCTACACAGAGGATTAGTGGAAGTACTCAAGCTATTAGCTTCTGCTTTAGAAGACAGCATGACAGCAAGGAGGTATTATGAGAATCCATAACCTTCAAATTTATTCCCATGATAAAAAGTCCAAAATGAGCCATGTACATGGGCCTTCAGGATCTTATATAGCTTGCCTATGTTACCATGTCTTTTGATGAAACATGAGCATTCACAGAGTTCAAGAAATATTAGGAAGCATCATTCAATGAATATGTCTGCATTATGCAGTTACAGGCTGACTCACTATGAGCTTCTCTATTGATTTTGAATCTTTAAATTTTACATTAATTTTGGTTTTAAAATACAGCCTTTTTTCTTTCAACAATCTGAAAACACTGCACACTAACGTTTTTCAGATATTTTTTTTCTTCTTGAATGCAATAGCTGAAGTCCATAGGACTTGCAGATTCCAATGCAAGTGAGTTGCTATAAATAAACAGTCACTATGTTGCAGTAACTGACCCTTGTCCCACTCTTAGTGTCTCCCAACATGAAGTAAAATTCACTAGCATTAAACTATTAATCGTGATGAACAACGCTGAGAACAGATCTTTCTTACAACAAATAAAGTACCAGGGTTGCATTTGGTGGTAACAGGCTGCAGGCTAATACTACCGAAAAGGACAAAGTTACTACGTTGAATGTTTTAGAAGTCATTAGTTAAGCACATCAACTAGTTTAAGATGTTCTTGCATTATTGGTGTTACTTTTCAGGATTGAGTCATGTTCTCTTAGCAACGCTGCTGGACTGTGTTAAGACAGGTTTCTTAAGTCGGATTTTGAAGTCGTATTGGAAAGATCTCATCCATTCACCCAAGGAGGAAGAAATTCCATAGTGCTTTTAAATAAACCGTCTGTTACTATCCAAATTATGAGAAAGTAATAAACAAGGAAAAATTCTTACTGCACTTCAAATTTCCATGTTCCAGCCTCACGCAAATTTTAGTTGTACTTTCAAGGTTTACCCTTACCGGAAAGGAACGTCTTAAAGGTACTGTTACATATTTTCTTGAAAGAGCAGAGCTAGCTGATTGTACATCCAGTTGTTGGAATTTAATACAGCTTTTTAAATTAATAGCTTTTTAGTGCCACAGGTGATTTTCATTGCCGTAAGATATAGAAGAACAATTTTCAAGAGCAATAGTACTGCGGTAGTATTCAGAAATCCCAGGACCTAATTACATTGTGTGTTACACAAACACTGAAGATGCTCTCTGCCTAGAAACTTAATCTCCTTCAAGTGCTAATGAATACAATGTTTATAAACACATGAAAGATAAATGTGAAACAGACATAAGTTTAAATATCAGAGCAAAGCTATGTAATGACAGCACACTGGATGCCAGAGATTAGTGTTTGTAGCTTTCCTTCTTGTTGCTGCTTTTAACGCATTGTTATAATTATTGCTCCCATGGCTGCAGCTGCCAACACAGACTCTCTTGACAATACCTAAGAATAGACATCTGAGCATCACGTGAGTTTCATTTCTTCTCTACTGTTAGCAGCATTTGTCTAATTATGCTTTACATAAATTTGAAACAATTGCACTATAAAACAAAGAAGTATCAATAGATGAAAAATTATGATCAGAGATGCACTGGCAATTAGAATGAAACAGCTGTAATTGACTGGAGGAACTAGTGACTATGTCAGTAACATACTGTTCTCCATACTAGTGTGTTTTGTGATACTGTGTGTTAAAAACAAGCATAGTCCCAAAAAAGGGCTACAGCTTATGGACATACCCCCATTCATTATCATCAGAGTCTTTCCACAGTAGTTCTTCTGCTTCTCCTTCAGTATGTTTCTACTTCCCAGATTCCCCTATTCAACACACCTAAACCAGGCCTCTTCCTTTTTCATATCTGCACACAACACATACGACATAACTTCCCCCGATTATACCAAGAACTTTTCATACCAACAAAGAGCTTTCTCCAGATCTGTCGTGTTCAAACCAGGACAAGATCTCACTGAGAGGAGTTATTGGGGGAGGAGGGGAAGGGAAGGTGTTAACTACTTTACGTAGGTATGATGCTTCTTCAAACCATTATTCTTGGCTTTGAAATACATCTGTTTGCCTGCAATAATTGGGTGCTACAAGAAAAACTGTAATCACAGAAATCACTCAGTTGCCTGCAGAAAAAAAGTATTCTCTCTAAAGAAGAGAGCAGAAGTTAAACTAGGACAACTCAGGTTTAGCAAAGCAGATTCCACAAACCAGCACTTTGTGAATCCACCCTTACGGTTCTTCCTGTGGTTGCCACTCAGCCTACATTTTCAGTGTCACCCATGACACACTTTGGAGACATATGATTACTTATAAAGGGAAATCAGATTCTAACATAATCCTGCATCATTTACAGTCTCACATTAGACTTTCTTCCCAATCAGCCTGCAGGGGCTAGAAGAGTTTGCACAAATAATATTTTAAAATAAGAACGGAGGGAGGCATTGTGACCTCCAGAACGTAAACCAGGACATGGAAATGCAGTTCCAGCTTTGACATTAAAAATTAATAGGAAAAGGTTGCTGCTGGGGTGGTGGTGGGGGGAAGCACAACCAAAAAAACAACCACACATACAAAGAAAAACTCTGACTCTTGAATCTCAAAGTATTTTGGTTGCTACCCAAAACCAGAGCAAAAACCTCCATGCTCCAAACTTTAGTTTAACTTCTATTCTTTTTAAATTAGCAACGCAGCTGTCATAATGTAAGCCCTGCAAGAAAGATGTCTTCAGGAAAGAAACAGAAAAGGAAAGGTAAAAATCTTACCCTTTCACAGCTATCTTCATTTGATTGATTTATGAGCTTTGCACTTTTGACATACACCACTTGCTCTCAAAAGGTTTGTGAAAGTCAAGTTCCAGACGAGGGAATACGTGAAGCAACAGAGAAATAGCATCTTCTGTTGTTGAATGTTTAAATGCATCAATTTGTTACCTGAACGCACTTTTCTTATTTTGTTTTATGATTTCTAGAGACAGCAGGTAGCTTAAGGCTGTACATTACCAGATCTTTAACTGGAACAATTGTTATACTGAATTGGAACAGGGGAGCTATAATTAATGATGCACTGAGTTAAACAGGGTTAATTGAACATAGTTTTTGGTAGTCTGACAAAGATACACACACAGGTGTATTTGGATTAAACAGCTCAGCCAGTCTAATGCTCAGCCTTGTTCCACCAGTACCCGTGCTGCCTGACCTCCACCCTAATCCTATCCATATAATCATCTGTACCTTTTTTTTCTGTGTTAATTTTCCATCAGTTTAGTGAGCTTAATTGGCCAACCCAGGAATCACTCTGGTGCAATGGAAACGGCAGGTACACATTGCCTGGAGTGGGACTGTACCTTTCATTGGCAACTATATTTTAGACCAACTTACCTCACCTCATAGAACTTTCTTCATAAGCATCCTATCCCTTCTAAACTGCACAGCTTTCAGCTTCTTGGTTCTTGTTACGTTAATTTAATCACTTATTCAATTGCCATTTTCTCTTACACTGAATTTCACAGTGGAGAAATTGGAAATAAGGAGAAATGAAAATAAGTAGAAAGAACTCTATCCTCTTTTTCCTCGTCCAGAAACATCAGAGATTGTGTACGTATTAAAAAAAAATATTTCCTTTTTTCCCTTTATTTTGATTTTAGCACTGTTAAACTCATTGATCCTTTTTCAAACCAAACTCAATGAAAAAAGTGTATGCACATGATACTAATGCTATTTAGCTATGTAAATGCTATGTAAAATGCAGCTTCCAAAACAGTTTGTATCACTTTGAAACCATCCTGCTAAACTAATACTATAAAATATATTTAAAATATTAACTTTTCTTCAGGAAAAGACTAAAAATATTTGAAATTTAATTTAACTAACAGCCACCACACTTTATGCCAATACTGTAAGTATCCAATGCATTTATGTTGTTACCAAGCATGAGGTACAAGAATTCTGGACAGCCTTTTTTAAGAAAATCAGCCTGACTGCCCTGATACCACAGTTTTATTCCATACAGTGGCAATATTTTTCCTAAGAGAACTCTATTGCAGTTGGCTTATCATGGCAGAAATGTTGTGAATAGCTTTGACAGACAGGAGTTTTGCAATGAGAAGGTCATAGGCTTAGTTTGGATCTTCCCTTGTCTGATTAGACAGAGAGTATTTTACCACAATTGGCTCTAGTCACTGATTTTCATTCCCAAATACCTGTCATCACCGTCACTGATGCATTCAGGAAGAGCAAGACTACAGCCAAACAGCATGATGTGTTGATAGCAGCTGAGACGACTGAGATAACTGAAGAACTTCAGGAACTTTTCCATTTCAATACTTTTGACAATGGAAAGAACTGAAGTTATAGTGGTGTAGTTATATGGCAGCATTTGGCACTGGCTGTTGGTGATATTTATGCAGGCACCTGTGAAATCAAAACAATAAATTTAGAACAAAAGTATCATGATTTAATAGTTGTTTCAAAGCATTTATTGAATTGACTAGTCAGTACATATGATATATAAGCAATGCCTGTACCTCATGGAAAAGACAACATTCCATAATGCTATCATAATACTGTCAAAAAATAAGAAAAAAAAGGACTCTGGAGAAGCTTGGTAGCTTTGTTTGGAAAACCGAATAAACTTTTCACAATCCTCTGAACCTCTACAAAACTGGAGTAGAAATAACACAAAACAAATTTCTTTCTAACACAGGTTGGATGAACATACAATAGGAATAGCCTGGATACAGCCAACTTTGGCGGAAACTAAGAATGGACATCATACAAAAAAAGCTGCTCCGTTTTGGGTGTTTCCATAAAAAACTGGCTGGATGGCCATGCCCAGAGAGTTGTGATTAATGGGGTGAAATCCTCTTGGCCGCCGGTCACCAGTGGTGTCCCTCAGGGCTCAGTTTTGGGGCCAGTTTTGTTTAATATCTTTATCAATGATCTGGATGAGGGGTTGAGTGCACCCTCAGTAAATTTGCAGATGACACCAAACTAGGTGGGAGTGTTGATCTGCTTGAGGGTAGGAAGGCTCTACAGAGGGACCTGGACAGGCTGGCTGGATGGGCCAAGGCCAATTGTATGAGGTTTAATAAGGCCAAGTGCCGGGTCCTGCATTTCAGTCACAACAACCCCAAGCAACGCTACAGGCTTGGGGAAGAGTGGCTAGAAAGCTGCCCAGCAGAAAAGGACCTGAGGGTGCTGGTGGACGGCCAGCTTAACATGAGCCAGCAGTGTGCCCAGGTGGCCAAGAAGGCCAACAGCATTCTGGCTTGTATCAGGAATAGCGTGGCCAGCAGGAGCAGGGAAGTGATCATGCCTCTGTACTCGACACTGGTGAGCCCTCACCTCAAGTACTGTGTTCAGTTCTGGGCCCCTCTGTACAAGAGGGACATTGAAGTGCTGGAGCGGGTCCGGAGGAGAGCTACCAAGCTGGTGAGGGGTCTGGAGGCCAAGTCATATGAGGAGAGGCTGAGGGAACTGGGCATGTTTAGTTTGGAGAAGAGGAGGCTGAGGGGAGACCTCATTGCCCTCTACAACTACCTGAAAGGAGGTTGTAGAGAGGTGGGTGTTGGCCTCTCCTCCCAGGTGAATAATGACAGGACCAGAGGAAATGGTCTGAAGTTGCGGCAGGGGAGGTTTAGATTAGATATTAGGAAGAATGACTTTACTGAAAGAGTGGTCAGGCACTGGAACAGCCTGCCCAGGGAGGTGGTTGAGTCACCATCCCTGGAGGTATTTAAGAAACGTGTAGATTTGGCACTTCAGGGCATGCTCTAGTGACAGAGATTGTAGGGCGTTTTTTTGTGTGTGTATGGTTGGACTTGATGATCTTAAAGGTCCCTTCCAACCATGAAGATCCTATGATTCTATGATAATATTCCTCTTTTTGCTACCATTCTACTTTGCAGCGGCCTTTCCTGCCAAAATTATCAACCTGCTTACCTATTTTTCCCAAGGTGATGGTCTTACCTCCACAGTCTTTCTTCTCTGTCCTAACAACGTAGAATTATCTGATTTTATAGGTTGAAAACCTACCCTGTCCTAAACTGTTGTCCCACTCTCTACCTACCAGAGCAACCTTTCTCTGCTCATGCACTGTCATGTGCAGTAGGCTCTCTCAGCTATGCATGATCAGCAGGTTAACTCAGTACATGAAGTTCTTAAGAGTGAGTTTCAAAAGCCATACATCGTCACTAATCATGATGTAAACAAATCAAACTCATGCTAAATGATGATCCCAACTCTAGCCTTCTGAAGGGGGAAAACTCTTGAGCGCATTCAAGCTTTAGCACTCATGGTCTTATTATCTGAGCAAATTAGACATAGGTAGCACCAAATGGAGTAGATCCTTTCCATCATCAGACATTTTGGGACTGGCTTCTTCCAAGAATTATGTGGCTCATTTACACCCAACCTCCTGACTTGAAAAATGCTGGGGATGCAAAGCGTACAAGATGTAGCTCTTAGGGTTCAGCGTGTCTGTCTCTTCCTTACCTTTCAGTCCAAACACAGTCCTCACTGTCTAAATGCACTAGTGGCAAATTCTGGTATCTATGAACTAATACAGCCTCACATAAGAGTAAGGGAAAGCAAAGCATAATGAAGAAAAAAATTCATTAGAGCTTTTTCAAGTTGCAATGTCTCTGAAGGGATGGACAAAAAAGGTGGGTTTCAAATTTTATCTTGACTTGTTAAAAAGCGATCCCTATTTTTTCAGTGCCTGATGAGTGTACTCAAAGTTCCTCCCCTTCTCTTCTCCCTCTCCAGAAATCTACCAACAAAATCTAAGGAATTGAATATTGCCTTACTTAAATAACAGCAAGTCTCTGCCCTCATTCTAATCAAGCTAAAACTATCTCCACAAGTCCCCATGTTAAGATTGCTCCCCTTCCCAGTACTACCAACAAGAAATCTTAGCACAAGTGTACACCCATTTTCTGCTACACTCTCTTTTCACTCCTACACTACAGTGACTAATGGATCTGTTCATGCAGGAATCACATTTTTCCATATAATTCAGGGGCAGATTCTCCATTCAGAATTAAAAGTAAATGCTGGGAGGTCAGCAAAAAAGTGGTGAGCCTCCAAATTAAGAGAACTTTCAAAATTGCAGAGTGCAGTTTTCCAAAGTGGCTACATGAGTTAGTACCACATGCCAATGATTTTCAGTGCCACCTCTGCTCTGAAGTTGGACAGGTATTTTTGAAAATAGCACCAGTATGATCACCAAATCTACCTGATAGGCTGTGACACCAAAATCTAGTGATACTAAAATAGCTTTCCAGAGGAAAGGGGAAAGGGAAGAAAGGTGGAGAGAAGGGAAGAAAATTCACTTTAGAATCACAAAGTTTTCTTTTCAAAGATGCCATCTCTGTAATGACTACTGACTTTGTGACTTTGGCACAGTATCTTGACCTGCTATAAAAATGTAAAATCTCTCTCCATTTTTTACATTGTATTTTGCACTTGAACAAACTCTTTGCCATTTATTTGTACTTCAAAGATATTTTTTTAATAACATTTTTTATTGCTTGGGAAAGCTTAAGAAGAAAACACTAAAGTTCCGATTTAAAGATTACGAATATTGAAGCTTTCACAGGAGAAATTCTTTAAACTGCTAACCTCCCTACAGTTATCTCTTGCCTACATTCTTTTGCTGATGTTCGGACTACATTTTCAGTAACTGTTGTGATAAAAGGATAACGTACCCACACAAAATTCTGGGTCTCCCCCACTCACAAACATTTCACACTGAAGTTATTTAAATAAATCAAATTATCTTAAACTGGGGGGGAGGAGGAGCACACAGGGCTTACACAAGTGAAATTTCAACAAAATGATTCACAAAATCATCATGTATCTCCTGAGGCACAATTGCAAAATAGTCCCTGCCATGACATGTGCCAAGAAGCAGTGACATTTTGGCTGAGATCATGTGCATGGGCTCCTTTAGACCTTTTATAATTCACACAATCCTGACAGACAAGGGCTACAGTTCCTTGGAGCTATCTGATCTTTTAGGAGTACTCAGTGGCTGGACAACACAGCACTGAAGTCAGCATTCATGGTCAAGAAGATATAATTTTATAGCAATTTTACAAGAATTTTTAAAACAAAGACAGAGAGATGCAAGGAGGGACTAAACCCAGGACCTGCCCTTGCAATAGAATCATGATCCATCTTCAGTTCTGTGAATGTTGCATTCCTATAAAACAACATCAGTTCAGCATTAATCCCAGGCACATCTGTATCCTGGAACACGCTTCTGGAAAGCAGGTGCCTGGGTTACAGCCTCATCTTTTTAACACTGATCCTCAATCCACCTCTTCTATTTTTTGTTCCATCACTCACCCAGCAAGTAAATTACAGTGCAACAGGTGAGTGTCCCACACCCTCAACATCTCCAAGTCAAAGCATAATTTCAGGATAATAGCAATTGTTGTATCACAGTGTTAGATATATCTCAGATTCTCACTGCAGGAGTAACAAGTGCTATAGTCTCAAAAACCCTCTCCAGTAAATTAAGGAAAGCTATCTTGTGTTTGTACACAGGACTCAGGAACAGCACCTCACTGGCTCGCTAATACCACACAGAGCTGCAAAGCACGGATGCATCAGCCGTCTCCAAGCCAGCCCACAGACCTCTAACCCAGCAGCAGGCAGATGTACCTTTATTGCTTTCCAGGGGACCTCTCAAGTTCCCCACAACTGCGTAAGTTGGTCATACTTTGAGTAACACACTATTTCAGAGCAAGGTCATTTCACCTAAACTGAGACCAGTAGAAAACTCAAAAGATCGTCTATTCTGATCATGTGCACAAAACAAGTCCATCTGGTAATTCTTGCATCAAGCCCAATACTTTGTGATAGACAGAAGATATCTTTCAGACAGGCAAGCCTGCTCAGTGCCAAATTGCTCTCTACATAGGCAAACAGTGACACAGACACAGCGTTCTACAGAGCAAGGAATAATTTATTTTAAAGGACACTAAAAGTAGGAGAAAAGCTATTTAAAATACAAGCAAAAGGGACTGCTTATTTAATGAGGAATATGTATTTAAATGAAAAGGTTAAAGAGATAAGGTAACAATATATTTTAGTAAGAATAACAGTATTCTTTTTTTTCAAATAAACAGAAAATCTGAATAATTACACTGACAAACAGCCACAGATATAAGAAAAGAATGTAGTAAACCTCAAAATGCATAACTATTCTACTGAATTGCTAAATTCTGCTCCATATGCACAGGCTAAGTGCCTTTTACAAATTAATGTGGCCCTGCAGTGCCAGAATGCTAATCTGACTGATGGTATAACATACCAGTACTAAACATGTTACAAACCAAGCAGGAAACAGAGCAGAGAAGATAAATGCCGAATACACATAGAAAAGCCTCAACCTATTTACTTCTTTTCTCCAGTAAAGATTCATTAATTATGGCGAATACGAGGCACATAAACTAGTTTTGGCAATACCTAATGGGTGAAAAAAAAGAGCAGTGAATTAGAATACCAACGTGAAAAAGCTGTTGATCAGAACAGCATGGTTCCTAATTATATGGGTCATTTCTGACATTCATCTAAATTAAGAGTTTTCTGTTTATCAGTGACTATTGCCAGATGGACTGAACTGGTAAAAAAGGGCTCCCTTCTACTCCGACAATTGCAATGCAACTCTACAGTTTCATATTCAGTGCTGCTGAAACTAACTTAAAGAACACATTTTCCCTTTCCCTCTCTCCTCTTCAGATTGTTCCCAGATTGTACTACCTATGGATTCCATACGCACAAAGTGAACTGGACTAGAGGACTGAGCTGACTGAAAATAACCACCTACATTCTTTCCCCAAAGGCAATGCAACCGGAACTGTAGCTTAAGCTTGATTAATCATTTTAGTTTTAAAATGCTCAACCATCCCTATAATGATAAGGTCACGATTCCTCACCCAACAGTGGTTGTCACATCTCGATGTTTTTGAGGCCATGCAATGAACTAGCTCTGGACATTAACCTGACTGATAAAAACAGCCTCTCCCCTCCTCTAGCACTTTTTAATTTTTGGGTGGGCACAGGGTGGAGGAGAGAAAGAGGAAAAGAATAAGTATTTCATTTGGATCAGATCATTGGGTTGAAGAGCTTTTTAGCAGCAAAAACATTTGTTATACGCAGACTGATTTTCATATCCCAGGTTGTTTGTTGATATTTCAATTAGAAAATAATTTTTTTAATCAGAGCAACTTTTATAGAACATCTTTAGGTAGCTTATGAAAATGAAACAGTGTTCAATTTGCAGTAGTGATCACCACCCACTTTTGATCCAGAGCTTAGCTTGGTACCCTCTCAGTACGAATTTGAACAGTTGCAGTCCATAAATTCACTGATAAAGCCTCAGTAAAAACAGGAAAAATGGCAACATTCACCTGGCTGTTTCATACCAAGAGCTCTACAGATGTGGAATGAAATCTCATCTTTAATGCTAAAATGTTTTGAAAATTTCTAGGGATCCTATTAAAAAGAGCAAACCCAAACCAAACTCATCCATTCTAACCTAGAAACTTGTCTGCCTTGCCTACAGCAGCAATTTGCAGACTTCTTGATATAAGAATGACCTTCAGCAAACCAATTTTTTTCCAATCCCAAGTTGCCGTGTTCTCCTGACCTTAAAAGGATTTTGTGACTCTGCTTGATTTCACAATATGTGAGACATATGAAGTTACAGAATGCCTTTTTTACTTCCTCTGTCCTGTTGCTATTGAATATTCAGATTGTCAGGGACTTTTGCTCCAGATCAAAGGAGCATGGCATTCCACCTAGCATCTGGTGCTCTCAGCAAAACTTCTTTCCAAAACTCATTACTGTCTTCAAAAGTTTTAATACCTCTTTTAATTTACTATGACATCTTGGTACATTTTTCATTTCAATTAAAACAGAAGATGGACAGATTTTCTTGGCCTCTCCAGCTATGAATTTCTCATGTACAGTCCGCTTGGGACTGAGCATCTGATACAGCATTTCAGATGTTTTCTCCGTAACTCAGGAAAAGTGCCCCAATGAGTGATTTTCTTCTGCCACACTTCAATAGATGCCAGGAAGTAGGATCTCTCCTTTGGAATCTGGCCAGCAGGAAAATCTACAAACTGTTTTCTCCTTAGTTCAAGTATCAGGAGTTAAAATCAACTATTTCACAACAAAAGCATAGTCTGCCATTTTTTCACATGAACACTAGCTTGAAAACATGATTTCCACAATTCAGGGCAGCCTCCGTTTCCTGACGTGAGGGACAGCTTGACTGCCGAGTGTGACCGCCGGGTGACTGTTCCCTTCTAAACACATTCTCAGTCCCTTCCTTGCATTTTTTCCACACTCCTAGAAAAGCTGCATATTTGTTCTCTTCCAGGACACATTATACCGTAACAGAAAACATCAATCAATCCCTACAGAACAGCACACAGTCATATTACACTATTGAAGAAAATAAAAAGAATACATACACATTCTGGAGGAAAACCACCAAGATTTCTACAGCTAGGAAGAGCACTACAGCTAGTTGGGAGCTCTTTTAACCCTTTGGAAAAGTACAGTTAAATGCAGGATAGCAGACCTTAATAAATTTAAGAAACTAATTATATGATAAGAGATTAATAAAATTGAAGTAGTGGTGTCATAATCTTTAACACTAAAAGAAAAATAAAGTCTGAAGGAAAAAGTATTTTTAATTACAACACCTGATACAGATAAGAATAAAGTATTATTAGCATTTCCGTCAAAGGAAAATTCAGCTGATAGATTATAGTGGTTTCTGAGTGTCTTCTGGCCTGACAGTTCCACCAATGGCTAAAATATATCGCACCACCCTCCAGCCAAAATCTTTCACTGTGTTAACTACTGTTTTGTCTCTCATGGATATAATTCATTACTCATAATTAAAATAAAATTCAGATCTAGTTTCTCTCACTTTATTTCCCTGGGGTTTGCATCCTCTCACATCATTTAGTGATAGGATTACACCCAACAAAACTTGCCTGTTTTTCCCAGCTTTCTCAGTATCCGGCATAGGTGGCAATGGTGAGTCTGGTCTGCAGACTCTGTGAAGAAAGGCTGGGGCTGCCCTGTGTTGGACATGGCTGGTTCCAGCCAGCACCAATGGACCCACCACTGGAGTCCCTCAGCTGGTGAAGGATCCATGCTGGAGCAGACTTATAGTGAGGGACTGCAGCCCATAGAGAGGACCCACATGGGAGCTCTTCTGGAAGGACTCCAGGCAGTAGGAGGGACCCCAAGGTGGGGCAGGGAAGAGGTGTGAGGAGGAAGAAGAGGCAGAGAGGAACTGTTATGGACCAACCACAACCCCCAGTCCCCATCCCCTCTGTGCCACGCACAGCAGTGAAGAGGTAGAGGGGATGGGCGTGAAGGAGTGAAGTTGAGCCTGGGAAGAAGGACAGGGTGGGGGGGAAGGTGTTTTAGTTCTTGTATTTGTTTCTCACCATTCAACTGCATTTTTAATTGGCAATACATTCGAATAATTTTCCCCAAGTCGAGTCTGTTTTGCACCTGATGGCAATTGGTAAGTGATGTCCTTGTCTTTACCTCAGCCCATGAGCTTTTCCATCTTATTTTCTCCCTCTGTCCTGTTGAAGACGCGGAGTGAGAGAGCAGCTGGGTGGGCATCTGGCAGCCTGCCAAGGGCAACCCACCATAATCTTATAAAAATATTCTTTCCTTTCAAATTCAAGTAACATGAAAGAATAATTGAAAACACTAAAAGAATTCTACAAAGATTTAGTTTTGACTCATGCATTGCTGTATTGTCTTTTTTAAAATCTTTTCTTCAGCTAGCCCAGATCCCACTGAGTCACATCAGATTTGGGTAGTTTTTATGTGCCTCTCACTGCATGAAGGTGCCTGTGACAGGGAAGATAAACCCCATGTCAACCAAGCACACCTTAAATAGAGACACTGGACTCAGAGTCATGTGGAAAAATTTAACTGAAGTTGTGAGAGGAAGCCCAAGAGAAGGGGAAATTGTAGATTGTCTTTCTGTATGGAAGGCTAGATTCTTCCTAGCAACGACAAGACAGGGACATATCAAAGATGCAGTAACAGAATTAGGTCCTTTAGATAGTTCCTACTACAGGATAAAATCCTGATGAGTCTGTGTGTCAGGCTACATTGACTATAAGAGTATAAATTGGAGGAAGACATAACATGGACAGAAAACTAAAATCAAGGTGTGGAATGAAATAGCTTTAAAAAAATCCTAAGTCTTCAATTCTTTTCAAGTCTGATCAACATCTCTGTATCATTTGTACTGTTTCTTCAGTTTGAAATTCTCAGTTCTTCCAAAAAGTACTCTGTTGGCTATTCTGCAGCTGCTTGTGTCTGCAGTCTGAAATCACAGTCTGAAATCAATAAAGAAACCCCACAGTTTGGCCATACTACTCAAAATATACCAGTCAAACTAAGTCATAATTTTCTTCATTCTTTCAGGTTGGATCCAGTTTACTTGGCTTTGTTTTTAAATCATCCAGTTAAAGATTTTTTTTTTATTATTTCTTTTTCTGCTTTCCCTTAATATTTCTCCTTCCAGACTCCTGAAAATGCTTGTCTTTCAGACATCTGTCCTAAATTTGCCATTGTAAATGCTAACACAAAGAATGCATTTCATTTCTTCAACGATTTCAAGCTCTTCAGTGTCTGAATGATTCTTCCCATCTGTGGGAGACCCCTGCTGTCTTCTCCCCGGAATATCTCTTATTCTGGATGCAGTGGAAATTACTCTTTATATGACTTAACCTCACATGTAATTACATGTCCTTTCATTTTCCATCTTTACCTTCCCTTCACTTTCTGCATTACAATGTCTGCTTCATTCTATAATTTCTACAATCTTGTCAATGCAACTCTTATTTTCAGATAGTTTGTATGTCCCTATTTATATACTTTCTCCCCTACCCAAGACACAGCAATCATTACTTACAATGAGTGCATATTACCTTTCAATAATGAGTGCAATTATAATGAGTGCAATTTCCCTTTCAACACAACCCACCTTGCTTGTGTTTCTTCATTATTTTCTTCTATTTGGATTTTATCCAACTTTTCTGCACTTAGTGTCTTATGGTTTAGGTAAGATTTTTAAAAATTGTTTACTCATGAATTTTGAAAATATTTATGAGGGTGTAAGCTATTCAGATGCAAATCATTTTTGCCTATTTTAAGATTTACACTAAGGTGGGGGGGGGGGTTGCATTGTTATCCTAGGCCTAAAGAACCATTAGACTTTTTTGTCACTTACCCCTCAGTTACACTTTGTCCATCATGGAATGCTGAAACACTAAGAACACAAATACTGCAGATGCATTTATATCTAAATAACATACTAAACAGTTGTTGTCACCAGGGTACATCATCATCCTTCCAAAATTAAATCTTTCTAAATGAGAGGATAACATTTGCTTTATAAGCAGTTCAAAACTATATATGATAATGAAAACATTGCAAGTGAAGAGTGTTCTTAACTTTATTTGCCTATATATTTCAAAGCACTAAACTGAATATTTGAGACTGCCATATCAAGATTTAACATCTTTCATTGGATATCCAAACTAAGACATCCAGTTCTGAAAGGCATTGAACATTCATATGAGGTCATATGAGGAATGGCTGAGGCAAGACCTTGTTGCCCTCTACAACTACCTGAAAGGAGGTTGTAGAGAGGTGGGTGTTGGCCTCTCCTCCCAGGTGAATAATGACAGGACCAGAGGAAATGGTCTGAAGTTGCGGCAGGGGAGGTTTAGATTAGATATTAGGAAGAATGACTTTACTGAAAGAGTGGTCAGGCACTGGAACAGCCTGCCCAGGGAGGTGGTTGAGTCACCATCCCTGGAGGTATTTAAGAAACGTGTAGATCTGGCACTTCAGGGCATGCTCTAGTGACAGAGATTGTAGGGGTTTTTTTTATGTGTGTATGGTTGGACTCGATGATCTCAAAGATCCTTTCCAGCCATGAAGATTCTATGATTCTATGATTCACAATGCACAAAGACTTAAATTAAAGCTTCATCTAATTAAAGGTGCACTACCCTAATGGGCACTAGTTGGATGCCTCAAATCAGAGGTCACAGGTTTGGGAAAAGTTGCAAAGCCTCTTTGGCAGACCATGGGTAATTAAGGGAATTCCTAAGTTTAGCGCTATGCTCAAGATCGTGATAAGAAACTGCTTAAAACTGTTCACATCCCTGTATGTGGGGATAAAAAGGTAGCCACAGAATAAATGGACAATTTTTTGAGAACTACCGAGCACCAGCGGACCCCATTCAAATCAACAGGGGAGGCTGGTGCCAACTACTTTTTGAAAAGCACTGACTTTTGTTTATTTGGAATTTCAGTCTTGAGGCTAGAGAGCTTCTCTACTGAGACCATCTTGTAAGCATACGCTGAAGTGCTTTCTGGATAGGGATGAATTTAGTGTATGCTCAAGTGTTGTTCTAAATAGCTGCCTTCCCTTTTTAAATGTGTCACTCTGGACCTCTGTAGCTCCTTAAGATTTAATGTGAGCCAAGGCACATTGTCACCATAATACTGAAAAAATAAAAAGCTTGCTAATGAGACATTTGTAAATGAAGCAGGTTCCAAATTCGTCATGACAAGAAAAGTGGCATGAAAGAAATTAAAGTAACACAATGAATGAAGAACAGCTGAGCACCATTTACTCATCTCTGGTTCCTGCTAGGATTCTCTTCAAATGCATGTATTCCTTTTGTATCTATTGAGGTACATTTGCACAAAATCAAAACAATATTTCAAACTTCCACTCAAGCTGACTATAAAAAAGGAACATCATGTACATAATTCATGTCATCTGCCTTTGATTAGCTCAAAACTTCTGTTAGGAAAATAGACACAATTCACTTCTGCAACTGTACTAAATAAGTAAAGTATTTTGGGACATTGGGATACGAGCAATTTTAAGAGTAATTCCATGCAAAAAAGAAGTTGTCAATAAGCAGCTTATTTTATAAGAATCTCATGGTTCAAAATTATTTGTTTCTTAAATTTCAGGCTTTAGAAGTTTTATTAACAGATCCTGTGTAATCAATGCATTTGGTGCTTCCATCCTGATGTATAGCAACCCAAGTATGTAAATAATAGGACAAATAATACAAATACAGTTAAGAAATGCTTTCTTAGAGCAGCAGGTCTCAAGCATTTTAGTAACTGATTTTGGATAATCTTTATGGATTATCACACACACCTCCTTTCCCCTCAGCTATTATTTCTCATGCCATATCGCTATTTCATAACACCCCTAAGGCAGTTACAGAGTTGTTTTTTTCCTGCTAAAACAA
This sequence comes from Alca torda, assembly GCA_008658365.1. Lineage (NCBI taxonomy): Eukaryota > Metazoa > Chordata > Aves > Charadriiformes > Alcidae > Alca > Alca torda. Next base: position 69,153,816 of record CM018079.1, read on the forward strand.
TGTACTGGGGGATTATGTCACTGTGATGGTTTACTTTTACAATCTCACCCCAGCTATTTACCAAATAGCCCAAAGGTTTCTTCACTGATGTACACCAGGCAACATTTTCCATTGTCTTACAACTAAAACCAAGGTCCTCTTACATGACTAAAGCATTGCTTTTGACCCATCCGTTTTGACTATTTATTCACTAGATCACTGAAACTCAAATATCCACAAACCTATTCCCATACTGCATACATTCCATGGTCTGACATAGCTATATTGCTTAATTGTCCCTTTTACACCACAGCAAAATGATTAGCTTATTTATCATCTAAAACATGAAGATTTGTCGTAAGATTTCACAAATTTAATTTTAGCAAACTGTTTTTGCTGTAAAACATGTTAGATGTCACCAAAAAAAAAGAGAGTACTCTCTCAATACTTTGAAACAAGGTCTTGTCAGTGAGGACTCAGGCTGGAACAGACTTATGCTGAGGGACTGCAGCCCATAAAGAGGACCCACATGAGAGCTATTCTGGAGTAAGAGGGACGCCAGGCTGGGGCAGGGAAGAGGTGTGAGGAGGAAGAAGAAGCAGAGAGGAATTGTTATGGACCAACCACAACCCCCAGTCCCCATCCCCTCTGTGCCACGCACAGCAGTGAAGAGGTAGAGGGGATGGGCGTGAAGGAGTGAAGCTGAGCCTGGGAAGAAGGACAGGGTGGGGGGGAAGATGTTTTAGTTCTTGTATTTGTTTCTCACCATTCAACTGCATTTTTAATTGGCAATACATTCGAATAATTTTCCCCAAGTCGAGTCTGTTTTGCACCTGATGGCAATTGGTAAGTGATGTCCTTGTCTTTACCTCAGCCCATGAGCTTTTCCATCTTATTTTCTCCCTCTGTCCTGTTGAAGACACGGAGTGAGAGAGCAGCTGGGTGGGCATCTGGCAGCCAGCCAAGGTCAATCCAAAACAATATTGTCCAGTTAGCTTAAGTATCTACTTTGAAAATAAGGGGTTTGTGTCATGATAGACCCTATGTTCAGTAGAATTAATATGTAAAACTAGTTATTATCCAGAAATTATGTAAAGACAGTAGGAAGTCCTAGATAACCTAGTTTTGAAGACTTTTTCTTACTGATAGGTAAGTAAATCTTCCATATCTGTGCTGAAGTATGCCACAGCTTTAATGGGTATGATCTAAGAGCACAGAAAAATACAGAAGAACCAGATGGTTCATCCTATTTATATTTAGAAAGTATACACATCATTCAAGGGCTGGGACACTCAAGATGTCTTTAAAGCTACTAGGTTTATAAGATCTTTTGCTAAAAATGAGATAATTCCTTTTAAAACTGCTGAAAGACTCTAAGACTTTGCATGTAAGTTTGGGTTGTTAAATAATTGTGTTGGGCTGGGCTCCCTTAAAAATGCCAAAAAGGCCGCAACCAAGATTGATAACATACACTTTAAGTTCCTGATGCCTCTGAAAATTAAAAGCAAAGTCAAGCTAAATGAGCTTGTTCAGTACATCTTTTGTAGGTTTGCTTCTATAAGAACTAGCCTATGGTTAATTACAGTTTAGCATTCAAAACGTTTTGCTTTGTATCATCTGAAGTATCTTGAAAACCAAATTTCAGAGAAAAAGAATTTCCACAAATTTTGTAACATCCACACTGATTTTATCTTAAAGAACCTTTTGCCTTTCTAGAACGGCCAAATACAAAACAGATTAATTCCCAGATAGCATAGGAACAAGTTCATCAGTCATAGAATCATCACTTCCATAACACTTCTCACTTCCTTTGCAACTGACAAACTATTTAGCTGTACCATGGAAATAGAAAGCTCATACCTAAAAGTATCCATTAAACACTCAGGAAGTGAAGGAAAAGACAATGGGAATACTTGACTCCACACTCTGTTGTAAAAGCACAATATTACAAACAACTGTCAGCAGCAGTGTTACCATTTCTAACAGTCTCTCTGGACAAGACCAAAATGTCGTTGAGGAGCTGACAAATATTTCTGTCTCAAGATCATCACCACAGTCCATAAATTTTTGGTAGACTCTGTGTCTGTAGACAATGCAAAAGAAAAAGTGTGTACAGACAGCAATACCTCCAGTATCAAGATGCAAAAATGATGGGGGGATGGAAAAAAATGTAAAAAGAAGCTTCTCTTCAACCTGTGAAAAACAGAAACTTCTCCTTTGCTAGAACTGAGATCCTCTACAGTACACTGCAAAATGGAAACAAGGATTAAGAAGCACTTAAGTAAGCACTTTCAAGTGCACCCTCAGTAAGTTTGCACCAAGTTGGGCAGGAGTGTTGAATGAACTGTTTGATGGGAGGAAGACTCTACAGAGGGATCTGGACAGGCTGGACCAGTGGGCTGAGGCAAATGGTTTAAGGTTCAACAAGGCCAACTGCGGGGTCTTGCACTTGGGTCACAACAACCCCATGCAACACTACAGGCTTGGGGAAGAGTGGCTGGAAAGCTGCCTGGCGAAAAAGGACCTGGGGGTATTGGTTGACAGCCGGCTGAATGTGAGCCAGCAGTGTGCCCAGTGGCCAAGAAGGCCAACAGCATCTTGGCCTGTATCAGGAATAGTGTGGCCAGCAGGACTAGGGAAGTGATTGTCCCCCTGGACTCAGCACTGGTGAGGCAGCACCTGAAACACTGTGTTCAGTTTTGGATCCCTTGCTACAAGAAAGATGTTGAGGTGCTGAAGCGTGTCCGGAGAAGGGCAACGAAGCTGGTGAGGGGTCTGGAGCACAAGTCCGATGAGGAGCGGCTGAGGGAGCTGGGGTTGTTCACCCTGGAGAAAAGGAGGCTGAGGGGAGACCTTCACGCTCTCTACAGCTACCTGAAAGGAGGGTGTAGGCAGGTGGGGGTCAGTCTCTTCTCCCAAGTAACAGGCAATAGGACAAGAGGAAATGGCTTCAAATTGCATCAGGTGAAGTTTAGATTGGATATTAGGAAAAATTTCTACACCAAAAGGGTTATCAAGTGTTGGAACAGGCTGCCCAGGGAAGTGGTTGAGTTGCTGAGGGACACGGTTCAGCGTAACTTGACAATGTTAGGTTAACGGTTCAAGTGCCTTTATACAGCTTCAATACAGCACAAAGACACAACCTCAAGAGAAGTATTATTAAGTTCATTACATTTACACATGGATAGATATTTGACAAATTCATGTCTTCTGAGAGCTCACACTCATATTTCAGTAATAGCCATGGTAGCCTAAAGATATATGCAAGGTACTCTCAGAGTAAGTTTCTAACAGAAGGTCATGACTTTTCTTAGGTCAACTGACACATTAAGAAAAACATTTCACAAGACAATTGAACTGATGCAATGGCGCAATGGCGCAATACTGCTTCCTCTCAACCGTGTGTGCTTGCCATTTCCTTTAGAACAACTTTGGTGCCAAACCAGCCAAGAGCTAACTTAGCCAGCGTTGGAACTGAGTCAGCTCATTGAGGAGACAGCAAATATCAGTGCATAAAAAGACGCATACAGCCCTGTATGGCTCCGAGCAAAGGAATCAACCTTCTCAGAACCACTAACCTCCAAATGAAGCCCATCTGACTCATAATAGCTTATGTGGGGAAGTGGGAAACAAGCTTTTGAACAGCAAACCCCATCTGCAGATCTGAAATAGAAGTCAGACTCCAAGACTAGCTGAAAACAATTGCTCTCCTTTAGCTTCATTCAGCTAATGAATTATACAATTTGAAAGGAATGAGTGATTCTCAACTCCCCCTTGTGCTCCACAGGTACCAAAGGGAGAGGTGATAAGGCTACTGACCACCTGCAGTAGAGAGAAAAACAATTCATTATCTCCCAGGTCACAGAGAGGGTATTAGCCATGAGGGAAATATAGCTCATATTTTAGATCAGAGTTGAAGTGTTATCATAATATTTTTTTTTAAGGCAATGTGTACCAGCTGCTGGACAGTGGAACACCACATCCAGTCTGCACCAGATACTTCTTGCTCAGAGCTTAATGCAGTCATAAATTCTAACTCAGTTATTCTCCTGACCAAAGAATACTTGCAGAAGGCTGGACGCTTCATCAAGCCACCTCATTTTTTGGACACCCACTTCTTTCACCAAGGTGCTTCCAGACGCTGCACTTCTTGGCTGAGGCACATACTTGCTTCTTTAATCCCTTGGGCAGGCACAGCTAAGAGCAGGTAAGCTCATTAGCCAAAGCTGAGGCTGAACACCTACCCCCCATGAGGTGTGAGATGGCCTGTATTCCAGATCTGGTTTTTTGATTAGTCATTTCCTAATTACAGGATTCTTTAGTGAAATTGGAGACATATTTCTAAGAACCTACCATTAAATAGACAAAAAGCACAATATGAAATTAATTTTAGGATTAGATCTATCATTAGAGATTATTTTCCATGGCATATTAGGTTGGACAGGATTTTGCTATTGTTTTGAAACATGTGCATGACTTTAGTACTCTTGATAGGCTTTATTTAAAAAAAAAAAAGGGGGAACAAAAAAATGGTAGCTTCCACAGGACCCAGACAGGCATCCAGATGTTTTTGGTTGGTTGTTTTGGGGTTGTTTTTTTTTAACAAATGTGTTTTCAATAAGTGGAAATGAATGCTAGCTTGACTGACAACATTTAATTATGCACCAATACTGTTATGTTCAAAGCAAAAGAACACAGTGCTTTGTAAAAGACTTATAATAGTCGAGATACTCAACAGTCTATGAATAGATCAGCATAGAAATAGTCTGTACCTGAGCTGTCCCAGTTGTCTCTGGTTAATTACCTTTCTAGAATAGCCAAATTACTCGTCTGAACTGTTCAGTAAGAAATTAGGATCCTTTTTTCCAAGTCTATCTCACAATGGTAACTTATGCCCACCCCACTTTCAGATAAAATTAACACAGCAAACCCCTCCCTGTGAAATCTGTCCAGAAACTAAGAGCAGAACAGAGCCCCACACTTGCTATGCAGAACACTGCAAGTACATGAAACCCAAGCTTTGCAAACTGCAGTTTCCTGCTTGGCAGTTTGCAGCTGAAGTTTAAGATCTTGGTGTTGATCTTGAAAGCCCTTGTTAACTAAGGACTAACTAATTACTGGCTTCTGTATGGAAAATTGCCAGAGCTATGTTTTTCAGAGGTATGTATGTGCTTGTTTCATTACGGCATAGATAGTCATTGTTTGTAAATGATCATTTGCATTAGTCAGAAATACTGCAGTCCAGATCTTCTGAATTTGACAGCACATCTGGCAAAGTATATGTTGCAGAGCATGATATACAACTTCCTGGACCCTTTCTTCATTCTGAGGGGCTGCTACTGACTCTCCTGTCTATATCACTGGAATTTTCTTTTAAGCATCATATTTTTAAAATATTCAGTGGTGGCTTAATTCTGTTCCTCTGTTCCTACCACTAGAGTCCAAATGTTTCTGTTCATAGATAAGCCTAGCTATCTATATTAATGGAATTATTCATTAGAGTACCAGCTGCACTATTTGATTGGAGTGTGAACAATGAAGAACACTGACAAACTTTCACAGCCTGAGCAATTAGAGGTCAAAAACCATCCTGGTTTTTAATATGTAAAAGGATTAAATTAATATACACGTGTATAAGAGTTTAACATAACTATGATGAAGTTTTCTCTAACTGTATGTCAGTTCAGGTTGCATTTAAATCTTATGAACATGACACTTGCAATTTGCTTGTGCAAACTGAGATTTTTACATCCTCACACTTCAATTGCTCTTCCCAGAATGGAAAGCCCCTTTATTTCTTTCACATAATTCCACTAATAAATACAGGTAGCTTCCTATAACGTTCTCTCTTATAGCTCATTGTTTAATTGCCTGTGTTAGAGAGAAACGACAAGTTTCCCCATGAAAATTAGGACAAAATTAACAAGCCGTAATGTTGAACTTTTTTCAGCCATGCAAAATACTTTCTACTCCCTATGTGCAAATAATTTATTTTTTTTACCTTATAATCATAGAAATACTGGTTGAAAGAGTCCTCTGGAGGTCCCCACCCAACTTGCTACTCCAAGTGAGATTGCCACCAGCAAATTGTCATCCATGACTTTGGCTGAGTCTTGGAAACACCCAAGGACAGAATCCCACAGCCTCTATGGGCAACAGGTTCTACTGCTGCACTACCCACCTGGTGAAAAAGCTTTTCCTACATTCTAGTCTGAGCTTCTGCTATTTTATTTCACTGGAGAGTATCATTAGGATTTTTTAAATTATCAGTCATAGTAAAGGTGAGAAAGACAGATTTTGTGTACAGATTAGTAGCTAAATTAATCTTTAACTGTATTGGGCTATTTATCACTTTCTCAAATTCCCACCCCCATAACAATTTCAAATCATGGTACTCATTATGTTGTTCTTGAGTTTCACATGATTGTGAAAGATGACAGTGACTGTAAATCACTTTCTGTTGTATCAATACTTTGACCTTCCAGTTTTTGGACAAGAGTTCAGATCGTACGATTTTATATTAATGATGCCTCTATACCCACACCTGGCTGCACTCTATTATGACCATAACAGTCCACGCAGAAGCATAAAGCAGATCAACTTTAGTCAAATGTAAAATCACATGCTGCTACCAGATGTGTATCTTTGGAAACAAAGTGATCAATAACAATATAGAACAAAATACGCATTAACACCATCTTTTTGTTAAAATAACCACACAAACCACACAGTTTCAGAGAAGCTGATGGGCCTGCAAAGGAAGTAAGTGGCTGCAATTCTCAGCCAATTATCTGAAAATATGCCTTGTTTCATTGTTCCCATCCTTGAAAGCTTCATGCCAGGCTGGGTATATGACTTCTTGCTTAGCCTCTTGGTCAGTCCATGGTTCAATTTTGACATGGTTCAATTTTGACAACAAACAAGCAACAAAGTGTAAAAAACTATAATGGATGCATAAAAGGCATAAAGCTGAAAAGACTTCTGTTCTTTAAAGTTTTGAAGGTACACACATCCATAACTCAGGACACACACATCATTTAAAGACCAGAACAAAGCTGACTTTGTAGTTATTTCCAAGGAGAGCATCTCCCACTCTAAAGTAAACCACGCTGCTGAAAGGCCAAAGAGTAAAGATACACGGAATTGCAAAGGGGGGAGGGGGATGATAGTTATTCATAGTACTCATTACAGCGTCAATCCCAACAGATACTTGAAGTCTGTTAGATATCTCACAGAGAACATTGTTTCATCAGACCGCATCTGGACAGATGCTAGCCTACAAACAAAACAGTTGCAATAAGGAAAGACAAATTTATTAAAGGGAATTGAAATCACAAGCTTAGCTAGAGGTAAATGTATGAAAGAGTTAGCAACCTCATTACAATTCTCCCGAAAGTATTTGAAGTTTTTGGCAAGCTTACAGTTATCCAAGAGCAGCAATGCACCAGGTGATAAAAGCTAGTAAGCTTTTTCTTCCTTATATAAGTTGTAATGAAAAATCTCTCTATATTCTGTATAGAGTAATGACTTTTAAGAATCTTTTAGATTCCAGCTAATAGATCTTCTATGTCAGAAACTTAATGGTTTCCTTGCCAAGCTATGCCCAAGCACCCATATGAAACAGCAATGGTGGAATAGGCAAACTGATGAAAACCAGATTCTTGCTATCAAATTTAGTTAAAATCCACCATGTGTTTCTCTTGTAAGTCAGTCACTAATTTTGCCATGTCAACTGCAAATTTAATTTTAAATTTCTGCTGGACAAGAAAACCTGAATGGCTCTAGTGACTATTTCAACCAGTGGAAAAAATGCATTTTTTTAATGAGGACTGCATTGCCAAAATTTTAGGGCAGCTTTTTTCACTTTTTCTCTTTAATTTTGAGAGAAAATATAGGTATAGGTAAGATAAAGAAACAGAAGCTACTGCTGGAAGAGGAAACACTCTCAAATATGAACTCAAGCACCAGCAAAATTAATAGTTACCATATTAGTCTACTCTTGCTTGCATTTGCACAAAAAAAACACAGCTGAGTGGCTCAACTCCTGGCCTGGGATTTAGGAGACTACTGTTTATATTCTTGTATGGCAATCTGAAAAGCCAAAACCATTTTCCCTTCAGGAGAAAATAATGTTTCAACAATGTTTTGAATATTATTTTTTTTTGAGGACAAGAGTACCCCTAAAGATCTACCATGGGTCTATTGCTATTACTCCTTACATGGGTCTGTTCCAACTTGTATGAGTAATTACACATAAATTGAGTTAGAAGACAAAGTGATTTATTAAATCACTGCTTGAGACACTGGGGATCAGGGAGATGCAAGCCTGTGGTCTGACTTGGGATGCAGTTATGGGATACCTTAACTTCCGTAGAAGAAAAATGTCTTTAGTACGAGCTGCACAAGGCAGGGAGAGAGAGGCAGGGAATTTCTTGTTTCCGTGCCACATGTGACATATCCAGTCCAACTGTCCCCACAGTGGTTCTCATATTGCTCTTTTCTACCAAACAGAAAGCTGGGCCAGACTAGTGTTCTGTAGATTCTAGTAGTGGCAGAACACTAACTACAAAGTAAGAGATGCTGGGTAGAAACAAAGAGATTTATTTCACGTACAAATTAAGCATGACAATGAGTTAAATGACAATAGAGAGGATCAGGATAACCTCTAGGCTGAGCAGGGCATAGCAAAGAAATTAAATTGCTCAAAGATGTGCATGAAACATGAAAAGACCCAAGAGTCTTCTGCATAGTAAGAATATTTGTTATTTAGGAAAAGAGTAAAAGATGCAAACAAGCAAACATAAATGCTATGCTTTTGAAATGCTTAAGAAGTCCTCTGATACAGCGACTCGCTTTTGTGAAGGCACTATTCTGCTTCATTCTTCTAAGCAACTGTTTAGGGCTCGGGGGCTTTTTCACCCTCCCACACGTTTGTGCAAGTGCAGGGAGGAGCTGAACAGGAACCACATCCATGTTCATTTGGGATGCGTGCCTTTTCCTAGCACTCTGTCAAGCACATTCAGAATAACCCAGAGGTGGAAAAAACATGTACCTTATTTCTATCTACCTTGCTGTTTACTCAGTTCTTTTCCCAATGAAAGGTGTAGGGGCTTGGTGCTCTCCCTGGACTCCCCAGCATAGCCCGGAGTTGTGCAGCCAGGCTGTTCTTCAGATTAAAGCCTCTGCAGACCTCCTCTTCTACCACCAGTGCCATCTCCTACTAACACATGCGGGTGCCTCCCTCTCCTTCTCCGCAGCTGCCACTTCCCCTCCTCTCCGAGCAGATGAGGCCTGTGCCTATAGAGGGGTTACTAGACTGTCTGCTAGGAGAGAAGTATGAGAGACTTGGCACAGAAAAAAAGGGATATTAAATATACGCATGCATAAACATCAGTGAGTGGAAGAAGCAAAATCAGATACTAATACCTCTTGTCCCAGTGCATATTCCATTAGTTTACAGGATGTTTTTCTAGGAAGAATGTCAACCTTTGCTCGCTCTCCTTCTTCCTGTCTCCCCAGATCAGCAGTATTACAAAACAGGGAGTCTGCTTCATTTGAAATGAAAACATCCCGCTTAATCTCATACACTTGAGATCTCTCCTGCTTAGTCTCCCACTTTACTGCCTAACTGCAGCCTACTTTTCTTTCAAAAAGTACCAATAAAATTGTACTGATATTTATCTTGGAAAAACATCCTTTATTCTTTAAGATAATTAGTATATGGTTCTTTTCCTGTTAAGCATTGATTGACAGATGAACAGAATATTACTGTATATACTTCTAAATTCCATAAATATACATTACTGAACTTATTGGTTCACCTAAGACCCCCTTCCTGATGTTTTTACTATCAGAAAACTCTCCAATGAACCATCCTAGTGACTTAGGACCGTGGCCCATACCGTCAGAAAACATTTAAACATTAACTCACACAAATTCAAGTCCCTCAACAGGAAAAATGTGTTCCTTCACTTGATTTCCAACAGAGAGGTAACACAGGATACATTTAACTCAGAAGGTGGCCTTTGGCAGGGGACAGCGTTATATGTTCAAGAAAAATTCTAAGAATTTAGGGCAAATGTAAGGAACAACCACCTAGGAGTATAACAACTACTTCTGGCAACCTAAAATCTTGAGCCTTCACAAGTCAGAGGTTGCAACTGGACTACTGTGATTAAAAGCCCCCAACAGAACAGCCTCTCATGAACTTCTCAAAGCATTTGCATACTTCCTTGTTTTCTCATCATTCTGTGGCAATGAGTTCCATGATGTAGCTATGTCTCCTTTTTTTGTTTTAATTTACTGATAATAAATAAAATTTTGAAAATAAGGGGGCACCTACTGATATAATGAAAAACAGCGAGTAACTGTTTCCTGTTCCATTTCTCCAGGACACTCAAAATGGTATGGATACCTACCACAACCACTTACACCTCAGCCACCTATTTTCCAGGAGGAAAACAGTGTCTTCCTCCTATTTAGTGCCTCCTCACATCTAAGCCATTCCATGTCTCTACTGGTCTGGTTGCCTGCTGGTTGCCTTTTCCAATTCTACTGTTATCTTTCTGAACGTATATGCTGATGTAATGAGATTTTCTGTTTTGTTCTTCGCAGACCTCATGATGATTCCTAACACTTTGTTTGCCTTCTTGACAGTCACAGAGACAGAATGCTGTCTGCAGCAAATCATCAGGTCTTTTGTCCTGGTGTCACAGCTAGCTTGGAGTCCAGCATTGTATTACACAGAATTAGGGGTGATCCCCACTCTCCAGCATTCTTTTGCACCTACTGGCACAAAGTCATGTAAACATTTTATCAGTCACTCTCTCCACTATGAGACCTTTATGTGATTCCTAGCTATTCATTTTAGACAGATAATTCTGTATTAGCAGAAACGTTGCTTGACTATTCACTGCTTTCCCAGATCAGATAACCCTGTAAAAATCCATCAGTAACCTTCTTCACTGTGGAGCCTAACCATTCATTCGTATTTTTCCTTCTGTCTTTTAATGAGTAATTAGTCTGTGAGAAGAGTCTCTTTAAGACTTCTCAGTGAGGACTCTTGTTAACAGCATTTTGAAAAGCCAAGTATGTTGTATTAACCAGAATTTTCACTGACTCCTTCAAAGAACTTTCTAATAGATTTGTGAGGCATTGCTTCCCCTTGTAAAATGAAAGTAAACTTCTTCATCTCTTCCTTATTGTATCATGCATTTCCATTTACCCACTAATCTATTCTTTAATAGAATTTCTGCCAAAGAACTTCTTTCCGCTTCAAGGACTTTTTATATAATTGATGTCATATGTGCCACATTTCATTCCTCTCCAGTTAGTAACTCAGCAATATTTTACTTGTGTTATTTTAAAGTCTTGAGTGAATATCATATGGTCACAATGTTTATCATTTCTCTTATTAATGGGTTCTAATGTCTTTTATTGAAGCTGTGGTACACCAGTAAAGCAAATCCAGTGCTAGGGATACTAAAACCACGACCAAAAACATTACAGCCACATGAATGCCAGTTCAAATGCATTCAGAGAATTTCGTCTGGTTGGTTTTGCACTGGCAGTCTCTATGTTGTATGACATATCGTTTGTCTTTTAACACCCTGCATAAAACCGGCATAAAGTCCAAGTTATGCACGCTTACTGAATCAACAGAAATGCATTCACTACCCTCATTGAACAAGATGAAACTTGCACTGATGGATGATCTGCTAGTGTGCATTGATGATGACAGAACATCAGCCTCACACTTTGTTTGGAGATTAATTTCCTTATAAGATATGCCTAAAAAGCTCACACCTCCATGTTAGATGGGTTCAAAAGTCATTACATAAATTCATGGGAGAATGCTCATCAGGACTCACTGCAGATCACTGGAATCTGTTACCATATAATGTTGAAATGTCTATTTATGCTAGCCCTAGTTTATTCTTCTTTAGGCATGTGCTATTGGTCACAGTTGAATCCAGACACTAAGCAAGAGAGAGTTAATTTGATCTACTACCACCATTCCCGTGTGGTCGTTAAGTTTTACTGGTCCCAAAAAAAAAAAAACCCAGTTTTTACTCTAAAAGGCTATTCCGGTCTCACTATTCTAAAACTTATTTATATCTCATGTCTCAGTTATTCCCCATCTCCCTCTGCATCAAAATACGTAAGAACATCAGACCATGTTCCCTGTTACCTTAGAGTTCTCTCCAAGAAGCAAAGGTTAGTAGGAAAGAAGAGATCAAAGAGACCGAGAACAAGTGTAAGGAGTTAATTTGCAAAGGCCAGGACAAACGAGGTAGTGAGGAGCCCTGTGAACTCAAAATCCCCCGCTTTCTAGTCCTCCATGCCTTGGATAGCCATGGGAACACATAGTTACACTGAGACCAAATTCTTCTGGATCCCCAAAATATATATACATTTTCTATGTATCTACACACAGAATTAAGGCAATGATGTCCACAGGAATACAGATAAGCAAAACACCTCAAAGTGGAGTTCAGGACTGAGAGGTTACTGATTAGTAACATACCAGCTCCTGATGTATCTGATAGGGGGAGAAAAATGTAACTTGAAGTATCTCAGTTTGGGATAGGGTTTCTTTTGTTGTTTTATTTTTTAAAGAAACCGGTGGTATTTCAAATTTGTCTTTGAAAATCTTTTGTCCTTTTCTCTTTACAGAGAAGAAGCCACCTCACGGTAGAATCCCAAGTAGTCATGCCTACTGAATATACACGCTGTTGGAATGAATTGCACTTAGCACAAGAGAGCACATACTTACATTTCTTCACAGACTACAAGTGCCTTTCTATATAATATCAGATGCCAAATAATGGAAAGTTTAGAAATCCAGACCTATGGTTGTCCTGAGCCACTGTAGCACTGTCCCTGTGGCAGCATTCTAGGAGGGAAAGATACCACCTCCCCCACACACACACACATATTTTATCCATCTCAAAAGAGTTAGTTCCAACACGATATGAAAAGGGAAAAAAGTTTTACACTGGTTTCGACTATATTTCATGGAATTCCAGGTATCTCAAATATGATAATTAGGCAGATGAGTACAAATACAAACATAGAATCTTACATAGCATATCTATACTGTATCTACCCAATTACTAAGACTGCAATGCAAAGACACCATCTTCTAAAATACGATCAGTTACACCCCACAACACATCAAAGAAGACCTAGTTAAGAAAAACAGGCAGTATATTGCCCTACAGTTTTGCTCAACATATTAACCATAAGGCCACTAAAATGAGATATTCTTTGCTACAGTAATTATTGAAAATCCTATGGATTTAAAGTATCTGCAGTGTAGCACACTGTGCTTTTACACTGTACCTTGGTGCAGTGATAATTAAGCAAGTTACCAAAAGAAGTAAATAAATGAATCACTAATAGGATACAAGCGTGCTTTAATATACATCTGTTCTGAATTTGGGGGGCAAGGGGAGAAAATAAGAGATAAATCTGTTTAAGAAAATTCATTTAGCAAACAGAACCTTCAGAAAGCCTGCACCATTTAAATGGCCTGTGGAGTCACCACAGTCTAGGGCACAGAAGAAAATACTGACAAATCATTGATACCCAGTAAGTTATTATATTTGAATGCTAATTTATGAGTGAGAAAATAAGCTATCACTGAAATGTCCTCAAAAGGAATCTCTTTTGTGTACCAGGTTTTAAAAAAAGAAAGTCTTATTTGAAGGTTTTCCCTACTTTTACTTCACTCCAGAAAACAAGAAAAAGTCATAAACAGAGATGTTTCCCAACTTTTATCTGCCTGTTTGAAGATGAGGGTGGAAGGGGATAAACTCCTGAAGGAAGAATGCTTAAAAAAAAAAACCTGCAGAGCAAAAAATTTCAGATAACTAATAACATATCTCACAACTTAACCGAGTACAGAATCCAGTAGAGACACACAGACCCGCTCTTCAAAATAACATACAGTTCAGTGGCCTTTCAGAAGTGATCACCACTGTCAGATAGTCTTCATTTTCATTTTATAGAAATTTTAAAAATACATTTAATAGAGTGTGCCACTTTTAGGCCACTGACTATCTCCTTTCATCTATTTCAGATCTCTCTATGACCCAGAATAAGTTTTGCTTTGTGCTCTGGTGGAATCAAGAGCAAAAGAATGATACCCAGTTCAAGAGAAACAAATTCATTTTAATATGGTACCGTAGTGTTTCAGTTGTTAGCAAAACAGTATCAGGAAACCTTTCACTACTACTGACATGGTGAATCAATAAAATTACCACGGCACTAGTGTAATGCACCTACTTTCATAGTCAAACGAAAAAAAAAACATGATCACAGTTAATTATTATTCTCTCTAGACATTTTGATTACAGTCCTCAGAAACTTCACTGGAACTTTATTGCTACATAGAGAAACTGCTTCAAATTTGAGAAAAATTTATCCACTAACACAGAAGAAGTGGTAACTGTAATTATCTCCCCAAGATCAGGAAGGTACTTGCCACTTACATAATCTTAAAAAAACACAGAAAATTCAAACTGAATACAGTGTGTAATAACTCATGTTCAGCCTTCGTAAGCATGCATGATTATCACCAGTTGAAGAACGTATTGTAAGTATTCATACCTGAAAGAATTTACTGCATCTTTCTCAATGGGGTCAATCAAATGTTCTCGTAAGAAACCACTTGCTTGCAACAAGGAATGTGCATGACAAAATGAATTATCAAAAGGAGCACATTCCTCAAAACTCATGGGAATACATTGGGAAGAATGTCAACAGTATGTTCTAGACTTTTTGAGTCAGAAGTATGGAGCCAAATAAAATGTAAACTTACTTTTTTTCTGATCCATTTTTTGTGACACAGATGGGCGGGTAGAACTTAATACTGGCAGAGTGGTCATCCTCTCTGTGTTGTTAAAGGATGCATCTGTAGACCACAAACTCGCCTCCTCTGCAGTGGCAAGCAGATGGGTGCTGTCTTCAGAGCCCTCTGCCAAAGCAGCATCGTATGTAGGATGAGGATTGAGCACTGTGGCTTGAGTTGTGAGAGCAAATGAATTTTCCTGGAAAGTCTCTCTAAATATATTAGAGTTCTTGTTCATTTGGTCAATGTGGGATAAAGACGTGGTGGTCCAGGAAGAGGGCCGTGTGCTGAGATCCATTGTGGGATCAGTCTTGGAACTGTTTTCGACCACGTTTGGCAAAAGAACACCAGATGTTTCAATGTCACCATTAACTGTGAGGACCTCACTTCCATTTGAATAAAAGCATGATTTTTCTAACACCCCTGGAAGAAAGGGAAAAAGGGACAAAAATTACTATCACCTGGAGGACAAGAGTCACCAATTTGTTTTGGAAGGTTAATAAATGGAGATTAGACTAGATGACCTTTTTAAGGTCATTTCCGACCCAAACTATTCTATAATTCTAAATACAATGGCACAGATTTAAAAAGTAATATTTATTTAAAAGTTAAAATTAAAGAGAACTAAAGTTAAGAATTTCATGTAGCAACAAAATAACAGTAGCACTTCGAAACAAAAGCTGTAACTACTGCAGGATAAATAGAGAAATAAATTTAAAATGGAAAGAGGTATTGTTTTTTCTATGTAGGATTATGTAATTTAACTACCACTGCTAAATATAGGTCCATGAGTTCTTTGTCATTCTTCTCTGATACTGGACTTTAAATACATAGTCGTATCAAAAATTCTAGGCATTTGCTGTATTTATTTTTTTTGTTCATTTATTATATCATAGACAAACACAGACTTTCCTTAGTTGTATGTGTTGAACAGTTGCAAGTAATGATAGTTCACAAATCAAACCAGCTACGTAACACTAAGGAGATGCATCCTATAAGCATCGGGGAATTCAAACTAAATAGTAAGAGAATCCATTTTTAACTTGTGACTATTACTGAAATATTTAGTTAATGCAAATAATAAAGGAGGCATCTCAACCATGTATAGGACATATAACTTAGTTATCTATAATAAAAACTACAAACGCTAACTCAATTTTTTTAACCAAATATATTAGAGTCATATTTAATGCTAGAAGAGAAGCACCACTCTGTATCACAATATAAGAAATTTTCGGTAAATAGCAAAAGCAATTTTTGCCACTAGCTAGTCATGTAAAGGAGTTTAAGAATCATAATAAACATAGTTCAGCTAGACTTGATTACAAATAATTAAAACTAATCCCTCAAAACATAAAATCTCCCTACTGTTTTTAAATGCCCTGGCAATAATTAATAATTTTAATAGCTTTTCACATTGTCTGCTCCTAACAGTGATATTTAAGCACTCCCCTCACATTGCTTCAAGACAATAAAGTAAAAACAAGGGAGTGAAGAATATTTATCCTTTCAACAATGGGACACAAATACAACAGCATTTCCTTAGACAAAATAAAAAGAAAAGGCCAAAAACATGGCATCCTCCAGCTGGGCTCCATATGGAAAGACAAGTGTTTTCTTCTTATCCTTTCAGCTCCTTTTCTTCTCTCTCACCCTTACTGCTAGCTACAGGCCCTCAAGCCAAAAAGATGGTCACACCTGAAGCAGATTAGTGACAATTCATCTCCTGTTGTTCTCTACAACCCGTCTGAACTCAAGGCAAATCACACAGATTTTTCTTTCCACTCTGATGTGTGGAAAAAAAAACCATTTTTTTCCTAGGCTTTCATATTGATTTGATCCTTCATTAGGTGTTTGGTACAGACGACTCTGGAGTCCCCACAACACCCACCACCATAACTCCTGAACTTTGTTTTCAGTTTGATTATTGTGTTTACCAAAATGGTTGGCTGCATGATTACCTCTCAGCTAGGCATCGTTCACCCACCATCACTCCAGGCTTTCTCCCTCGCCAAACCCACTGCTATGCCAGCTCCAGGCACCACACACAGCCTGTGCCCACTCAGGTATCCTGAGCCCCTTCCCACTGCTGTTACTGAATCCCTCCTTCTCATCCCTTCATGCACTCTGTATCTAGACTAAATCAGGTCACTGTTCTGAAGTTCAAGGACTAGGCAGGAGGAAATCTTCATTAATCACAGCTACGAACAACTAACAATGCCAGAAGAACCCATCTGAAGTGACTTTGGGTTGGCAAGCTTTACAACTAAGAAGAGAACTAGCATTTTATTTTTCATTGTGTAACCTTTAGCTATAGCAACTGGAACCAGCAAGAAAAACTTATGAGATTCCTGAAATATAATGGAGTCCAGTGAAACAGCTACCATTTGAGATTTACCATATCCTTATTTATCCAGCCTGGGTTGTTTTGGCTCCATTGTCACTAACTGTAAGTAAATCTTTGTGTCTAACTTCTACTGGAAGAACCCAGGGGAACTTTATATCTATACATGTTAAGGTTTTTGTTTTTCCACTAGCAAATGTTCGTAATTCATTGGGATTTGGAGGAATTTACTGCATATATTTTATAGAACCAACTAAAAATCTCCCCCCTGCAAATTATTTCAGCAGCAATTTTTTTCTTTTGCTTGAGTCCTCTGGTCAGGCCAAACAGGAAAAATGAATGTGCTCTGTTTTCACAAATAGAGACCAGTAGTAATATGTTTTGCTAAAATCTAAGGAATTGTGACTGATCATGCTCAGAAATTGTGCTCACTCATATGCAGCTTTACTTCGATGCTTTGATTCCAAATACAGCTTTAAATCTCTATGATTCAGAAGACTACTTTGTTTCAAGTTTCAAACTTCAGTAGTTTTTTCTGTGATTTTCAAAAAGTTAAAACAAGCTTTTTTTCTCCTTTGGAAAAGTGCGGTTTTTTTTTTCCATAACTCAAGAATAGCTGAGAGGATTTTTTTCACATTCTGTCTCCTCCTCCCTAGGCTCTTCTCTTCTTCTCCACTCAACACAAAAATAGAAAAAGTCTGGAAAACATCGGTCCCAAAGAGCTATGAATAATGATTTAAAATTAAAGTAAAAATGATTAGCTATTTATATATCACTCAGCAGAACAGCAGGTAATACATTACAAGACAGGTAAACTCTTGAAAGAAGTTTAAAAAAACCCTTTGGTTTAATACAGTGGGCCAATAAATACTGGTAAGGAAAATATTGAAATTACCCACTGGGTTCTATCCTCTCCACACTCAGCCTTATTTCATTCATAATATCTATGTCTATCACCACCCATAAGACCATTTACTTCTTTCACTGAGATCCCCAAATGCTTGTTTGCTTCTTCAACCCATCTTTCCAACAATAATGTTTTTTCTTCTATGTTCACAGTTTCCTAGTGATAACAACTCCCTTTCTCCTCCTCACAGGTGTACCACACAATGAACCTCATCTACACAAAAGGCCTTCCCAACTGTATCATCTCAATTGTACTACTGACAATGAGTAGTATTAAAATTCTTTTTAACAGTTTTTTGCCTCACAAAATAACATGAACCTGGGCTCTGGTGCATATACCCTTGAGACAGGTAGGCATAACCTCTGTTAAGCATTCCACACTGGCTAGCTCTACATGGCAACTCTGTTTCCACTGAGTACGTGAGGGTTTTGGATCACCTTCCCTAATCACCTTGTTCTCTCCCCACATTTTCCTCCTATCCTCTCATCTTCCCAATGCATGGTAGAGAATTCAAGCACTTAACCAGGCTATACAGGCCACTCTCTGAGTTAAGCTCCCATTTGCTTTGATTCTCATCCTTTTCCTTCCCTAAAAATACTACTGTGTATCTTCAATCCTAAATTAAGCTAGAAAAATACTAGAGATTTTTCTAGCATCTAAATCCCTGAAGGAACTATGTAAATTTTAAGATACCTAAGATGCTTTAAACAATCAATTCTTTTTTAATCTCTTCAGTAATGAGAACTGAATTACTCTGTCAATGTCTGCTAACAGCCATACAACACATACAGAATATGCATTTTATTAATGTATACTGCACTCTATATCCAACTATTCTTCTTATGTGAGTTCACACAGAGCTGTAGACAGTAAATCATAGAGTTGTAGACAGTAAATCATAAGACAGATAGTTAATTAGTGAGAAACAGCTGTAAACATTTTGGATTTGCGTCTCCAGATACAGCTGGACTTGTCCAGATGACAGAAATATACAGCGTGCTGGCCTTCACTGTGTTTGGTACAACACGGAACTGGCACCAAGCTCATTCGGTTCAAAGTGATGCCTTGCCAACAGTTCTACTGATCATTTTCCAGTTCCTGTTCACTATCAGGGAATTAATGTTTCATTTAAAGATCTGAAATGGACAATTATGAGATCTAAGAAACAGTCACACTGTTCAAGCCATTAAATTGAGATTTTGGCAGTGTATACTGTGGGTGATTTCTTGCAGTTCACAGCAGGAAATCTCAAAAAGACCAAGTTTATTTAAAAAGATAATGAAACAGAGTAAAGCAGCCTACCAAAGTATGTGTGATGGATGAGGCAGTTAGTTACACAGGGAATAAAACACCAACTCACTACTATAACTAGCCAGCACGTACCCACTGAGATTTCTTCTGCAGGGTCTGTGCCTGTGACTCTGCACTCTGAAGAAACGGGCAGGTCACTGACAATATGGAGGTCCCATAGCATACCAAACCATTGCATATCAGTTGAGCTTCAGTAATAGACTTTATCCTGCTCCTCCTGTGAAGTAAAGACTACCTTAAACTGCTTACCAGCTGCCCAAGGGGCCAAAAAGGAGGTCAGTTGTAATTATGTTTTTAACTTTTTTGCAACTTAACAGGTGGCTTATGAAAATAATGGATCAGTTTCCAAATAAAATGGAACTCAAAGTAGGTTTTGTGGAAGGCATCTTTTAAAGAAGCTGCAGAACAAATCTGGGCTCCTAAGGTCCTCTGCAGAAAGGAGACATTTCTGTGCAGAAAGGAGAGATTTTCCCTACCGTCAACTTCTGGCTCTCAGGTAACAAAGTCTTGGCAAAAATATCAGGATCATACTAAAGGGCTGGAGGAGAAAACAGTAGCTACCTTTCATATTAACAGCTGTTGTTGCCTGAAAGTTCCCAGTTACAGTCATAAAACTGTGGTCTAATAAAAAAAGATCTTATCTGGTGTCTTTCTTTTTTTCCCATCTCTTGAGCAAAATGTGTCATGTAACTAGAAATTTTTGTTTATAAAGCTTTTCTTAACCTAAGAAATGAAATGTAACATACACATAATGACTCTGTTGCAATTCAGAAACCAATCCTGAACTCTGTGCCTGTGTTAAACGCTCACTTAGCACTGGCTAATGAATAAAGCTCTATGGGCTCCCTGGGAATCAATTATGGCACACCAGAATCCATGCTTCAGTCACTGTGACCTTCTGTCCATTATTATTCTCTAGATCACAAGAACAATTCCCCACTGACCTCAGTGATGGCTCACAGCAGACATTCTGACCTGGAGCTATATTCACAGCATCTTTTTTTTCCCCAACATACCAGGTGTATCAGTAAAGAAGGCTTGATAGACTAAATCAGTTCTTTTAGATGGGTGAAATACAGGCTCCTCTGGGATACGCTCCTTTGGACATTACCCATAATATAGCCGTGTTGGCAAGATCAAATCAAAGAACAGGCAGGTCATTTAGCTAATGATTACCGTCTTCCATCAGAAAATATCCCAGGACCAAATGGTTTATTTATATGTTAAACTCCTAAATTTAAACACCTGTCTTATAGCAAATATTGGCATTGATTGACAATGAAATTGTTTACATTTCATATTGCTTTCACAATTACAACTTTTGGATCTCCATGCTGCTAGTCACTTTAGATTTTGAAGATGTGTCATATGCCTTGAGGTTCAACATCACTTGGAGAACTACTACTTGGAAACTAGTCCAAATGATTCAGGGATCAAGATCCTTTTACTCTAGAGTATAACTCCTGCAACTTTAACTTCCTCTGTGCAGCAAAAAGTTCCTTATGGACCAGTACAGTTGGGTTTCCAAATTGATACAGGAGTCTTGACAAATGCATGTTACCTTATGAATGTGGAGGATCCAACAGGCACAAAGCTAAGCCTAGCAATTTTACTATAATGTACTTTTCCTGATGTTTACTCTGTGAAGGAGACACAGCTCCTTCTGTGTTCTCAGAAGGGGAAGGGAAAGGAGAATACAGATCTAGCAGGTAATATAATAGTGACAATCTTTGTTCAACCAGTGGCATGCAAGAACACCGATAGCATCTCTCAGGGGTACAGAATCTGGCTATGGATTTCTCAAACAACAGAATGATTTGAGAACTGCCCAGGCTGGTTCATACTTACACATAATGAAGGATAATAAAAATGCAGCTATTAGAGTGAGCTTTGTTTTTAAAGAGAGTAAGATGAAAATACTAAAAACAACCCATCACACATAACACTTGTAAGAATTCTCACTGAGAACCAAAATGAATTTCAAAATACATGTCAGAGCCAAAATATAAACACTGCATGCTGATAACATAAGGACAGTGAGAGAACCAAAACCTCAATTATTTGCATATCCATAGTCAACAGTGCATATTAGAGACTTTAATTCTAATCCTCATTCCCACCAGTGCTGACAAACTAACAGATTTTTAAAATATTATTTTGCAAAATGCATGAATGCCTAACATTGTGCATAGAGAGTATGCTGCTTGCCTGAAAGGCAGGCTTATTTGATGTGGTCCTGAAGCGTGATCACATGCCCAAAAATTACAGCTGGGCTATAAAAGTCTGACATACATGAAACCATTCTTCATGTGCGTCACAAAACTTGTTCTGAATTCTACAGAAAACAATAAACAAAGCATTAGTCGTAAATGGCTGTTAACAGGAGGTAGCAGAAGACCATGTAAGTATGAGCTGACGATACTGCTGTGAAGGAATGGGAGGAATGGGACAACTACCATGGAATGCATTTATCCCTATAAAGTAAATATAATTGATTTTCCTTTATGGAACTGTAAGTATAAATAACTGCAATAGTAAGCAATTATGGTACAATCAAAAAAAAAATTTAATTTGGTATAATGCTCACCAGACATGAAGGACTTTTTAAAACAATATTTCAAGTGGTTTAGAATATTTCCTCTCTGCAAAGAAAAGAATGAAAATGCCAGAGGTTTTTCATTCTTACAAACATGCTAATTTTCACCTTTGTAATATTTGCATACTATTCATTAGTTAACGATTTTTTTCCACGTAAGCAAAATGGGACACAGCATACACATTTCAACACAAGTTGAAGGTGATCTTACATCTCTCCATCTTAAAGAAAGATTTCGTTATTCACACCATGGATTCAGTTATTGTTTGTTTTTCTGAAAAGTAATAAAATTGACTGCACTACACTAACTATAATCCCCAGAAAAATATTATGGACCAATTTTATTAGAAGGCTCTTGATGTCTATAGAGGTCAGATGACATTGTAAGATATCATTAATTTTAGTCATGTATAATCTAGCCTTTCAAATTTATATTGCCGAGTTAGGTCTTCATGGTCAAGGTCTTACATGTTAGGTCTTCAACAGTCCAAAGCAAGGACCATTGCTAAGCCCGCCTGTCCTTTGATGTAACATAGGCAATTAACAAATTATCATGGTCATGGTCTAAAAGCTAGAATTCCTTCATAGCAACTGGTATTGCCTCTACTTCAATGAGTGAAACAACATTCATTCATTACAAAGTTTTCTTCTACTGGTTGACAAGCATGCCATATTCCTGGTGAGAGAGAGAAGAGTATGCAGAGCCAGACTGTAAGAATGTAAGAGAAGTCACAGCTAAACAACTCAGCTTGGTATTTTTTTTCTATGGACCATAAAAGACCATCTTTAGTCAAAATAATGTGTATCTCTATTGATAATTTGCTTTGTCCTTTCTTTGTACACAGTTCTAACAAAATAACTTTTTCAAGGGCTTTGCACCTTGAATACTTTGATGGTAAACAATTTTTGAAAGGTTGATTAATGAAATATTCTGAAAACAGGCCCCCATGACACACCTTGAGTAGGACATTCTCTATTACTGCAATATAACTGTATTGCTCTATCTGTCTCCTTCCACCCATACCAACTTTTCAGTTTCTTCAACATCAGAGCTTGCAATGATGTGCAGGCAACAAAACAGATGGAAGGAAAGTGAACTGAAAAGTTCCAACGTGTGTGCACACTTTTCCATCTGTATCAGCCTCATTTAATTAAAAAATATTACAGAAGGAAAAGAGTAATTACCTAGAATATTTTCTTGCAAAATATAAATGGCTTAATTTTCTGATGAATTTGTTACCAAAGTCAAAGCAAAAAAGTTCATAAGGTTCTAAATGATACATTGGAGCTCACTATTTATGTTTTAAGCACCAGTGAAAGATACCAGAATGACAACCACAGAATTTAACTCCTCCATTTTGTGAAAAAAATAAGAATAGAATTTCCTATATATTGAATAATTTGTGTTAGCTGGTCATGACTATCAACTCATTTCTTACATTGTAAGTCCTCATACCAATATTAGACTGTAACAGAATTCAGTTATTAATCTGAAATGAAAATGAGCTACGATTCTGGATATAGTGTATTCTCAACAAATAGAACAGACTATATTATATTACACACACTTTAAAGATGCTCATAGAATTTGTTCATTTAATTCCAGTCATCAGATATATTTGTTTCTAGGCTATCAATGCCCATAAAATGAAAGCTGCTACCTGAGAGAGAAGAATACTAAATTATAATCACGCTAATTCAAAAGATGCTGAAAGGAGCTTTGCCAGTTTGAAACTTGCATAATAACACCAAGCCTTATTCTTCACCCTACAGTACTTACATTGACTTAAGAGGAGATAGTCCTGATTTTTGCTACGTAAGCTGGATCAGAACAGGTCCCATTTCCCCAGAGGATTTCATACATTTTAATGAGTGTTATGTCAATACATACCTCAGATGAGGAGATTGAGTAGAGCTGACGTAAATACACCTGCTTTTTTATCTGCTTTCTCACCAAAGAACAAAAATCTAGGGCAGAGGATATGAAGGATACAAATGGAATGCTAAACATAAGGGAAGTAAATTGAATGGCATCATATTTCCTAATTGCCAGATTTACTTGATCTTAATCCACTTCAGATTGTTCTTAGTTTAAAGATACATCCCAAGACTTACTTGTCAATCATAACATTCACTAGCTTTGTTGGTTTTTTTACTTCCCTAACTTAAGCTAAATGAAAAAAAACAGGCCCACAATGTCTTGTTGCAAATCCTTTACAGACTGAATTGAGAAAACAGATTTGTCTTGATTTTGACAGTGCTGAAGGTGCTGTTGAGAAGTGTTTAGTTTCTTCCTGTGCTTGCTAACTGTTTGATTGTATGATGTGTATCGAAATTGGGCATTTAAAACAGGAAAACAGATTTATATTTATATACCTCACACATTACTCCATTCGTTACAGATGTACTTCTGAATTACTTAAGGAAGCTCAACTAAAGAATATATTCATTAGCAAAAAAAAAAAAAAAAGAAGTAAAAATCCCAGAAACTGCCAGCACTGAAAGCAGAACAGATGATTTCTTCACTTTTTTTTTTTTTCCTGAAAAGCTAATGCTGTAACCTAGCATTACTGTCTTTCACATGTTGTAGCTGAAGTGATTTTACGATATGTCAGCTTCTCTAAAGGTAACAAAGGGAAGGCTTTTTATTTTTTTTTAATAAATTGTTACCTTTAAATTCTTTACAGACACAGTTAGTTAACGGACTAAGCCATTATGAAATCTTATATACCTGGAACAAATTTCCACAAAACATACTTGGGGTTCTGCATTGATACATATTTCATATGAAATGAAAATATTTTTCCTTAGTTAAACAGTGATATTTTGTAGCCTGTCCAGAAAGATTTGTGGCTATTTATAAATTAACTTTCACCTGAAAATAAAAATCAGATTTGCACATCAATGTGTGACATAAAGGGATAAATATTCCACTCCAGTGACAGTAATCTAAAGTTCTAACATAAATATCTTTTGTACTTGTAAAATGAAAGCTGAAAACCATCTACATGCTACATGCTCAAGGTAGTGTGCTCCTCAAAAATCTACCTTGAGAAATTCAGAAATGGTTTCCTCTTTGGTACCTTAAATACATTTTATCTAAATAGCATATTTATTTCTCTGACATTATTAAGTCACAAGGTAGATTAGTTTGTTAGGTAGATGTGCTAAGATATATCTTTAACGCGCACAACTACATTAGGTCTTGAGAATGCAGTTTCAATTTTAGTCTCCTGAATTAAAAATGTGTCAATTTACTCCATTAGCACTCACCTACAAAGGTAAGCAGGATCACCAACAAAAGGATAAGGGCACAGATGCACGGAATCAGAATTAGGAGCAAAAGTCGAAGGAACTTGGCAGAAGCCAGTTTCTGAGAGCAACCATCCCCCATATTATCCTCATCTGTTCCTAAGACCTGAAAAACAAGAGAGCACAGTTTTATCATGCTGGTGTCAATTAGTAACTCCTATGTTTTCAGCAGCAGTCCTCCCCATTACACAGAACCGCTATATGATTTCAATATATGCTATAAATGGCTTTTAGATTCTTAA
Source organism: Alca torda (assembly GCA_008658365.1). Taxonomy (NCBI): domain Eukaryota; kingdom Metazoa; phylum Chordata; class Aves; order Charadriiformes; family Alcidae; genus Alca; species Alca torda. Next base: position 69,179,361 of record CM018079.1, read on the forward strand.
TGAAAAGTTGTATGTAAACTTTCTTGTTGGTGGACAGCTGAGTGTAATCCATATAATTTAGTTTAGTTCACCCAATACCCACAGACTTACAGCTTCATTGAAATTTCTAAACATTTCTGATGAACTAGAAGTTGGATAGACATTTCATTTGAAAAAATGTATAATGCCTAATAAATTCAAACAATAAAGCTAAATACAGCTTATTTTACAATTACAAATAATCCATTGCTAATTATTCAAGAGCTCCATGTTCTTAAGTTTCTTTTATTAAGGAATCAAGCAACTATGATAATCTTTGGGTTTTGTGACAATAGAAGTGTAAGGACTGTTGCAGTTATTATGCACAATAATGCTGCCTCATTTTTTAAAGTACTTTACAAATTATAACTTTTCACAGTATTCTGTAGTTTGCAACTAATATTTTCTGTTCTATAAATGGAATGCAGAGGAACAGAGAAAAATTATTTTCTGAATTCAGTTGAGCTGCACAAAGTACAAAAATTCAAACCATTGCAAAAGCCTAAACATGGTTTTAATATATATATATATTTAAACATAACTCCATTAAGATTATGATCTCATAATGGAAAAATGTCATACTTTTTAAACAGAACTCAAGACTGAAACTGTTGTTATGAAGTTAATACATCTTTCTTCAAAATTGACTAAAAATAATTACAATTTTCCCTATGATAAGGTGAAATTGGATAACAAAATTATTAATTCCAGACAATGTCTTCCCAAAGGATGACTAATAGTTTATCCTTTTTGTCAGGAAAATCAATCACATTGAAGCTGGTCATGACAGGACACAAGAGCGTAAATGCGTCCATTACCCTGACAGCCTCTCCCCAAAGAACCTTGAGAAACTGAGACATATATATTATTAGTCTTGTAAATGCCAGGCTCTGTGGGTTATCCCTTTGGCTCACTCTGCTGTAAGTACCTTTCTGTGAAGAACAGGTTACCAGACTGACTGGCATAAATGGAAGTTGAACTATTTCTTAAGAAATTGCTGCACAGAGACTAGATATATCCCCCCAAGCTCACTGCCTGTTTTACTGCCTTGACTGAGAAGGCTGTAGGCATAAGTGGGATTTACAGCATAATTTTCCACCATTCTGCAATGTCTCTTGTTCCAGCATGGCACAAAGACTATTTGTAAGGAAACTTCCCATGCTGATAATATCAGAATTATCTATTTAATAGATATTTATTAATAGACACATCTGTTTCTGATACCCCTGGTTACCAGACACTGAAAACACTGTATAGACAGCAGAACCATAACTGCATTTGTGCAGTTGTATGTACCTTTTCTGGTACAGCTAAGCATCACGTGTTATGTGACCTCCTTGAGACCCATCCAGTGCAGTGTCCCACATGACTGTTTTTGCTACTTCCACTGTTCAAAGTAAAGACTGGATCACATCATTGAAAATGCACACAGTACCAGTATGGTGTGAGGTGCTAGCAGTATTTCAATCGATAACCTTCCTATTCCAGTGATTCAGTCTCAACACTGTCCTCCTACTGGGCTTATCTAGCAAGTAGGATGTAAGTTGATTGTCAATTTAAAGATGGTGGAGTTATCTGAACATCTGAAACAGACAGCTCAGGGTAAGAATAATAAGAGTGGTAGCCCTGTCTCTTGAAAAGATACAGCCTGGGTGAGTTGACAAGGTCTGTAATCTGATCATCACCATTTCCCACAACAAGAGAAATACAAAGAATGTTGGGGAATTAACTGGTTGTTAGAAGTGTTTTTCTTAAACAACAGCTTATTCACAAGTTGCAAATGCTGCAATCCAAGATTTCAGGATATCTCGGCTAAATTACTGTCCTTACCCGCAAGTAACACCTCAGATATCCAGGCACAGATAAAGATAAGGATTTTGGTGACTTTTAGGAACCTAAATCTAAGTGACATTTAGACAATCCCTGCTTAACTATGTAACTTCCAGCAGTCCACGCTTGCCTACATTTTCATATTAAAGTCTTCAAAGTCTGCCTGAAGTTTTGCTTCTGGTCATGCTGGAATATAGCAGCTTAGCAGCTACTCATGGCAGGCTTCCCTAAATTCCATAACCTTGGTTTGCACAGCCTGTATTAGGCCCCCTTGGGAGATCTGAGCGCACAGGTAACAGGAATAACACAACTCTGTTATGAATACAGATCTCCCAAAACACAGCTGCTGTAACTACTTGTGACAGCACAGCCAAAAAAAAAAAAAAACCCAAGGAGAAAAATGGCATAAAATTGCCCTTTCTAACAGTGCAGTGGTTAAAGTGCTCCTGCAGGAAATAGGGCTGTTGAGTTCAATCCCTTCTTCAGCCTGAAGCAGTTAAAAATTAGATCTACAACTCAGTAGAGTATCACAACCACCTGAACATAGGCTCCTCCTGAATCAGAGCATACTATACCTTGAAGTCACAATATTCCGCAAAAAAGAACACAGTTCTGTTGGGCCAGATGACAGGGATCAGGACCATCACCACACAGCCCAGTGATTAGGGCACTCGGGAGATGACTGAGTTTCTTCAAGACAAACAAACGTAAGATCCAGCTCATTTTTCTAAAGGAATGACAGAATGACTCCCAAACAAGATGCACTTCTTGCAAATCTCAGGCAAAAGTGACCAGCTTTACCCAGCGTAATACAAGGTATTACGTGTGTGCTTGCAGCCCAGAAGGCCAATCGCATCCTGGGCTGCATCAAATGAACCGTGGCCAGCAGATCCAGAGGGGTGATTCTCCCCCTCTGCTCTGCTCTTGTGAGACCCCACCTGGAGTACGGTGTCCAGCTCTTGGGCCCTCAGCACAAGAAGGACATGGACCTGTTGGAACAGGTCCAGAGAAGGGCCACAAAGATCAGAGGGCTGGAGCACCTCTCCTATGAGGACAGGCTGAGAGACTTGGGGTTGTTCAGCCTGGAGAAGAGAAGGCTCCAGGGAGACCTTATATCAGCCTTCCAGTACCTGATGGGGGCCTACAGGAGAGATGGGGAGGGGCTGTTTGCAAAGATATGTAGTGATAGGACGAGGAGGAATGGGTTTAAACTAGAGCAGGGTAGGTTTAGATTAGACATTAGGAAGAAGTTCTTTACAATGAGGGTGGTGAGGCACTGAACAGGTTGCCCAGAGAGGTGGTGGAGGCCCCATCCGTGGAGACATTCAAGGCCAGGCTTGATGAGGCTCTGAGCAACCTGATCTAGTTGAAGATGTCCCTGCTTACTGCAGGGGGGTTGGACTAGATGGCCTTTAGATGTCCCTTCCAACCCAACACATTCTATGATTCTATGATTCTAAGCTAAATGCTGACCCATGACTCCACAAAGAGATTGTCTTAGGAATAAAAAACTCATGTTATCAATAAACAACAGAATTGTATTCTCAAAGAAAAAATACAGAAATAGTATTCATCATTAATTTTTTTTACTCTTCTTGTGAGAAGGAGGTGATATTGAGTATTTTGGAGATCCATGAGATCTTAATCATCCCAAGCACAACTGTATAACTGAGAGCAGTTACCACCACTGTTCTACAGATGCCTCAGAGTTAACCTACAAGAAACATTAAATATGTGCCAATTGAAACAGTGAGCTGCTTTTGTTCTTTCTGTGAGAATTTTTTTCTAAAGTGTAATGGCATTGTGTATTGGCATAGCTACTTCAGCCAAATGATTATAGTAAAGGAGAACCTCAAACATTTTCTTTCTTGTCAACTCCTGAAAGCAACACTAAACTTCAGTCTTTGCACTGACAACTTACTACCACAGATTTAAAAACAGACTGTTGTATCCAAATTTGCTTTCAGTGACTGCTAAAGAAAAGGAAGTTGGATTGTGAAAGGCATGCTTCTCTTAAACACCACAAATTGCTAGTTTTGTATAAATATTTATAGACAACTAAACAGCATGTTGCATTTTTCCCTTCTACAGGAAAAGACCTTATGAAAAACATGAAACCTATTTAAAATCATCATCAAACTAGCATAAACTTAATTTTGCCAGTTTTCCATCACTTGAACATCTAGATGAGGTTTTTTCCATCAATTTCTGTCGTGAATATGAAATCAAACTAGAGGTAGTGCTAATGATTCCTATATCATCAATGAGAATTTAATAAAGTGTCCTATAGATAAACATAAATGCAATATACCTACTTTTTATATATTCCCTGTTACTGTTTCTTTTCCTCTTGCTAGCAAATACTGCAATACACAAAAAGTATATGCAGCAGTTTTAAGTGCTCTAGTATGCCAATGGTATCTGCATAAACTTCAGACATACTCTGTCCTCTCAATTCTAATAAACAATGGAATAAAACATATCCTCAGCACTTGTGGAATTCTGGTGCAAGTTCCCTTCCTACCACTGTTGTTAGAAAACTCAATTCAAGAAAGACTTTTTTGAATTAAATACTGTGTGCACCATAGTTAGGAAATGTCAGTGCTTGGTTTTTAAGGCAACAAGTCCTTTGCTTTTAATGCAATCGGGTTTTGTGTTAAACAAGAATATAGCCAGAATACAGGATGCTTAAGAACATCAGATAATTTCTTCTGACAGCTGAAAAATTCTGTCCCTAATGAAATGCCATTAACCACTGCTTACCTGAGTGCCATTCTTTCATTAATGACTGCAATAAAGGAAATACACCATGAAGTAACTCTGAGCTAATTTCAGTGCAGATTTTTTAAAAAATCCTAGGCTTATCTAGGACTGCTGGATCAGACTGCTGACAGTTGATTTTCTGAAACCACAGAGGCAGAAAAAGAGTAAGATGGAAAAAAAATACAGTCCCATCTGACTACAGGAAGACTAAAAATTCATTGGATCAAAATTCACAGCTTATCTTCTGAAAGATGTGGGGAGAATTTGATCTCGTGGGTGTCATTTCAATAACATATTAAAGCACAGACATGACAGATTACATTAAGATTTATGGGTGAAAAGCCTATGGTACCATGCAATTGTCCTTTTAGACAGAAGAAGTATCTAAGTTACTAGTCTATAAAACAGTCTGAATCATGGTATAAGCACTTGACAAAAAATATCTCCTGACACTGTCACCACAAACCTAACAGATGTTCTCCCAATAAAGAAATACCATTAGGGCTAACAGCCTACTGTCAGTACCTTCTATGCATGCTGGGTCTCAACAAAGAAATGTAGAAGACAATTGTTGCATCAGAAGCATCAAAATATCTTGAGCAAGCCATCACCAAAGTACCATCTAGTGTTTATGCTAGAAAGAAGTGGAAAGAAGACAAGAGTGCTACCATGAAACGCAGAAAGAATGTCATTAGGGGGCAGTAGACAGGTGGCCTTGTAGAAGTCCCCATAGGTCCATTGAGGAATCTGCTACCCAGCCAAGTAATAGTTAGTGTATGGAAAATATGTTAGATTATGAAAACTATCTGCAGTTCTTTCCATATCGCTGATATTGTCCATCTTCTAATGTTGAAGTGCTCTATTGTCAGCTCCTGTAATTTTATCAACTCTCATGATGCTGGTCTTAAAGACCACAACATCTAGATACTGAATTTACATGACCATACCAGCCGTTACAGCTTTCCTTTCCCTGTAAGGGAAGATAGTTCCCAGTTCTCACAGCTACAGAGCAAAAACTGAACATGTGAAGTGTCAATGCTTAAACACACAACAGCATATATAAAGAAATTTAAACGTACTCATTCTTATAGCCTCTTTCGACCAACTCACAATATTCAAATGCCTGGGAGTGAGTAAGAGAAGCTGCAAACATTCTACATTTTTAATCAGTTCTCTCCTGTTCACGTGAAAATTTGGGAGTCAGGAATACACTTCTATTTGACTACCTTATAATCCGAAAATTATTAATACCATGTTTTAACAGTCACTGTAACAAGTAGAAAGTGTAAGATAAATCCTCCAAAGGTACAGGCAAAGTCACACACTAAAAACAGGGACAGGCATAAAGTCACTGGAAACAAGGTTTTGCATAATCTTTCATTTTCCAGTGTTAGAGGAATCAGAGAGCCAAACTGAAACGGACCAACTGAAGAATGAATGTTAAGGCAGCACAAGAAATTGGATACCAAGCAGCTTTTGTCTGCAAATTTAAGTAATACTCAAATTCCAGTGCACACGAATTTAAGAACAAAAGTGCCATAGTTATTCCGAAAGGAAATAGTGCAATTTGAGGGGGGGGGAACTTTTCATACAGCAAAGCAGCAAAAAACCCAACTCTTTTCATACAGCAAGGCAGCAAACATGAGAAGTATGTTATTGTGCAAATAACAATTCATGTGATAATGAAATGCGCTAGCTTTCCTGATAGTTAAAGTTCACTGTGGTCCTGTAATTTCTCCCAGGAAATTCTGTATCCTCAGCCAAATTACAAATTGCTGACAATTCATTCAAAGTTCATTTTGATGACCAGACCTCCTTTCCCGTCCATGAAATAAAATACTCTGATTTACCCCTAATTAAACCACTGAAATATAAACATATTGAGTCATCATGCCAATCCAAAATACACAGTATCCCGGTAAGGGAGATGTCATAAAAAGCTGGGCACATCTTTCCAAAAGAAGTATTTGGTTAGTGCTAAATGCCATGTTTAGCCAGATTCTTTTGGCTGAAGCAGAAACCTGAAACACCTTTAACCTTCCTGACTTAAATTTTCACTTGAAGTAAGTAAACTGTGTCAGTGATGGTTCTTCTATGTACAAAAGACACAACATGTAAAGTACAGTGATTCTTTTCCTTTCAGACTACTGCAGAGACCCATTGGCCACTTCTTCTGTTCAGGTGACCTTTCAAGCTATTATTAATCCAGCATGAGACACACTGTAGTAAAAATCCAAACCAGGCATCACCAGAAGTCACCAATTCAGACTAATGAATGTTGGTGTGCTATTTTTTCCTTCATTTCTGTCACACAAATTTGGGGTTCTTAACTCCTGACAAGTAATTTCAGCAGTTTTGTGATCCACTGAGACAACTTTGGAACTGAGAAATCGTGGAGATACGCGTGAGAAGCTCGTAAGAGACAAGGTGACATTCAGGTATGTCTCACCCAGCTCTGCGACAACACACTTCTGATGTTGGTCCAGCGTCAGTTTGAGACAGAGACAGCGAGCAGTAAGTCTGCGGAGACAAAATCCAAACACAACTATGGTGTTCCAGTTATCTGTGTGTTTGAGACCTTGCACTTCTGCCTGCCAAGCTAGATCTCCTTTGGAGTATGCCTACAGTGCTGTTCAAACAGCGTGACTGAAGACCCCTCAGACGTAACCTACCCTCACTTTGACCTTTCTAGCTGAGGTATGACCAGCTATCAGAGCCACCAACACATTTGAGTTCTAAATCTGGTTTTATCCAGGATGACAGATGAATGCCATGCTGACAGTGGTGTTACCAGCGTCCAAGTTACTATCATACGGCATATGCTTAGTTTAAGAGAGCTAGGTCCTGGTGCTACATCTCTTTCATAATTCATTCTTCCCTTTCCAAAGGCTTTGAAGGAGGTGGAAATAAGTTGGTCACTCACACATAAGCACTATAGTCAGGAGCTCTGAGGAGTTTATACATGTTTCATCTAGTTCTTTTGGGAAAGGCTCTGCTGTTTTATCTTGACAATGTAGTGGATTATAAAGGCACTTTGAAAAGCATCTATTTGATACTGAAATAAATCTAAATAAGCAATGTAATAACTAGTATCCCTGAGAAGATTTGATTTAGAAATCAGAAGGTTATTCAACATGCAAACAATTGACCTTGGTTCTCCATTACAGGTGATCTATGTTTAACATCTCATGGAAAGGGGCTGAAGTGGAAAAGAAAGGATTTTCTTGGATTCCATGTATCTGGTGTGATACCAGTAACTGCTCTCCATTTAGAATGAGAATTAGACACACCATTTAGCCATTATATAGGGTCAGTACTGTACACTCTTCAAAATTTGAATTAGCAGAGAGGGGAAAGAAGGATATTTACCCCTACTAGAGAACAGTAGTATCACCTCTTCAATAGCAATATGTTTGAATTTCTTCCTTTTTCAAAAGAAGTGCTGCTGAATAATGGTTCCACTTTGACAAAAATGTTAATTGTTTACATACTTACTTACGTATCGTACATATTTACAATTATGTGTAATTTCACTGATGTAAACTTGCAACTACAGCAATGGATGCTTCCCATATTTACAATGGAATTTTGTTGAATCTTCAAGAACATTCAGATTAAGAAATAATTCAGCTGATGGCAAACTCACTACAATTCTAAGCTCCCCTTTTTTAATTACTAACAGCTGTTGGCAAAAATGTGTGATGTTGCCATGTCTTATAAGCTGAGCAAGATTTGGTAAACATATGGAAGATATTAAAGATTTTTCAAAAACTGAAGTGTCTATGGAAGACATTAATCTTATGAACTAGACTATGGTAAGCATTATCTGATATTTCTCAATAGCAAAACATGAACATCCATTCAGCCCACCTCAGCAGGCAGTGGGAAAATGTTTGGGCGAAATTAATCTTTAATTAATGCAGAATTTATGCTTTGGGGGTTATTAGTTTTCTTTAAGTTTCCAGGACTTGCAAAAATTACTCATGAAAGTTTCAACAGTGCCATGCTGTTTTTCTGAACACACCCGGAGACTGCTCTAATGCCTTCCTGACTACCCAGATGTTCACTGCATTGAGGTTTGCTAAGCAAGTAGAGCACCGATGGCAAGTCTCTGGCTATACATTGCTGAGAATCACAATCCAACAGGCAGGGGAGTAACACAGTACTCGCTTCAGGTTCCTGCTTTGCTGGGAATTCAGTGAGCAGATGCCTGCACAAGAGCCATCAGCACCAGAAAGCAAAATTGGAAACCATAAAAAAAATAATAAAAAAAAAAAACTTAGTGTCCTAATTTGTGACAATAAAAAGGTTTTGAAAAAGCATTTTGAGGGGGTGAAGGGATACAGTTAGAGGAAAATCTCCTCTTAAAAGCAGCTTTCAAGCCTGGAAAACTAGAAGGGACAAAAAGAAATCCTGCCTGCCCTGTGGCTCCCATTCAGTCTATCAATCACCGCCTGGGTAGAAATCCCACTAGAAGCCCCATCCCACACAAGGCAACTAGACCTCATAATTGGACATACCCTTTTTTTTTGCCATTAATGCTTGATCAGTAGGTTTAGCCTTCTGAACTGGAAGGTGACCAGTACATTATATATGTGCCATGCGCATTGCTTAATTGTACAATTACTTACCCTATTTAAAATCAGAAGTGACATGAACTGGATGCTAAACTGGAATGCAAGCTAAAGAAATGGCAGGAATCTGCTTACAAGCATTTGTTTCCTCATGCTTCATGCATTTCTTACTCATTTTTCTCTAAAATGTATAGATTATGCTTACACTATAAACATCTGCCTAGAAGAAATTAAAATTTTGGATTTGAATGTGTAATGTTCACTTTACACTACTGACTTTTTTCTGAATTGTGAACTAAAGATACTGACCCTTGGACCAAGGATAAGAGCAGCAGCAATATTAACCAAAGGAAAAGACAGGGCTTAGAGTCAAAGAAAAGCTTCATCTGATCAGCATAGCTGGATATTTATTTGCCCTCTTCCCAAAGATGAAAATGGGCTTAGACAATGTCTCACAGGCCGATAACTTACTACCAAAAAAATGTAGAGGTGACTCATTCATTTTTAAGTAGGACACCACTTTGTTCAGAAACATATCATTTTGCTTCAGTAGGAGAAAAAGAAAGAGAAGGGTATTTTTCAAACTACCAGGACATCTTGACAGAAGTAACTGAAGAGGTGACTAGAGATTAAAGCTATTCATTATTGTTGAAGTTATGAAACAGCGAGCTGATACAGAAAACTCAAGATTAAGTGGGTTAACAAGGCACATTGGTGTACACGTTTGACTATGACTTTGATATAGTATCAAAGGTTTATGGATCACATAAGGATTTGTAGTAGAAAAACCACCTAAGTCACTGAAACAATAACAATCTGGTGAATTATTTCATCAAAGAAGAAAAATCCTACTGTATTTATGGCTAGGACTATTCAATTTAATTGTCATCCCTAGAATAGATGACAGCTTTCCTTCCATTCACATTTTCTTTGGAAATCTCAGAGAGTCACATAATAATCCTGTTTATGATGAGGAAAAAGCAAATGGAAGCCATCTGGATTCTTAGCCCTTCCAGACCACTATCAACACCATTCCATATACTCTGACTTTACAGGGAAAAGGAGAATTGTTAATAACGTCTAAACACATTCAGTTGTCATTTCAGACTTCCTTTCAATCCTTGTATACATGCACTACAAATTATTTAAACTTACATTTAAACTTACACCTTTAAAATGGCTGAGCAGGAACAAATTGAAGCTTAAATAAGGCATTTACTACTTAATTCTTTTATTACACAGTTGCTACAAACCAAGAAAACAAAGAAAACAAAAAAGGTAGCAAACAAAAGATGGCAAAAAAGCACAGGCTGTTAAGGCAAGGTGGGCTCAGCCGTCTGTGTTCCTTCCTGAAGATGCGAAAGTGCAGGAGATTGGGGAAAGCCTGACAACTGTAGCATATTCTATTTTTATAATCTCCAGGTCCTACTGGTTCTGGGACAACTTTAACATAGGCAAAATAATCCACACAGAAAAAGATTTGACATCAGAAGCAGGAGCAAGGCAAGAAACATCTGTGTCACGGAAGTCCAGAGCAGACGTTAACTGTAAATTACAGATATACACTGTATTGTTTTATGAATGCAGAGCTGCAAGTTTGACAGACCTGAGATGGAAAGCTCCTCAATGCTATCAGTGGTTTTATTTCCAAGAGAATGCACTGACTGCTTTCTGAAATTTAATGAGATGAATAATGCAAGGAGCACGTAAGTGGTTTCTTACTGCTTCATTCAGAGGCACCAAGGGGGAAAAAAATGAGTCTCCTTTCCTAGGAAATGCTTCCTGAGTCTGAGACGCTCTCAAGTAACTTTCAATAATACTGGAGTGACAGTATAGGCTATTTTGAAACTAGGAGCTCTTTGAGGTGACAAGCAATAGCAATTGCTCTGTGTAATTACTGTTAAATCACTGTTAAGTTAAATCTCTCTGGTATCAAACAGATTCTAGCACATTAGTTTTTAAAACACTAGGTTCTGTATATGGCAGAAGTGAGTGTTACAGGTTTGAGGAAGAGAAGGGAACAACAGACTTTGACAATCACTGATCAGCCAGTTCCAAAGCACGAGCAGCATCCACTGAACATTGAACTACAACACATGACTTGAAATAGATGCAGTCTGATGCAGTCACAAAGAAGGAAACACATGTCTACCTTCAAGTCCTTTCCCCTGAGGACTGGGTGAAGAGGACTTAAATGTTCAATATAGAAGATGCTTCTTTTGCAAAAAAAAGTGAGCCTTGGAACTGAGGAAGAGCAGTAGCTTACAGGAGCACCTGTAATGGTGCAGCCTGACAGTCTGCTTTCCCACAGGTTTAAATAGAATAATCTCCATGGATTATTCTATGGGGAAAAGTTTTTAAATCTGTCTCAATTTCTGTGTCCTCTCTGAAAAAAAAAAAAAGCAATATTCATTAATTTAGCACGTACACAAAAGCTGAGGTCCCACAGAATGCATACTGTTCCGGGAAACATGCTTTGCAACAAGCAAGCGTAAACTTCACCATTCCAAAGCAGCTCTGGCAGTATCTGACTTTCAGCCTCTTTTCACTTTCTACAGGGCAACATGCTAAAAACTACCTAATGCTGGCAACAACATGAACAAAAGTAGAGAATCATAGACTGCATGGCACACAAAGAAGCAGATACTGCAGGGGTTCCACTCTAATGACAGAGATGATGAAAAGGAACTGAGGGACGGCTGGATTCATTTCATCCCTTCATGATTTGGGGACTGGGGAAGAGGGACAGGGGAGTAAACAACCACGGAGGTAACACTGCGACTTTGGTCGGTTGTGAGCAAACATACTTTCCCAAGCTGATGCTACGATGAGGTGGCCACCACTTCTAGATAATTCTGCCCCTGATTACATGGACATCTGTACTGGGTGCAGGTGACAAGCAGCTGGCAGTCAGGGCACTGTCCCATTCTGGACTAGGCCATTTCCAGCTGGCTCTACCACACATGACACAGCTGAGCCTATCAGCCAAATTGGTGATGCCTCTGTGAAAACATATTTAAGAAAGGTCAAAAAATACTACATGGGCAGAAGAAGTTGAAAAAGGGTAAGAAATAGCAGTGCAAACACCAAGGTCAGAGAAGGAGGTGCTCCATGGCGGAGCAGATATTTCCAAACAGACTGCGACCCATGGAGGATCCACACCAAAGCAGAGGAAGAGAGAGGAGGAAGGAGCAGCAGAGAAGAACCACAGTCCTCCCCTGCGCCGCTGGTTGCATCACTGAAGGGACATAGTGTCACCTGTGACACTAACAAGGGGGGAATAGGGGAGTCTGGAGTGAACCTGATCCTGGGAATGGGGCAGGAGAGGTGTTTTCCCCAAGTGTTTTAATGCTTGCTTCATTTTTTGTTTTTGTTTCACAATACCTGAATCAGTAATTAAATATTTCTATTAGTCAGTAATAAACTCCTTTCCTCCAGTCGTAGAATCACAGAATCGCTTAGGTTGGAAGGGACCTTAAAGATCATCTAGTTCCAACCCCCTGCCATGGGCAGGGACACCTCCCACTAGACCAAGTTGCTCAAAGCCCCATCCAGCCTGGCCTTGAACACCAGAAATAACATCATATGCATAAATAAATAATTACAAGCATCACCTTAAATTATAGTGGCTTGAAACCACAGCTGAGGAGAATCTGTCCCTTCAGGGGAGCCGTCTTCTGCACCAGATAGGCACGGGTTGAAATCTAATTTGGACTTCAGAGGTAGCAAGATTCTCATCTCTTTTTTGAAACAGCAAGCTCTTACTTGATTGTTGTCTCATTATGATTTTTACATTTAGGATATTAAACCATTATCCCTGTTTCTTTCATGTTTGCTGATGAGAAAGACAAGCTGAAATTAAAAACCCTACTTGGAACTACCTGTTCCCCAGCAGAATAGCAGAAATGAATTACGCTTCCATCTTACAGTTAAAAAAGAAGAAAATCAGTCACCATTAAGGTATTAAAGCGGGCATCGATCTGAATGCGGGGGGGGCGGGGAGCGCCATACGCCGCGCAGCGCTGAGGCGGCGCAGCCCGGGCGGCGGGAGGGGAGCGGTGAGCCCGAGGGGAGCCCTCAGCGTGAGGGCTGCCATTAGCGTGACGGGAGCGGCCAGCGTGAGCGGAGCAGTCGGTGTGAGGGCAGCCATTAGCGTGAGGGGAGCCGTCGGCGTGAGGGGAGCCCTCAGCGCCGGGGAGCCGTCAGCGTGAGCGAGCCCTCCGCGCCAAAGAAGCCGTTAGCGTGAGGGGCGACCTCGGCGTGAGGGCAGCGGTCAGCGCCAAGGGCACCGTTAGCGTGAGGGGAGCGGGCGGCGGGCGGCGAGCCCTCCGCGCCAAAGGAGCCGTTAGCGTGAGGGGAGCGGTCAGCGCCTGGCCCGGGACGGCACCGAGAGCCACTGGGCCCCGGCGCTAGGACCTCCCGGCGGGGCTCCCCGGCTGCTCTATTTTTACTACGGTATTTTTTGCATTCAGACTTTCCACTGCAGGCGGCCCGGGTCAGGGGATCCGCTCTGCCGGGGGAATCTGACAGGTCAGCCCAGCAAGAGTTATTTATAGAGGGGTCGGTGGACAGACGGAAAGGATGCGATCGGCATCATATTCTTCTGTTGGCGGGGCTGCGGACTGGGAGAGGAACCCACCAACGAGCCCTCTCCCCCCCGCCGCGTCCCTCAGCACAGCCGGGCAAGGCGGCTGTGGCGGGGAAACCCCCAGCGCGGCGGCACGCCACGCCGCCCGGCTTGGGCTGCGCTTGCCAGCCCGCCCCGCCGCCGCTCACCGCCTGGGGAGAGGGGGCAGCTCGGGCCGGCCGGAGGACACAGAGGCTGCGACCTGAGCCAGAGAGGCGAGCCACCTAGGCAAGCCCCAGGCTGTCTTCCTTCTCTTTTTGTCCCCATTTTTCCTCATGCAGCCTCTCAGGAAGTGAGGACCCACCTCACACACAGATTAACTTCCCCAGTTACAGATCCCAGCAAGCGGAAGGGGACTTTTACACCCTGGCACTCAGACTGAGGCTCAGGACAGTTCCAGATGAAACTGCATACCCTTACATGAAAAACAATTGACTGCAGAGGGTCACTAGAATTAAAAATACAGAGGCAATGAGGGTAGTCAAGCTGGAGCCTGTCTGGCCACTGTCTTCAGAGGTTGTTATGTGTGTGAAGACCTTTTCAAGAAGGATTTAAACTTTTCTTGTCCTACTGTGACAATCCATCACTTCACCAAGGGCTATCATCTACCTTTCTCTGCTGGCACTGGAGAACTGTACTTGCCTAACCTGCCATTTATGAGGTCTGTTTCTTTTTGGTAGGGAAAGAAACTAGGACAGAGTAGAAACATCAGTATTTCAAACTGTAACCAGACTTCCCCCTTCAAGCCCCGCTGCTCAGATGCTTTGTCCTAAAGGCATTTAAAAATCAGGAGGTGTCTGGCCGCCACATTTGGATGAGCTTAAGCTACATGTGCAAGCCCAGAACTGCCCAGCTGCAAGTGGGCTGACACCCTCCCCTGCCAAACCCTGGCTGGCATTCAGAAACAAGGCATTCATCTGGCCTTGTAAACAGCGCTGCTTGAGGATACCTGACACGCTGACAGGATTCGACTCTTCCCACACAGTGTAGTGGTAGCTGCCATCTTTTAAAGCCTGACCACACCAGGAGATAGCGCCGTCATGTGTAACTGCCTCACAGCGCGTGCTACTCAGCCTGAAAGCAGATGACCTGGTATCCACAGTCTCCTGGTCCAGGTGGGGTCAAAGCCATGGCTCACATCTCTTAAGAAGTGCCTGTAGTGCTTATATCATGCCTGCTGTATTGGGATGGCCTGAATCTGCTGGGACTCGGTGGCAAAAACTCACAGAGCCCAAACAGCCACTAGGCCACACGAATGGAAGCACTGTCTTCCCGCTTGTGTACAAATGGTTTATTTAGAGTTCAGCATTTGTTGGTTACAGCAGTTGAGAAGTGATGAGAGCAGGAGACACTGGGTTTCTTCGCCAGGTGTAACCATCCCAACATTCCGTTGCCTGTTCCGCCTTCTCCTGGAGGGAGCATTCCCCTCCTGCTAAATAAGATGTCTGTCTGGGTGCTTTTTCACCTCAGCCCCTGCACGCACTCCTTGCTTGGCCATGCAAGTAATGACAAGAAACGATGTGTCTGGCAATACATGGACTTAGTATAGCGGCAGGAAAGCAATGTTCCTCGAGGGAGCAGAGTGCTAAGACCTAAACATGTATATCAGCTTAGCAAAAAAAATAAGACAACCAAAAAACCTCTCCTACATTCAAGCAAGCCTGCATTTTTAAATAATTACTGGCACTGTTAACAGTCCTGGCTTTCATTTGTATCTGCAGACATCATCTAATACATAGTTAACAGCTAAACAATAATACAGATATATTAAATTGCCATGTGTGCATTGCACATTTTATAGGACACCTCCAGTCATGACACATTTCAAGCCATCTTACACTTTTGATTCACTGTACACTGTACACTGAAGCTATCTACCACAGGCACACAGTTAAGTGCCAGGAAAGATTTCTGCAGGGGAAGTGAATGCTTTCTTCAGTATTTTATAGTCCCAGCTCCAAAAGACTGAGGAAAAACAATGTTTTGTCCTGACAATCCCATACCAATAGAGCACAAGCAGATTCCTCTCATCTGGGCAAGCGAGCAGTGCTGCCTGGCTCACCGCCCCGAGAGCCTCCTCAGGAAAATGTGTACTGGTGGCTTCCTTAAAAACACATGCTGAGTGATGATTCTGTGCGAGGTTAAAGGGCCAGGCTTCCCCACAGGCAAAAAAAACAGGCTGGTTGGGTACCCAGTAAGTGGCTGATGGAAGAGGGAGGAAAAGTCACGAGCAGGAGGTTTGGACATTGTTTGGGATTCCCTTGTCGCCCCAGAGAAGCCCACAGCTTCCTACAGGACCTTCATGTCCAAAACACTGGAGATGTCACCAGCTTTTGCAGAGACACATAAACAGAGTGGTTCTGTAATTCCTTGTATTATTCGTTTATAGTTGCTTGGATTGTCTTTGTGATACATTAATCCAACGCCATGTCACAGTACCTGAGAAGCTTTTAACAGCGATCTCCAACTAAGGGGTCCACTACAAAAACAAAACTAAAGAATTACAATTTAGCCCTGCTGCCTGGTCCACCTTTTAGGAACACAGGAAGGGTGAAAGTGGCCATATGGAAAAATCCATTCCTATATTTTTACTGCTGAAAGCTAAATCTTCCCAAGAGACCCCGTGAATGCATTAAAAGCTCCAGATATTTGATTTCACTTAAGAGTTTCACCATCTCAGCCAGACTGCTAATAACGAAAAAAAAAAGTTAATTAATTAATCATCTGCCATGAAACGCGTCCAAGGATCATGCATTTTAAATCCAGTAGAGCGACGACACTCCTGAAGTACACTACCGTATTTGCAAACTTGTGAAACCCGCTGCTATGCCGTGTCGGTGGCGTGGGGACCGCTGCGGAAGCTCCACCGCCCCCTCCAGGTGCGACAGCGCCGGGCTCAGCGCTCCCGCACCGCACTGCCACCGCACCGCCGGCAGCGCTGCCCCCCGCTGCCTCCACCCGACCCCAGCCTGCATCCGAGGCGGGGACAAGGTCATGGTGCGGCGGCTCCCCGGGAGCCCGGCCGCCGGTGGAGCTGCCACGGCCGTCCTGACGGAGGTCAAACCCAAACTCTGCTCTTGCAGATCCCAGCCGGACCTGTTGCCGTCGGGCTCGCCGCAACTCCTCCCCGCTCCTTCCAGCGCCAGAGCAACGAACCGGCACATTAGCCCCGTCGATCTTCGCCGCTGACTTTGCGAAAGAACTGGGGAGAGGGCGCCGCTAAGCTCCTGGCGAAACGCTAACATCGACCGGTTGTTAACTGCGACTCACCTACATCCCGCACCTCCGAACTCGGCCTTCCCCCCGCTCCTCCCGCCAAGTTCCGCCACGGGAGCGCCCCGAGACGGCAGGTTGCGCACAGGCGGTCACTTGTCCCCGGCCCCCCCCGGCCCCCGGCCGCGCCTCCCGGGGACGCGGCATCGTCCCCGCCTGCGAGCTACGGGTCCGCTCTCGCTAGGGCAGATCGCGGGGCTCGCCCCTTCTCCGCTTGCCCGAGCAACCTGCCGCTCAGCCCCGCGGCGGCAGCCCAGGGGCATTCACCGCCTAACCGCGCTCCCCTTGCTGCCGTCCGGCACGCCGGCACCCGGGGGTCGCCGAGCGGCGGAGGCAGCCGCCCTCGCAAGTCCCGGGCCCCATGTCCCCCACGCGGCCCGACCGCGGAGGGGAGCTCCCTCGGGCTGGCCTTACCCTGTTGGCGGAGAGGACCTGCCGGTAGCGCTCCTCCTCCGCAGGCAGGGCAGGGAACTGTTGCATGGAGAGCATGCTCTGGCTACTGCTGAACCCTCTCCACTTCGGCCGCCCCCCCAACCCTTCTCTACCTCGGTCTCCGAGGAGCCACGGCCGCCCGCCTCCCGCACACACGCACTTGCGGGGCGGTGGGGGGTTCCGCATTTTGTCTGCTCGGCAGACTCCCCCTCCCCCCTCCTCCACCCAATAATAATAAACCTCGGCGAGAAAGCCGCCGCATCCCCACCCCTTTGGCACACAAGGCTCTACCCCTTGGGGACAAGCTGAGAGCCAGCCCACTTGCTAATTTCGCCCTAAAGCCGTCCCCCAGGGAGGGCGGATGAGGTGGGCACAAGCCTTTGCCCCCCCGCCCCCGAGGAAGGACGCCTTATCACGCTGCGAAGGGCTTCAGGTGGCAAGAGAAGCCTGAGCCAGGGACGATGTGCGGGGCAGAAACCGGCGGAGCTCGCCCCTCGCAGCATTTACCTTGGCTCGCTTGGGGCTCTTCTGCGGGCCAGGCACTGGGGCTGTCCCCGCAGCCCTCGGGGCTGCCGGCGAGTCCCCGGTCCGCCCGGATGCGCGCTTGCAGCTGAATCGGTCCGAAGCCACCTCGCGGCAGGGAGCGACCGGCGCTCCCGGCCCGCCGAGCTGGATGGAGCGCGGAGTTAAGAGCTGGGGGTGGCGAGGCCGGGCCGAGCTCCCGGGTTCATCCATCCGCGGTTCCCGGGCGCTGGAGGACCCTCCTTCTTAGTGGATGCTCTATTTGTGCAACGGCTTTCATTTCACCCCAAGGATAGAAAGCTTGGCGCCTACAGAGACCGCAACGCTTTCCTCCGCAGCACAGCGGCTCGCCTTTCCCCAACGCATCCTCCTTATCTCCAAAAGGAGGGCTGAAAGCAGCACCGGGCGCTGCCGCCGGCACAGCAGAAGCGGAGGGGAACTCCGGCGAGAGGAAGCTCTCCCGGAGCCGGCGACAACTTTCTCCAGCTCCTACCCGCAGGGAGCCTCCGCTCCCAGCCCCTCCGGGGGACACCCAAGCCTGTCGCGCCCCGGCCCTGACGTGCGAGGAAGCGCTGCCCGGGAAGAGAGCGGCGGGCCGGGGACGCTGCACCTGTCCCGGCCGTGACAGAGCCCAAGGACCGGAGAGCTGGAGGCGTGCGCTGTTTTGTTACAAACCCCTCGAAGCAAAGCTCTCATGCCAAGAGACAAGTGCCACCTGCAGCTGCAAATGACAGAGCAAATGCCCCACGCCCATGAGACATCGACTTTTAAGACTTGCATTTTTCTTCTCTTGCCTGTACCGCATCCAAAGATGCCGAGTCTGACTGAAGCCCGGGTCTGTGTACTAACGGTGCTCGCAAACGCTATCCAAGAATGACAGTCAACAGGACAAAAAGCATATCGTCGGTGAGGAGAAGTGGGCGCTACTAGAACAGACGCAGTTCAGGACCCTTCCAGGAGCTACAGAGAGCTGTCACTGGGTTCTGAGATGACATCTGTAAACCAGAGGGGCTTCCCCTTTTATTGCACACGTTTCAGTGCTTCTGAAATGCTATCATTCAAAATGTGAGTCAGAAAACACCCCAAAAATGTGAACCATCACCTCGACATGAATATGGCTTCGATGCCTAGTCACTACTTGTGGCTATCAGCGAGGATGATAGCCCTCAGATATCTACAAACAAACTCTCTATGTAAGGCAAACACATCTTCCTAACTTTTTTCCAGCTATCTTTATTTCCATACCTCCGGATTTAGGCACTGTCACTTCTTGTTTGTGTGCAAACTTTATGAGGCAGAGACTGGCCACTCTGTGCTTCTGGAGTGGCATTGCACATAACTCCTGTTCATGGTAATTCAGTCCTGCATTATTTTTTTTTACCCAACCAAGCAAAGTCCCCTCTGGAAGCAAGCAGTGTTTTTGTTTTTAAAACAATTGCACAAATAACAGGAAAAGCACAGAAAGGGACAGAAGCAAGAACATTTATGCAAAACCTTCAAATTGCTTAATGTAAACCAGCAAATATTTCATGCTGTAATGCTGATAAAAAGAGGACTCAAACCATAATTCATTACTTATTACAGTATTTTACAGAGATTAGTTAGCCTTATCAAAAATTACAATAGGAACAATTGATAACAGAAATCTAAGCCGTGCAGTACATGGCTCAGACTGCAAAGCCAGCTTGGCCTTTGATGGCCAACCCCCTCTTAGGGTTAGGGGTTGGAACTGGATGATCTTTAAGATCCCTTTCAACCCAAACCATTCTATGATATGATTCTCTTCTGCAGTAGCACTGTGAATTCCAAACCCCAAACCAATCTTGACTCCTAATCTCATACTAATTTCCTCAAGTGGGGGAGCCATTCAAATTGCAGTTTCACAACTACAAGATTGAGCCACAGTGTTCAGCACACAGAGAAAGCCTAAGCCAAGTTCTGTTTTTGTTGGCAATTTTATGGAAATTGCTGCATGAGAAACAATTCTTTAGATTAAATAATACTTGGTTCAATTAGCCACAGTCCCCTCAGCATACAACTTATTTCTAGACAACTGCCATGTAGTCTACATTATGACTGACTTTAATGTATCCCAGAGCTCATATTGATACACTATCCGTACCAGAAACTTGTTTTCTGGTTGCATGACACAAACATTTTAATGCAGAGTCCAAATAATTCATTAACATGTAACCATTAGTGGAAAGAAGCAAGCATATCTCATTATCTTAGAACTGATTTGACTTAATTTGACTTTTCTCTATTTTTTTTACCTTGCATTTCCCTTCCTAGTAAGTACAGACCACTACAGTATCTTCATTTTATAATTCTTTAGAGCGATTGATTGATTTAATTGAATGATGACGGCAGACACAAATACAAGTTTACATTCATGAAGGAAGAAAAGGGAGTGACTTAAATGCCCACAGATAACAACTGGTAATGGAATGAAACCAAAGCAGAAGAAGGGTATCTAAACTGAAAGCAACTGAGGACAAGGGTCACCCACGGACTGTTCAGACAAGCACACTCCACCCTGAAGCATGCACCAGAGAGCGGCCACCACACACATCACACTTCCACTGCCTGGCACAGGAACCTCCTTCAGAACAAGCATCTCTGTGCTCTAACGCCACCACCCACAGGCACATCCCTCTCACAGAAGCTGGCATATAGCATATATGCTCTCAAAACAGAACTACTTTATAGTAGAAACAGAACAGATTATAAACTCAGAGTTCAGTGCTTTAATACCACAATCAAGAACAGAAGCTTTAATGAACAAATTTTGGTGCTATCTTTATAGTAACATTTCCTTCTCTAGTAGCTAAAGTCAGGACAAATGTCTAATAAATCAGCTATATTTCCTTATATGAGGCCAAAACCCACCATCTATTAAGTCCATTGGCATTTGTTTCATCTTTATCTACTTCCCCAACCCATTCTCGCAATTTTGTCAGAGCAGTAACATGAGGGAACAGGATTCCATAATCCCAGCATTAATCTGAGCAGTAAGGGCTATCACTGCCAGAGGGGAACTAAAAGCACGGCTAAAACTTCCACTGCAGTATGTCGGTTCTCATTACCCGGGAGAAGTCTGCTGCTTCACCACACCAGTCCTTGAGAACAAAGCTTTTCCAAGTTGGTTTTGATGCATTTATTGTCTGACTTGTTTTTTTTTACATTAAATTAACACACACTATGGCTTTGTTACTGTTAAAGGGAACAAACTTGTCCAAGGAGTTTCCAATCCAGAATATACTGACAACTTGTAAGCACCTTGGTTCAGCAGAAGGACGAATGCTCACCAGAATGCATTCAGAATAAGGAAAAACTCCCCAAGTTTTTTTTAATGTTATACATAGCTAAATATTCTGCATGCTACGTATCCTCATGATCAGGCTTGTCTCTATAATTTCCCTTTGAAAGCGGGTCAGATTATATGACTTGTTTTAATGTATATTTATCAATATGCATTTCTTGGTAAACTCTTAAAATTTTAAAATATTTGCTCATTACATTATGTAAAAGTACATTAAGTTTAAATTACTGGAAAAAAACCACCCTACCTTCAGTTCAATACTTCCTTTCTAGAACTACTACCTTTCACGTCTGCTGAATAATGGTGATTTTATCTGTACCTTTTACTTCAAAGGTTGTCATGCTTGCAACATGCAGCTCCAACCAAAAAAAAGGCAAAAAATTAATTGTAAAAATAATTTTAAAAAGCAAATAGAAAGAGTGATTTATTCATCTGCAGATTGCTCGAACCCACACACTTTTTATTTTTTATGACAAGAAACAAATAGCTGGTTCAGCAGGCAGACCAACAAAGTGCAAATGACTCAGATGGTTGGATAAGATATACAGAACTATTTTGAATAAAATTTCAAAAATAGGTATGTCTCTCATATGCGATGTTCAGGAGAGATACAAATCCTTTAAGAAAGGGAATATGCCTACTCATACACACATTTGTATGAATGGAATGAATCTTTAAAGATTGGTGTGCTTTCTTACTATAATAAAGATGAGAAGCAAGTCTTTCTCTGCAGTATTTCACACAAATACTGCAAAATATGGAGAAAAGAACACTAAGAACTACATCAAACATAACTCCAGTGCAGTTCATTTTTATAGCTCTATAGAGATTTCTTCTCTTTGCTGTAGAGGCAAGGAGAAACTTTACATTATACTTGTTTTAAAGTAAAAGCTAACAGTAAATAGAAAAATGAGCAACAGTCATGTAAGATAAAAGCTGTTTCCATAATGGTCTTGTTCATGTTGATCTACATATTTCAGCTATAAAGGTATCTTTTTGTATTTTTGGACAATACATCACATTTTACTTCAGCTGAACAATAACCTCTTCTTTTTCTCTCAGTGACAGAGTTATGGCATAAGCAGTCACACAACAGCATCACCTCTCTTGATCAAAGAAACACTTCTACGGAATTATCTTCCAGGCATTAATATTATAGGAAAGAGTTAAAGTAACAATATGGAAAACAGTTTATTCCTTATACTAGAAAGTAAGAGAATTCAACAGAGATCCAACTATCATTACCTAGTGTAAATTCAATTAATTCTACTTTACATACTAATGGCCTGACACATCATGACAGAAGTAGTACGCATTTCTAAAAATCAAATAAAAAAAACCCACAAAATACTATCAAATAGCACCAATCCATGCTAAATATTGCCAGGTTTTCCTTACCTTTATTCTCTTTCACCAAACTTAGGTCAAAAATTGAAAAGAAAGTTATTTTCTCCCCATTTTGTCAATCTATATAATCTAAAACCTACTGCCTTTTGCAGTTTTTCTGGTTTTTTTTTTTTGGTTTTTTTTTTTTTCCCCCTGCTGCTGAGCCATAATTATAATTGGATATCAGCTCAAATTAATACCAGGTGCCTTTACAAGTGGGCCAAAATCAACCGAATGAGCTTTCAAACAAACTGCAGTCTTCTCTATTAATTCACACAAATGGTCCCACTGCTTTTGCAGGATTTGTGATGAACTGTATGCCTGAATTACAAGGGCAACCTGATGCCCTTTGGCTTTGTACCTCATCTTTCTCAAGATTCTGTAAGCACTTTTCAGTTACCCACCCAAGTATCAGCATAAAATTTCCAGCACAGGTTTAAAAATTCAGTTTTCTGATTTCTCCCGCCCCTGAATTTAACTTGCAGTCCCTCAGCTGAGAGAGTGTTGCTTCTCTAATAATCTTGAAGCTGTGTAAACCTTTCAGTTCTACCAACCAACACTAATATCCCAAAAGCAAGGTATTCTAAACTGTCAGTAAGAAAATATTTAAACATTTAAAAGATTAGCTAGTTTATACATGATTAGCAAGCACCATCCAGATGGCTTCAGGATGACATATACCTGTATTGTTACACTATTCAATTATGTTTTTGCACACCTATGCAAATATTCAAATGTGACATTTATCTAAACAAACAGTTAAGTGATGTTCAATTTCAAATTGCTTTTCTGCTGTTGGCGCTGGGGGCAGCGATGAGAACACACCCCTGTGCCCTGAAACTACTTCAAATCCATGCTCAGTGTATGCATCTGTCCTCTAAATGAAGTTTTCAAGTGGTTTGAGTTTGTTGGGGGAAACAACAACTAAACACCAAACCCCACAGTCTGTAAAGGGGCCATTTTATTGTTTGTGATAGAGTTGACTTGAAAGACAATTTGCACTTCCTCTGAACAAAGTTCTGACATGAGGCCCCAGAATATTCAAGCCTCAGTGATCTGAAGTTCCCCGTTAGTTGTTATAATTAAGACCGACATGAAGCACAGAAATGATTGTATGATACAACATAAAGACTAGCATAATACTACTAATCTTCAATAAACCACTAAATTTGATTTTACAGGAAACAAATATCCAATAAAGCATTTTATACTAAGCTATTTTTAATCTTATGAAATGGAGACAAGGAAAATAATATATTAATAGAAGAGATTCTAACAGATCTCAGTCAGTCGAATTACATCAGCACTTCAGTGTAGACTAAAATCTACTATTACCGTCGGTGTCTGAATTCAGTTTTGTGCTGTGAATGTAGTAACACAAAAGGTGACATTTCTTCCCTCCTCTGCACTTTTCTTGGCAAACAGTATACATACATCATCTATGCATATGAAGTTCTGTTACGCACAGGCTAACATTCTAGGAATAACAGCTACCTAAAGCCCGACTGAGGTATATTAAATATTGAGTTGTTTCAGTCATTGTAGACCATGAGCCACGCAACCATCACAACAGCAACCCCAAACACTGGCAGCATAATGAGGTTCTTGTATTTTTGCCATGATGATTGTTCCACTTCCACTTCATCCTTTCTTCTCTTATTCTTTCTTCGCCCTTTTAATCTGTTTTCAAAAGCTTCCAGTTCAGCCTAGATGAAGAAAAACAGAAGTAGTTGACATCTGTCTCAGAATCAAAAACAAGGAAATGTGCAGATTTTAAATAACATTCCCAAAACCCATTTTATAAAAATAACTGTCAGCCAATGGAAGTTACACATCTCTTACGGAGGAGATGGTAGCACTATAACCCACAGCTACAAAGCACTTCGCTTCCAAGTATTAAACCATTATTTAGTTTCCTATAAAAAACTCACCAAAAATGCAACCAACTAAAGTTTTACATTAGACTTTTAACTCAGGCTGAATACATTAAGCGAAAAGAATATTGTTATTTCCATGAAATATGTTAAAAATACACTATTTTTCTTATTAAAGAAAAGCACTCAAAAGTATTTAAGCTATTACAATAATATATATAAGAGCATACGCTGAAATCTTCAAAGACCTCCCCCCGTAATAAGGATGTGCTCTCTGATGAAAATAAATCAATATAAATAAAAATCTATCATCTTTCCCCCAATTCTTTATATTTTGCATGCTCAGCTATATTTTAGATTAATAGCTACAATCTCAGACATGCACAAAAAGATTCCATTTGTTAAGTGTTGGAACTTAACACTTAGTCACTCATATACGACTGCAGTAGGTACATCGCATCCTGCAAAACAAAGCACGTGTCTTTAGGCCCAAAAATGAAGCAAAGCAACTGGAAAAATAAGAAGCTTCCAGCCAGAACAGCAGTTTCAGTGTGATGCCCAGGATGAACAGCAGGATCCTCTGATCCCTGTTCCTCATCCCCCTCCACATCCGTTTAAAAGGGAGAATACAGACAAAACTCATTCCAGGGTACAAAGCTGAAATAAAACTGGAATTAGGCAGCCTGGAACAAAGAGTGTAAGAATGGGATGAGACTCTGATAAGGAGCCATCTAACTGCTAAGGAGAATCAGAAAAGATGCTCTGAAGGAGAGCTGAGACAGACTAAAACCAAAAAAGGTCCGATGATTGCCTGGATTTTTGGGTAGAGTTACCAGCGACTAGAGAAAGCGTGGGCCTAGGAGCTGGGGAGCAGAAAGAGGAGAGATGGGAGCAGCGGAGTGCAGCAAGCCAGGATCGGCTGAGCAAAAGGCGCAAGACTGAGCTGAAGCAGAGGAAACATGGACAGTGAACAGAGACAAAGCCTGGCCACGAGAGGAAATAAATCTACATGACTACTCCTGCAGCGCTGCCAGGAAGAGCGGGACTAAGACAATAAGGTAGGTGCATTAAAGAAACAAAAATAAGACTGTTTTGGGAAATGGGCAGAAAAGTAGTCCCGTAAATACAATTTTCCTTTGGAACTCAAGATGGCCTGATGTCTGGTCTTCCTTTACTGACGGCAAATATTTGTCAGAGTTTCACAAAGCAGATCTTACTTCCCTTCTTGTGCCAGATACCACTGTCAGCAGGAGAAAGGGACCCATTTTGATGTCTATTCCTTTGTACCTAATAAAGGCAGAAATCGTTGGCGTTTCTCTGACAATATGGGAGCAGAGTTCAGACAAAGTTCCACAGCCTGCTATTTGAAACAAGATTACTTTCAGCTAGCTAATCCCCTTTTAGAAAAGCAAAGTGTTTTAATGAAACGGTTTTTCAAAATCCAAAATCTGGAAGCAAGGGCAGAGTTCTTAAGGTTTTATAGATAACATGGCAGTATTTCATTTTACCCAGATGTTAAATAAAATTTGGGGCTTCTATAGTTATTATATACTTGTGATCTGGAAGTTTTAAAAGCAGAGTGCTTCATGAATTGCAGTAATCTGAATTAAAATATAGGCCTCGAACAATTATATAACAGGTACTGAATTGCCTTCCTAGTGCTCTTTATAAAAACCCAGCTAAAAATAAATACATTATAAAAAACAAAACAGAATGGGAAAAAGGTTCGTGGGTGCTGAATACGAGAAAGAAGCCACCCTTGAAAAGCTACCTACGGATTTTATATAACTGTCATCATTCCCAAAGTGTCACCTCAACGATCTCTGAACAATAAAGTTAATGGTTGTGCCCGGTTTTCAAACTACCTTAATTTTTCAAGCTAAACAAGCTCAAGCCTTTTATTTAGAGTAAGAACCTAACTTCTTTGCATATAGACGTATTAAAAGTAAAATGAAATGCATTTATTTAAACTGTATACTCAAAACAATTTTATGTCAGGTAATGTCTAATTTAGTGTTATTTTGCTCCTTCATGTGATGTTCTCTGTATTCTTCCTTCACTGGAAGGTGCAGCAGCCCCATGGGAAAACGTAGCTAAATGAATGCAAGTAACGGTGACTATATAGACACAAAGCATCTATCCTGAAATTGCAGGTCTTGCGTTGTATGGGAGTTGGGGGGCAGGGGGCATTTGACTTTTGTAACTTCTGAGGAGCTGTTAAAACATTTTTCTAAGAAAAAAGGAAACAAAATCTTTCATACCACTCATTAAATTAGAATCAGATTTGAGGCCTCGATTTTCAGTATTGAAACTCTTGACTGCTACCAGTTGGCTCAAAAATTTAACCAAATTTTTTACACTAGAGTGGGACAGAGCGAGAGCTTGGTCTGAACTGTTAAATAATCAAAGCACTAATCTTTTTTCCACCTCTAGCGATTGTGAACACGCCGGCCTCACGCGGTGCCTCTGAATTGGAAGCAGAGGGAAAGTTTGGCTGCTCGGGCCATGATAAGAAGCCTAACAAGCCTTCTCCCTTCCACTAAGAAACAAGTGATTCCATCTGTAAACGCTATTAGCAGAAACTGCTACCAAATATAGCAAATATCAAAATATAAACATGCAGATTTACCAGAGCACTAACTAGTTTGTATATAAAGAATTTAATGAAGTATTAATCAAAACAGGTCTCGAGAAGCTCTAAGAAACAGATGGACTGTCTATATAAAAATGTGTTAATGAGATCAGGAAAGTGGTACAAGATGCAAACTTTTGTCAGAAGGGAATAAACTCAATAAATAGATACTCTTAATGTGACCCAACACCCTATGATAGTGATGTCCTCCAATCTGCATCACCAGAAGGCAGATTAGGAGATCAAATTGGAAAGGAATCAATTCCGGATAAAAGGTGGCCAGTACCTGAGGTTAGTACTTGTGTGCAATTCTAGAGTTTATTTATTAGTTACTGTTGTCCTATTTTTTTTTTTTGTCCAATGTTTTTTACTGTTGTTGTCCTCCTGTTTGCTATATAACTGGCAACTCGTAATTAACCTTTTAATAGGCTTGATTATGTATAGGTGAAGTCTTCTATCCCTGAAGCTGCATCCATCACAAAACGTATGCAGAAGCAGTTGCCATGTGCTGCACAAGGCTACTGCTGACAGAGACTTCAGCCAACGTACGAGTAGAAAGCAGCGGTGGTGTGACTGCGGAGAGAAACAGTCGCTGCTGAAGAACCAAGACAAAAATAACGTTGCACACTATGCTAGAGGAGTGAATTTTCTGCAGTTTCAGAGGAGCCTCATTACTGAACTGTAAGTTAAAGTGATTTTGAGGCAGAAATCATTAGTAACTGGGATTTTTTCTGGAATGCATGAAAACACACTTGGTGCAATACAAACACCAGCAACTTTGAATTTCTAGCTCTAGAACTGTAAGCGTGTTCTTTACATGTGTACATGTCCATTAGTACACATCAGTACTTAGCTTGCAGAACCATCCATTACAGATTACCTCTAACAACACAGATGTTTCAGACATCTGTATGCAAGCTACGCTTCCCAACCTCTGCTCTAGAACCAACATTTCCAAGGCCAGCTTCAAGAACACAAAGAATTAGATGGACTGTCTGTAAGTTTTATAAGGGAATGTGTGATCAATACTGTAGACAGTTGAGGCATGAATCTAACAATAAACATTACAAGATCATCACGAAAAAGTGCCTGGTCCCCTGGACAACAGGTACATACCTGCATGCTTTTCCTGCAGGATGACTAGACACAATCCCCCTTGAAAAGTGGGCCTTGCTAAAGCATTGGCTGGTAAACATAGTGCTTTAATAACATCTCCAGGCAATTAATCAAAGTACGCATAACAGAAGTTTTAACCCACAGATTAACTGTCTATCGTAATGAGCTTGGGAGAACGGTACCCGAGGATCAGGTCTGTGAGTATGCCTCCCGTGCCCCCTTTAAAGCAGGAAGCAAGCCAGTCCGCTGCGATAAAAACAGAGTGTGACATCCAGGTGAAAACACAAGTATGACCTAATACAGAACTGTTGGGATAATTGAGTAAAAGGAGCGTCAGAAAGCACACGCTGGATTTAGAATTCTATGATTTGGTGTCAAACACTCAGAGACAGGCACACATGCATGAACTGGCTGGAGGGAGTGCATTATGGCTGTAGCCTCCAGATGACACACCTGATCTACCATCACCACCCACCAACCTTACCGTTATTGCCTGAAATACCGTTAGTATTAGTGTCTCCAGGCAGCTGGCACAGAAGCTTCTTGGATTACAATGCCGACAACATACGCTCACCACAACAGCAATCACAGTAAATACATGTTTTCCCCCCCCTCAGAGACCCTGAAGGACAAAGACTCATTTAGGCTTCCTCATTCTTTCATGATGGGAGGGTGGAGGAAGCTTCACCCCAAATTTAAAATCTTTATAGAGGCTGTTCAGCAGTTCTGTGGGGTTTATGGCATTATAAAGTGTTTGATTAAAATCAGGCGTACTTGGTATTTTAAAACCAAACTATACTATACACAGGTATAGTAATGCAAGATTAAACTGATTAATTATCATTTTGCATAAAATTATGAAAATTGTTTGGAAAAACACGTGGGCTCGTAACCATTGTAAATCATCCACAGCACACATGTTAGAGTAAGGTAACAGCTGACAGGAATGGCTGTGCATATCACATTATAAATTATACATCTTTAGTTGCATGGAAATTAAATGATTTACTAACAAGAGCAAGGTGGGGGAGGAAGTAGAAAGGTTGATACCTGTTGTCTTCGTTTCTCTTCTTCAACAGCAGCTTTGGCTTCTGCCTCTTTGATCTGTCCAGACATACAAAGTGATAAGCAACTGTTGTTATAGAGTCATAGTTACTCCCATAGAATGGTTCTCAGCAAAAGCGAGCAAAACCCCCATCAAGTGAGCTCTTAACTTATTCAGATTACAAAATATTGTCAGAGAAAGATGCATCATCTAACATTTCGAAAACATGAAATATATAATGGATGCTAGAAGGTTATAAATTGAACTTCTGACTTCAACCTGACAAGCTCAACTGACAAATACAAAACCTAAAAAGAGTATTTTGTTCACTAACAACCAGGAAAATCCCTACATTCTAAGTTTTCAGCAACTTTATCCTCAATTCAGTACACTCTACACATACAGGTAATTCCTAGACATGTATATAATTTACACATACACATTTCATTCCAAGTACTTTAAATATTCCCTCCTGACTACTAGAGCAAAAGGAAACCTCTGTATTTGTACCAAATACAGCATATATTAGATAATGCAGGACCAAACTGCTTTAAAGCTCTTGGTGTAATGCAAACCAAATGTAATTGAAAATGCTCCACCATCAGAAAGTCGTATGAAAAGAAGTCATGCGAGTTATAACTGATAACTCATATTATATAAGTGTCTTGTAATGTTCAAGAAAGCAAATTAACTGCTGGAAATTATTACAAAAAGAATGGTACAGAAAAAAATGGCAATATGTAAACACATGATGCACTGGAATCTTAGCTCCTGCATTCGGTTTTGGTCCTGCAATAACAAAAGATGTAAAGCCTGAACATATAGAAAAGACAACAGGGTGGAGTGGCTTCCATCTAAAGAGATGCATGACTAGGATTCATCAGGCAACTAACAGGGCACAGCATCCTGAAGAGTGTGAAGATGCCCAATAGGGATAAAACATAAATAATTATTTTTCAGAATATAAAAGCAAAGGCATAAAATTAAATTACCAGGAGGCTGGTTCATAACAGAGAGAAGCATTCTACTACCACATAGTATCTGGCTAAATGTAGAAATTCAGGACGTTTATAGATGCCAAAAGTTTATGTCGACTGAAAAACAATTAGGCATGCTAACAGGAGATAAATCCAACAAAGACCAGGAAACAGAAGGACACCAGTTCAATCTCTAAAATTCCCATAGTTGGAGATCACTACAGTAACAGCAGTATGAGGAAGAGTATACTGGGGAACTGTATGTGTCTACTGCTTTCTTTACATTTCTTGGACATTTAGTGCTGTGGTCACTGAAGCACTACCTTAGAAAAGTTAGATGTAAACATACAATTAATAATTTGAAACAAAAAACAGTCTTGATTTTAACAACTGGATTATCTGCACACTAACAGTGACAATTTACTAAATATGGTTTGCGCAGGTGGAATTTGTTCCAAACAATTTGCAATTTGAGAGCTCTTGACGGCTAAGGAGAAAGCACACCAGCTCATGCTTTAGCGCGCTATAGCTAAAACAGTGTGCACTCAGCATAGGGTCAACAGAACCGTCCTATTTGCAGGTTTTCAGACAATTTTTTACATTGATAAACCGTATGTCAAATAAAACCACTTGAGAACTTCATTAATCTAGACACAATGGCAGAGTCTCTAGAGAAGCGTATTAAAGGCCTTTTCAGCCACATGCATCTGAAATCACAGTCTGGTGCGAAAAAACCTGCACAACGAGCCTCCTGGTATTTCACTGCCACCTAATGGCAGAACTTCAGCTGCAAAACAAGAAGTGCCCCACAAAAGTAGGAAAAAAGCAATAGAAGAGCTTTTTACACTGGTGTGGTCACATTTGTATAAGATATATAGGTATAAGATACATAGGCAGTGTGAAGCTTAACCATTATAACCATTATTAATATAACCATCATAATCACAGTATGGAAAAACATTTCTAGAACTGTATCTTTAATAAAAAGTACAGTAAAAGATGCAGTCAATTACTGAGGAGTCCATACTCACTAGATGCTATAGACAAAGAGCTTTATTAAGAGTTAACACACTTTGTTTTGGGAAATTGATAGTTGTTTTACAACCATGCAAACTAAAATATCTTTGTAAATGTCTGCAGTTTTCAACAGACTTTTTCCAGTCTTGACATATTGAACAGTAACTCACATAATAAACTACTTTTGTAAAGTGCATATAATAGGAGACCATTCTAGTACATCATTTACAAGTCAACACAGGCCTAGTAGATGGCTGTGAAATACCAGCAGGCCAGCCGTGCAATTTTTTCCACATGAAATGCCTAGTAAGAATTTAAATAGGACTTTATAATTCATACAAAAAACCTCAAATCAGTCCGTGTTCTTCTGTGAGGAAGGTACACAAGTCTGTGGCATTGCTTATAATAGAAACTTGTAGCCATTTGCTGATTGCATTAGACCCTTCCTCCCCATGGATTACAACAGCAGGGGTGAGAAACGGGAACTAGAATCACAGAATAGTTAAGGTTGAAAGAGACCTTTCAGATCAAGCCAAATCGTTAACCCAGCACTGCCAAGTTACCACTAAACCACGTCCCTCAGCACCACATCTACATGTCTTCTAAGATACCTCCAGGGATGGTGACTCAACCACTTCCCTGGGCAGCCTGTTCTAATGCTTGATAACCCTTTCAGTGAAGAAATTTTTCCTAATATCCAATCTAAACCTCCCCTGGCGCAACTTGAGGCTGTTTCCTCTTGTCCCATTGCCTGTTACTTGGAAGAAGAGACCGACCCCCACCTGGCTACACCCTCCTTTCAGGTGGCTGTAGAGAGCAATAAGGTCTCCCCTCAGCCTCCTTTTCTCCAGGCTGAACACCCCCAGCTCCCTCAGCCGCTCCTCATCAGACTTGTGCTCCAGACCCCTCACCAGCTTCATTGCCCTTCTCTGGACACACTCCAGCACCTCAATGTCTTTTTTTGTAGTGAGGGGCCCAAAACTGGACACAGCACTCGAGGTGGGGCCTCACCAGTGACTGAATTAAACCAGGAGCTGACACTGCACCACATCGAGACACGCTGCTGTGTCCCAGCTCATGCAGGCTCTCCTGAATCCACCTTGCTTTAGTGCACTCCGTGTCCTATGAACTTGTCCTCACACCCTTACTGGAACTGTTTGTTACAGCTGGGATTTTCTAGAGGCATATCCCAAGAGTCTTAGCCTCTGACCTGCTGCAAACTTGCAGGATTTGGTCCATGTGGTACTTGTTAGAATTTGCCAGTCAATCCCAGAAGTCAGAGCAGAAGCTGACAAAAGTCAGCTTTACCCATTGAGTTTTTGGGTCATACATTTATTACATCTAACACTTACCTGATACGAAGCAAGTTATGCACCAATTCTTTTTTGTTTATGATTTTATAAAAGGCTTATAAAAGCAAGGGAGACAGTCCTTCTCTCTGGGTGGCAGCACGCACCAATTTCTATACTTCATAAAACAGGAGAACTAGGGAGAGGTCACACTGACAGCAGGCTATAAAGTAGTGTGAATTGCTGAAAACTCCCCATTCTTCTGGTACAGGGTAACTCCTGCAGCGTGACAGGGCTACACTCCTCATGCTGGACACGTCCAGCACCCAACAGCTGCAACACTTCCACAGGGACAAGCGGATCTAACAGTGCGCTGGGAGGTGGCCCAGCCCTGAACCTACAGCACTAATCATCAGCAATGACCACTTCATCATCACTGATCATCACTTGTTCTTAGCCAAAGAGAAAAGAACCAGTTCTAACAATATTTTTTTTTTAAAAATGGAAACTAACAGAATGCTTTTGTAACATAGTATTTCACAAGTTAATTAACACTGTCTACAAACACTCTAATTCTCCCCACTAAGCCAAATGCAAGTCTGAAAAAGTAGCTGCTATTAAACAGTGCATTTACTTCTGTTAGTGGGGTTTTTTCTGGTACTGCCTTGAAAAATAATTCTGTGCTCATTTTTTCCTTACTTTTCTTGAAGCACTGAGGAAAAAAATTATAGCTCCAACGGATACATTACCTCAGATGCTTTCCGTTTCATTTCCTTGCATAATGCATCACATTCCAGTGAAACTTGGCCTTCTTGTATCTTGCTGCACTGTATTTCCTGTTAAGTATAATTTGAGTCTTTTATAATCATTTCCCTGTAGAAAATTTCAGTCGTACTGTCCATGTCTTTATGTAAATAATTATAAAACGTTCTTACTTAGTAAAACATTGGTTACACAGAAAATAAAGCTAATGATTAAACATTATTTGAAGCTGTAATTCTGTATAAAATTGTCCTTTTCTCTTTTCCTTCTTTGTGATAAGCTAAGCTGAAAGCAAGAATAAATCACATAGCCCAGTTTAATTCCTCCCCTCTTCTCTTTGCTCACTTGTTTGCCTGAGACAAAGTAAGAGAACCTTCTGAACTCAGGGCAGAAAAAGCCAGCATTCAGAGTCTCGGTATTTTCATATACATTTCCTAACTGGCTGAGAGTACAGGGCAAGCTCTGGTCATGGGCTAAAATACTCACAATTCCTCTGCTCCCCCTAATATTGCAGGAAAAAAATTAAAAGGTGGTTGTCTGTAAGCAGAGATTTGAATTTGAAGCACTTGTTCTGTCTATGTCATCCTTTCTCCTGCTGAACACCCCACCTGCCAAGACGTCTGGTTGCACAGGACATTTTGTGAAGAATCTGAGAACTGTGGGGAACTGCAGCCTGTTTGGAAGGCTCAGAAGTTAACTGGCTCCAGAAAAATAATTTAAGCACCTTTTAATTAAGCCAGACAATAATTTTTTCTTTAAGTCATTATTATTTGCCAAGACTTCACATCATTTTCTGTTCTTCCCCTCGTAATGCTATCTAGCTCTAATAAACTCGTTACGTGACTTTGTTCCTTATCTTTGTAAGAAGCTAAAGGCCCCTGATGGCTGTACTTGCTTTGAGGTCTGTGGAGGACCGTAACTGATTACATTAGTTAGGAATTCACAACGTCTGTGCTAGTTCCCACTTACACAATTCTTAACTTTCCAAATATCATCAGAAAAAAAGGATTTTTTCTTCTCAAATCACTCCAGGTCACCTGACACTTCTCCCAACAGAACTACAAAAATTCAATTGTGCTTGAAGATAAAGCTGTCGTAAGTCCGGCAGCCGGCATATTTTAGAACTAACAGGATTTTATATTCTCCAGTGAATGTTTTGATATCACAGCCCAGATCTTCAGCTGATGTGAACTGTTATGGCTCTACTAGAGTAACTGGATCTATTCTAATCTGCACCAGAGACAATCCTTGCATACAAGCCTAGGAACATGCAAAGAAAATACATCCTTCTCAGATTTGTAACTTAGAAATTTACCTTTTTCAGTCTCTTACAGAGACACCGGAGTTTAACCTTCTGGCTGCAGTTCAGAGGACAGCTACCCGAATGGCAAACCTCCTTACACCGGTGACCACAGGGCAACTATAAAGAACAAAAAACACAAACAAAACCCCCACACCAATAAATGACTGTAAAATTACAAAGAATCTATGAACTGGTTCTATTTCAGACACAGCAGTTTAACAGAAAACTCACTCAGCTTATCAGTTTTTCCACTTGTGAAACAGTTGATTTTTATTTTTTTTTGGCAAATGTTTGCTTGTTATTTCCCGTATTTCAATTTGTATAGAAAGACTGATCATTTATTGGCCCAGCTTGATTAAAAACCAGTTTCTCCTTTCAAATGTTTCAAGAATAGTCATCTCCACAGCAATTTATACCATTACCCTAGCTATCTATATTTTTAGTATATTCTTTATACTGTATCTATAGTAAAAAGAAACTGAAAACTGAAATTAAGTGTACTGTAGCAACTTGGAGATCAGAGTCAACAAAAGAAAAAGGGGAGAATCAGAAGCAAAAATACCATAAAATAAAATTTTGCATGCAAGAATCTTCTGAACTACGCAAAAGTCAAATACAGGTCGCCAATATTCTTATCATGTCCAGAATAATTTCACAAAATCCTAGATTTCTGCATTTAGCAGATTATCCCACTTCTGACGTCTGTAAGACAGAGACTTCTTTTACTGCCAGTGCAATTTTTAACATTTATAATGAAAATGTTATCATTCAATTACTGTGTTAAGAACTGAGATACTAATTTAAAGACGCTGACTGTTAGGAATGCAGCAGTGCTCCCAGCATTGGATTAGACAGAAGCGTCAAGAAAGCAAGCACGTTTTTCACTTTGTGTTAAGAACTTGACTGAAAAGATACCCAGAAGAAATCTTCAGAAGAATGATTTTTCATTTTCAATTACATAACCCAATACTGTTAATAACTGGAGATGGAATATCCCATAAGATTTCCAATGGATTTATTTATAGAGGTAGCTTTAAATCCCCAAACTATTTCAAATGGCCTAGGATAGTATTCTTTATTAAAAGTGAAATTTCACCTCTTCACCGCCATCAAGGCATTAACACAACTTGCAAAATGCTGTAAGACATACAATTTTAAGATACGGTTTTTCATATTTATTAAAAATGGACGATGTATACATACTACATCACTTCATCCACAAGAATGAGAATACAGGTAAGACAATTATAAACCCCAGCTGTACACACTTCTTGTTGGTTAGTAAATCTGGATTCTCAGAAGCCCGTTGGAACTGGCTCAACCTCTGAGCCAGTATCACAAAACACACATCTGAACAGAATGGAAAACCTTCTGATTAAAAATTATGGAACAGAGATACATATTTTCATGTCCACACCAGTCACAAGTTATAATTACACTGACAGATACTTTGCGGTTTAGGCTCGGGTGGTTTGTTTTTTTTTCAGTCACCATGTCAGCACATTTCACACAGGCCTGGAAGGAACCTCTAGGTCATCACATTCAGTCCTAAAGTCCAGTCCTCCCAGAGGCAGACACCTCCGATGGCCCCACCAGGGCTGGACAAAGTCTCACCAAGAAAACAGTCCCCTGTTCTACTCCTTTTCTACTGTTTTGCTGAGGAGGCTGTTCCAAGAGCTCACTACAAGACGCAAGAGCTTTTGTTTGAATTTCCTACATTTATTTTAGCCAGTCTAAAGCCATTAGTTCTTATCCTTGCATTGAAATATTTCTCTACTGTCCTTTCATAAAAGGCTCTTTATTCCCATCGTATCCCCTGCACTGAATTTCAACCAGCTTAAATCAGTGTTTCTTGAATACAGTAGCCAGAATATACTGCCTGTAATATTCCAAATGACATCTCAGCAGGAAGGACTTTGTACAATGCCTTAATTGCACCTTATTCTTAATAGAACATCTTTCCCAATACATCTTCAGCTCGCATTTGCATTTCTCTCCAGCTAATCATGCTGTGACAGTAAGAATTTTTGCCATTTCCTCAGAGCTTATTATTAGCCTTGACATGCATGGTCTTACTGTTTTTTCTGTACCTAATAACAACGCCCCAAATACATGTGTTCTGTAGATGCATCTCCTCAACTGTCATGTACCAATAACACTCTGCAAGTTTTCATCAGAAAATTCCAACGTGTTTTTGGTGCCAAGGTCAGCACTGCAACAATGCAAGGTCAAGTGTCAATTCAGTCCTTGGGAAAATTTCCTTATTGTTAACATCTCTTGCTCCAACCTTTCATTTAGTTTTGTTGGGGTTTTTTTTGTTTGGTTTTTTTTGGTTTTTTTTTTTTGGGTTTTTTTTTTTTTTGGGGGGGGGGAGTAGTTGGTTGGTTTTTTTTTTAAATAACAAAATACAAGCAGTTGTTTCCTTTAGACCACCTTCATCCTTGTATTAAGCCTCTTCTGTATCGGAACTAGCTGTTCGCTAAGTGGCACTGACTCGATTGCCCTGCTGAAGTCTTATGTAGCAGACCTAATCGATTCGCTTTATCTGGAGAATAGAGAAAAGAAATATAAATTGGCCATCTTGTCAAAGGAGGAATTTAGGTTTTGTTCAGGCACAACTCATCATCAGCAAATCTATCTTGGATTTTGCCTCATTTTGGAAAGTTGAGGGGAAAACCTCGTCTTCAAGCCTTGTAGGCTGCTGAGGTCAGACTGCCAGCCAGGAGCAGGGACTCTCCCAGCTGAGTCTCCTCACTAACCACCACAATCTCTGCAAAACCAATTTGCCACTGCATGACCTCTGTGAAGCAAGAGGGCCCTTCATCCTGGCTCCCTACCCCAGAGCATCACACACAATAACACAATCTAGTCTCACCTGCAAGTCATCCCATGCTGTCCAGAACAATCCACAGCTAGAACTGTTACTTCCAGCTTACTCTTCCATAATAATTAGGCACATTTCCATTAATCGTGTCAAAGCCCAAACAGTCTAATAACTGACATGTCAGAGCTGGGAATTCAAGACAGTAGCTCTCACCTCAACCTCCAGGTGCTACTGCAATAAAATTCTTATATTACACACCATTAGAGCAAAATTTGCAGAGCACAGAAATACATTTAGTCCAATACAGAAATCCAAATTTACACATTTATTTCTCTGCACAGAGCTACACAGTTTACATCCACAGGGGTGAAGGATAAGAATGAAGCTGGTGGTGTAACTTTCTTTTTACTCCCTCCAATGCAAAACCAACATTAAAAAAATATTAAAAAAATCAAGAGGAGGAGCAGTGAAACGAATGGTAAAACAGCATTTCCCCATGATCTCAAAAAACAAAAATCCTACTGCTGCTTCTGCTGGATAAATAATGTAGTGGGAAAGGATTATATATTTTTTTTTGCTTGTTTTTAAGTGTCCATGCTAAGCTACTTGGCGCTCAAATACAAAGTGTGTGCCGCTGTAGATATTTTTCACCATACAA
Source organism: Alca torda (assembly GCA_008658365.1). Classification (NCBI taxonomy): domain Eukaryota; kingdom Metazoa; phylum Chordata; class Aves; order Charadriiformes; family Alcidae; genus Alca; species Alca torda. The sequence continues at coordinate 69,217,605 of CM018079.1, forward strand.
GATCTCTTGTCAGTAGCTCGTGGACTAGAGGCAAAAATGAACAGGCTTTATGTTTGACATGGCAAGACCTTTACAAGAAAGGGATTTCATCCACAGCTCTGAAAACAAAACACAAAACAAAAAAATAATCCTACAAGTATTTTCCCTGTAGGCAACGCATTTAAATCTTAACATTATGTCTGATGATGAGAAAACCCATCGTTTATGGAGGCTTAACTGATCTCCACCAGAAGGTAATACACACAACCTGTTAAGTTAATACATACCTGTTGATAAAGAAAATAACCTGTTAATAAAGAAACAGGGCTTTTGAGCAGCCAATCCCAAAATCTAAGTGCAAAAGATAAGTTTATCACTTCCGAGCAAAGGGACAGACTCTTCAGTTCAAAGGCTGGCCCTGCTTCCAGCGATCTTACAAAAACCTCCACTGCTTAGGCCAGACATTGAGGAAAATCCTCTCATTATGGACCAAAGCTATGGACCAAATCTGCCTTTTAAAATTAAATTTTCGCAACCCACATACAGTTTCAAGGTGTGCTTACAGAATTTAGTTAAGCATTCTGGAAATAAATTTATTTCATTTATTAAAAAAGAAATTTAAAAAAATGCATTGTCTCTACTGCACTATCCTGTTAAATTTATCACAATGGGGTCCCATATTTCACATCAACACAGTAGCAGAGTGCACAGTAAAAGTATAAAGGACAGTTTTGTCAAAAAATACTAATTACATGGAATAAAGTGTGAAACACAGATCCACAAATACCGATATGAATATGTAAATGACTAATAGAACTAACAGAATGTTAAAACTTCTTTGTAAGAATTGTCCCAAAACATCTGCAAAGATGATAATAAGAATTTAATCACCCCGATTAAAAAAAAAAAGTTAAATTTCCTTCAACAGGATTTTTGTTACTGCTACCAAACAAGAGAAAGAACTTTTTAATTAAAGCTTCTCATCTCACAGCTGTGGCAACATCAAAGACACTGCTTCTCCCCAAAGCAGAAAGGAAATGTGAGCTCTACTGTATAATACTAGAAATAAATTTTTATAGTTTTACACTGCCATAGCCAAAACAAAAGCATGAAACCTTTCAAGACTTTCAAAGTTCCTGCTGTATTTTTTTCCAATTGCATTTCATAATCCCCAAATGTACCACGCTACCTGTAATTCAAACATGGGAGTATAGTGTCTACCGCAACTTCCATTAACCAAAAAGAAGAACATCTCCAAACTAAGACTTCAGTAAAATACTGTATTGAACCGAAGCTGCACCATGCCAAGCTTGGTGGAGTTACAATGCACATTGATTTTTAGCAAACAGCAACTCCACTCAGCTCTGCTGATGCCCACAAGGTCAGCTTCTGACATCAAATAAGGAAACTCTCATAAAACACTAATTTGCAATTTACTCGAGGCTGTCAGGACTACCCACAAAACACTTCCAGTTTAGTTTTGAGCAGACATATTTGATTTGTAAACTTTAAGTCTTATCCATCTCATCTTTTGGCCAAGCTGTTTGCAAGTTCTTGTCATGGGGTCCCCTCAATGGGTTTGATCTGCACTTGCTGAAGGGGGGGGTGGTGGGTGATGGCAGGGTGATGCCTGTTAAGGCTGCTCTTTCAAATTGTGTTTATCACCGATTCCTTTAAAGGAGAACCATCAGTACAATTTGCATTATGATAAAGCTAGCTAATTTTCCCAAAGTTGCAGATAAGTATTGTATACTTATAAATCAGACAAAATATCCCTAGCACTCTTCAATATTCAGAGAAATGGGAACAAATATTTTTTAGCCAAAAAAAAAAAAAAAAGGGTAAAAACCCCATACAGTACCTATGAAGTTACCAAAGTAGGATCAGAGGAAAGTAGGATAAACTGTAACACAAAGATATGAACTATTTGAAACAGGATGTGCTAATACTTTTATGTTTCATGAAAGGCAGTAAGAGCTAGAACAAGAATCACAGGAAGGGAAGATCGTGCATCTTCACATCATCGATTACACTAAAAAGATTCTCTGGATGTCAGAAGCTGCATAAAGCCTTATTTTTCAAGGCATCTACAGGGTGATAATTTTAGAGTTAAATAAAAGCTTTATAAAGCTAAAGTGGACTCTGTTGTCCTAAGCTTTCTTTCACATCCCACTGAATTAAGTAAAAAAGACATCATCTGTGGAACCGAGCAATTCTGAAATGCAAATTCAGTACCACTACTAGATGGATTTTTAAATCCCAGACTGAGTCTCGGGAATATCTCCAGAAAAATCGCAACAGTGACATTAATCAAAGTCAAAGACGAGATACTGAAAAAAAAAAAAAGTCTTTGAAGAGAAGCTGAAGTACAAGAACACACAGTTCATGTTAAGAGATTATAAACACCCTTGAAAATAAAGAGGAGGAAGTCTTGGAGCAAATAAAACCAAAGTAAGAGAGAGGAAAACGAAAGGACAAAATTAAGAGGTAAATGGACAATGAAATAATATCTGAAAGTGTTCCCCTGCCAGGAAGAGAGCTTTCAGACATCCAGATGAGAAGACAGGCACATTCATTTAGAGAAAAAAGACATCAGAAAGGCATCTACAAGGGCAAACAGCAGGAGACACAAGTAGGCACACGGCACAGAGCACAGCCTTCCTCTGGGGGATAACACAATCCTGCCTGAAAAACAGAGGAACAAGCAGGAATCCTGTGAATTTTTGCATTGACTCAAAACCAGAAAAAGCTTTCTAATAAAGGCAAGGATTCAAATTCGATGCTTCTGACACTGGAAAATAATGAAACAAAAGTAAAGTTTTGAACCTACGTTTGTTAGGTTGAGGCAGAACTCAGAACTACAAGAGATGAGGTAAGAAAAGAGGTAAAACAGCATAAGGGGAGTGGAATCAGGGAAGGAGAATGGGTAGACTCAAATTATTTATGAGTGCTAGCCAAACATCGCATGAGACAAAGAAACTCAGCTACACAGTAAAAGGCCAAACCAGAACAACAAAATAATAAGTGACTATGGGGTAAAAACGCTTGTACTAAAGAAAATATTTTATTGCAGGGAAGGAGAATTTCTCAGAAGTTCTGCAGAGTTTAACAGTGGAAACACTGTTAAAGTATTTTTTCCACTTCATAAATGTTCTAACCCTACACTGGGGAATGGAGCGAAGAAAGGACTGTCACACTCACCACAACTAATGACAACTAAAGAACAAACATACAATAATAAGTAATGCATGGATTTCTGAAAGCACACAAGCAGCACATAAAAACAGCAGTAGGAGGGACGAGGAAGAAGTTATCTGGCCCATGTCTTCCATCCCTCATGTCTTACAGCACTATTATCTGCAACTGGACAAATCCTGATACATGTCTAAGCTGTTACGGATGAAAATTTGGTAGCTTCTCCAACCACTTCTTCCCCTACTCCACAAGCTTTACTACTCAAAAGTAGTATTTAATATTAATCTTCCTCACTGATGCCTATACACACTGGGTCACAGTCTAAGCATCGTGCAATAAGGATACTATTCTTTTGTCTTCACAGCAACCCTTTAGATATACCCAGATACAAGAGAAAGATTAACTGGCTTGTCTTCTATTTCACACTACCTCACATAGATTTCACTAGCGCAGCTGGGCATTAATGACTCATCTCACTTCTTAAGTACAAAATCCCCTCCCTCCTCCCCAAATTGTAGTCCCTGTCTGTGCTACTAGACCTGCACTTGGACAAGAACAATCGTAAGCACAATTCTCAGCATTTTTCCTAATCAAATAGCATCCCATTATTTTGGAGATATAAATCCAAGACCGGTTTTTAACCACGTTCGAGGACATATTCTTCCACGTTCAACCTCATCTGCATGCTTAAACATTCCAGCCATTAATGCCTTGGAGACAGATCTCTGATCTGTCAATATAACCTCCCAATTTGACAGCAAGACATTAATAACTGTCCTCTGAGTAGAGCTGACTGACCACCTTCACATCTATCATTTAGCATATTCAGTTAGGCTAAGCTTCTCTAGTCTGCTTGGCCTATGAAACCGTATCAAAAACCTTATGAAAAAAGTACAATCCACAAAATTCCATACATCCATCAAATCAAGTATTTCTTTGTTCATATGGCTTACCTCTTTTGGACACTGATTTTTGCAGGAAGTAAGAAGCTCCTTTTCTGCTAAATCAGCACATGTCAGTTTTCTGTCAAAGAAAAGATGTATTTGTGATAAATCCCAAATTAAAAGCAACGAAAGTCAATACAATTAGGGGTGTATTTTAAGTGTATCTCACTGTAAATAAAAGTGGGCTCATTTGTCCACATCCTGTGGGATAAGTAATACAAGCAACACTATTTTACAGACAAAAACCACATAAATTTAGAGTATTTGAGGTACTTCAAAGAAAATTAATGCACAAAGAAGAGCATACATGCATGGGATGAAGGTTTTCAGAGCAATAGATAGATGATAATGTTTAAATCACAAGTCCCATCTTATAATTAATAAAGCCTAGCTTACTCTGCCCCCACACACACACGATTAAAAAGACGTACAAATGATTACTAAGAAGTCTTCCAATTAAAACAGCTAGAGTTTGAAGGACTTCAGTTGTAAAGACCGTTTACCCTAACTACATTAATCTTAATTCTTGTTATAAAATTCTTCTTCACATATGGTAAAAAAGAACCTCATATAGATCAAATATTATGTAGATTACTATATATTTGCATAATGCAAAATATTACTGTATTATAAAAACCAGTTCTGCTCATGAGACTCCATGCTTTCATAATTTTAGCAGTAATACCAAATAAAACACTGGCAAATTTTAAATAGAAAAAAAGGAGCATTAAGTTACAAATTATAGCTTCAAAAGAAATTTTGTAAGTTGCTGTAAGAGTCGCTCCCATCCCCAGACATTTCAAATGGTTTCCAGCTAGCAGCATTCAAATGAAAAAGTGGGTTCGGTTCTGACACTTACAAGCATTCAATATACAGTATTGACAGTTTGCAGTGACACTTTATTTTAAGCATCTGGAGACAGGATGGGCAATCCCCGGGATGACAGGGCAGCACGCATCGGTGAGGACAGCCAGATGGCCGGGGCTTGGTACACTCCTCTTCACACTGCAAACATTCTGGACCTGCCTAACAAAATAAAAACAAAGTACTAAAGAACATGCCAAACATTTGTTTGTTAGATGCCATTACCAAGCTTTAATATAGAAGAAAGAGTTGGGGTGGTTTTGCTGAGGGAATTAAGCTATTCATAAGATATCCCTAAAGTAAAAATAATTATTAAAATATGCTCCTAAAAGAAAAGCAAAAATGCCACTGTTTGTTGGTCAGAGAGACAGAGTTCTCTCTTGCTTCTTGGGCATAAAAGGACCTCTTTAATATTAGTGGTTTGGAAAATCGACATTAAGCCTGTTAAATTCTCTATAGAAAACTGTTAGAAAAAGAAGTAACTTCATATTGAGAACTAACTTTTCCCACCCACCATGTTACTGTAGTCATGCCAGACTGCTCTGTAATACAGGGGTGGGGAGATTGGTTTGCTTGATTTTAAGAAGCAAACTTTTAAGTTTCAACATCAGCACAACATGATGAACATCAGCACAGTAAATTAAGCTCCATTTCTATTCATGTTCATATCTTAATAACTCATCCAGAACCCCAATCTGCAATCAAATACACACAGATCGATTGACACGATTTATCAAGTGAACCTACGCAGCACAGTACTTAAGGCCCACCACCATCTTCAAATGCTCAGTTTCACAGAAGTCAAAGTAAAGCAAATTTATCCCAGAACAAAGCTACACAATACTTCCCCCAAAGGGCTAATACCATGCCAACATTTCACTTTATGCTGTTCAAAATAAGGGCGTAAGAATTTAAGTTTTTAATACAGTTTTCCCCCATTTTCTTCCACTCCCCTTTTCTTCTGCTTCTACGGTTGAACAATTTTTGCTGAAGTTTAAAAAGGAACCGTTGTACGACGACTGTTTACAAAACCTAACCCCCAAAAATTCACATCTAAGAAAGTCAATAGCAACTGAAAGCATTTAGAAAACTGTGATGTAAAATTTAAAAGCAGGTAAAAGCAAACAGCTGGTCTTTCTGCAACATTTTCTAAATTCGAGACAGAAAAATCACTCTCAGGCATATAAGCAAGAAATTTAATCAGCCGTTTCCTGACTATTTAGTCTGTCAAAACACCAGAACAAAAGCTGTAAAGATCAAAACCAACTGGACTTTATAAAAATTCACGGCAAATTGAGAAATGGGATTTACCCATAATTCACATGTACACAGACTCTCGTTTTCTGAGAACGTATCGTCAAAATGAAGGTAGGAATAACGCTGACCCATTTACAGTGGTTTCACTGAAGAAGCAGGCAAACAGCCTCTTAGAGTCATAACTGGAGATGTTTAAACAACTGTCACTCGGATTTACTGATGTCACTCTATTGCTGCAGGTTACTGTCCCACAAGTTGCACCAACAGCTCGTACTCCTCAGACAAAAGTTCCACAATCATTAATAGACTAATACTGTAACTTATACAGTTACTAGATAACAAAAGCACTTCTAGGATGAATCCACAAGGAAATAATCCTATTAAAATTAAAATATAGCTGTAAGTTAAAATATAACATTTATGTTTTGTACCCAATTGAGTGCTTGGCTCAGTTTTCTAAGTGCCCAGAGAGACCAAGTTGCAACTTTTTTCTAAAGTAATGCTTAAAAAACTTAAAAAGCTGTTTTCCTCCAAATCACGACTCTCTCAAACCACAATTTTCAGCTTTGTACTTACTTTTAGTTTTGTTTCATATTATCTTCAGCAACTAACACCTTCTTCATCGCATAAATGACAGTTTCTAGTAGACACTGATAAACATGAATGTATCACCTCAGTGCTTTCAGAAGCCTTCACCTCTTCTGCAACATTTCCAGTGCACGCTCCTAAAGATTTGCTAACCTCATCCCATTTACAGCTCTCCTCAGTAAACAGTTTCCCCTATAGAACAGGGGAATAGTACGTTTCAAGTGCATTTGTATACAGGGATTATCAGTAGTTCACTTGATCTTGACAGTCACAAAAACTGACTTTAGAAAAGACATGTCCAGAGTGTTAAATAAGGTTTTGATGAAAACAAATTAATGTACGCCAACATAAAACAAAAAAAAAGTCTAGCATTTGCAAAATATATAATATTGTCTCAGTTCTACTGAAGGAGTATAGATTAGCTTCATGTCACAGCATCAATGGGAACAGAACACATCCAAGTCTCCCAGTGCAATCTGGAATAGATCCTGTGCCTTGCGGCTGCAAATTCTTTATTTTCCAGTGAAAACTGAAGACAACATTTAACATACACGAAAATAAAAGCAAAAATGAAATCAACCTACCTTCTTTCCATCTGCACTACCATTCAATTTAGTAACGGGATGACATTCTTTCATACAGGTGTGATTCTGACAATCAAGAAGCCGCCCACAAAATCTTTTACACGAGTAGGGATTTGCAGAGTGACATGGTAATGGACTAACCTAAAAGTTGAAAATAAATAATTATGAATGTATATGTTTACAGATAGTGTATATGTACGCACACTGCGCATGTGTGTCGTGTGTGCTACGTGTATACACACACACACAGAGGCACAGCATCATTATTGAGAAATTTTGGTTCTTGAGTATCTTTGATAAAAGAAGAAAACCAGAACGATGTCTATTCGACCTTTTTTTTAATAGCCTTTTCAACATAACCACACACATTTGCTCTACACTGATTATAGCAGGTAAAAAAGCCCACTTCATTAATTAAACAAGCTAAGTTATGCAACATGTGTGGGGCTTTTTTTTTTTTTAAGCAGACTATTACATTCTCAGATCTTTTGGTGCGATTTATTCCTTCTTTCCAAATAACACCAGTGCCTTCCATCAAATGCTCCTAAACTGCTTTACAGTTATTGAAGACGACAGTTACAGGTTGCTTTCACACAGCTAATTGTGTTATGGTCATCATAAACCTAAAATATTTTACAATTCTACAAACAGAAAACACCCTGCAAAGCCAGAAATACTAAAAACCAAACACTGACTATATCAACTATAACTCCTAGGAGTGGGAAGGGGAAGAAGAAATGGCTTTATGAGAGGACTAGGATTTTAATGTCTTATGATACATTTTCTAATTTCATACTTTCTAATTTCAGGTTAACACTCCAGTTAACAGAGCTCTGTAGTACTACTCAGAGCACCTATTTAGAAGCCTTTAATCTTCACTGGTACTGGAGTGTAAATTTCTAACTTGGTTAACTAGGATACTTTCCTAAAGTTGTATATAGTGCAAGTCCCTCCATATCACGCGCATTAGAGGAAACTCACTGTTCCCATTTTCCAACCATTATATAATATTCACATGCAAAAAAATTCGCTTCTCTGATGCTGTCAAAAAAAATTCTTTTTTCTTTATATAATGATCATTTCACAGAGAAAACCAGAAACTATTTGTAAGGTTATTACACAATAGGATAATGTGACATAACTCACTTTGACTAGACTAAGGGCATGATTTTGTGTTACGGCTCCAGTTGACTGAACAGCTTTGCACTGCACCCCTTCCCTTCCTCTCTTCCAACTCTATAATCCCAGTGGCACACTCCTGCCACTTACTCTGAACAAATCCTACCTCACATCTGTCTTTAGAGCAAGACAATTCCACTAATCAAAATGGAAGAAAAGGAATTAATAGAAAGAAGTCCCTTGTCTTTTGCTAGGTTTGCAAGTTGATTGTCCATACAATTAGGTGAGCACCAGAACTGAAATGACGGAAGAGAGGTCGGTCCCCCGAGAGGGCAAAGTGAGAGACCTTCTCCCTTCAGCACTGTCCATGTTGATTTCCCTCAATCCTAAAGCAAAAACATACAAAGTAGGATTTGAATCCACTTGCCTATGGAAGTATTTTCTGGGCTTCACCCAAAAAAAAGACTGTCATTGCAAAGTCACTGCAAAACACAATTCATTCACAGCTTAGTCTAGTGGGAGGTGTCCCTGCCCATGGCAGCGGGGTCAGAACCGGATCTTTAAGGTCCCTTCCAACTCTAACCATTCTATGATATGATTCTATGAAGACTTCCAAACTCCTCGTCTTCTCATCCTGACCAACAGCGACTCTGTGAACAGGAGGAGTCGGCATAGCAGGCTGAACATCAAGCATGGAATACACAGGAGAAAACCTTAAGGCTATCATGTCCACCTACTCTCCCATCCCCGTGTCAGAGCTGAAGCTCATCATGCTGGCTAAAGCCCTCACACAACCACAGCAAGAAGTCTGAATGCCTGGGTCATACTCCTCCCTGCAAACATCCTACAACTCGGTCTCTGATGGCTTATATTTCTGTTGACCAAATGAGCAAAACCCAGCAATAGGGCCAATAAACAGAGAGGCTGAAGCTGAGCATATCTTAGCTTAGTGAACACACAGCAATTACCAAACCTTTTATCGTTCCCAATATGCCATCCCTTCTCATCCTCCTCCATCTCCCCCAGTCACAACTTCCTTTCAGTAGCAACACAAGTAGACAAAGGATGCTGGAAGCTAAAAGAATGAGTGAAAAGGCATACTAAACATTAAGATCTGCCACTGCCCATTTCTCTACTTTTCCTTGCTCCCCCATTTCCACTCAATTTTATGACTACTGGTTCTGCTGCAGCTCATGCAGTTATAGCAGATCAGGGCAGTAACAGCCTGCACAGTTCAATACGCTGATGGGACTCCTTTTACCAAGAGTTAGTCTTCCATCAGATAAGGATGCAACCACTAGCTCCAGTTAAAGAGAATTAGCAGAAGCACACAGGCAGAAGCGGAGCATCCCTTCTGGTAGCATCCCTCAAGTATAATCATAGAATCGTCTAGGTTGGAAGGGACATTTCACATCATCAAGTCCAACCATCAACCTAACTCTGACAAAAACCATCACTAAACCATATCTCTAAGCACTATGTCTACCCATCTTTTAAATACCTCCAGGGATGGCAGTTCCACCACTTCCCTGGGCAGCCTGTTCCAATGTTTGATAACCCTTTCAGTGAAGAAATTTTTCCTAATATCCAATTTAAGCCTCCCCTGGTGCAACTTGAGGCCATTTCCTCTTGTCCTATCACCTGTTACTTGGGAGAAGAGACCGACCCCCACCTGGCTACACCCTCCTTTCAGGTGGCTGTAGAGAGCAATAAGGTCTCCCCTCAGCCTCCTTTCCTCCAGGCTGAACACCCCCAGCTCCCTCAGCCGCTCCTCATCAGACTTGTGCTCCAGACCCCTCACCAGCTTCATTGCCCTTCTCTGGACATGCTCCAGCACCTCAACGTCTTTCTTGTAGCGAGGGGCCCAAAACTGGACACAGCACTCGAGGTGGGGCCTCACCAGTGCCGAGCACAGGGGGAAAGCACATCAGATGAGCCGCAGTGTTGGATGAAGCCAGGGGCAGGGAAGCACACAAGCCAGCAGACACCAGTAGCAGCTTTCAGCCAGCCAACTGCAGAGAACATCCCAGCCCTCTGGCTGCATCCAGCACAGCTTCAGCTTGCCCCACTCACTGAGTTTCCCAAGTCTTGAATCCAGTAAAAGATAAGAGTGTCTTCTGGAATCAATCGACATTGTAGCCAAAAGCAAAAGAATTTAAATTAATTTAAGCCTACAGTATATTTTAAAATTTTGTTTCCATTTCTTGACAAGTCAATCTGTTGTGGATATTAGTAATAAATCCAAAGGACAAAGTAGAGAAAAGTTTTACTTTCTATAGTTGGAATGCATTTCTGAAATAGCTAAATGGAGGTCGCTGCTTTTGTTACAAAGACGAATATCAAAGAAGCCACAAACTCCAGGAGGCTGATGAGCTAAAGAATAAAGAACATAGATGAGAACCAGAAGTATTTTATGAAAGCTGATTGGAAGAAGAAAGAAAAATAAGAAAATAAAAAAAGACCACAGGTCTTCCACAGGATAAGGAAAGGAAAGGAAAGGAAGGCAAGGAAAAAAGGACTGGACAACTTTCAGAAGCTTTCCAGAACACCTCTCAAATGCATAAAAGCAACTAACAGATACAACAATTGGAATATGCAAATAAAAAATCAAACACAATAGGGCAGAGAAGTTTTCCATATATTCATAAGGTATTTAGCCATAAAGATTAATCTCATCAAGTTTTACATAAAATTTTACCTAAAGGCAGAGTAATGGTCTTCCTCTTATAACTGAACCACAATGAAAAAAACAACTTAGAATAATAAAACATAGCATCAAATTCCTACAAAAAAAAAACCCACCCCAAAACAAACCCAAGAAGAAAAAAAGAGTTCTATCTGCCTGAGAACAACAAGACATATCACAGGATATTCAAAATACCCATCACAGAAACAAAAACAGAATGTTTCCCGTCCCCTAGAACATTTAATGAAATGAAGCAACTACAAGAGAATTAAATACAGCAGATAAAATAATACCATATCCAGTTAAGATTTCCTGTTTTTCCCCTCATTTACCTTGTATGGGCTTTAATTAATGTTCTCCCATAAAAACAGATTTGGAATATAAACATTAGCTCTCATAATTTGATTTTAAAAGAGCACATGTATACTATTGCTATGAAATGCCAATGCTTACAGCAGTTCAAAGAGAAAGTAAAACACCAAGTGTTCATTTTGAGGTGGCAGCAACTGTTGGTGATATTTCTGACCTATAACCTGAAACAAAATTGAGAGCTACTTTTAAGCACCTACAGATCAAAGAATGAAGTTAGTAATTTTTCTAAATATATGTAAAAACATCCAAAACTTGCACAGTAAAATTATTTAAAAGAAGGCTGCACAATGCAGCTAAAAGAAATTTTATTTTAGGTTTTAACCTAAAAAAAAAATTCATCACGTAGAATCATACCTCCACTTAAAATGGATTTTATATAATTATATAATCTGAAAAGTTGTTTTAAGTCTGCTGTTTCAAGCGATAAATTGCTTCTTCTAAATACCCAAAGACATGTAAGAACGTTAAACTAAAAGCCAAAGTGAAATTTAAAAAAAACCAACCAAAACAAACCACAAGAAACCCCCAACAAAACAACCAACTCCAATACCTACACAAATTAAAATTACTGTCCAAGTAAAATTGTAAAGACAGTAGATTTGCTTATTATACAACTCCTAAAATGTTTGCTTTTGTTCTCTCTTCTACTCATCGTCTGCAGGCATCCCAGCAAAACACAAGAAGCCTTTATAACTTATTTCACTCCTAGTTTGTTTCTCTTATACCTCCTCCATTATAGGAGGTGTACCAACAGTCCGACGTAAGTAGTAACATGGTTCAGCAATGAGCCCCTCTTCACAGCAAAACTCTGTTTGAGAAAACTGCTACTTTCACCACCCCTAAAAAGTTCACTTTTCCCAATGAAAATCCCCTCAGGGGCTGGAAGCTACTACAGGAGGGAAGTGTTCATGAATACATACATATGTTTTATCTCATTAACAGAAGTAAATTAGTTTGAGGTGAGATTACTTGTTAAGAGCCAACGTGGCTGTAAAACATCGAACAGACATTACATATTTGGTTTTCTTCTTTTTAAGAGATCCCAGAACAACATAAAAATGTACAATGCACAGAAAATACACTGTAAGCACGCGCCCCTCACACACACATTAACAAATCATTCTTTTCCTTGACTGCTATCAAAACCTCAAAGATTAGGACACTTCATTCCATTCCAGAAACTGCTCAACTTCAGGAGGAAGGAAGCACTGCGCTCTGCTGGCTGAGAGAAGGAAGGTTTAATCCAGAATATCATATAGCATCAATAAATCTGAATAATTAAAGTTAGGTATAAACTCCCTGGGATTTTTCCTTATTTTCTAACTAACCCATAGAGAAAACATGACCCAAAGCCATTGACTGATTCTGCTAAGACTAGTATGCAACAAAGAAGGGATTGGTTTTATTTTTTTATTATTCTGAAATAAATAGTTATAAATACAGAATCATAGAATGGTTTGGGTTGGAAGGGACCTTGAAGATCATCTAGTTCCAACTCCCCTGCCATGGGCAGGGACACCTCCCACTAGACCAGGCTGCTCAAAGCCCCGTTCAGCCTGGCCTTCAGCATCTCCAGCTTCTCTGGGCAACCTGTTCCAGCGTCTCACCACCCTCACAGTAAAGAATTTCCCCCGAATATCTGACCTAAATCTCCCCCCTTTCAGATTAAAACCATTACCCCTCATCCTACCGCTACATCCCCTGTAAGTGTTTGTAGTAATTTTAGGGAATGTGTGTAGCAATATGCAGTAACTGGAACCATTTTCACTAAATGGAAGAGCCATACTGTCCTCTGTTACAAGGACTTCACAACCATGTACATCTGAACAGTACCAAACCCAGTAACACTGTCTAGAGCAAATTATAAACCACAGCTGATATTTTGTTTATACATCAATTCATGAAAGTTAGGGTGAGATTCCATATGTCCTACCACAAAACACATCATTGACTCTACAAAACCTTGGCTGAGACACTTGCAAGTTTTACTGTGGAAAGCAAAAACAAAACTCAGCTGTTTCAACAACAAACAAGGCACAGTTGTTCTTTCCATCCATTTTCACAGCGCATTTTTCTTTAGCAACCACAAGCTACAAAGTAGCTCTCTGGAAGCTGTATTCACAGCTTGCTTGGATTAATAAATGTGCTGCGCAAACAGACTGGGGATATATAACCTTTGTTAACAACATTTGTAGGTGTTGCCACCTCATAATCAAGCCACCATTACAACACATACCAAAAGATTATTAAAGAAGTTCAAAGTAAAAAAAAAGGGGGAGAGGGGTATCTGTAAATATTTTCAAGTGTTTACTGTTTTCTAGAATTTTTTACTAGCTTAAAATGAAACTAGGTTTGTTATAGTATTGTTAGCTGCACTTTGATAGTGAATTTATGCCAGACTTACTAGTAAACAAAGCTGTAATAGCAACAGGGTTTTTTAAAGATTAGTTTAGCAATCAATGACTTTTAGAAATGACTGTGAATAATGATGGTATTTGTTTAGCTTCAAGAGTCCATTAGTTTTCTTCTCATGTAAGCCAAAAAAGACAATGACTTCATCTAAACCTGGAGAAGGCTGCACACCGGTAAGACAAGCTAATAAGTAACACTGAAAAAATTTGTACTATATTGTCTGATTTCATCCACACACGCTTAGATCCAAGTCAGATGAGAATTTTCCTGTATGACACTATGTTCCTCATCCTTTTAAAATAAACACAGTTTCTAGAAGAACTGTGTGACAGGAAGAGAATAATAGAATGAGGAAAAGTAGTATATAATGTAAAAAGACCCCCTCAAAAAAAAATTAAACACTATTTAAACAACTGCAGGAATATACAAATAGCTTCACAAATCATGAGTTTAAATTTCTGTCCAAGAATTCTAAAAAGCCAAGTAGTTATATATTCTTCAAAAAGGAACTAAAATACCTTCTGATATGTAAGCCCTTGTTATAAGGGCTTCATTGGTTTTAAACGTCATTGGTTTTAAAATATAAACAAGCCATATAATATTTATCTTTAATACTCTTTTTTTGCAGACTGACAAAGTGAGATATACTTCATATTCCACTTAAAAAGGCAGTTTCCATGACTCACCTCATGCTGCCCAAGACACTCCCTGTCAAAGAGAGAAAAATCAGAGATTTAGAAAATATGTATTTATTTAACAAGGGACTTAAAACAGCGCTGGTGCTTCTCACACAACAATAATGCAATCTACTTTTTTAAAGTGCAAACTAAAAGAAAATCATCTATCTATGCAGATCTTCTCTTTTTCAACAGTTGTTTGGATTGCTGTATTTTATGGTGGTAATCCCAAAATCAGTGTTTCATATGCAGATTAATCATAGTTGTATTCGAAATTAATAATTTTTATTTTAGAAAATTTATTTAGAGAATGACCTGAATTGCTTCCTAACATCTTCTCCTTTGGCTTTACTAATATATCACTTCATATATTTCAGTTATTTCACAGAACTACCCAGCCTACTCTTATGTCTACAATTCTATCCCTTTTAGAATGGTCTACCATCCCTAGGAAAGAAAAATGTAGAGTGATCAGAATTGCAAAGATATTAAATGGCAACTCATTCAAACACTGACCTCCTAGAAATTAAACCAATCTTTTGCTCTTTTATTTTGAAAAGCATATTTTTCTTTTTACCTCTGATTTCCTATCTGCCATCTCCTTCCCAAGTATTATTTGGATTTCTCTACTGAAACCCTACAGGGGAGAGTAATGAAAACGTCATTAATATTCAAGCTAAAATACCTCTCCATCAGTTCCTAAAAATTTCTAGAGAAGTATTAAAAAAAGGTATCCCTGATAACTTCCTTAATACAAAGCAACTACCAATAGCTACAGATGGTCTTTAGGACAGCGCGATATTAACAAGAGTAATCAGTCTTTCACCTAGTATAGTAAGAAGCACATGTCGCAAAGGAGCCTGTTCTTCACTCTACACAGCTCAAGTATTTTATATCCAAGATAATCTTTCTATAACCAGTTAATTTGGTTTCTAGGACCTCTGCTTTCCACTGTAGCGTGCTTCTGTTGCACTGCAAGGGGAAACTGCTTGACCAGCCTGCTTGCCTCGTGCCACGTAACTACTAAATCTGTGGAGGAGAGGTTCCCCACAGCAACCCTGCATTCAAGTTGAGTTGTACTGGTGTCAGGTGAACTACCAGATGCATGAAAAACCGGCAGGATCACTGGGCTCAAATGATAGTGGCTAGTTTTTTGTATCCTACTGGGGCACCAGTTACAGGTGGAATTCTTCAGCCTGGGATCTACCTTGATTAAAATTTTTTTCCCCAGTAACTCGGAAGAGACAAAATGCACGAATTTTGCAGACGACACTAAGGGACAGTGCAGTCAATACATTCAAGGGCAGGAATTCCATTCAGAAAAAAAATAAAATAAAAAAAAATGATCAGTATAATCAAGCACTGGAAGAGGTTGTCCAGAGAGGCTGTAGAATCAATGATGTACTCCGGTTTTTGAGGTCCAGCTGAACAAAGCTGGAACAAATTGGTCTGACTTCAGTGTTTATCTGCTTTTAGCAGGAGGTTGGACTAGATGACCCCATCCTAACGTACCTTCCAGCCTCAAAATTTTGTGAAATATTCTCAGCAAATAATTTTCCAGAAACTCCCTTTTAACTATTTACAGAAACAGATACCAAATAAATGCCATTCCAAATCTCACTGCTCGTGTCCAAATTATTAGAAAAAAACATCAAAAAGTATTGCAAAGCTTCAGCTGAGAAGGATGGAATCCCCACGAACAACCACCCATTCATACAGAATAGGACTATTGAAACTATTCTCCATTATCATATTCATTGAAATGCCACTGTTCTAGCAATGATTCTAAAAGCCCTGCTAATGATCTAAGAAGGTGTCAGATATTTTGCTTCGTAGCACCACATTACTTTGTATCTATGGTTTTGTTTACTATTATTTTGTTAATTCAGGAAGCTTTTCTCATATTTCTTCCATAAAAAAAAAAGAAAAAGAACATTACAGTTGCAAAGATCAATCAAGAGTTAGGATATTCCAGAATTAATGTGATCTAATGCTAGTAGAACCTTACGTTGCCCCAAGTCCTATAAAGTGTAACAACGCGTCCTCTAGTTAGAAATTTAAGTACAGCTTTTCCAGTATGGTTTCCTTCTCGCTTAGCAGACTTACCCCCTCTGGGGAGGGGTCTTCAGACTAAAGAAGGTGGGTTTGAGGTTGGAATTCAGAGATGCACCCTCCATAATGCACGATGTTACACAATGACCTCTGCTGAATACCTACACTAGACAGTTTCTACAGGCATCTACCCAAACACTGAAACCTGACTGTTCGTAACTACACGTTTTTCACCTTTTGGGAGTCTGCCTTCGAACTCTGAGCTCAAGTATCCTGAGCTCAAGTATCAGAAAGTGCTGAGCGGTCACAGGTTTGAAGTACAAAAAGTTGTAGGTACCAAAGTACAACCTATCACAGTACAGTCCTTGAGAAAGTTCTAAACATATCTACATAAGCTGCTAAATGGGTGTTTTTTATCATCTTCCTTTGTCTACTTCTCACTTCATAAAATGAGGACATAATATTCCCTCAATAAGGAGGGATGTTTAAAAAACAAATAGGCATTAATGCCTGTGAAGTATGCAGGGTTTAAAACAGTGAGAGACTACAACACAAAAACAGACCAAAAACCCCAGTATCTCCTTTTTCTGATCAACGTTGAATTCTAAGTCCTTATCCCACAATATAAACAGAAGTTCTATCAAATTGAGAAAAGAATGGTGAAAAAAATTAATCATCATATCTTCCCTTATATCCTCAGCATCCTCACAGAAAGAGTTGATTTGGCTCTATTCAAGGAGGAGAACCTTCTGCACAAGTCAAAAATAGAAATGAGATGAGCAGATGGGATGATGCCATTCTTTAGCATATAACTGAACAGCTGAGAAACAAAATAGCAATTCACTATGCAGAAAATTAGGATCCCATAAACTAAACACGAAAGAAACTATTTGGAAAAGCCTGTATGTAACTGAAGACTATCAAATTACAGTGGCTATCTTTGCAATTTTCGTATTTTTCTTTTAAGGTAACATTGCACACAACATGCACAACCAATCTTTACTAAAACTATCAATCCTTTCATACAGTGAGCACGAACTACAAAAATATCTATGAAACAACCACCAATGCTCCCAGTTTTACGAGAACGGTGTTCACATAGACTCACTGCATCTGAACAGGAAAATATGGTTGTTTTAATGTCCAGCTCTAAACAGTATGAAAAGAAAAAGTCTCTTTCCATACCAAAACTTTATTTCATTTCTTTTTGAATACTTACACTGGTACAGGAACCTGACAGGGAGGGCACGGTAACGCAGTTCGAATAAAAGCTGGCTCAGATGGCTGTTCCCAAGGACCTGCAGACTGATGCTGAGACCAAAAAAAAAAACCACTAGCTGAATACAAAACACAAATGGATCTGCTTGACCATAAACAAACATATCACCTAAACAGATCCCAGCTCTAACAACTTAACTTTTTACTAATGGAAACCTCAACACACCCTATGCACAAAAAGTTAGTATTTCATCCTTAGCATAGGGATAGGAAAATGAAGGCCTGTGGCCCTACTGATAAAAATGACACACAAAGCCAAAAAAAAACCCCAAAACAACAAAAAAGCAAAACAACAAAACAATTCTAAGCATTTAATAGAGGTAAAAAAATAAAAATATTTCAATTACTAAGCAAGTGAAACTATTATCATGCAGTGCGTCACGTTTAAAGATGCCAAACAATTTCTCACTTAGAACTTGTGCAAATGTTGATGGTTTAGTAAGTATCAGAGTTAAAATTTATTTTTTACCCTTATGTTAAAAGTAATTGCTTACATTTGAAATTAAACGTTTGTAATACAACTAACAAAAATTCTCAAGTAACTATAACTGCTGAAAACTGCAGTTCATTATATATATTACAAAGTTAATTAGACTGCAACAGAGGAGCTACAACCACTTAGTTTCTTGGTTAAGCAGTATGCATACCTCTGTGCTTGATTATTTATTTACTCTGAACTCCAAAAGCCTCCAACATAAGATTAAGGTCAAACAACTGTTGCTCATTCTTCAGAACAAATATAACGCTATTTTTCGCTACTTACTACGCCAGTTTGCTTCACAAGTGCTTCATCGTGGCAGGAAACCGGGCACAAATGACCACACGTTAATGCTTTCTGGCAGGACTGACGACAAGGAGGACATCGACCAAAGTGACAGTAGTGTTTCTCCTGGGTAGAGTGGTGACAAGTAGGTGGTCGACTGAAGTAAAAATCCAAGAATGAATCAATATGATAGCAAGAAATACAAAGTTCCAGTCACTGGACAATTATGCTCAAAATACAAAGAACTGAGATGAACAAGTTGTCATTTTTAAAATGAGTTTACTTCTCACCTTCAGCAGTGGTTAATATTGCAGTAAAATTATACAGGAGTTCTCAATTAAATTAAAATCAAAGTTGGGTTTGCATATTCAAACAAGCTATTTCACTCCTAATTCTACTCTGCGCTAAGTAATCTTGCTACACCCCAGCAAAATATATTCTCCTTTTTCCTTTGGCTAGTCAAGTTTTCTAGGTAAACTGCCTCACGGAGGTACTTCAAAACGTACCAGACATGACTTGAAGAAGGGAGTGTGGCTACAGAATTAGAAGTGCTCGGTGGGACAGAACATCCCCCTTGAGAGCAGCAAGCTGCTCATGAAACCGCAGCATCAAAGAGGTGTCTGATAGGAAGGATTATTGCTAATCTCCATCTGCATAGTCAAGAATACAGAAAACTGAGAAGTAATACCTGTAATCATATTAAAGGAATAATTTTTTGCCTTTTAAATTTATATTTCACTACTTTCTTTAAGGATACCTTCAACTCCACTGACGAACTAGAAACACACACACTTTCTATACTGACCTGCACAGCTGTTTGCATTTGGGAGGTTTGATGGTGCGCTCTCTGCCACAGGGCACTTTAATGACAGTTTTTCCACAATTGCATTTCACATCCACAGTCTCAGGACATGGATTACAACTACCTAAAAATAAATATATTAACAACATGATATTCTCAATAAGCTACCGATTATGAAAAATGGTAACTACTGTAACTCTGAACATGCACATGGTATAATTGTCCTATTCTGTTTGATTTAAATAACAGATGGCTGTTAATTTTTGTTTCTGCTTAGTTTCAAATCCCTCTTGGGAAAGAGAATTTCACCATTCTTGAAGAATTGCAACAATAATCTCAATTAATCTAGTTGTTAATTGGTACCAAGTTAGAAACAATCCCTCCCTCACAGTGTAAAAAGAAGTCAGCATTATTAAAGCCCAGAAATTTCAATTGCAGAACATTTAGATATTTGCTGTTTATATTTCAGTCTTAACATACATATGAAGACAACTTTCATCTATACTCAAAAGAAAAAAAAGAGACCTTGAAAAACTGGTACAATAAAGTTTTGCAGATTTTATACGACGTTAAAGAAAAATTAATCCTCTAGGTATAATTAATGCTTTTCAAAAAAGATCCTCCTCCTTTATAAAGTTACTCATGCTACTAACCTGAGATATTTAAAAAGAGATCTGTAAAATACCTATGTTTTAATTTATAGCTCTCCCACACTATTTCTTCATCATGTGCCAACCGCTAAGTTTTATTATTGAGTAATACGCAGTAAGAATCCTCTAAAAAAAGCGAATTTAGATGTGGGATTTTGTCTTACGAATCATGTTGCATTCTGAAATTTAAAGAAAGCAATGCTTTGAAAGCGTTATCAATAGCACAACTTTTTAAGCAATTCTGACTTGTTACCAGGATCTGCGAAGCAACACTTCAAAAAGCAGATCTCTCAATAACAAAAAGCTGCCAAAATAAAAATGATGGAAGTATACAGTCTTCATATTGCAAAGTAAATTAAATTATAATATATTATCAGAACACATAAACAGCTACTTTTACAAAACAAATTGAAGGTCTAAAGCTATGCTGCCCAGAGTGGCTAATTTGTGTACAATTTAGTTAAATATTTTATTAATCAAACAACTGCCTACATTCTCAAAAAGATGGCAGGACAGAGATCACATATAAACCTGAAGTTAAGGCGAGAGCACACAGTTCTCAAATTGAGTGTTATAATGTACTACAGTAGGAAACAAAACATTTCTATTCCCTGGCACCACATTCTAAATTTCAGCAAGCATGGTTAAATACTTAAGAAAAAAAGATATGTAAAAATCAAACCACAAATAGAATAGATTAAGTTACCTTTTTTCAGGGACCCCTGCTAAAGGCCAAGTGTTTATTATCAGCGAGCTCCAATAATTCTGAGATCAGGTACCTTTTAAAGGACCTGATCTGGCAAGTGATTTTCTGGGATGGATACTATTTCCTTTAAAATCAGTAGTCACTGAGATCTGGCAGCTCATTGCAAAATTAACCTAAATTTATCATCTGATAACATAGCTATTAGATGCAACTTTTGGCAAGAGTTAGCACTTAAATATTGACAATTGTAGTGTTCTAATAAATTACATACACTTTAAAGTGTATATATTTGATATTTACATTCTCAAAGTTCACTTTTGTTTTCTTATAGGCACTGACTTACTATTTTTATACTGCTGTTAGTTACTAGACATCCATGTCACTTTTAGCCAGGCTGTAAGATGCAAGCACTATCAAATATAAACAGCTATTCAATGTAAAAGTTTATCCTATAATGCAGCATTAGCTCCTTAGTTTTCCAACCAGAATTTTATTCTATGATTTAGTTATCAACCAAATCAATGCAGAAGAACAATGTTACCAGTTTTCTTCTGAAAGTACCAAACACCCTAAAAATTACATTTTTCCATGATTTTGTAGGGGTATAGGGTAAAAGAACGGAAAGGGAAGAAGAGAATGGGCATAGTTAAGAGAAAAAACACAAACCACCAGTTTGTGGTAACAGATTTAACAGCAGGTTAACTAGGACAACTACCACATTTACCTATCCTGTCCTCTTAAGAATCACTGCCTCAAAAACAAGATTGGCCAAACAAGTTGTGAATTATTTTCTGAGTTGTTGCAATTTAAAGTCCAAAATACTACAGGAAATTACATAGGGTACTGAATTGTTGTTTCAGCAGGGCAGCAGCTTCTGTGGGGAAAATTGCTGAGAGGGCAGCCACTTTTTCAGTCATTCCAATCCCTTACTGAGCAAATGTCAAAGCAATTGGCCAGCATAAAAGCTGCTAGGTAATTTTGGCCATTTTCAGCATCTTTTTAACCAAGGTCACTGGATGCAGAAGTAAACTTTTTTGTTACCCTTCATATAGCCCAGAACAAGTTCTTATTTTCTCTTTTACCACTAAGATACCAACATACATTCAAATTCCACCACCTTTATTTTATTTTAAGCCCATTCGTATCGCACAGTGATTTTTAAAAACCATCCAGACTCAATCAGCACGGTCATTTCTATACGTAGTTGGAGTTTGTTATGCATATTCAGTGACCAGAATTATTTGCGAAAAAAAGTCAAGCTATGGATTTTGAATTAAGCAGCTGGAAAGGGGACAGAGCATTTTCAGAGGAACAACGCTAAGCAAAATTACCAGGTAAAAACTCAGGTTGTCGTTATGCAAGTCCTTAAGCTCTAACCAGCACTAAAAAGCTTTCAAACACACCGCCCCCACAAAAAGCCCACATGCAACAAGGGAGAGAATTCATTAAGCACCATACAGAGCCATGCAAGCACGAATATCGTTTATTGGAATAAACAATATTTCATCTTACCTCTGTGGCAGCCTGAAGGGCATTTGTGATTTCTGCAGCCTAGAGTCCGCCCACAGACTTGATCACAAGGTGGGCAGTTTCCAGGGCAGCACTATTAAAAAAAAATAAATATATAACTGAAAACTTAGACATTTCTGGTATAGATTTCCACTCTTCTACTATCTCATTTTTTCAATACCTCTTAAAAAAAATGTTCATGCTATTTCCTCAAATTCATGCCAGATACAGAAAGGAGGCCATCTGTAAAATGCTTTTTAAGAACTCAAATTATAAAATAATACCACACTAAAAAGGCAGAGCGCTTCCAAAAAGCGTAAGAACATTTTAAAAGTTCCTTGGCACAAAACTGTTGCTAATCACTTTTTTAAAAAAAAAAAGAAACAACAACCAAACAATACACCTTTTACCTTTGCAGGAAAGGTCAGATAACTTTAGGATCTACTTTCTGTTTGTACACAAAGTAGTAATGTGGAAGAATCAGAACACATCACACCACCACCACAATGGTGGATGCCAGGTCAGGAGAGAACCTCATCTTTTAACTTGAAAGGTACCCTCCTTCCAAACTGTATAAGAAAGGATGGCAATTAGGAAGAGAAACATGGATAGCATAAGACATCAGGATTTCATTTACTTGCTTTGCCATCTTCTCACATAAAGTAAATTCACTGTAATAATAATACTCAAAAATATCTAGGAAAGAAACAGTACTTTTCATGCCTTTCTGTGGTAAGAAGTCCAACTTCCATAATGTCTTAATTCACACATAGCAGGCAACTTTCAGGCCTTCATGAATCAATAAACTGAAAAGAATGGTCTCAGCTATCAACTATTCTTTTGACTTCAAATGAGCAGGGAAACAAGATCCCCAACTGTCAGACCACTGCTGTTTGCAGTGATGCATATTAGAAGGTGGGGTGGAATGCTGCGTTGTCAAAAATAAGAGTATGTCCCTTACAAAGTTATGAGAGGCCTCCAGATCTTCCCACGAAGTAAGGGAATAAATTGATTTAACTACTCCAGAATGCCCAAAGCATCAGCAACTGCTCAAGTATCTGAAAGCAAAACTGCCTTCTGAAGCTGGGAAGTTGTCAAAATCCCCTCCCAGTTTGTAAGGTCACCAAGTTTTCCCGAGTGACATCCTCTTCAGAGGATTCTGGTACACAGCAAACTGGTCTGAATGACACTGAAGAACAGTCTTCTTTCTATACAATAACATGAAGTGGAAGAACGGACTGATGTGCTTTATACATAATACAAAATATTATATATAAATTAAAAAAATGTTATCTAAACATCATTTAGAAATTACCATCTCTTGAGAGAGAGAGAAAGATGACCTCTGGACACTTACCTTTCTCCTACATTGGTGCTTTTGGCAGTCACGAATTTTAGTACACTTTGTTTCACACAGATATGGCTTATGACATGGCATGCGTTTAGTGTGCTTTCCACAGCGACATTGTTTTTCAACTTCCTGGGCAGCAAGATAGGGAAAAAAGCAGGGTATTTTTAATAAAAAAAAAAAAAAATGGAAAATAATATGTTCTACTACTAGCTGTAAAGAAAAGTTCATGGGAGAGTAATATTACAATGTTGTATCACAACGGGAAGTATATGACATGCTCCGAGCAGATCACTTATCTGTGCAATAACTACTTGGGGACCTTGTTTCAGTAGTGGCAGGGGGTCAGAACTAGAAGATCTTTAAAGTCCCTTCCAACATAAACCATTCTATGATTCCATGATTCTGTTGCAAACACTGTGCTCTAGACAGCACCTTACGGTACCCATGGTCTCACCAAGAGGGAAGCCACTTCAAGGGAACCACTCAAGTGTGTAGTGCAAGATGTCAAGCATAAATGCAAAACAAATTCATACCAAAATGTACCTCTCCTCCACAGTAAACTAGATTCATTCATTGTGTATACAGATAATTTAAGAAGTTGGTGAGCAGGTTTATTTGACCTTCATCCCAGCTATCATGTGCTAACTACTTCCACCATGGACTCTGTAGCCAAAGCTGGTTCAGGAAGAGACAACTGAGAGCAGACAGAGCAATAGTTTTATAGGCCAGACCACAGAAGCACCGTAGATACTTAGAGCAGAGCAAAATATTATTTTTTTTTACTAACAAGGAGATAATGTTATGTTACAGCATCTTCGATTGCACTAATGAAGAAATAGCGTAGTAAGACAAAGCAGTAAGGAAGCTAGAAGAGCTGGGGAAAATATTGTTTTTTAAGGCATAATTAATTAAAACCAAAACAAAATAAAACCAACCAAAAACAATAAACCACTCATCCATGCCTCAATTCAGATACATAATGCTCAACTATTAATTCAGAATTGTGTTGGGGCACGGGGGGAATAGGGAAAAATGTGTTGCTTTTAATGATCAGGAAGTCATAGATTTTGTGATAGATATGACTTCATTTTCCTTAGGAGACTTGCACTGTTCCAGGCATATAGTGTTTAAAAACCCTAATAAAATGTGAACCTGCTACAGTAAGGCTGACCTGTCTGCATATTTCACAGGGACCTCGATGACAGCGCTGTGAACATTTATGGATGCCACATTCCAGAACTTTGTCACAACTATCGCCACAAGTGGGCACATCTTCTGTACAAGGCAAGGTAAACTCTAGATGAAGAGAGAGAGGTACAAGCAAAGGTTTAGAAAAAAAGCCAAAATATTTTGAAAAAAAGTGCACTGTGTACTATGACTTTAAATGCCAATCTTCTCTTCTTTCTTTAAAAGCTTCTCTAGAATTACTCAATTAATCACATTCCCAATTAAACCCCTGGTATTAAATAAAGCTTTGAAAGAATTAAGCAAAAATGTAAATAAGAGGATGTCAGAGCGCACTGTTTCTAAGAACTTTTTATGGATCCTGCCCTGCAGAATTAGCCTAAGCTACTGACTGTCAAAGACTGGGTGACTTTTTTTTCTTTAAATTTACCTTTTTTTTTTTTTTAAAAAAAAAAAAAAAAAAGTAGCTTACTTGATTTTTCACATGGACAGGACCTTTTCCCAGAACGAGGACAGTCTCCACAGGGACCAGCATGACAAACTTGTTCACATGTGTGATTACCACAAGGCAAAGGTTTCCCACACACCTGGAAAACTCAGAGAAACCAAGTGAATGTGATGTAACCAAACTACGTACCAAGACAAAGCAACCCAAGGGTGAAAACTACGGGTGAGAGACATCTGGATGGAATTTAACTTTTTCTGAATTTTGTTAACAAGTCTTATATTCGCTAAGTTTGCCAAATAAAAGCGATCACCCCTGCAGTGATCCTGACTGGAAGACCACCTTATACTGAAGAGTCAGTGGTTCACATAACAGCTAATCTCAGTAGTCCCAAGCTCGTGTTGTGCTGTACGTACAGCCTGGCCTTCAGGCCTGTGTTGTGCTGCACATATCCCTTGGACACAGGATAAACTTATTGCAGCGGAGGAGATTGGAGGCAGCTCCCACTTGGTACCAGTGATTATGCCACCTGCATGTCCTTGCCTTTATCTAAAAGCACAGCAAGAAGTTGCCATGCGAACATCCTTTCTGTTTGACTGTAGAAATGATGAACAGAGTTGCTTCCTTGTAACAAAATCCTACAATAGCTTAAATGACCAAACTGGGGTAACCCTTTCTACAGATGGGGTCTGCACTGCATGCTGCACATGGATCAGGGGCTCATTCAGTGCTGCACAGCTTGGGGTTCTCAGCATCTAAAGGACCCTACTATTATTTATATTATAATCCCTTTCTCTATAGATTAGCTGAAATAAATCGCATTTTAACTGACACTTTACAGAGGCTGAGTACCTTTCTTACTGGGATCATAATCACTATGTACCTCCTGGTGCAACCTCCCACTGCCACTTAATTTTTTAAATTATTTTTATTTTTTACAGTCTGACAATCCATAGCCCTGGTCGTAAGAATGAGCTGCAAATACACTTCAAAGAATGAATCACAAAGTTTTCATTCTGTTACAGTCACTAGAAATAAATAAGCATGAAACTCTTATCTACTAAGTTGTGGTTTCATGCTTATTTTTGAAGATAGCAGCTGAAGTTTCAACCTCAAGTACAAGAAAACAGAATATACAAGGTCAAATTCACTGCTAGCTTAACCCTAGCACAATTCCAGAAGTGACATTTTAACTGCTATCAGAAATGACTTGTGCCACCAAGTACCTCTGTTCTCAAACACTGCTGCTTATATTTTTGATTGCACTTTCAAAGCCTAAAAAATAAAATTATTTTCCTACCAAATGAGTTATTCTGATCCTTAATACACTGATTAATCAAATTTTATAATGACAAGAAATAAGCTAAAAAGAACAGCCTCAACATACCTGATCACACTGCCACAGAGGGCTCGCACAAAGTCTTTCTGCTGTCTGTCTTCCACAGATGCACCGTTGTTTACTGACTCGTGGACAAGGCTGACAATCTCCTGTATGCAATCCGAAAGTGACATTTAGAGTAGGAATTGTGAAAGAAGGATGTTTCTTAACAATGAAAACAACAACTCTGAGGTTTAAGAAGGCAGGTCTACCTGCGTGGCAGGAATTCTCACAAGCGTGTTGTCCACACAGCAATGTCCGGCCACACGGCAGGCGACAGGACCATTCCTTGGCACTGCACCTTCGGGGCACTGGTTTGGCTTTCTTACAGTGACACGTTGTTGTGACCATCTTTGGGCAAGGTGGACAGGGTCCTAAGTACAGGAAAAAAGAATACCTCATGGTCATTCAGCACATGCAGCCCTGACTACATCTGTTTTATTCTGAGAATTTTAAATCCAATTAGCAGATTTTAACTAAAGCTGTGCAACAGCTACATAAATACAGGTCATACAACCAAGAGACGCAACGGATTTACCTGGATGACAGAGCAGCAAACATTTATGACCACAAGAAGGTTTGAATTCCCTCTCACATATCTGACCACAGGAGTGAGGTACCAGCCATGGGTCCAGTGTTGGATTCTCCACTTTCCCACAGTAACAGTAATACCTACTGGGAGTTTCAGACCGTTTGTATTCAAACCTACATTTTGGACTACAACAAGAAAAAAAGAGAGTGAAAAGAGAAGCAGTTTTTTGAAGAATTTTTTAAAAAGAAAAGCAGTTTTTACCATTTAAGTTTCCCAAGACTGTTACCAGCCTAACAATTAACATTTTTACAACTACTGTAACCAATAACAACCTAATTAAATTCATAATATACAATAAAGGTCTTGCTGTATGTCAGATTTTACAATACATTCATTAGAATGTCTAAGGAATTGTCCTATCACTGCAGTCTTTTTTCTCTAAGAATATATAAAAAAAAATTCAGTGTAGCAAGCATACAGAACAATTTTTATGTCAAGTAATACCAAAGGAAAGCATGTAACAAAGAGTTAACCTACTTAAACAGAATCAATCAAAAAAGAGAGATTAAAATCCAGGTTTTTTTACCAGTAGCAATTTATAAGCTATGTCAAACAAGATTTAACGACGCTATTAAAACCATGCATAATAATTAAAATATTATCTGAAAGATTTTAAGTCTTATCAGTTCAGCATCTTAGATATTTTAAGATGCACACCTTTATTTATTATCCTTGATAGTGGCGGATATCAAAGAGTACATTATTCCTAAAGGTAGACAGGCACCAAGGGAATGGAACTCATTAGTGCCCCAGGCCCTAAAGACTTTCAGGTGCAAACCACGGATGAGGAAGGCAACACAAGGAAGGAGAAACAAAGCAGCTCCCATTTCTGGCTACGCCGGGAAAAGACAACAGAAAAGGGAGAATTCAAAGCCTCTGTTCAGAGAAGAACAGAGGTTTTGAAGGACCTACGTACTCATTTTTATCAAACAAAATATCAGTTTGCCCCTATATAATACATTACAGTACATAATTCATTTCTGCATAGTGACAGCACAGTTTTATCGTGTGCTTAAATGTTAAATATCATTTGCCTTGATATTTTTTCATTATAAACACAAAACTAGTTTGTAGTAGAATAAGCATTATCAACTTGAGATGCTGTGAGCCAACAATTTTATACGTTATTTCCTAAGCAAACCTGCTCTCTGAGATCCCACATCAATAGAGCTTTTAAATCCACCAGACACTTTCAACCAAATTTGAGAGAGGATTGCGTCTCAAAGATACTACTACAAGCTTCCACATAGAAGCAGATGGGCAAATAAAGCATAGAACAAACATGCACCTTGAAGGTACTTTCAAACACAAACCTATTGAAAAAGCAAGCTTCATTATTCATGCAGCCACAATATCACCTCCTTCTTTATACAATCTCACGTAAAACTGCAAGACTGGCTTTAATGCTTGTGTTATACTGATACCAAAATAAATAAATAAATCCCTAAATCTTGCTATTTTAGAATTGCTTTTTAATTTTTTTTTTATTTCATGGTGCCCATTTTAAAAGTGACAAGTATGTAAAGCCATTCAGAAATAAATATTAGAAGCTGAGGCACAATAGTTACCTTCTCAGAGGTTAAAACAAATTTGATGCAGAAGGTTTTGCTATGAAATATTCTTGAATCATGTTACTGAAAACTTGAAAATAATTCAGAAGAAAGCAACAGAAAATTCAGTCTTCTAAACCTTTTTTTTTGGTGCACGTGTCATTTACAGGTAAAATTCCTTCCTAAAGTAAACTCCAGTTAGCGTATGTTTCACAATAAAAGTATACCATGAAGAGCTCACCATGGCCAGGGATAATCTTTCTTCCCAAAATCATCATCCGTCAAAGGAGAAGACACAAGGAAAAGGCTGTCCTTGGCCCACTTTTGGATACACACCAGATGAAATATACAAAAGCATCCACAACAGCTCCAGACCTACAGAGCAGATTTAAGTGCCAATTGCTTTGTATTAGGTTTCTTTCAGTTTCCATTGATGAACATCCATAATATCTAAAGAAATACAAGCATGCTATTTTTTTATTTAAAAAATGGATTTCCAAAGATAGATTATACCCATTGTTAGATTAATACCGGCAGTTTTACTGTTACAGATTCATACCTATAATCTTTTTTTCCTGCTTTTTTTCCTTCCATGGGAAGTTTTTGCCAAGGCTTATGGAGCCCAAAATACTCATATAATCATAGAAATGTTGATTTACACACACTACTGGAGGTCATGTAGCACAACCTTGTGCCCAGAGTAGGACTACTGCCAACTCAGCTCCGTTCAGTCACAGCTTTGCCTAGCAAAGTTGGGAAATCCTGAAGGATGGGGACTCCACAACCATCCTGGGCAACCTGGTCCAAGTGTCGTACTACCTTCCTAGTAGCCAATCTGCACCTCCCAGGCCCCAGTTTGTGCTATTGCCCCTTGTTACACCACAAACATGACTCTGGCCACCTTCACAACTCCAAGTAGACAGAGGCTGCAATTGTATCATCCCTTAGCCTCCTCTCTGCTAGACTAAACAAGCTCAGCTCTCCCTCCACCTCTCTCCCTGACCTACACTCTAGGTCTACAGGTATCTTAGTAGTAAAAGTACTAAAAAGATTTTTTCCCCCCTTTCAAAATTTAGGATTTACACACAATGCTTGTAAGAAAAAGATTTGATTAGAAGTGTGGCTTGCAACATAGTGTCTTTTGTTCAAACAGCAAGAGAGGTATAAAATGGAACAGAATTAAAAGCAAATGTGTTTAAGAGAGAGTTGATTTTGCCTGTGTCCTGTCTCCATCACTAAACCTTTATGATCTTGTTCCCAGTGTATTTCTGTCAGTTCCTGAGTGAAATCACAATCCTTTGCTTAGAATATCAGCCTGCTGCTCAAAAGCAATTTAAATAGCAGAAATGCAGTTTTATGGCTTTGGTACTTTCCACGTATTGATGTCTTAAATTGTCAGCTTAGAATGACTATAACAATTTGTAAGAGAAATGCAGCAGAAAATTTAAGTTTAATGTCTTTATTTTTTTAATAACTTACGACATTGTTAAAAAATTATACTGTGAAAACAAGGAGAATTTCCCCATTAACTTTTAGAGGGCAAAGTCAATGACATAAGTTTCTAAAAGTACGGTAACTAACTTCCAGGAACTAAAGCTAAACAGGAGGCGTTAAGTAAACAAAGACTACTGTAAAATACTTACAGCTTGGTTCCTTTTAACTGAAGCAATGCAGATCAGACATGTCATAGCCCCCGACTGAAAAGCTTCATTCATGTACTGTCTTGTACGTTCCAGTTCACTTGCATCTCCATCTTTGATACATAAAGATTTAAAGCAATCAGTTATGTTTGATCTGCTATTTTGTACATGTTGAGACTGCTGTAAAAGCATTTTTTTTTCTCTGAACAGAGGCCAGTCATAAATTACTATAAAACCACATTATTAGAAGTACTTAAGACAGTTTTAAAACTATACCATTGATTCTGCAATAAAAAGGCAAGAAGTACTGCCAGCGTGCATTGTTGGGAACAAAGATTTTTTTTTTTTTATACAAGATGTCAGAATAAAGTGCTTTCCCTCCAATTATGGAAAAAACCTAATACACAGCCAGTAATACAGCACTGTTTATGCTTTCATACTGAAATAAGAGTCAATAAATGAAAAAAAAAAAAAACAAACCAATTACCAGTTTGATTGGTGTAAATGGTAAATGTTTTGGCCAAAATCTTTCCTTGTTTTATTTCAGCATCTTCATCATCATCTTCGGATGAGGAGCTAAGTTGGTCTTCAACTAGCTTTTTTGCTGCAGCCTGATTAGCCTTCTTAATTTCATCAAATTTCTTCTGTGAAGATAATTCTATTCAAAGAACAGACTAATAATGATTAATACCATGAAAGTTCATCATAACACCACATTCAGTTCTACATACTTTCAACTGTCCTCTTCTTTAAAGAGCTTCCTGATTTTATGTTTTTAAGGGCAGTACCTTGCTGCCTTTTCAAAACCACACAAGAGAAGCTGTATTTTCTTCTTTACTGTGCATTATCCATAAAATTCACAGCAGGAATTTACTATCTATTAATTACTGCTGACAAATCCAACCAAACATACTAGCATACATCTGTAATGATGCTTTACTAAAAGGATACTTAAAAAAAACACAACACACACATCCCACACAAACAATTTTCAGAGCATAAGGAGGAAAGAAAAAATAAAAATCAGGCAATTCTTCACAAGAGCAATTGTTATAATTTGCTGATACCCTACAGGTACCTCTCCCA
This sequence comes from Alca torda, assembly GCA_008658365.1. Classification (NCBI taxonomy): domain Eukaryota; kingdom Metazoa; phylum Chordata; class Aves; order Charadriiformes; family Alcidae; genus Alca; species Alca torda. The sequence goes on from CM018079.1 coordinate 69,249,269, forward strand.
GCATTTGGTATTTTTGAAATTATGACTTTTATTGATCTCCCTCCATCCAACAAGTCTTTATTGCAATAGTGGGTTCACGCTATTTCAAACGTGGCAACATGAAAATGAGTATTTTACAACATGAACATGAGTACTTTAATATAAGCTTTTTTTCTACGTTATTGCATGTGAAATAGAGGAAGATTGTCACACGGGGGAAAAAATAAATAAATAACTTAACGGAGTTCATAATAAACCAAAGTTCCTTTAAGATAACATACCACGGAGACAGAAAAGTCTTCCAGACGTGACAGGTCTTTAAGTATCTCCTTAGTTTTCCATTATAGACTATTACACTACTATACCCACTATGTTTCCTGGGGTTTGGTCAATTTCAGTTTTTAGGCTTTCCTTAAGAAACTATGCTGCCACTTGAAGAGAGCTCAGTATTTGGGCCTCAGTATTACATTATTAATAACTTGCGCTCAGAGCAGCCGCGGGCACAGGAGCCCTGCACCCCGGGGAGGACTCAGCCTCGAGCCCCCCCCGCTGCCCGGGACTCCCGCGCCTCCACCAGACGGTATCTGCAGGCAGGAGACGGCACGTGGCGAAACACCGGCTCGCCCGCCTCCCTCCCCCACGGCGCCGAGGCTCCCCAAGGGGCTCCCCAAGGCCCGGCCGGGCCCCGGGCCACCGCCGACGCCCCCAGCCCGGCACCCCGCAGCCCCCGGCCGGGCCGGGGCGAAGGGAACGGACACGACACTCACCGCTGGCCCCCTCGCCGCTGGTCCCCGCGGCCGCACCGCCAGCACCGCCGCGAGCCCTCGGGGCCGGGGGCCGGGCAGCCGCCCCAGCGCGGCCGGCGAGCCCGTCCCCGGGCCTGCCGCGGCCCCGGCCCCGGCCCTGGCGCCAGGGCGCCTCCATTTCTCCCCCGCCAGTGAACGAAGGACGGCGGAAGGAGGCCGACCACACCTCACACCCCCGGCTGAAACCGCCCCGAGACGAAGGAGCTCTTTCTCCCTCCCACCGGCCCGGCCGGGCCCCTCCGTCCGGAGCCGCAGGGACGCCGGTGAGCTCCCGCGGCGGCGCGACTACAACTCCCGGCGGTCCCCGCGCGAGCGGGCCGGAAGTGGCGGCCGGAGACTACAACACCCAGCGTGCACCGGGGCGCCGCGCCCCCCCCGCTATGGGGAGGGCCCGGGAGGCCCGGCCCGCCCTTGGTAGTCACAAACATGTTTGCTAATAAGATAGGTCGGCGTCGCTTTATTACTTAATGCTTTAATTTCTTTTTGCTTTCTGCTCTGTCTGCAGAAGCAAATGGCTACAGGTCTTTTTCCGGCAGCCGTTTGTGCGGCTGTTGGGCGTGTTTTTCCTCACAGCTCCTCTTCCTCAGAGTAGGAGCGACTTAAAAAGTGTGTTTAGAAACTTTGCTGAAGTAACATCCAGGTTTTGCTGTGCAGAAATACATACTGAGGAACCCGTGTTCCTCCTGGAAAAAGTTCTGGTAGATCAGCGCAAGTTGAAATAATTTACATTTGGTTGACAATTTCTGATAGCACTCATGTTCTGTCTCACTGTGCCAGGAGGAAACTGTGTTTAGGGTTTTTTTTTTCAGCAAATACGTGTTTATGAAAGTTAAATAGTGCAAGATTTCAAATAATGAGTCTGAAAACAGTAAACTGCTGGAGGTCAGTTCTGGTTTTCTGCTTTATTTTGGAGTCTTTTAAATAACATAATTTTTATTCTTAAGGGCAGCTAGTGACTACAGCTTGTGTTGTAGACTGAGGGATTAATAAAAGAAAAAATACAAATGGTAGATCTCTGCCTTTGTTAATTGAATCTCCTATCACACGTTTCTCTAATACAAAGTCTTAAACTCTTCAACAAAGGAGAAAAGTGCTTCCTAAGAGCCTAGTGAAATACGACGCAGCGCTATAGGATGCTGCTGCCATACAGATTGCAAATTATACTCAAAGACCTGAATTGGAAGAATGCTGATTGCAGAGTCCAACATTTCACAATTCAGTTAAATGCCAGAATAACCCTTGTTCTTGTGTGCAGCAGTAGAGTCTTTAATGAAATGATGGCATACTCTTTCGTCTCCCCAGCACACTATGCCATTTGTTGTTCAAAGCACAGGATCAACAGTGAATGGACAGCTGTTTCATATTTACATTTATCGTTCTTGTTCCGTATATATCCTATGCACTCATTACTTCAGAACATTTAATCTTTGCAGTGAAATCAGGAGTTACTTATACATCTCTGGCATTCTGGAAACCTATCAACATTACAAAAAACAAAACGACCAGAAATTAATGCACTTTACAAAAGATCCGATTTCTAATATTTCCATCTTACTAAGGAGAAGAACGAAAGTATAGAGAGATTATCAAGTGATAGTAATATTTGCATATGTATGTTTTAGGAGTGGCAGTCCAATTGATGATCAAAGTCTATGATCAAAGTCTACTGGAAATACCCAGCTGAAAATACCCAGCTGAGACCACAACTAGTAAAACCAATTTTTAGCCAATGGAAAAGGACATAAATTAGGGAAGAAATCCAAGGAGATAATGCTTCTTAAAGCAGTTGAAAACGTATCTGACATATGAAAAAGATTTTTCTATCTTAGTAGTAGTTATGAACAGAAGAAAGAAATACCCTATCAATGAAAAAAGTAACCTATTTAGTCATTGTATTCTTTCCCCAACAGCAGCTACAGAAGGTGCTGTAGGAAGAGTTTGGCCTCTTTCTGTTGTGTCTGCCCCTCGCACTCTGCCGGCATCCACAACTGTTACATTAGGAACATAAAAAATTTTAAGCACAGATCTTAAAAACTTGATAGTCCGTGTTCAGCAGCCGTATGATTACATGGAGCAGAACAGTCTTCAATATTATGTATTTGTTACTGTTGTGGAAAGAACAGCTATATTTTGAGCCATCCATATTTGTCATATTGGTGCTTGCAAAAAATTGTATTTTCTCCCCTCTCTATTCCAGCCTTTGCATGTAATATCCCAAAAAAAGGACCATTTAAAACTGCCCACTTCCTTTTCAAGAAATCAGCCAAGGTGGACCCAATGAAGTAATAATATTTTCCAAATTTTACAGCCTTCCGTACTCACATCTGCATTGTAGATATACCTAATTCTTTATATAACAATAATTAATCTTATGTTAATCAATAGATTTTAAAATGTGTTTGTTTATACGCAAATTTAATATCATGGTTCATGCCTATATTGACTTTAGGTAATATAATCGCTACCAAACCTTTCCTTCTTGCCATAAGTAGACACAAAGAAATGATTTTAAAATAGTCAGCAAAGCTGTCAATATTTGCCAGTATATGACTGTACATAGATTGAATGCATTTGCTGTAGAACGACATACATAATGCATTAGTGGATAATAACACCTGTTTGTGCAGGAGGAAGGTGTTATCTTTCATCCTCATTCTCAGTTCTTTTTCTTTCCAAAACCTGCCAAATACGTGCTGCTTGTAGGAAATTAGTGACATTACTTCAACAAATAATTTTTCATAATTAATAGTCAGGTCCTACAAAGATTAGAAATGAATGTATTCAGCCCCATGCAGGATTTGACCCTAAGTTTTATTGGCAACCTCCAGTTTTATTCCGCTTTTGACTCTCCAGGTTTATCTGTGGATGGATCTCCTTCTTCTAAGTCTGCAAATTCTTGCTCTATAATGGGCTTCAGTATTTTCTCGATTTGTGTTAGTCTTTTTTTCAGTTTCTGTTGTGCAGCTTCGTACTCAGCCAACAGCCTGGCAAACTTTGTTTGTAATCTGTCCATAGCTCCTTCCATGTAGGTGACCTTCTCTTCCAGATCTTTAGGATCGCTTCCTAAATTCGCAACTTCAATGTCCAGCAACCCATCTTTCATTAGGATTTGCTTTCCTTTTTCTTCCAGCATAGCCTTTGCATCTGGATACTCTGTTAAAGCCTCCATGAGATCATCTTTAGACAGACAAAACAAGTCCGAGTATCCAATACTTCTGATATTGGCTGTTCTTCGATTGCCAGCTTTGCTACCTTTGATATTAAGAATGCTGATTTCTCCAAAATAGCTGCCATCACTTAAGACCACAAATTGGGTAATTCCATCATCAGCGACTACTGCCAGCTTCCCTTCTTTGATAATGTACATCTCTCGTCCAATATCTCCTTTCCTGCAAATATAATCTCCAGGACTGTATACTTGTGGCTGGAGTTTCAAAACCAGTTCAACCAACAGACCAGCTTCACAGTCTGCAAAGATACGAACTTTTTTTAGTGTTTCCAGGTGAACATTGATTGCAATCTCTGCTCTTAGTTTATCGGGCAGGTACTTCAAGACTTCCCTTTCATCCACAGCCTTTTTATTTGTCCACAGGTAGTCAAACCACTTTATAACTCTTTTCTCCATGTCTTTACTCACATTCCGAAAGTGCATATACTGCTTGATAGCATCAATCCTTGCTTGAAACTCTGCCCTGGCAGCGTTCATGTTGGAGATCATAGAGCCCACGTTACCAACAATGGTAGCGAAAATCAATACTCCAACCAAGAAGTCAATGACCACAAAGAAATACTCAGAATCTCTTACAGGAGGGGGTGTTTCACCAATAGTAGTCAGGGTCAGCGTTGACCAGTAGAGACTGTAGACATACTTTCTAATCAGACGGGCAAATTCGGGATCGGAGGTGTTGGGGTAGACCCATGTGTCAGCCCCAAACCCAATGGCTTTTGAGATCGAGTAGTACACACAGGCGTTCCAGTGAATAATAATCACAATGTACATGACAAGGTTAGAGATCCTGAAGATGTTTGGGTAGTTTGTCCTTGTTTCTGTTCGCTGGAAGAATTCAAACATCCGAGCTACTCTGAGTAGTCTGTTTATTCTTAATTCTGGGTAATTTAGTCCTAACTTAAAGTATAAGAGATCAGTTGGTATGATTGACAGAAAATCTAATTTGAATTGAAAAGATGTCTTATATTTCTCTCGAAGCTTTTGTTCTTCTTTCACCAGAAGACCTTGCTCCAGGTAACCTAAAATCAAATTGTAAATAATAAAAAATGTTACACCTTCAACTTTGTTGTGTTCAATGTCAGTCCAAATCTACTTTGAAAAATATTTTGGTTGCAAGTTCCAGATGCTACATAACATCTCTTACTTTTTCATAAGGAATTTCTTATTTCCAAATATTCAGCTTCGTGCTATGTGGTTCAACTGGAGCTAAACTATACAGCTTTGAAAATTAAACATTTCTAGCTCTGATTCTTTCCCTCCACTTTTCCACTACGGTGAACATCTGGGAAAAAAAAAACAATCCCCCCGCAAAAAAAACTCCACAGAGTATAGGGAGGGTGGTTAATGTGAGGGAAAGAATTTGAACATGGGAATTTCATTTCCATATTGAGTGTACCTACTCAATAGCTCTGGATGTAGGATAAGATTTTAAAACAAACAGTTGCAGCCGAAGTTAACTGGACGTCTTTCTTGCGCAGTGGTCTTGAAAATCAAGCAAATACTTGAATCTCCTTAAATACAAAATCCAGATTTTGGTGCTAATTTTTCAGAACCCCTAAGCCCCACTTGGCAGCATTGCATGTTTATTTTTTCTTGTTGAGTCCGCTGCAGGCAGAACAGCTTGTATTTGTCTTACCTCATGCCTTGCTTACCTCAGACTTTATATATTCTTTAAGTAATACATCAGAGTTTCTCCTATTTTTACAGGTCACAGACTACAGTCTTTCAGTCTCGATGTCTTTTTCAATATTGCACCTCATCAAGGATACCCAGGTAGTAAGAGCGGTATTCTGAATATTTTAAGCCACCTGACACACATACATGAAGAGCAACAATTGATCATTGAGTATACTTACCTGTTCTTGTCCGTACAAACATGTCAGCAATATAGATGGCATCAGAAATGTAATCAATAATAAACCATGCCACTAAGTAGTCATGCTGAAGCTCATCAAAACAGGCTCTGAATAGGAAAAGACAGAAGTAAATTACCATGAAAAAGAGATTAAATACTTGCATGAAATCGGTGATGAATAAACTATTTTTTTAATCTATTTGTGGATATTACGATTTGCCAGAAGTTTTATATAGTCATTAAAGAAGTACATCACCTAGCAATAATCATGGTCCAGTTGTACATGACAGGCATTGTGATGCAGAACAACCAGTTGTAATACGTATTTCCTGCTGGATCAATAATGAAAATATCTTTCTTCTTCCTAAGTGATAGGCAGGAAAAAAAGGGAGATTTAATGAGAGTTTTAAAATACACATAGCAATTTTTGAGGAATGAAGCATTCCAGAAATTGTTATTATTAAATAGACGGTCTTTATATTATAAAGTTAAGCTTTGTTTGAATGCATGGAGAACATGAAGCTTCTTGTTAGGTGTGACTTGGGATGCAAACTTTAGAATCCAAATCTTGCTGAGAAAAATCAGATTGGCAGTCCCACTTCAGTTTGTAGCGGCACATGTAATTTCAACCTTCTTAAATTAACTGTCTTGTCTGATAATTGATATGATCTTCTTTCAAAAAATAAAATGATTATGTGACTAGTAATGTTTAAATAAGTGAGGCAAATTATGCCTCTCTCACTGGGAAAAGTTTAGCTTTGAGAAAGATGAAATATTGGCATAGTTTACATAAAGAAACCAAAGAACATGAAATCGTACGACACAGGTGCCTGCTGCACTATTTTCAATTTCTCTTCCTCGGCCAGAAAACTGAATTTGCCAAGCTAAAGGTAAAGCAAGAATTTTTAGCTCATAGAAGAGTTTACTTGCTTGTAGATGCCCTTATGTGCAGAAGAGATTGCTTTACACTGGCACATCTTTTGCTGCAGGGTGTCATCCAAAAAAATATTGGATAATCAGAATCCAAATGAGATTTTTCTTAATTATTTTTTTTCAAATCAATTCCATGCATGCATATTTCTGTTGTCCACTTATGAAGTTAAATCAGAACAACTCTACTCTAGGGATAATGACAGCAGTCTCTACACTCATTCACTACTCTGTGAGCATCTTGTTTACAGGATGTCCGTGAATGGATTTGATTTTTCATCAAAAGCAATTTTATTAGACTAACATAGCAGGACCTAAATGAAAAATACTTACTCTTCTTTATCTTCTTTCTTCTTGGACTTATCTTTGTTTTTGTTTTTCTCCTTTTTTTCCTTGTTCTTTTGTGTTTCTCCATCCTTTTTTTTTTCTGACTTACTAAGAAACAGATTTACATTTTCAGTTGTTGCAGACTAAGTTAAAACATATTTGGAAAGAAATTAAATGTCTTAGAAATAGTAGTATTATTACTCTTTATCTTACCTCTTCTTTTCTTTTTTCTTTTTCTTCTCCTCTCTAAGGAAAAGAAAAATATGATAGGCTCATGGGATGCACATAGCCATTGCTTCCACATTTATTTATTAGAGTCATCTCAATTCAGTAAGGATAACATTATAGTTAGGTGTTTGGCCTTAAAAAACCAGTTTTGCTTATTGTATTCACATAGAACTACTTCTGTTTTAAATTAATAGATATAATACCAGTAACTTTGGTATTGAGAATGATCATCATAACTGATATGCATGAAGTTCAAAAGTACATGCAGTCACTTTTGGGATTACTTAAATGACATACGTATTTCTAAAGAAATTATTAGATATATATCATTCTTTTCCATTGCTGCTTAAACAACCAATATTGCAGTACTCTCATTTTATGAAATGGCAAAGATACTTACTCGTCTTTATTACTATTGTTGTTAATATTGTAGCGTGCAAACGCACCAGGTAGATACCGTTGCCTAGGGAACAGCGAAACAACACAGTTACGTGATATCTGCTGAAATACAAATAAATGTTTAATCTAAATTGTCACAGACTGTTTCTTGCCATTTTAATCATGGGCTAAGTAATATAAGGAAATTGAAAGAGCACAGATTTTAATCTCCTAAATATTTACAATAAGCAATATGTCACAATCTTAAAAACTTTATTTATTAATAGAGGGTGAAGAAAATTAGATGATGGCAAGTATCTGTGCGTAGTTAATCCCATGCAAATTATCAAAGAAAAAAAACCCAAAGAGACACAAAATGGCAAATTTGACATACCTGTTTTCCCCTTTGTTCATCGGTCCAGGGTCCTCACTAGTGTCTTGTACTACCACACTGGGAACAATTGTGTGGGAGTGATGGGTCTCAATCACTCCTACCTTCATGGTCAAGTTTGTCTTACCTTGGGTAACTGAGGAAGACTGATTTAAAAAAGAATCAAGTCATTTCACAACTAGCAGAAGTAACAAGCAATATTTTTTTCCCTAAAGATGAATCCTTTTTATCCTTGCTTCACCCAAAACCAACAACAGTATTTCCAGTTTTCTCTCTCACATGACATTCCCACCAGACAAGAAAGGGCACTGAGAGTGCTTCAGTGTCCTGAATAACCAGGCAACTGCTGCTGAAGAGAATGTTCAGCACATCTTTGTATTAGAGGAAGCGTTCATTTAGCTCTTTCTCCTGACTCTAATCATACTTTGAAAATATTTAGACAATTGGTTTGAAGTGTCTACTACTGTTTCATTTGGTTTTGAACCAAAGGCTCATAATTTATCATATCAGGATGGATAAATAGATTCATGCACATGTGACATCCTGAAAACCGGAAGCCTCCATCAGTTGGATGTCCAAAGAAATTTCAGTATGTCTGACATCTGAGAGTTATATTCACTGTTGAGAGCAAAGAGTAGGCTCTGTAACTATGAACTGAAAGACTGATGGAGTAGTCTCCTTACTCACATAGCAAGTTGGACATAAATACCTAAATGGGAAATGTTAGTGGCTGCTCATGTCTGTTTTGTTTATCTCAATATTAAAAAAAATTGAAAATGTTGTAGTGTACATTAGTGTACATAATTTCTTCTCTCCCTTTTCACCACTATTCTTACTATTTGGTTTATTTTAATCAACACGTCATCAATGAGACTGCCAACTCTTTGTGCATGAATTATGTGATCTACAAGTGTGATCTGCTCTTGACAGGGCCTGTTAGATAGGTTTAGAAAACAGATGCTATCTTCTGCAGTAACAGTATCCCTTCATGTATGAAGTCAGAGTATAGAGATGTCTGAAAGCCTCAAACTGACAAATGAATACCACTGATAAATGAAATAAAATGCCATAGAATGAATCAATCTTAAAGTAAGTACTTGCATTCTGGAGTCAAACACACCGAAGCAGGATGATACAGCTGCTACATCACTCCCAGACTTACCTGACTTTCCTTATTAGTCAACGAAACAAAAAATATTCCTATATAGGAAATAGGAGAGGAAACCCATGTTTCCAGCAGTCATCAGACATGATTGACACACAGTGCAAAAAATAATACAGCAATATACAACATTCTACAAAGCAGGAAGGTAAAGATTGAAGAGTAAGGTGTGTTCTTCAACGAATAGTCCTAAATGTAGTCCAACATTGCTGGTCAGTCTTTAAATGCTTGAGAGCAAGTGCTGAGACGTATCAGTTGTTTAGCTTAAATAAGTAAATTTTAATTAGAATAAATTACTTGGGTTTATAATATAGTGTGATTTCTGCTGTTTGCCTAGCTTTACTTAGCATGAGTAGCTAGATTTGCTGAAGCCTTTATGCCACAATAGAGTTAATTTTCGTAGTAATTTTCCTAGCAGCTGGTGCAGTGCGGTGTTTAGTCTTTTAGTGTAAGAAAAATGTTGATAACACACTGATGTTTTGGTAGGATATTCCCAAAGTCCGGGACTTTTCTGTTCTGCCAGCAAGTGCAGGTGCACAAGAAGCATAAACCAGGAGATAAGGAGGCGACAACCCTCAGCAGAGACTGCAAATCAACAAGGTAAGAGCAGTCAACGGTCTGCCTGCCTGGACACAGAAGAAGAATCCAAGAAGGTGTTAGAAGACCCCAGACCAAAAACCACCACTGGACTAAAAGACGCGTGAGCAGTGTGTCAGGGGCAGGTGTAGAGATCACAAGGGTATGATTGCCCAAGGATTTTTTCCGACATCCCTTTCTGAAGGCACCCAGCCCGGTCTGACCCTGCTGCTGTACCTTTGCATTAAATTATTTATTTTTATAAAATCCTACGCCTGAGACACTGCTGCAGGAAACTTAGGGTCAAGCCTGAAGAAGCAGGGAGCACACCCGAAAGTGAAGAGATCCCGGTCCCAGCAGCAAAAGACTGATGGTGTGTGTGCAACTCCTTGGGTGGGGTGTGAAGGCTCAGGCAGCAGCTTTAACACACGGATCAGGTCTAAGGAGCCCCATCAAAAGATTCTAAGTTTCTAAGACATACCAAACATGAGGTTAGATTCACCAGGAGCCTAAAAGCTGTAACAGGGTTTCCACCGACTTACTCCAAGGAGAAAGTGTGTTTGAAAGTGTGGAGATTGAAAGTACACCAGGTTGAATTAAGCAGCTTTACGTCTGCTTAAAGGTGCTGTGAAAGCTCTGCTAATGCTGGCACACAAAATTCCATCCTGATTTAACCTATATCCTCTGCAGAGCCACACTGGAGTCCACACAGCTCACAAATAACGGTGCAAGATAAAGCTGTGTCCAGCCATTTCCAGTCACTCAGCATCAGACAAATGCAAATGTATTCAGCTCAAGGGAAATCATTCCCCCAGCAGAGTGGGCTCTAAACCAGTCAGTTCACATTAGGACTCCTAGCACCAGCATTTCTATGTAGGAACTTATTTTTCATGTTTATCTTTGGACTTTGAGTCATCTTTAGTTTCAAGAACCAAAAAGCCCATCTTCAACTTTGTGCTCTGCAGCAGTACTGATTTGCAGAAGTGCTAGGGGTTAAAGTTGACAAGAAGTGTGGTAAAATAGGACATGTAGAAAAATCCACACCCATCCTGAGTACTTAGCCTAGAGTTTGGGCAAAAATCTGTATCCTGTTTGTTCCCCTGTTCTCCAGGTAAAGAGGATTTTCTGTGTATTTTTGCAAATGGCTCCATTAGTATCTCTTTTGGAACTTTGTGCTCTGCCAAAGGAGCTGTGGCAGCCATGTGTAGGACTTGCTGGGAAAAAGGAGCTGCCGTTTGGGGCAGGGCTGAATATTTCATTTTACTGGGGCACTGGAGGTATTAAGTGGGCATGAAGTATGCCTCAAAATCATCTGCACATGGAAACTGGAAGTATTTACTACCCTGTGGTCTCAAAATACTAAATCTGAATGTCAGGCTCGGGTGACTGCTGCGCCAGGTTGTTTCCCTTGTCAGTCAGTCAGGATACGTGGCACAAGAATATCTTCAAATTCCATTATTCTCAAAGCAAATTTTGAAATTCTTGAGTCTAAGACACAGAAATGCTAATACAGCGTGTGCCCGGCACAAGGTGAACAGACACAGTAATTGCTCCTGGTTCGGGGACCGTGGTTACAGCATTTGTGTGACAAAACCCCGACGCTGGGAACAGTAGTAAATGTCCCGCTAAACTCAGTGGGTCCAGAACTCACCTTAATGCATTTTTAAATTGTATTATAGAGGTTTTGCAAACAATATTTCGGATGTTTTTCACTAAATTGTATCACAACTGCATTTCTTATTCTGTAGTCACACATATTTTTCTTAAACTGATACAACGTTACAAATTGTTACACTACTTTTATTTTAAAAATCCAGTGCTCATTTTCACTTTATCATATTTAGGTAGCAAGTTTGAGAGGTAATACAGATAAACACTTGGTTTAGAGGTATTTTAGATTTTTACCATATTGTTTTTACTGTATCATCACGAATAGTTTGCTTTTACTAGCTTTGATTTTTAAATTTGATGATTATGATAAACAACAGAGTTTTCAGACATTATGATCTAAAACCTAATTATATTAATTGCTATACATCAAAATCATTAGTGCTGCTAGAAAACTCGGGCAATATTGTCCTTTTACAGGACTGTAGTGAATGGAAGATCAGCTTCCATCTCTTCTGCTCTTTTGTATTACCTATTTTTCACTTTCTTACTGGCCCACCGTATTCACTTCTCTAGTCATTATTTTCAGAGAGAAAATGCTTCGAGCAAGGATATCCCAGAACAGAATTTGGCATCATATAAAGATCTACTTTCTTTCTTTACAAAAAAAGCAACAAAAAATCTTGATGAACATTAACATCTGCAGTGTGTTACAGCAAAATCTCTCTTTTCTAACACGCAAAGAGTCCCTGACAGTTCTGCGCTAAGCAGTTTCATCAGTGCGTGCTTACCTTGGCAATGTAATCTGCTGCTTCTAATAGCGATTTCAGTCCTTTAAATTAGCCACGTTTCCTTACTGCATAAGCAGGGCCACCATGGAAAGCTGAATATAATCAACATTTCATGCATAAATCCCTTATTGATCGATTTGACCAGCCAGTCCCATGTGCAGTTCTCTGAATTATTCCCAAGGAAGGACATAGATATTAGAGGAGGATTTCCTTGACCTAGTGATGGATTTTGAGATTTAGAGAGAGATGAAAGTGCTAGTGGCAGTCACTATTATCCCTCACCTGAGGAGAAGCTTACTAGCCCTATCAACACGCACAAGAAGTGACAAATATTGGAGCGTACTCTGTCTTAAAACTAAAAAAAAATATTATCGTAAATGACTATATATTCAGTCTTGTCTGCTGGCCCATTTTCTTAATATGGCAGATGCTTTTTTACTGTAGTAACAGGTCTTTACCAGAATAAATAAAACGCCACAAATGGAAATTTCCTGTTTATTTTAATGTGTTTATCATATTGCTGAATAATTGGAAATACCATGAAAGTTCTTAACTAATCTTAACATAACTTTTACATTCCTATTTTGATGCTTAAAAAAGCCCATGAACTGTGAATACATATTTAGTGGAAAATGGCGTGATGATGAAGTGTTAAGACTCTGAACTAATCTTCAAGTTTGGTATGGATTATGACTTTGCAAAATGGTTTTTAAATTAGCTGCAACCCTCCTTCATTAGAAATGTTGATCTGTAGTGGCCACACGATCAAGAAAGCCCCATGAGCATCCTAATGATGTGCTTTAAAAGAGAAGATATTGAGGTATTTGAGTGCCTCAACTTTCTCATTTCACTGGTGGGTTCCACAAGAATGAGGAAAATTAAATTCTCAGGAGCCTGAGTGATTGATTTTTTTAATCATCTGGCTTATTTTACATGGCCCATTTTTGGTGGGGGGAGGGGGGGGGGAGGGGAAGGCATTGCTGAGCAGGAAATCCCGTGCAGAAAATCTTTTAAGCAGCAAAAAGAGTGAATGTTCAAATTTGAAATGGTATCTTTGCCACAACTGAGAAATAGCTGAAGTTACTGAATTACTTTTAAACTTTGCTTCACCACAAGCAGAATCGAGGAAAGCAGTCCAGACCCTGGGACCCCAGGATTAAAACACATTTGGTTCCTTAACCAAGAGCAGGAGGCAGCAATGCCGCTGGCATTCATACGAACCAACTTCAGTCTTGCAGCCCAGGTGACTGAGTGGTCATTCGTAAGTGGATTGACACGTTGTAGATTTAATCACAAACCCAAAATGATGCTCAGTATCACAGCTCAGCCTCCTGACCAGAGAAACAAATTAGGCACATCTGCTGCTATGACTTTCCAACCCTGTAGACAGTCAGTCCGTTTTCTAGGAAACACAGTATGTACGCATTTGAAATTTAAAGAATAAAAAAATGTTTTAAATAAAACAGTAATGGGCAACAAGGAAATGCGTAACTTTATGCCCAGGAGAAGCCAGATACACAAATCTACAGTAAGGTATCCAACATAACAAATGGACGAAGACGTGAATATTCTTCCAATTTCTGGCATATGTTTCACTGTTGGTTTTGAAGGGCTGAAATACAACTCCTATCCTAAAATCATAGCTAGAAAAGGAGTCTTAGAAAGTTACTGCATCTGGCTAGTATTGAATCAGGAGCAGTTTTGCCTCTGTCATTCTCGTGGGTTTTTGCCTGGTTTGCAGTCTGAAAGATCTCAATGTCCAATGCTGAGAGCAGTGATTTTGTGAATACGTGGTGGCACTGAGTGTCTGGAACATGTGAGTGTCACACAAACATCAAACTAATTGTGAACTCCTGCATTTGGTGCATGGCTTTGTCCAAAAGTTTTAGATGATCAACCAAGCCAGACAAGTCTATGTTGCATCTCTCAAGCCAGTAAGAACTACAAAGGAGATATGCATTTTTACTCTGGTGGAGAACAGTCAGTTTTCTTTTAAAATAAGCAGTCCAGTAAAGAAACTCTAACTTACTTTTTCTTATAATCTGTTTTACTGTGGAGTAATAGCGATTCCTGTAGCGATGAGTCCTACTGAGCCAGACCAGTTCCTTGTCTGACAGTGGTCAGGACCTCACTTATCTGCAAAGAGGTTTGCAGGACAAGTTCTGGGTGAGCTCAACACAGTGGTCTCAATTCTGCTCTCCTTTAAAAGCCAATTACATAGTTGTCATTGGCTTCACCGACAATTACATTAATTTAGCATCAATTTTTTTTCACAGATATTTTTTCTGTCGTTCCGTATTCCAGTGAAGTAACCTTGACTGATGGGAGAATGACCGTGCTAATGGATTATTGTTTTAGTAGGCCAACTTTAATCTATTTTTGTGTCTTGCTTTGTCATCATCTGTAATTCTTCTCAATCCTATTAAAGCTACCTCTAGTTTCAGACACCCATAACCAAAACACTAGATACATTATATATATGTATTTATTTATAAATAAGCAGGTTTTAATGGCAACACATTGCGTTTCAGCTTACTGTGTTGGAGCTGTGTACACAGATGGGTGTTTGGATTGGGACCACACTTTTGGCAGGCTTATTTTCTGCAAATCCTGTTCTGTCTTTTCTAGTGCTGATGCGATTTCAGCAATGAATGTCACGTTGGAAGTGCTGTAGCTGAGAAGGTTCCAGGGCTTCTGGCTTACTTAATACTCTCTTGCGTAGACTGGTGTTACAGGGAGTTCAGTGTCATGAAGCGCAATCGGCCCCAGTGAGGCTTGGTGACTGGAAAACCATCAGCGTGATCAGTATCTCCACCAGTAGGTGGTACTGTATTTTTACTTTAGTGTTAAATGAGTGCTTGATGGATAGGGAAGTAGAAGCAATTTAAGATGCGTGTTGGTGTGTTAGATTCCCATACGCAGATGAGGCTGGAATCAGAAGGCACTGGACAGACTGCAGGCCTTCTGCGGACACAAGCACTAGCAGGCATTACCAGCATCTTTCAGGTCCATACCCTGGGTTTTGCAGGTCCAGACTACTCTGAGCAGGGATTAGCACTTCTGAAATGTCCATGGGCATGACAAGCGCTGAGTCTGGCCATTCCCATCAGTCATTTGTGTGCCCTGAGCTGAATCTGCAATGAGGCCATCCTTGTGCCGCCCAGGTTGGGGTGGCTTGAGATGTTTCTTCTCTTTCCAACCTGGAACCTGCAAGGAACAGAGGGACTGGCCCAGCAGAAAACTCTCTGGAAAAAACTGGAACTTCATTCAGTAATATCATTGGGATAAAAAACAAATACGGTGACCCTGCAGGAGTGTCAGTAGCTGTGAAGAGTCAGTTAGGATTTCTGTTTAGCAGAATTTCATTTCAAGCTAAAATAACATGGGAAATCTGGGTTGGTTGCACAGAATAATGATGCTAAAATGCTTTCACATACAAAGGTGACTCAACCCTAATTCTACTTTAAGAATATCATCAATATATGATATTGTCACTGATAAGAGTGGTAGAAAATGCACTGTAGTTAAAATATGTTTGATATATCTAGCCTTGCTTTTATTTCATTCATTGTAGTAAAGTAGGAATTAAGGTGGCACTATCTGGGCATTTTTAAGGCAAAATGCATAGAATTAACCTCTTCACAGCAAGTACAGCAATCTAATCATATTGAACTGCAATCTAGAGGCACCATTTTTTGGTCTCTGTTGAAGTTAATTCCTTTACGTGTTGCTCCTGCAGGTCTGTACTAAATCACCAGCATTTGGGGCAGGTGGAGTTCCCACGGTCAGAGCTCCACTCTCAAATCTGGCTCAGTAATTTTTTGTGTGGCTGCAATAGGTAATAAATTATAGGTAATAAACCTGTCTGTAGTTGCTGGATTGAAAGGAGCTCATGTTTGGACCCTGTTGGGTAGCAGCGACTGCAGGCAGAGGAGAGTAATGCAGAACAGGGAAGCTGAGCAATGATTACAGAACTTCAAAATCCCATAGGCGGCTTTCCTAAATAATACTAATAAAAAGAAAGACCTTGCTTCACGTCTGCACCTGGACTAGCTGCACGGTGAACAGTTTTTCTCACTGTGGTGAAACCTGTTGTCATAATCTTCAGTATTTACAATAACATAATGATACACTGCATCATAGCACATAAAAGGCACTTGATGTAAACGTGTATGAGAAAAGAAGTCCTCAACAAAATTAAAGAATTTATGACAAACCCAAGAAGCCACGGAAACTTCGTCTAAGTCATTCATGGCTAACACAGAGGCAAGGTGAGTTTTATTAAGGCACAAAAATGCGGTTTCTAATGACAATTTTATTTATAAATGTAAAAGTATAAAGGTGGCTAGACATTCAGAGCTTCCATTTTTATTGAAAATCAACAATTAGAGTCAGTGCTTGCTTAAGTTTCAGCAAATCTTTAATTCTTTACATAAGTAACAGAATTTTAATATAACCGGTCTCTTGCATTTTCCACACATATAATAGAAAAAATTAGCACAATAACCCAGAAAGGTATAGCAGGGTTTCATAACATCCTTATTTCCCTTTTGGAGAAATGGAACTGCCACAAAATTGCTTTGACTGTTAGTGCATGCATATTGTTACTTCATACACAAAAAGGCTGATCTGTGCTGAGCCATAGCTGGCATAGCTCTGCTGAAATAAGTGCAGCTGCGCTGATTTGCATTAGCTGATGAGCCAGGCATTGCTCTAAATCAGTCATAGGTGCCATTCTGAATGGTAAACTAGCATCTTTTTCCTCTTTATGTCAGGTGATAAGATTGTATAGCAAGACTTCTTTTTCTTTCCCATTCGACCTTTACATATTATCCAAAATAAAGAAAAATATAACAATGTTGATAAATTACTTTTATGTAGTTTCTTTCTTCCTGGCATTGTCTCAAAGTTCTTTGAAATGAGTTGAGTCTGAAAAGTACCAGTCATCAATGGAGTATGCACACATGAAGTGTACCCGCTCCCTTCTGTAATTACATGATAGATTGCACGTTCTTTATGTCTGCCCACTGACTTGCATTGTTAGCTGCAAGTTTTTTGTGACTTCATATTCTTTCTCAGAAAAAAGGTTTCATAGTTGTGGGACAATAACGGAAGAGGGGTGAGGAGGATTGTAAACATGCTCAAGTGACTTGCAGCTGAGGTACAGAAAAACCACATGCATCATCCTAATCCTTGTTTAGTCCTGTGTGCTTGACAAGTAGAGTATCTGTGTTTAGATAACATAGGCCTGTGATAGACTCAGAGGCAGCTATCGAACATGCTTGAGATTCCTGCCCTGCTGTGGGAAAGATCAAAGCGCAATTGTAAACTGTGCAATCCCTGATACACAGGTGAGAACAGCAGGTTTGAAAACTCTCTAGCAAGGATCGATCTCCACGGTGCCTGCATTCCCGCTTGTGTGCCTGTGCCCAGGTGCTGACTCTGAGATCCCCCTAGCTCATGAGGTAATAAAAATAAATTTACTCTTTGTGTTTCATCCATGGTTTTGTGGTTGTTCTGGTGTCCTGCCTGTGTCAGCTCACGCAATAGTGGTTTTGCAGATTCCTGCAGATTTAAAAACATGAAGCAATGGCTATATAAAGATTTTCAACCAAGAAACAAAGTGTATAGAATCATTTAGGTTGGGAAAGATCATTGAGTCCAACTGTAAACCTAATGCTGCCAAGTCCACCACTAAATCATGTCCCTCAGCACCACATCTACATGTCTTTTAAATACCTCAAGGGAGAGTAATTCAACCATTTCTCTGGGCAGCCTGTTCCAATGCTTGATAACGCTTTCGGTGAAGAGATTTTTCCTGATCTCCAATCTGAACCTGCCCTGGTGCAATTTGAGGCCATTTCCTGTTGTCCCATTGCCTGTTACTTGGGAGAAGAGACCGACCCCCACCTGGCTACACCCTCCTTTCAGGTGGCTGTAGAGAGCGAGAAGGTCTCCCCTCAGCCTCCTTTTCTCCAGGCTGAACACCCCCAGCTCCCTCAGCCGCTCCTCATCAGACTTGTGCTCCAGACCCCTCACCAGCTTCGCTGCCCTTCTCTGGACACGCTCCAGCACCTCAGTGTCTTTTTTGTAGTGAGGGGCCCAAAACTGGACACAGCACTCGAGGTGGGGCCTCACCAGTGCCAAGTACAGGGGGACGATCACTTCCCTAGTCCTGCTGGCCACGCTATTTCTGATAAAAGCCAAAATGCTGTTGGCCTTCTTGGCCACCTGGGCACGCTGCCGGCTCGTATTCAGCCAGCTACCGACCAATCTGTATCTTAGATTAAATATTTTATTCATGAATTAAAAAGACTTTGATGTCCACGGTCTGCTAAAGGAGTGGGCCTGCAGACCTGCAGAAACGTTAGCCATGCTGTGTCTTCCCCAAGCTGTGCCCGGGGAAGAGGTGGTCCTCAGCACCTTGCCCTCTCCCACGTTCTCTGCTGCTTCAGCAGGCCCTTGCGGGTGTTCCCACCTCCTTTCTTCTCTGCAGATCCGCCAACTGAGTCGCTTGCAAGACTGACACTTCACATGCTTTGGTCAAACTGCAGGAAGCTGGAAAAACTGACACATTTTGACAGAGACAGGGGTGTGAACACGTGGAGCTGACAGATCTGAGGTGTCACAGAATAAAAATAGGAGCTGGGAGCAGACTGCAGACGTGTGTCTGTCCATATATGTGGTTTTATCCTATGGGCATACTTATGTGGTACAAGAAGATGGAAATTTGCTCCCAGATTTTCAGATTGTGCTTTAAGATTTTAATTTAACTGTTTTAAATACTATTTAAAATTACTGTTTTTTTGTAGCAGTAATCTGTGGTTTAGAAATGCTAAAGCAGAGAAGTCAAACTCCTTTTATAAGGCAGCCTGCACTCGGTTTGAGCCACCTTCTGTAGAAATTCCTATAATGCAGACGCTGTAAAGATAAAGTGGATAGGTAATTAAATGCACAAAACCAAATGCAGTGTTCCTTTTGTCCTAACGTACACAGCGCTGTTTATATTACAAAATAAATACAGAAATAAAAGATGAGACTAAGACATTGAAACTGATCTGTCGGTTTAACCCCAGGACTGCGAAGTCAAGGATGCCTAAGGCAGGGAAAACTTAAGTTATTTTGCTGACACTGTCACGATATTTCACCAGTCTGCACCAGAGCTAATAAACTTTGCAAACCCAAAGATTATTAATTTAGGTGCTGTGCTGCAAAGCATGGTTAGAACTCTGCTAGACTCAAGGCAGCATGTCCCTGCGATGCTCTCTGGAGGTGTGTTACACTCTTGGCTCAGTTTGGCTCCACTCTGGGGAGCTCTGTGCATGCTAAAGGTCCTCAGACTGTTCCAAGAAGTTTGCTGGGTAACCCTGGGTTAGCATGTAATGGCTTATTAAGCCATACATTTTGTAAATGTATTTCACTTAACCGTGTTAAAAACAAGGGCTTAGACTTCTACTTTGAAACTATTGATTGGGTAATAAAGATAATTGTTTCTTAATGACACCCTGGAGCCTGTTCAACCACCGGGAGTCATCTCAGGGTCAGTATCACCAGGTGCTGACCTAGTTCTGCAAAGCTGGGATAGTCTGGCCGGGGGGATCCCACCACCTGCCCACAGAGCCAGCGGTCAAGACTAGTCCTGGCAGCCCATCATACACTTTCATAGAATAGTTTGTGTTGGAAGGAACCTTTAAGGGTCATCTAGTCCAACCCCCTGCAATGAGCAGGGACATCTTCAACTAGATCAGGTTGCTCAGAGCCTCATTCAACCTGGCCTTGAACACTTCCAGGGACGGGGCATCTACCACCTCTCTGGGCAACCTGTGCCGGTGTTTCATCACCCTCATTGTAAAAAATTTCTTCCTTCTGTCTAGTCTAAATCTTCCCTCTTTCAGTTTAAAGCCATTATTCCTTGTCCTATTGCAACAGGCCCTGCTAAAAAGTTTGTCCCTGTCTTTCTCATAAGCCCCCTTTAAGTACTGAAAGGCCACAATAAGGTCCCCCCGGAGCCTTCTCTTCTCCAGGCTGAGCAACCCCAACTCTCTCAGCCTGTCCTCACAGCTCCAGCCCTCTGATCATTTTTGTGACCTCCTCTGGACCTGCTCCAACAGCTCTATGCCTTTCCTGTGCTGGGGACTCCAGAGCTGGACACAGGACTCTAGATGGGGTCTCACGAGAGCGGAGCAGAGAGGGAGAATCAGCTCCCTTGACGTGCTGGCCACCCTGCTTCTAATGCAGCCCAGGATATGGTTGGCCGCCTGGGGTGCGAGTGCATATTGATGACTCATGTCCAGCTTTTCATACACCAGTACCCCCAAGTCCTTCTTGGCACGACTACTCTCATCCTTCATCCCCCAGCCTGTACCGGGGGTTGCCCCAACTCAGGTGAAGGACCCTGCACTTGGCCTTGTTGAACCTCCTGACGTTCACATGGGCCCACTTCTCCAGCTTGTCCAGGTCCCTCTAGACGGCATCCCGTCCCTCAGGTGTGTCAAGAGGGAGGAAAGTTAAATATATAGAACGCAAATACTCCCCAGGTAACCCAGAAGCAAGCTCCTTCCTTCAGACGCAGAGTTCAGGTGGGGTCACAGAAGTCCCCTGGTGAGAACTAGGACTTCGTAGCGATTTAAACACCCCAAAAGCCACCTGGGGTGGCGCCTGGAGTCCTTCATGTCCATTCCTCCCGGTGAGGGACGCCGCCTCCACCTGGGGCCGGGGGACCGCGGGGCGGGCGGGGCGCGCCCAGATGCGCCGGGACGGGCGGAGCCTCCGCCGCCTCCCGCCTGGCTGCGCAGCCCGCGGAGGGGCCGCCCCGCAGCCATGGGGCAGCGAGAGGCGCTGCCCGCCCGTTCGTCCTGCCGCACCGGTCAGTGCTTGCGCGGGCGCGGAGGGGGGAACCGGGAGGCGCGGGGACGCGCGGCGGGTGCGCGGCGCTGGGGACGCGCGGAGGGTGCGCGGAGGAACGCGCGGCGCTGGGAAGGGGGAGGGGGCGCGGAAGGTGCGCGGAGGGGAGGGCGCGGTATGTGCGCGGCGCCGGTCCTGCAGCGCGCCTCCCCCCCCCCGGCGCGCTGCCCCTGCGACTCCTATCGCTATCGCGACTCCTGCCTACGTCAGACTTTGCTGCTCCGTGACGTCACGCAGTTGTTTTCCCGGGAGTGGGGCGTCGGGGAGGTTCCTGCGCTTCTTCTACCGAGGTTGCTTCGTGCCTGAACGCTCTTTTCGGCATCTTTTGTGTGTTTTTCTGATGGGAGGGGGGGATGTCCCTTGCCACTTCCCAGCACATCCTGCTTTTGGCCCCAGTAGCCAGGCCTTGGCCAAAGTGGGCTTGGGGTTTCCCGGGTGACGGAGACTGGTATTTCATGTCCCTGCCAGGTGTGAGCTGACCCGTGAGCGCAATAAAAATGGTCAAATTACGTGTCTAATCGGAGCAAATAGTTTTCCAGATGACTTAGGACCAGGATCTTCAGTGGCAGGTTAAAAGTGAAACTGGCTGTTGCTAACGCACCAGGACTGCAAACCGACAGCAAGTTCAACTTGCTAGAAAGGAATGTGTAGTACCGGGCTGGCTGATCTACCTGACTCAGAGAATATTTAGGTATTGGAGAAAACATTTTCAGATTTAGCTGAACGGTAAAAATAGTTCAGAAGTTACAGCAGTGCCCGCCCGAGCGCAGACTGGTTTCCTGTTGCTACCAACCTTGAGTCAGAGCTGGGAGAGTTTGTGTCGGCAAGGAGGGGTTCCACTGACAGGTTCATGTCTGTTGACGTTTGGAAGTGGGAGGTGAAACTCGCTGAGCTACAGAAACTGGGTGCTGAGCAAGCCAGGCGGCCTCAGAGGTTTGTCACCTTCCTCAGTCCTTCCAGGTAATCTTCAGACCGGTCGCAGTGGGCAATAAAGTTATAGTAATTCCTGGATCAGCCTCCTCTCCCCAGCTCTCGGGTCGTTCTTTGATCGGTGGGGTGACGTACCGCTTTACGTGGAAGTGGAACAAATGACACATCTTTTTAAAACTAGAAAAAAGCTTATTAGTGCAATAACCAGAGATCACAACCCTTCAAATCGACTCTTCTCAGCTGGCAGACAGAACAGGCGAAAAATCCAACGTCTCTTTGTAAAAGTGAGCAAAGATGGCATTTCACAAGGAGAGAGACATCCTGTGGCAGTCACTGCATGACTTGCTGCAGATTAAACAAGGCGTGATTAAGTTTTCATTATTCGGTGTTGTGAAGTCTGCTGGGGAATGAAAAACTTATGAATCGGTAGAAAAAGTAATAGTAGTGTCATGTGGAAGGGAATAAGCCTGCCATTCGTCTACAGCTCAATGAAAGTATGCCATTTACAAAAAGGGGGAGAAGAGAGTTACTTTCTTCACTTCAGAAACCCGACGCGCTGATAAAAAGCTGCCTTTACCATTGCAGGTAGTTAGAAGACCATACTTATCAAGAGTCTTTGTCTCAATGCTTTCTTTTAGTTAAAGGCAAGAGCTGTTGCTGCTTCTCCCGTAAAGCCTGTAGAAGCTGCATGGCGGAGGTACAGGTGTCGCCAGTCCGGTTTAGCATCCTTAGAAGGCATGGAGAGCCGAGGGATTCATTGACTGGCAACCTCCCTGCTTTTTTGCCTTGCTCTGATGTTGAGTTACCCAAGGGAAACATTTACGCCTAAAGGACTTCTCTGTAATTTTCTTTTATAATTTAATCTTTAATAATTGCGTCAAAACTTAAGTGTCTGCAAAATTTTCTTCTTCTGAGATTGTGCTAACACTTTAGGATTTTAAAATACTTTCAGGTACAGATGCAAATCCCATTTCGTTTACATTATCCAATTGCAACTTCTAGTAATGGGAAGACGGCAGAATACTATCTGCCCTCCACACTATGCAAAAGTAGTTTTTGTGTAGTTGTAAATTCTTTAAGATTTCCATCTTCAGCTGCAGAATACGGACATAATGGTCCCCCGTCTTGTGGGATCATTTTTACAAAGTCTGGTTTAGCAACCCAGAACAACTCCTGTTATAGAGAAACTCTCTCAGCAAACAAGGAAACGTGATTGCGCAGCCTGAAAATCAAATCAGAACTTCCTGTAGTCTGTTTGTTGCACAGTATGGCACAGGGAAACTGGGAGCAGATACTCATTCCAGTTCCTTACTTGTAAAAGGTGGTATCTCCCAGTGTTAATATCAGCAGTGTCAGCTGCAAATGAAGATACGCTATCAAATTTCGTACTGTTTTTAATACTTTTGATATTTTAAATAACCCTTCCTGAACAGTGTTAGGTGCATCGTCCAAGGCTGCTTATTGTTAATTGTGCAGTGAAGTACTTTTGACAGAACATTCATCTTTCCAGAGCTTAGGTACGAACAGACACAGAGGCACATCCTTTTCTACCAAGTGTTTTGGTGGTTTCCTAGTGGTTTTTTTTTCAGTTGGGGGGAAAAGAAAAAAAAAAAAAGTGAGCGTATTACTGATGGTGCCACTCAGCAGGATGAATCATTCATGTGTCATTTTAATTACAGGGGAAGCACGGAAAGCAAAATTATTTGTTGCACCCAGTGCTTTATATGAATCACAATGGACTGAGCTTCTGTACATCAGCTGTTTCGTATTTTAACATGTCTTCACAACAAAACCTTTCTTTCCAAAAAGGTTGTCCTCCAAAGCTATTCCAGACTAGATTCTCAGATCCACCGCAGTCTACCATAAGAAACTGTGAAACCATCAGCCCTGTTGCAGCATTCCTGCCTGATCCCTGCTCCCCCATGCAAAATAACCACTCCTTTCATTCTTGGAAATACAATGCCTCTTCTTCCTTTAAAAAACACATGTAGGCTGATGGCAACGGCGTCATTCCCACAGGCTGTCGTGATAGTGATGCTGATAAGGCTTGGCTGGTGGAGAGTGTGAAGCTTCACTTTGAGCAGCCTGGTCTAGTGGGAGGTGTCCCTGCCCATGGCAGGGGGGTTGGAAGTAGGTGATCGTTAAGGTCCCTTCCAACCCAAACCATTCTGTCATTCAGGCTTAGCTCAGGGTCACCCGGCTCTGCAGCTGGGTCGCAGGGGTGGCCACGGGGACTGTCCCCTGCAGGCCGTGGTCTTCCTCCAGCTAGGGGTTGTCGAGGTTAGATGAAAATTGCTCTGAGGTGTAATGAGGCCTCCACCTCAAAATTTTATGAGTGGTTAAAGTAGATCTGCCTCACACTGAACAATTTTAATAAAGCGTACGTATTAGTGCCCTCATGCAGCAAGGGTTTGCTCCTTATGTAGATATTTCTTTTCTTCTTCTGTTTTATTTGTCGTTTCCAAATCTTAGCAGAAGCCTGGAATAACAGCAGGTTTACTCTAGCAGGCAAAGTCTGGAATAAGGGATTCGTCTATGTGTTCGTATTTTTGGGGATGTGGTCTCTGCACAGCACAAAAGCAGCCTTTCTTTGTGAGATTTCAGGTTAGCTTTTATGATTCAATTAGAATTTTACACTGAAGATAATATTTTAATGTTGCGTGCCTTGGTATTGGCCTCATCGCTTGACTGAGCCAATGTAGTGAAAAAAAAATAATTAAAAAAAAAATAAGGTACGCACCTGTGAATTAGAGGGGTGGGTAATGACCTGGGACAGCATTGTGTATGTTATGTGGATTTTGTGGATTATTTGCACCATCAGAAATGACAAGTGCTCTGGGAAGACATGGAAAGGAGTAAGCAGAGCGAGGACGGGGCTTCCCCAGAGCCATGCCTGGTTCATGAATCACTTGTCCTCCTTTTTCTCCTCCCAGGGACCGTGCTCTCTTTCGCTTGCCATGACTCCTGCCAAGCGTGGTGCCAGATCATCAACGTCTCTGAATCACGCTCTTCTCTCCTCGCCTCGATGGACGGGACTCTCAATGAAACGAACCAGAGCGTTTCCACCTCTGCTGGAAGCAAATATCGCCTCTACATTGGCTTGGCTTTGGCGATAAGTTCCAGTATCTTTATTGGTTCTAGTTTCATACTGAAGAAGAAAGGACTTTTGAAACTGGCAGAGAAAGGAGTGCCCCGAGCTGGTAAGCGCTGGTGCCTGCCTTGCTCCTGGGGGCACAAACGCCTCTTAGAACTTGGCAAAATATCAAGGTTTGGCTCACAGATCACACATTTAAAACTGTCACAGTTGGAAAACTGACGTACTTTAATAGTGATCCAAAGTTTTGTCTTGGCTAGGGATGGAAATATAGTATTATTTCTCTGTGTGTGATTACAGGGACTGGGATTTCAGAATGCCTGGGGCTATGGGGGCAGTGCTGGTTATTAAATCTAGTAAGTTGGTGATGTTTCCTCCCTGACAGCAGTTAGATACCAAATAAAATTCTCCATTCATCTTGCCCTTCAAAATGCCTTTCTCTCTCTTTTTTTTCTGTCTTTTTTCCCCCTCATTTGAGATGGAAAGTCTTAAGATGGTAACTAGGTTTAGGATTATTTTTTTTAAAAAGGAAGTGCAATGAGCTGTAGAACGGATACCTATTACCAATGTTTCTAGAGTTAGTACAACTATTCTTTCATCAAAGTCAACAGATGAAGATCTAGAGAAAGGCCTGTTGGACTAATGGCATCATTCCCTTTGCATAGATTTAAATATATAGCATTAGCAGTTTTTATTTTGTTTGTTGTGTTTATTGCAATACGCTGTTCCAGAGAATTCGGTTATTTGAAACAAATGTGTTACTGCATGTTCAATATACTTACATTTTATGTAAAAAAAAAAAAATATGCATGCAGTGGTATTTTTCTTTCTAATTTCTCTCAATTTAAAGTATAAGTAGAGTCAAAATGCAGCTGACTGTGTATGAATATATTGGATCTGACCTGGGGAAGCACTTCGAAGCGTTTCTTAAGCTCGCCAACGACCTTCATGGACATTTTACTTTTGCTTGGAACTTTCCCTTTAGTCAAATGCCATTTTTCAGAAGTCAAAGCCACGAAGCAGTAGAGCGATTAATAAAAATGTCAGTCAAAATCAAACAAAAAATTCTTCATGCCGCATCCAGATAACGTGCTCTTTCAGTACTTTATGTGGCTAGAGGCAAATGTGAAGCTGTAGTTTAGTTTATTATAATAAGGCGATCACTTTCTCCTAAGACTATTTTTTCCACTTTCAGGACAGGGTGGATATTCTTATTTGAAGGAATGGCTGTGGTGGGCTGGATTGCTTTCAAGTAAGTCACCTCTTTCCTCCCAACCTATAATGTAAATGCTACATAAAACAGATTGTTTTAAACCGATTTATTCCCTGGTTTTTCACTCCCCTCACTTACAAGAAATGTGTTTGCAATCTCCTTTACGACAGAAGCCGTTCTGATATCCCATCACTCAAATACTGTGTTTGCTCTTTGCAGAATAACAACCTTTTCTTTAATATCCAGTCAAAAGCAATGGGATTGAATCTGTCCAGCTTCTAGGAGTATTTAGGGGAAAAGTCATAGAATCATAGAATTGTAAGGGTTGGAAGGGACCTTAAAGATCATCTAGTTCCAGCCTCCCTGCCATGGGCAGGGACACCTCCCACTAGATCAGGTTGCTCAGAGCCCCGTCCAGCCTGGCCTTAAAAACTTCCAGGGATGGGTCTCACCACCCTCATGGTGAAGAACTTCATCCTAACATCCAGTCTGAATTGACCCATCTCTAGTTTTAATCCATTCCCTCTAGTCCTACCATTACCCGAGATCCCAAAAAGTCCCTCACCAGCTTTCTTGTAGGCCCCCTTAAGATACTGGTAGGCCACTCTAAGGTCTCCTCGGAGCCTTCTTTTCTCCAGACTGAACAACTCCAACTCTCAGTCTGCCCTCATAGGAGAGGTGCTCCAGCCCTCTGATTATCCTCGTGGCCCTTCTCTGGACATGTTCCAGCACGTCCATATCTTTCTTGTAGGAGGGGCTCCAGAACTGGACGCAGTACTCCAGGTGGGGTCTCACGGGAGTGGAGTAGAGGGGCAGAATCACCTCTCTCGACCTGCTGGCCACGCTTCTCCTGATGCAGCCCGGGACACGATTGGCTGTCTGGGCTGCTAGTGCACACTGACGGCTCGTGTTGAGCCTCTCGTCCACCAGCACCCCCAGGTCCTTTTCTTCAGGGCTGCTCTCAAGCCAGTCACTGCCCAGCCTATATCGGTGCTTGGGATTGCCCCGACCCAGACGGAGGACCTTGCACTTGGTCTTGTTGAACTTCAGATATCTTTGTGATGTCCAGAGGAGGTTAGATAATTTTGAAAGGAAAACTTGCATATATAGTGTAGAAAAAAGATTTTGGTTTACATTGGCTATCATACAAAATATTTATATTGATGTTCCTTTTATTCCTCCCCACCACCTCAACCTGATCCAAATGTTCTTTCTTCTGCAGTGGGATTAGGAGAAGTTGCAAATTTTGCTGCCTACGCCTTTGCACCTGCAACCTTAGTTACCCCCTTGGGTGCACTGAGTGTTCTCATAAGGTTAGTGCGAGCTGGGAGCAAACCCTGACAAATGAACCGTTCACTGCGTGAGGGGGAAATACTGTCTTTGGCTGAAAGTAGAGAATTTTACTAAGAAAACCGAAAAGCAATATATGGACAAAAAATGCTTTTCTTCCTTGGTGGAAAGATCCCGTTCTTATTTAGAACTGAATTTTCTGGGTAGAGGGAATGAGAAGTCTTGTTCCAAAGACTATTAAATGCTTTCCCGATAGCCTTCCACCTATATTATAAAGTATTTCTTATCAGCATATACCAGGTACACTGCTGATGCACGGTGGTAGAAGGCTGTAATTCATCTCTTCGAGAGAACTGAAGCTTTCTTCAGAAGTCTTATCTTGGTCTTCGGTTTTGAAAAAGACTTCAAAAGAAAATACAGTATTTCCCTGTTAAAATGTTTTCAAAAACATTTTTTTTTTATAGGAGCATAATTTCATATTAAGGCACACTTAGTAAGCACTTTGGGTTTGTTGGGTCTTTTCCGAGTCCTTCTGGAAAGAAGGCAAAGACAATTCTAGCTTTTTTTAATATCCACAGTTAAAATTTGTGGTTGTTTTGCAATACGAATGCCCTTCAAACACTCATTATTTCGAATGTATGAAGAAACAAATAATTTCCAAGTACTTAAGCACATGCCTTAAATATGGCTATCACAGAAGCAGAAGAGACATGGATTACGCTTACAATGAAAGTTCTGGGAAATAATTTAGTAGCAAAATGGAATTACTGTATTTTAAATGTAAAACTCGGGTTTTAAAAATAAGAGTATACTATATGAAACATTGTATTTAAAACCAACCTGGGCCACGTATTTATTTATTTTTTTAAGACGCTTGTAGTAATCTAACTGCTAAAAATGCAGCCGTTCTGCCCTAGCAAAACCCGTGTAACTGTCACCAACAGATGCACTGGGATCGGCGTGTAGGTAGATGCAGACTGTCTGTCTGGCTGCTGCTTTGTGAGACAGCCTGAGTTTTAAGGTCCTCACCTTTGATGTGGGTAGCAATCTTTCCAATTTTCATGAAACAGAGAGGTCGTGAAAACTTCATGTCAGTGAGCTCTTTACCCTTGTGTGAAAAAAGATAGCTGTAATTTGATCAGTGCGTTGAAAAACTGTTTGTGAGGGTGCCCACACCCTGTTAAGCCTGTGTCTGTGCCTAAGGTTGTGCTCTAGCTGGCTAATCGGGGGTCCTTTGAGGTAGCCTCATTTGGGCCATGATGTTATCCTTAGGTTAAATCTTGAAGTCCTTGGAGAGCCCTGGGTCAGCCCTCTTCAAAGGGGGAGATGTGCCTTCTCTGTGTTTTTGGGGGAGTCCTGGCAAGCCAGGCAGAAACTGTGCCAGGGTGGGAGAACCCAAGGAGGGATGAGGAACGGTTTCCAAAACTTGTGTGCATTGGTTCTAATGGTAACTGGAGTGCTTTAAACCTTTTTTGGAAGAAAGTAACAGCCCACGTGGTCGATGTACAGGTGTGTGAGAGTGCATGCCCCTGACCGAAGCAATTAGCAATGAGAAGTTCCTTGAGCAATTGGGACCCTTTACAACCTGGAGGGGAGGGATCAGGGTTGCTAACCCACTCCTAAAACCTGACCTGACCCTCATGGTCCTGACCAGCCTTCCTGCAAAACTCCTTAAAACTTGATTGTTTCAGGCTGGTTTCCCGTATATCCAAATTCAGAAGAGTTTTTGAATTACTATCATGTTACACAGACAGATTTTGAATATCTCGCATGGATGGTGTAAACTGAACCTTTTATTTATATTTTGCCAAACAGTGCTATATTGTCATCCTATTTTTTAAATGAGAAGCTGAATATTCATGGCAAGCTGGGCTGTATACTGAGCATTTTGGGGTCAACCGTCATGGTTATTCATGCCCCCGAGGAGGAGGAGGTCACCTCGCTAGACGAGATGGAAAGAAAGCTGCAAGATCCAGGTCTGTATGCAATTGCAGTGAACTTGTGCTACAGTTCATAGAGAAGCGTTCAGGATGCTGAATAACTTTTAGCAGGTACTTGGGCATAGTCTGGTATTTTCTCTCACGTCCATTACTCTTCTTCCCTTTCCTCTTTCTTACAGCGTTTGTTACGTTTGCTGTCCTCCTAACAGTTGTTGCTCTCGTGCTGATTTTTATCGTGGCTCCAAGGAAAGGTCAGACAAATATACTGATCTACGTTTTAATTTGCTCACTCATTGGTGCCTTCTCTGTCTCGTCTGTGAAAGGCCTGGGCATTGCCATTAAAGAATTGCTGGAGTGGAAGCCAGTTTATCGACATCCATTGGTTTACGTTTTGGTGGGCATCTTAGTGCTCTCAGTCAGCACTCAGATCAACTACCTCAACAAAGCCTTGGACGTGTTCAATACATCTCTAGTGACACCTATTTATTACGTGTGTTTCACCACGACGGTTGTGACATGCTCCATCATCCTGTTCAAGGAGTGGAGTAGTATGGACCTGGGCGATATCATTGGAACCCTGAGTGGATTCTGCAGTATCATCATAGGCATTTTTCTGTTGCACGCTTTCAAAAATACTGATATCACCTGGAGTCAGCTGATGTCTGCTGTTGCCAAAGAACCATCATTACCACACCGTGAATGCGAAACCTGTCACACTTTACTGGAGAGCATGGAAGACCCAGCTTTGGCACATGAGGAGGAGAACGTTGCATTCAGTTAATGAAACTCTAAAGTGGTGTTCATCATCGAAGTATCATGAATTGCAGACGCAGCCCACCTGTGTCTACCAGAATGCTCTTCTTTTCTGCAGTCCTCTGGACAACTGTCTGTAAGGACAGTTAAGTGTGGGCCACTCCTCTGTGCCAGCTGTTGGTAGTAATGAATGAAAATGCTTAGTAATTAACACGAGAGACAGAAACCTGGTGGTGATTGTATGTCAGGCAATGAACAACCTTGTCCTTTTTTTTTTTTTATGCAGCATCTCCTGTTGGAGAATTTTGGGAGAAAATATTGGTCTTTGTAAGCTATGTTTACAAGGTGCAATTTTCCCATCGTGATAAAAGATAATCCTTACTGAAGTGACAAGCACTCTGCTCTTATCTTAGTGATGGCCTTAATATTTCAGGCTTTCTTTATATTTTTATAATTTATTGCCAAGCAAACTTGTAGATAGTCTACTTGAAGGATGTTCATTGGAGATATAACATGAAGAAAATATTGTTTAATGCTTTTAGATTTCAATATAAAATTTTATGCAAGTTGTTTTCATTTTTCATGACCCACTAATGAATCTCGAATAGAAGTCAACAAAAAATTGTAGTTCTTGGTAGCCCTTCTCCTTCAAAATTCACTTTTTAACAGCAAAGTCTTAGCTTTTCTACCTTAGGAGTCCTGAATGGATTGCAAATCCCCAGATGTGCATGTACCTTTTTATTTCAAAACTATCACCAAGTTACATTTTAAGGAAGAGCAAACTCATTAGAGGCCTGAACACAGTTGCTGTTGGCTTAAAAAATTGCATAAAATAAAAGAATAAATTCTTCGAAGTCAGAAGAAAACCGAAATATGCATT
Source organism: Alca torda (assembly GCA_008658365.1). Lineage (NCBI taxonomy): Eukaryota > Metazoa > Chordata > Aves > Charadriiformes > Alcidae > Alca > Alca torda. The sequence goes on from CM018079.1 coordinate 69,280,533, forward strand.
TAAGAATTTCCACTTTGTTTTGTACTACTTTCAGGCTTAAGAAGGGACTTTACTTATTTACGTACTTTTTCCTAATATTGCCATCTATTAATCAAAAGCCATTTAAGCTTTTCAAAATTTTTTCCTTATTTTCCAGAAAGATATCAGTGTTTCTTAATAGCAAAACAGTCCTGTTATTTCATATTCCGTTATAAAACCAAAATCCATTTTCCAATCTATGTGCTATTTCTAATACCAGGTAAAGGAAGGGCTGTAAACAAGGGGTGGGAAACTTCAAAACATCTTTTGTTGTAGTTTCGCCTTTTCATCTTTTCTAAAAATGAGTGTTCACCTCTATTAGATGTTTTAGCGATTAATCTACCGTAGACCTACAGATTAGTATCTGTACCACAGTGTGCTCCTCAGTTGTGGTCACTGATCTTTATCTCCCAAAAACAGCTTGCGCAGTCCATGGTTTACTCATTACAATCCCCTTTGTTGGCACTTTGTGAGCAAGAATGTTGCTTCGGCAACCAGATGTGTGGGTCGTGACGAGCTCATCAGAAAGGTATTATTTCCAATTCTTGGCTTTTTAAAGTGTGAGTCCGGAACCTTTGCCAGAGGACGCTGGCATTTCAGCTATTAAAATTTGATTTTAATCAGCTGAGATTTATGTGCCAAGCGAACCTCCTCGTGAAGCAGGCTGTATATTCTCTGATGTGCAACAGGTGTAGTAAAAGTAGACACTTTGTAGTGTCTTGATAGCGAATTGTTCAGCGAAAGAAAGATCATAATTTTAGCTGTAAGAACAAAAGTGCTGCTATTGATATTTCATATATGTTTGTGTGGTGCAAAGTTTAAGTGCTTCCTTTTTGAAAGATATTCATGAAATGTCTCGCTTGTTAATGATAGCTTTAGAAGCTATCAAAAACTAGAAAGTAGCACTAGGGATACTGGCTTAAAGTTATTTGTAAATGGCAAGCACCTTTTTTCTCAGTTGGATAGGTTTGTTGCTGGCATACCTACAGGAGGAGGTAGAAATTGTATCAATCACTTGCACCTTATTTCTAAACCCTCATTTTTACAGTGAAGAGCATATCTAAAAAATGTGATACGGAAAAGTTTGGTTCTTCTGCTCACAGTACTCTGTAAAATATTGCAGGTAATCTTGCCAATGTAAAGAGAAGCCCAGAAGATGTCATTAGGCAATTGGTATTTAGGTTGTCACCTGTGATTACCCAGTTTGAGAAGTACATTCAATAGTGCTGGAGGTGGCAGCACCGTTACCCCAGCAAAAGAGACATTTTCCCAAAACTTGAAAATACTTGTGCTTTCCTTGAAATGGCAAGTACTTGCCTTGAAAATATAAAGACAATGTATACAGCTTTGGAATATTTTTCCCGCTTTCCAAGTGATGAGACTTGCAGCAATTCTTTGCTGTTAAAACGCATGTGTTAGAAATGCTTCAGAGAAGAAAATATATAAACAGAGTTCCATTACTTCTTAGGCAATGTCGAGAATACTTTGGCTTTATCGGCCAAATTCAAGCTACAAAATCTTTATAGTTAAAAGCAGGTAATACAAATAATAAAAAGACTAAAGATGGAGTTTTCTTTACAGTTTGCCTTTTAACAAAAACTTGCATTGCTTTGCACTGTGAATTACTCATACAATTTGAAGAATAACTGAAGAAAATATTGATTGACCCTAAAGAGAGAAAAGGAGATCCTTTTGCATAGCTGGTAGCCCCTGTATTTACTTGTACAGTCATCACTGTGGTGTGACCAAACAGGTTATTTGTATGAAAAAGCAACCAGTCCAATCCTTGAATGGATGTGTGTTGGCATGTTTTTAGGATAGGTAGTAATACTTTCTTTAAGAAGGGTCTGGACTCTTTTTATACCAAGTCTGGGCTCTTTTTATACCAACTCCTGACAGTCAGTTCACTTGTACGAAGCAAAAATTCTGCATTTTCTACCGGACCTGCGTATCTGCTTTTGTACGTAACATCTACTAGGAAAACAATGTTATTTTCTTACAATTCAGAAAACCAAAGCTAATGCTTATTTTCATGGTGTACAGGAAGTCGATCATGTTAAGAAGTAACTTATTATCTTTTTGTATAAAAACCTTTTGCTATAAGAGATGTTATTTTTGAAAATGTTTATATTTAGTTATCAATTTGGAATAATTTGAATTTTTAGTGAAATTACGCTAATATTTCACTTGTAATAAATTATTCATTGATTAAGTACTAAATGATCTGTGGTTTTTAAACAAGGGATAAAAAGGAGTGTAATTCATATTTCTGTGAGCATTTAAACACTATCTGACAGATCCAAAGCGAATAATCTCGGTTTTAGCCACTGGTCCTGTGCACACATAAGTGGATTGCAGTTGAAGGTGGTCTTGCGCATGTCCTTTCAGTTCACGTGCATCTGACCTGATCGTGACCTCCTTTTAGTAGCTTTGACTTTTACTAGTTTTTCTGATAGGAAAGAAAATTTTCTACTTCCCTAGAAAAGACACGCGTGAAACTACTATATATTCACCTTGAACTAAGAAGTCCGTAATGTTGTGATGGAACTGGAGGGAAGAGTGTGGGAAGATCAAGAGGTTTTAGCTTCTCTTACAAAATTACTCAGTTTGTTCAGACATGTTATTTTTGCCCTGATGTTCTGTAGAAAGCATCGGCAAGGAACACTTAATGCTGATGATTAGTGGTCAAAAGACACGGATTCTGAGGAACAAAAGTAATTGGCAAGTGAAAATGCCTTCCCTTCTAAATTAGGGACAAAAACCCCAAAGCTGATGTATTAGGGGTCTCTTTCTCATGGCCAGTCTCAATGGAGAGTATTTCAGTGAGTTGTCAGGTTTTCCAGGCAGGGAAATGAAGAATATTATCTAATTTGAAGTGTTTTGGAAAGTAGGGGTAATGGTTAAGAACTTGAACAAAGAAAACCTCAGAGGCAATACATTGCTAACCAAATTATGGCTTTTAAATGCTGATACAAAACAAATCGTGGCGGCTACTCATTACTACCATACCTCAGGACAAATTAATGGGCCATTACATTCATTACATAGCTGTGCTAATTAAATGTGGGTAGGTCAAGAAGGCTTGGATAGGTTAAATAATCTGCAGGGAATTTGGGAGGAAGTACATAGGTTATTACTTTCTGTAGAAACCTGTTCTACCATCTTCCTTTACCTGCCTTCCCAGCCACGCTTAAAACAGCCGCGCTGTAAAAAATTTCCATCCCAAAGAGTACTTGATTCAAAACTTCACTCTCTTTGTGCATCGCGGTTGCATCCTGGAACTATACGGGGAATTACATACTCCTAGCAAATGCCATTCTCTTAATGTTTAAATGCAAAAACTGGCAAGTTTGTTAGAAAGTATTCTTTTAGCAGAGCGGGTTTCCCGTAACTGACTCCTTTCTGGCAGGTTTTAAAATGGTGCCAAGGTTCGGAAGAGGCCGGGGAGGCCGGTGTGTGAGGGAGGAGTGGTGGTGGTGGTGGTGTGCGTTCGTGCCTCTGCGGGGCCTCCCTTTTTGTGAAAGTTCATGTGGGGGGGAAAGTTGGTCTGAAAACCAAATGGCACTGGCGATAAATGTCACCAGGCCTGTCCACACAAGTAATTAATCTGCATTGCTCGCCAGGAGTACTTTTAATCAGGGAAGACATTTCACTTTCATAAAATACATTCCAGTTTATCAACAATGTGGCTTTTTTTATAGAGTGTATCCTAAGCGGCTTGCGCACAGAAGCTGGGAATTCCGCTGGTTTTCCTCGTATACGTACTACTGACTTGCTGCAAGTTTTCTGATGTTTGATCAGGACACATCAGCTGAATTTCTACAAACACTGAGTACTCGTACAGCCTTTGACCAGACATTCCCTGTTACGGAGGTGTGACAGTGTCTCCTTCTAACCTTTACTGCTCTTCCAGGTCTCTCTCTTAGCACACAGCTACCAGGCGTCCGTTTGCCCACATGTGCCTCTCTGTGTTCAGTGACATGGGTGGCAATCACTGTTCACGCATCAAAGGACTTTAATTTTTGCCTGTTTGAGTACGGTTAGAGTTTGGGCTAAGCTGAGAGACACCGTGAGGTCTAAGGTGGCCTACTTCGTCTTTATTTATGGGTGTAGCTGTTCTGGTAAGTCAATACGTTGTACATACCTGACCTTTGTCCTGCAGACCTTTCTTGTTGCTGATTGAGCACTGACTCTGAAGCACGTTCTGGTGCTTTTTCATTTATTTACTGTCAGCCTGATGATAGCAGGTCTTAAATTTTTCTGCGTCAGAGTGTTAATAACAGCCTATTCATAATTTTCCCAAAGCAACCTACAGAAGGATTATATTGAGAAGCTGAAGGCTTGGTAAACAAGCGCTAGTGACTCTGTGTATTAGGCGAATGTGTTTCAAGGATGGATGCATATTCACCATGGGGCAACTCAGTGAAATGAGGATTTGCAGGGTGCTTTGAGTACATAAACCTACTGGAGCTTTTTATTGCACGGTACTGTGGTGTATTACATATTAACTTGCAGTAATAAATGTGGCAAAACCAGTTTTACGAGTGCTATTAGAAAAAGATGCCTCATACGTTATTCAAAGTCACCACGTACTTTGATACTGCAGAGGCAGTTTGAACTTCGTATTTGTAGCGCATCATCTGCTGAAAAGCCTTGTGCTTCTGAGGCCTGGGCATAAAGTTGCGGTGATGTTGATGTGTGTACTGTGTTGGATAGATCTGTGTTTAGTCATAGGTCTGATAAGGAACTGAATGCTCATAAATGAGTTGATTGTAAAATTAAACAGTGACATCAGTTGGTGGCAATTCTTCTAGTAGATCATATGAAACGATAGGGATTTCAAGCTTCACTTGAAGCAGAAATGCCTTAAAAGTGTGTTTAAAGCTACTCCCGAATGTTCAAACAATATGACTAACAACTTCCTTTCCGAGGGGATGATAACCATCAAAGTACTATTGTAGTAAAGATGAATGATTAAATGCCAGGAGTGAATTTGACCCAGAGATGCCATCATCTTCTGGAAAGTCAAATCTTGGGATGATTGCTATATTTCATTTTATTGTTACAGTTATTTTTTAAATTTGGAAATGAAAAGTTAAATTGTGCAGAACTCAATCATTCTTTAGCTAGTGTTTTACATATTTTGTCTACAAAGTGCTATAAAACTAAATATTATGATGTATTTACCTACAAATAATTCACAATGCAGTCACATATTTTCAAGAACCTGTTTATTCATAATGGTCTGGCTATTTTATATTACACAACTATTAACTTCATCTGCCTTTTTTCTGCTCTAGAATGTAATTGTGTCGACCAAAATTCAGATTTAAAATTAAAAGTGAATAATAACATAAGAAGTAGGGTTGTCTGTGTCTGGTATCACAGGATCCATGTGAGCTACGCTAATTCAAAGCACTTTATTTTACTGTCGGGTTCCGGCTTTAACGTGTCCATTAACCATTCTGGGTGCTTGCAAGGGGAGGACTAAGGCTAGCGTGGGTGTTTGAGTCAGCAGCAGCAGGCGAGAAGTGGGAGACAATACTGGAAAACTGTGGGAGAGGTTTGGATAAAATAATCCTTACTCCCCTTCTTTTATACAGAACTGGTAAAGAAGGCGCCTTAACTTGCCACGCAGGTTTAAAAGGCTTCAGGGATGCTCAACCTTTCCAGCGGCTGAGTTGTGACTTGGGAGCTGCTAAATGATGACTGCTCCCTTTGCTGCCTTTGCCCATCTTTCTCCATATGCACGGGTGCTGCTCCAGCAGTTGGGACTTCGCTGGATGCCCCTTCCGAAAGGCTGCTCCATTGCTTCGGCGCCGCACGCTTCGCAGCAAAAGGGCTTGCCTTTAAACATGACCTAGCGAGAGCTTTAGCAGAGGTACCTCCATCACGACTGCTGCTTCCAATCGCTATTCCCCAGTGCATGAGTCATATTTGGTACCGAATAATTTAATAATATTGTTACAGGAATTAGTGTAGCTCTGACAAAAAGAATAAATAAAAAGGCCTGTATGGTAAGTAAGCTTGGTTACTTGTTTCCAGACAGATTTGTTTCCCTAATGATGAAAACAGAGCCTTCAGAGTCCCTAACCAGTCTGCTGAGGTGTCTTTCTCAAATGAGTAAAAATTAGGCCAAGCCTGAACAGCTGCTTCAGTACGTAGGATGTTGGTACTGCAGTTTGAGTGGAGACTGCTGTAAAAGGCTGAGGTTTTCTTTATCAGCTACGCTACTGACATGCTTAATGATAACCTTTCAGTAAATACATTCATGTAAAAGCACCCATTATCCCATCTCTGTTATATCTGTGAGGGTCTCTATTAACTCTGCAAAAGTAGGACGTCCGTCAGGTTTCTGAAAGGAAAAGCAGAGGATAAATTTATATTAGCAGATTGATCAATTATAGTACCAGACTTCAGAAGATGGTAGTACGATAGGTACTTCACAAGTATCTATGAGCTACCACTTAAAAATTACATTTTATTTTATTAATACAGGAGAAAAGATCAAGCTTATCATTTGAGGGTAAAAAAAATCATCTGTTCTTCGTGACACCAGCAGTGTGAGCACAGCAACTTTTCCAAGGGTTCCTAAACTTTCTTTATTTCAGTTCTGGACCAGAATTCTTATAGGATTTCTCCCTTGCAATGGGTCACTGGAAAGTACTACATCTCAGGAAACCATGATACTCAGGAATGTTTCCTGGACCTGGTGAAAAAGGATCTTCACTGTTGTATCATTTGATGTATTGCAGCTGAGCATGGAACAAACTTCTGGCTGATGGCTGTCAGGGGAAGAGAGAACTTCTTCCCCATCCTCTCTCTGCAGGCCGGCATCCCGATGGATGTTTGCAGTAAGCAAGCAAGCAAGCAAGATGCAGTTTAGGTTTCAGTCTCTCAAACTTTTTTTTTTACTCTGGGTCTAAAAATTTCATATAGAGTTAAAAGATGGGCAAGAAAGGAGAGGTGGGATAAAGGAGACAATGGTAGCAACAGGGTACCCCAGATTCTCTCAGTCTGTGCCTGCCTATTTACATGAAAGCATCGCGCACAAAGCTCTTCTGAAAGTACTTTCTATTTAAAATTAACGATTCACTTCCTGAGACACTACAGAAGGAGGGACCTTATGGGACTGCTCAGATGGAGAAGTTGGTGAAATCAATGGTTTGATACCAAGACAGAAAGAAATAGTTGCTGTAGAAATGGAGAAAGAGCCTCAAGTACTAAATCAGAGTGGAGAGGGTGGAAGGGGAGCAGCCTAGGAACTGTAGTGATGTACAGATGTACCCTGAAAAACAGGATTTAAAATCCACATTTAGTGGGCAGACCCACTTTGTATAGGAATGTCTTCAGGTTATCATTCAGAGCAGAGCTAGAGAAAGCTACACATGATGGAGGTGCGAAAAAAAGTATTATGTTTATTGCAGCAGAGAAGTGAGACAATAGTGGCATACTCAACGCCAGAGATGGTGTAGACCTATTTTATTGATGATGTGCTTTATATTTATTGGATGCAAAATTCAAAGGAAACAGAGGCTTGCAAACTTAGATGTGAGTTGTAAAAAGCACAGTGAGAGATACTGAGGATGCCACAGCTGTGACATAAATATTTAATGCCTCAGTTTTTGAAGATAACCTTTATATCCACGTTACAAATTAATAATAACATAAAGTAATATCACAACACAAAAAAAAAGGGCAACAAACCTCGTGCCAGCAGCTGTACATGACTTTGTACACAGTATGTGATGCCAAATGGGGTCGATAAAGTCGGTTACCCTGAGAAATCTCACGGACAACTTCAGAATTTGACTTGCTTTCAAAAGGCATTTTGCCTTCTGTGAAAACTTCCCACATCAGTACACCTAGAAGTGAACCAAAACATTTAGAACAAAACAAAAACCCCAAACTCACAAGCTATTTAATGGCATTAGAAGCACAAGACCCTCTCTTGATTTTTTGTGGATTGCATGAAAAGATGGGCAATCTGAGCTGAACTGACTGACAAAAACATTTTCAACTGATACAGTTCCGCTCTCTTTTAAGTCAGGTGGTGGTCCGTGAAACAGAGAGGAATATACATTTGGCTAATGGAGATGTACCAAGAATGCACATTTCAGTCAAAATCTAATATTTAGGCACAGAGCCTTTCTATTAAAAATCATACTTGTCCAATATAGGCAAGATTTGAAAAATGGGAAGGATTCAAGCTTAAGATAGGTACTATCAGTAAAAAGTTACACTTCCTTAAATCACATCAGTAGTTGCACATTCACCTAATCAACTCACCAAATGACCAGACATCTGATTTGCTGCTATATTTTTTGAAATGAAAGACTTCGGGAGATGACCATTTGACTGGAAACTTGGCACCTGAAGAGCTGATGTATTCGTCATCAATGACATACCTAAAGAAGAACAGGAAACAGCATATATTTTAATGATAGTTAAAGGGTGAGCAGTTCCAGCAACATTTCCATAGACGGTTTATAATTCTATAAAAATACAGTGTCAATTTAGAAACAAAGAAATGATATCACTGATTTGATATGAAATGCACACAGACACCCACACTGGAAGCTATGCGCGTAAAGAGATTTCTGTTTAAACAAATGATTTGAACCGTCCATGAGAAGTATGTCAGAATAAAACATTTTAATACTGACAGGATGTTTGTTATTGTCATCTTCTGAGTCTATATTGATAGATAATATCCCTACACCATGGGCAGGAAAAACATCAGCAATAAATAATTATTGTCTCTTTTTAAAAGAGTCCACCTTTTCAACCACTTGTTGTACCCGAATACTGCTGGGAGAGGGCTACACTTTGTAACTGCCCAGCTCCACAGATGTAATATCATCTGGCACATTTTTACAGAAGCAACACTGAAAGAAATGCTGATCATATACAAGGCAACAGCTCTCGCAGGTACGCTGGAAAAGTAATTTTCTTTGCCCAAGCTTATAGAAGCAGACCTCCCAGTTTTAAAATGAAATTATGTGCCCGATGTGGGCATTTATAGGGCAAAATTTTAAATGGCTACTAGACCGACCCCTACATACATACAAGCTCTGTGCACGTTTCCCCAGTATTAACGGTCCTGAGCAGACGACAGATGTGCACTACATGTTTGTTCTCACGGAAGGCATCGTGCATTGGCACCTCTTAAAGCACATTTTAAAGGAGGTCACACTGAGGGAAAATAATTTCTTTGTCTCCCTTCCTTATTTTGGTGCAGGCAGAGAATCACGAGAGGTTATTGGATAAGGAACATGTGAAATAATAGTAGGAATGGAACAATAGGAAATTTAACCAGTAGTGACAGTTATGTGAGCTCTGAATGATTAGGTTGTGTTCCCATCACCTCTTCATGGTCTTCCCAGTAGAGTGAGTGCCTGTCCTACAGCCTCACCACAGGTCTCCACTTTTTTGGCACCAGTGAGCCATTCAGGTCCATTACTCTCAGACCGGACCCTGGCAGCCCTTTGGTCTCTAACTGTGTTTTCTGGTGCGTTTGGATAAGTCCAGACCCCTGATGCTGACCTTACCCTTTTGGGGAGCAGTGCAGCCAGCGGGCACTGCCATCCTATAGGACAGCCTTTTGAAAAAGAAGTATTTAGTTATGAACTGCTGAGGTGCTGTATTCCTTAGGCTAGAAATAGGAGGAAAAAACAAAGGGAAAGGTGAGCTCCACAGCTGTGCTGATCTAATCACTTGCAGCCACGTGGTGATTGTCACCACCATCTCCTGCTCAGAGCCACGCACTGCCTTCCAAGCTCTTCTGCCTCCAAAGTGTGCCAATTCAGTCTACTGAATCAGCAGTAAAACACAGAAGTGGAGAGCTTTGTGTCGGACTTGCAAGGGGAAAGAAGGAAGGAGTGAGACAACCCCATTGGGTAGCAGTGGGTCATTTGGTCAACTCAGCTATGAAACATAGCACATCCTCTGGGGAAGTCTGTGAGGGCAGAGCTACATTTCCCTGGCCTGTGCTTGTCAGAGTGCGTTTTGCTCTCTTTCTCCATGTCCAAGCCCAGAGGAGGCCACAAAGATGATCAAAGGTCTGGAGCACCTCTCCTGTGAGGACAGGCTGACAGAGTTGGGGTTGTTCAGCCTGGAGAAAAGAAGGCTCTGGGGAGACCTTATAGCACATTCCAGTACCTAAAGGGGCTACAGGAGAGATGGGGAGGGACTTTTATCAGAGAGTGTAGTGATAGGACAAGGGGTAATGATTTTAAACTGAAAGAGGGTAGATGTAGATTAGATATTAGGAAGAAATTCTTTACTGTGAGGGTGGTAAGACATGGGAACAGGTTGCCCAGAGAAGTTGTGGATGCCCCATTCCTGGAGGTGTTCAAGGCCAGGCTGGATGGGGCTTTGGGCAACCTGGTCTAGTGAGACGTGTCCCTGCCCATGGCACAGGGTTGGAACTAGATGATCTTTAAGGTCCCTTCCAACTCTAACCATTCTATGATTCTATCTTAGTCTGGTCTCTCATTAACAGAAAACCACTTCCCTGCTAGAGCAGCGCACATTCCACTTCCTGCCGCCCTGCTGGTCCTCCCTGACTCCTTCCCCACCTACTCAGCCGCTGCCACCTCTAAAGGTCAGCACCAGCGCCCCAATCTGTCCCTAGGGACTTTCTGTCCTCCTCGCTGCTCAGAAAAGTTGGGAAACATGTTTCTCCAAGCTTCTGGCAGCCCTGTGCACCCTGGGAATTTCTCTGCCCATAAACACTTCTGAAGTTTACCTGGCACTTTGTCTTACACTCACCAATAGCAAGAGGAGGACACGACATCCAGTTCACAGTACAACAGTGAAACAACATCACAATTTTCATCACAATTCAAAAATTGACCTCAGTGGGATTCCCCAAACCAGTGAAGCAAATGATGAGGTTAACTCAAGGTCATGCTGCAGCTGGCTGAGAATAGGTACTCACGAAACCTGCGTCAATGGCCTCGTACCTCGCCATGCCGAAGTCAGATACTTTAACAATATGCTCAGCATTGACTAAACAGTTTCTTGCAGCCTGGGGAAAATGAGAGAAACATATCTGAAACCTGAGCTAAAGCTGTTTATTTTAAGAACAATACAGCAGCTCATTGTTTTTGTTTCAGCTCATACCGTTTATATTCTAAAAGGAGATGAGTGTCTTGCTCAAAAATATAAGTGAATCTGGCTCTGAGTCAGTGAACATATTTCACTACTGTGTACTGACACATCCATGGCATACATCAGCTTAAATGCTTGTAGTATGAGTGGCAATATTTTTACATATTCCCGCATGGTGAAAGAAATTTTAGGCTGCAGCGTCTAGCTATCCAAGCAGATATTTTCCTGAACACTAGCATTAGGACACTCTGAATTTTTAAAAGTGTCTTGTGACTTTTTCATTACAGAAATCAGGAACTCTTTGGAAATTTTCAAGATTTTACATTTCTTCAGCCAACTAGGGAGGAGAGCAGGAGGATTTCCTCTCTGCATCTGGAACTGGGCATTGAAAAAAGAGCAGGGAGTAAGGAAACAAGCTCCTCTCCTGTGGTTCCCTGTGTATAAGGGGTAGGGCATAAAAGCCACCCAGATATCCCGGCATCAAGGGAAGGTAGTAGGGAGCAGAAAATATGTAGATAGAAAAAGATTTTGAGTTTTAAAAAAATTATCCTCATTGTTGCTGATATTTTGTATTGCTGTGATTTCGGTTGTGATGTGATCACTGCATGATACTTTTGTATTGGGATGTCCTAACACCTGCCTGCTCCATGCTAATATCCCATTTTTTTCTGAATTCTCTCAATTATCAAGGAGTTTTTCCAGCGGCTCACAGACAAAAGAGCAGCTGAAAAGTTTTGGTTTAGACGCTGGAAAACACTATTGGCTTATTAGATCCTGCAGGGCTGAAGTCTTACAGGACACGTTAGTGTGCTATAAAATGCAGTGGCATGTTCTATACTGCCAATATTTACCAAGAACTTCAGAAAACCTATTGTACTTACTAAATCACGGTGAATAAAGCTATTTCTTTCCAGGTATTCCATCCCTTCGCACACATCCTGGCACATGCTCAGCAGCATGTCTCTGCCGAGTTTCCCTCGCCTCTGCCGAAGATAGTTGAGCAGGCAGCCGTTTTCCATGAATTCGGTCACAACGTAGAGAGGCTTGTGGTGTGTGCACACTCCATAAAGCTGGACCAGCTTCGGATGGGAGAGTTTCCTGTTTAAAATCGCATTTTAGACAGACTAGCATTTGTCCTTAGCAGATGTCAAGACCTTTGATTCTTATGATGGTTTTGAAAAATACTTTCCATACTTGATAAACAGCATTCAATTCAACTGACCTCAGAGTTGTCCCACCATCTAACACATTTCTGCCTACAATTTCCTCCAAAAAGTGCACTCTTTGAATTCATAGTTGTTCATCAGTTATATAAATGCAGTGAATGCAAAGCTTGATCTGGATGCTGTAAAATGGAAAGGTCTAGTTATGCCTCCCTTTCAGGCAGGGGACATGACCCTGCAAGGGTTCTTCTTCTCCGGCCTGTGCCAAGAGCCAGTCTGGATACTTCCCTAATTTACAAAATTAGCAGAAATGTAATATAGTTTCTCAAAAGCTTTCATTAGGTATGAGGTCTGCCAGTGGTCCTAGAGGCACTGAATGATGGAGCACCTTTATTTCTCAGCACATTTGCTCCCCATTGAGCTCCACAGCTGAAAGCAGTGCACGCTCTAAACAGAGCCTGGCGATGGGTGCAGCGAGCACCTGTGTCAGTCCAATTCAGTCCTTTATATCAGCCTTTCTGTCCTGCACATCCACCGTTCCCCTCAAACTGGTTTGTCTGTTTGTTTCAAATGGAATTAGGTTATGTTTATTTCTCGGTCATCTCAATGACAACTGTCAGATATAATAGCTTTTGTACTTACATCATCACTTTGGCCTCCTCGATGAAATCATCTTCAGACATTGCACCTTCATTGATTGTTTTGATGGCAACCTTGATGGTTGTTTTCCATTTGCCCAGCTGAACGACTCCAAACTGCCCCCGTCCAAGTTCTTTCATGAATGTCAGTTCAGATGGGTTTAATTCCCACCCCTCTATAAAAGCAACCCAAAATGTGACAACAGTCAGGTCAGCTTTCCTGAGCCGTGTTCCAGCAGACATGCTTTGCTATTTGCAGTCAATGCATACAGCAAAACATCACAATTGTTCATCATCTGTAGCATGAGTTTTAAACATCTGAAAATTTCCACATGCTCATATATGTTTTTATATGTGAATGTTTATTTTACAGCTTGTAGAATGTTATTAGTGTTTAAATTGCTTAATGTAGGAGTATCTGAGGCTTGAAGATAATGCAAGTGTTTAGCTTTGATTACATATGAGAACTTTTTTGGCATTATCATATGTGATGTTGAACTCTGGACTGGTTCTGGATGGTAGTATTGCTACAGAAAGAGTTACTGGCTGCTTCTATTGTAATAACCACAATAGTTCTGCCCTTCAGAATATTAAACCTTGAGATTAATTGAAGCATTCACAGGAAAGATACACGATTTTGGAGGTTCCTATCGTCAGCCAGATGATATGGACTTCCTGATCCATATACACAAAAGTGGCATTTATCGCTTGTTTTCTAATACTGTATAAGATTTCATTCTTATTTCTAAAACTTGCAGAACTGACAAGGAAAATCTTCCCCATAAATAATATTAATTTCAATTTCCTAAGCATTTCAATAAATCAAATAGCCTTTGAAAAGCTATTAAATGTATATTTGAGTCTTAGGCCTGCTTAGAAAAGTCCAGATATCTCTGAAATGCACTGGTGGTCGTAACAGAACCGCAACAGTCGCTGAACAGAAGGACTCGAGTCAGCTGTCTCATTTGGTACTGACACCTAACGAGGAAATGAGCGTCTGTTTCTGGTGAATACGCAGCTGTTTATGTGTTTCTTGGAAATTTCACAGATACAACTTCTTTTTAGCTGGGTGAATATGATTGAAACTCTTGCCTAGGCAGATACTTAAATCTCCACCAAAAGAAGATAAAAAAATTACCATAACTAAATCCTGCTGTTGCTGGTGAAGAACATCCAGCTGATCCAATTGGATGTCGGAGACGAGTGATAAGGCCTGTAGGGGACAAAGCAACAATATTCTGTTGACCGATTACTCCATTTTACTCCATAAGTATGCTATATTGTACCTCTTCTCAAATAAAAATATTTGGAGTCTCACATACATTTCTTACTTCCTGAAGTTACTTTTTCTTGAAGTTACTTTTTCATACAAGCCCCACTGAGTCAAATATGAACCAAGAGAATACAGAGCAGGTAAATTCATTTAATACACGTAGGTGAGTTTGGTAGTTTCCCTTCCCCCACGGTATATGCACGCTACAGCTATGACTGTGGCAGAAAGGATCATGGACATATTTGAATTAATCAGCAATAGAAAAAGTTGTGTCTCTTTTTATAAAGAAAGTGTTAGAGGAAGAATGATTTCCAGTCTCCCAAAGCCCTGAGGAGCTTCAAATCATCAGTGTTAAAACCTCATCAGCTTGCCTGCGTTACCTGCAGCATTGTGTTGATGATACTCGATGAGTTCGGGAACAGATGAAAAGAGATATTTTTCTGCTACATAATATTGCCCCAAGTGGTTTTTCTTAATTTGATAATGTCGAATATCTCCATTATGACTTCTGAAATCAAAACAAAGGATTATGATTTTCAGTAAAAATAATTTGTACTATAAATCTGATTAAATTTCACTTTGAAAGAAATCACAGAAAACTCTGAAAACCTGGGGTACAATTCGCAACCTAAAATGGCGATGTGTGGCTGGGATAGTGTTTCAGGAAAAAAAAGAAGACTCCTTGAGTCTCTCCCAGCTTTGGGAGATATTGCACAATGTTCTTTATTGCACAAGTATCGTTGCATCCATAAGAAATAACCGTAGCATTTAACAGATGTTCCTCCTAATTCAATACTTATTTGAATCTAAGCTTTTAAAATTAAAATGCTCTTCATTACCTGAGTGTCCCCCAAAAGTTAAAACGTATTCATGTATACTGTGAGTTTACATTTTCTGTTCTGCTTCTCAAAAGTCTCCTCATTGGAGCTTTTACTTGATATGTTTACTTTTCTGTATTTCTCCACATTATCTGTCTGTCTTGCTTTCTGTACATCCTGCTGCCCATCTGGAGGTGGTTGCTGGAGGTTGGTACCCTACCGCAATCGTCAGCCTGTCCCATCACAGGGGAAGTCCCACCTTTCCGAGGAGGGGAGGGAGAGAGGAAGAGGGTGGTGGTAGCAGTGATGCCTTTGCCTTGCTCCTCTCACCTCTGGCTTCCTCTAAGATGGAGAGAAGGAAAGCAGATGCCACTGATGCAGGAGGATATAGTGGGGCTGGGGGAGGAGGGGTGTAAGGCAGCTCGAGAAGGGATAGGTGAGCGCTGTAGGTGATTGTGGCTGATGTGGAGGAAAAGCAAGTCCTGTGGCAGTCTTCCAGCAAAAGAAGTAAGACTGCACAGTGAGTAGGTGAGGTGATTTTTAGGAGAAAAACAGGAGAACCCTGGGGGCAGCAGAGTCTGGGATGAATTTACAGTGCACAGAGCTTGTGGAGAAGGGAAGCAGCTCGGCGTGGCAGCCAGAGGCTGTGGCAGCATGGTGTGGTGGCCATGGCACTTCATGTAGGAAGAGAGGCAAGAAGATGCGAATGCAAAGTCTTATTGCCTGCACTACATGGGTGGGATGCACAGCTTTCTCAGCAGATTCTTTGGTGATTTCAATGAGCGCAGTTCATCTTGTCTTGCCAGGACATTTGCACCCTGACTCCCAGATCCACTGCCCACCATCAACATTTTTGCACATGGGGTAATTAACTCTTCATGAACCAGTGGTTCCTTGCTCCTGTGCACCGCATGCCCAACCTACCCAATTCGCCTGTGGACTTTGGGGAAAGCTCTTCCATCACCTCTTGATTCAAACCCTACCCATGCAGAGCAACTCACCCTTTGGCTCGTGAATACATGGACAGTGTAAGAAGCCCCTGTTGGCTTGAATCTCTGACAACAAACGCACCTTCTTTGGCCTGAAAAGAAATCCAAGTGGAGTTATTTTCTGCTTTTGAACTTGGGTAGTCCTCCCTTCAGGTAGGACTTGCAGCTGATTACCAAATTCTGTGGAATACCTATGACTACTTGGGAGGGGGATAAAGCAGTGGACAATGGGAATTAATAACTAGGTAGATAGCAGAGCAAAATTAACCAAGGGAAAATACTAAGTGCCAGGCAATTTCTAGGAGTTAAAAAATTTAGGTCAATTATACTCTTCAGTGTGAAGTAGCAAAAATGTTTTGATTTATTAAAAAAGCAAGTGGTATATATCACTAGAATAAAATACTGTAAACCAGTTCTATCTGGGATGTTCTTCTCTGGTCTGTCTTGCCCAAGCCCTGTGTTAGTTCTTAAGCAAAGACCTAATGAGTTTAACGGAGTTGGGCACGTTGGTAACTGATGGGGGTAGAACGCAATATCGGTTGTTTGCTCTATACGTAAGGAAGATGCAGGGGTTTTGTTAAGCTCTGCCACCTCGCTAACTTCCTTACTGCACAGATTTCAGTCTTCAGCATTTTGTACAAAAGAGAAGTGCAGTAAACCACACGTAATTCAATTTATCTAGTATGGAAAATCTACATTGAATTTGCTGGGGATACAACTTAAAACTTGGTGAAGTCCGAGTAGTCTGCACTGTATGCTCACCCCAGAAAGCCTTTTTATTTTAAAGTACTCTCTCTCTGACTGCATACCAAGCAGTTTTGGATTTGACTGTGGTAACGGTCTTGATGCCTCTACTGATAGATCTTTCTAGATATCGTTAGCTCTTTGAAAATACTGAGTTACCTTCTGGCGCAAGAGAAATTCTGCCTGGCTTCTGTTTATGTTTTTGCAGTACCACCTGCAACAAGAAGATAACCTATCCTTTAATTTAAGCCAGTAAAAATTAATTTTTGCTCTGTTTCACAAAAGTGATCCATCTTCACAGTCCAAAAACCCGAATAGAACTAGCATTGTATATAAGCGTCTCTTAATTTGGAATGACTTTATGAGACCACTGTAAATGTAACAAATCTTTTCCCCATTCACTGTGATTAAATATGACCTCGAACAAAAGAAAACCCAAGAAACAGTTACACCAAACTGTGATGAATTTTACAGTCCTGCTTGCTGCGTCAAGCCTCTCTTTCTCTAGAATTTTGCAGAATTTTACTCTTCTCTCCAGTAAATTAGGTTGAAGTAATCAGAATTAGCTTCTAGTCAATTAATTACATGTTCACAACAGGAAGAGATCAGAATATAGAAACATTATATAGTGAGCCTACAGAAATAGGAAACATCTGGATTCTGACATTATGATTTATGCAAATGAATCTTGTTTAAATACTTGGTGTTTGTAACTTCACGTTACACTCCCTGACCAAATAGTTCCAAATCAAAATGGTTATTTTGTTCTAAGAGTAACAAAAAAAAAAATAGAGCTTTCAATAAACATCTGTTCACGTCTAACAAAGACTGAAGGATCAAGCACTTAATGTATCACTCCAAACCATTTTTAGAAAATAAAGTGCAATTATCATTTCCAGGGATACTTACTCATATGTTTCTAAATTACTTTTCTTGTTCTCAGTAACATAGTTGCTGGGAATTAGACCTTCATTCCTGAAATGACATATTGAGGGTAGTTTAGATTGGCTATTAGGAAAAATTTCTTCACCGAAAGGGTCATCAAGCATTGGAACAGGCTGCCCAGGGAAGCAGCTGAGTCACTATCCCTGGAGGTATTTAAAACACGTATGTAGACGTGGTGCTGAGGCACATGGTTTAGTGGTGGTTTTGGCAGTGTTAGGTTAATGGTTGGACTCGATGATCTTAAAGTTCATTTCCAACCTAAATGATTCTATGATTCTCTTATAGTGTATTGTGTAATATTAATAGGATTACGATATGCATCTTCCTTTTGTTGATCTATAAAGGTTACTTATACTATTGGCTATGTCATTAGATACTGAATCCCAACGTGGGAACTGAACAGAAGTCTTAGTCCTTTCATCCCAGGGACAATCTTTATGACCCACAACTGTGGATGGCTACTGAAATGAGTAAGTCAGCTGGCATAGGATGTTTATAGAGTGCTGAGAGCAGCATGTTAATGAAAATTTTCAAGTCAAATCACAAGAAAATTTAGAAAAAAATGACATTTCTTCTGAATCAGAAGCCATTTTCTTCATTGCTAACATTGTAACTATATAAAGCATTTTGGTTTAAGTGAAAAGTGTGGAAAGTGTGGAAAGTGTATAAAATGTAAAGTGTGTGCTTGCATGCATACACAAAATAATAATCCAGTGGACTCTAACTACAAATATGAGTTCAGAAAAAGCATTTACAAGTATTTAAAGGAGAAATCTGAATGAAAAGGAGACCGTTATATAGCATATAACCATTCCCAGTATGACAGTACAGGATACACTGAGAAAATGCAAAGGAGAAAGGGGAAATGACATGAAACAAACATAGATGTGGAAAGGATCCTAACTGAAGTTATCTAGTTCTCTAAAACGTCCAGGAATTTTTGTTCACAGATTTTGTTTCAGGCACATGTCTTAATAATCTCTGTGGTCTTTATGAAGTGTTTACACATATACACTGCATTGTAAAGAACTTGAAGTATTGAAAGCTGGATTTGCACATGGCTCAGAGCCCAGTGATTCACACGGTCCCCAAATGCCCTTATGTTGCTCAGGAAATTGCTGAGTCTAGGACTTTGAAATCTCAACCCATTCTAGATTCCCTAGCCATTTCTGGGGCACCAAACACTGCCGAAAGTCTGCCTGGTCAATCCATGTGCCTCATACATAGCTGAACACTTTCAAACCTGCCCCTAAATTGTTGCACATGTCTCATTCTATCTGCCTGCTTTCACAGGGGTTGTTTTAGGTTTTTTTCTTTCTGTGTAGAGAGACTGAAATAGGTGCCCGCTCTCTTACCCATGTTGGTCTCTTGCCTTCCACCAGTGGGGATCATACTGTTCAAGGATAATGTATTCTTCTGACTTCTTGAGCGGTAAATCCGAAGGTCCTCTAGCAAAAAAGTCATAGAGTGCAATAACTCTGGGGTTTTTTGTGTAGTCTTCCAAGGCCTCAGCAGGTATAGGAGGTAACGGCTTGTTCTTTAACTGCATTTGCCTCTTACGCTAGTGAAAAAAAAAGTATCTTTCATAATTAGTCTTTTCTCCCTACTATTACTTGCTTAATTCCCCTGCTAATATACAATCTCAGTAACTAAAAGGAACTCATCATGGTCATTACTTCCCCTTGTAAAGCACTATCACCTCATCACTTGTGAAAAAAGCAAGACTTACATTTGAGTAGTTTGGTGTAGAAGCCAAAATGACACTGGAAAATACAATGAACAACAAACAAGCCATCTACCTTGGCTTCTGCAGGGTATGAAGGCTGGGACAACTCCTCAGCTGGTGTAAGGGCAGAGCAGCCTTGAAATCAGTGCTGTTACAACATCTGGAAATTTGGTCATTTATTTGGAGAATTAACACGGAGGGCACTGCAGACTTTCTTAGCAAATTGGTAGGAACAGAATCATTTATTTTTGCATCAAGTTAGGTTCTAGCTTTGCACTTGGTTATGCTTTGAAAGCTCTGATTATTCAACTTAGATCTAGTAAAAGTGAGGTGGATGTTTCACATGCCAGCTGAGCAAGGCGAGCTTGCATCTGCCCAACAGGGCAGTCCCACCCTTCCCACCTCCATCACCCAAACCCAGAAGTGGGAGAAGGAACCACCTTGTCCATGACAGAGCTTGGAAAACCCCACTGTGACCCCGTATTTACATCAGTATGAATCTTCAGATACCTTTACTCTATAATTTTTATGCAATGAAGCACCTTATGTGCTCAAGAGTTATACTCCTCTGCTCATTGCGGTACTGAGCAACCACATGGCACATCACCTCAATTCTCTCTTTTTCATCTGCCAAAACATTGCTTACCTTGCACTTCCAAGCAGATCCATAGGAAACGTCTGGTTGTGAGGCTGAGTACTGGGTCACCAGGCCCGTACCAGGGTCCAGGTTCATTTTTGTTCTCATTGCTCTGATTTTGAAAAACATGAAGTATTTGTGTGAATACGTATCTATAAATATTCACATACAAATATTCATTTATGGATTATATGCCTGCCTTCATATTAGGGATATGCAGGGTAGAGCTTCTTTAAACTTCTGTGCAATTAGCAGTTCTGTTGAAAACACATAGATTTTTAAAAGTCCTTTATAAGTAGATATGTTTATCATCCTAATTGCTGAAAAGCTTAAGCGTTTCACTTACCTTTTTTGCACTGTGCAGCAGCAGCAGCAGCAGCAGAAAACAGACTGGATGGTGTGATCTGTGAACGAGAACATTGCCCATATTTGCAGTGTTCCTGTTTGTTTGTTTACAAAACTTACAGAATTAAGGACTACCGTATGTGCTTAGACCCATTACTATCTCTGTCTTACTGTGGGATATCTAGAAAATCACTAAGGCTCGATCTGTATCCACCAAAGACACCAGACCTTTCCTGCTGCCCCATCTATTTGCTCCCACTGTCTCCCTTACAACATCTTATCAATTATGAGGCGATGCGATGAGTTAAATAGGCTCACTAAATCAGAAAGGAAAAGAAAGACCTTGTCAGCCAGATCGGTACCAATCTGACTGATGGCACCACCCTGTGCAAGCTCTAACTAGTGCGATGAAGGGGATGAGAACATCATCAGGGACAGGAGGTGAAGAACTGTCCCCTTCAGCAATGACATAATTTTTAGATCATTCAAGCCAAATACAAACCCACACTTGCATGACAAGCTTTTTCTTATTGTGGGGTTTATTAAAAGAGACATGCTACATTAAACTCTTTGAATTAATACTAATTTTTCTGTTGCAGCCATTAATATAATGTATGCCCAGGTTTAAAGTGCTAACAAAAGATGTGCCTCACACTTAGGTGTCAAGTAGTTGATAATCCTGAGGAAAAAATACATTGGACACATCATCACAGACATCATATATTTAGAGAGAAATCAACCTAATATACCTTGTATGAGCAGCAGAGAGGATATGGTGTTAAGTAGGCCGGAAGGCATTAAGGAGGTCTGAACGAGGTAAATAAATGGTTGACATCCGCTCTGGTCCATTTCTACTCAGTCTGAGACCTACTTTGCCCAACTTGTGCTGGCGCAGTTTCAGCCGAGCTGTGGTAGCTATGGTCCCGTCCCCTTTCCCCCCTGCACTGCTGCTCGTCTCATCTCCGGCCAAGCGAGACGGGACGCTAAACCTGTGGGGAACTGCTCTCTGCTGGGTCGGCTCCCTGAACCCTCTCACCGTCATGCATCACCAGTGGGTGGGTGGGAGGGCAGCAGCACCAGCGAGCCGCGCTCGGGCTCTCGGGTACGATCTATGCTCTCTTTAGGAAGCACGAGAGCCAGGCACACAGAGCATATTCAGCTGCACTGACGGAAAATAAACTTTATACCCCACTCCAGTGAGTCCTGAGTTTTCTCTGCCACAGAGGTCACAGTACAAAAAGAAGCCTTAGAAAGTTATTTGAAATATCCAAGGTCTCGGTATTTTGTCATTTTATCTTTCACAAGGTACGTCTCTCCCACTAGTGTCTTCCACTTCATTTGTTTTTCTCTGATGGCATTTTTGGCTTGTTGATCCCAATGACTTAATCCAGCCTAGAATAAATAGGATGTCCCTTCTGGTGTTCTGTAAGACCTTTTGCCAATGCCTGTTACCAATGTTTCAGCCAAGTGTGCTCAGAGTATGCATCCTAGCACTCAAAATATTAAGCAACCTTACTACACAATGAAAACAAAATTATTTCCTCTGTGAAGGTACCTAATTTAGCAAATCTTGCACTAATAAAAGATGGGAGAATGTCAGATATCAGAAAGATAAGACCAAAACTAGTTATTAACTGGAAGAGGAAGAGACCTGTCTCGTGTTTTGGTTAGAGTATTTATCTTGAAAGTCGTGGGGCAATTTCCCTTAGACTGTCGCATCCTGTGAAGAACCTATTGTGTAGGAAGTTGACGAGCCTACATTAATCAGAAGACACTATCAACTGTTTGATAAAAGTTTCCACTGACGGCTATGCAAAATGCAGCGATTACAAATACCCAAGCAAGCTGACACCGACGATTTTCTTTAAAGAAACCAGGCTGAAAAGACAGGGGCAATGCAATTCATTTGCTGCATAATTTTCCAGTGTACATTAAACTGTCCCTCATCGGTTTAAAATTATAGTGGCTGGAGTTTGCCTGAGCATGCTCTCTAGCATCGTTTTGCTACAGGGTTGAGATTATTAATGTTCCAGGTGAGAACAAGCTTGGGATGAAAATCACTTTTCAAAAGTCAGCTGGGAATTATTTCTGGTTTATTACCATTGCTTTTTTTGTTCCATCAAAAAACTCCCATAAGTTCAAGAGTAAAATAATGTCACAGTGTTAAGGAGTGAGTGTCTCTGAAGCGATATTAATTAGCGCCTAGGAAGCATATTGCACGACAGTATGGTCTTGCAGGTACTGTCTTTTGAGGAAGCTATGTCAATTTGATTAGAAAAAGCGTTGTTTAAAGTTACCTGCTACTTACCAAACCTTCCCAAATATCTTGGGAAGGAATAGTGTTTGTCTCCTGACCTAGACTGTGTTAGATTTCCATTTCTTTTTAGAATCACTTTTGTGATTCTACAGTCAACACCATGCGTGACAAAATTCTTGGGTTTCTTTTCCTTCAGCCAGTGCCATGAAGTTTAATTGATGTTTATGAAGTATTTAGTGATGTGCAAAAAGGATTATAACATTTGAAAGCTTGTCTACTTCTTCTGATTAAACCACCTAGTCTAATTAAATGTACTATTTCTCATCAGACAATTTGCTCTCCTTATAGACCACTTACCAGAAATGTTTAGAAGCAGCGCTGTGGAGTTTCAATGTGATGTAAGAATGACCTTCTAAGAAGATTTTAAAAATGTGGCTGTTAGCACAAAAGCGAGGGGTTCAGAAGGACGTTATGGATGTGTAATTCTGCCTTGCTTTTTGTTATGAGCTCAGCTATTTGTATAAATGTGTAGCATAAGCTCAGGAATCCTTTTTGCCTTCAGTGAATTTCAGGCTTGCTCTGTTAATGGATGCTTTACATGTTAGACCCTCCCTTTACTGTGCTAAAAGCAATTAGCAATAAATGAATGTATGTGATGTTTTTTAAATCATCCCATGCATATATGATATCAAGCATTTAGTGTCTTGTCCTGTCCACAGAGCCACAGAAAGGGTATTGGTTAAAGCTTTAATTAGAGGGCTTCCTGGGACATGTGCCTCATTTGGTGAGCGATTTTTTCCAAGGCTAGAACATGTAACCAATTACAGATCACAAAATTTGACCAAGTTCTGCAGGCGAAAAGGGAAGACTCAGATTAGACGGAGGCCATGGGCAATGCTGAACTGAACTGATGGGTCCTGAGCAGCTGCACAAACTTTGCACAGTTCCGCGGTTTCCTTCTCCTCATTCTCCTTATTGGAGTATTTTAAGTGTCAAATCACGGCCTATCAGTCCAGCAGATATTTATCATCCTAAAGATGAGCATTTCCAGCTCTTTGAACACAAACCTGCCTTTACACATCTGTTGTCGGCAACCTCGTTGCTTCTGAAATTCTGTTGTCCACGCATGACTCCTAGAGCACTTGTGGAATTAACGCAGTAGAAATTCATAAAAACATAAATTATAGCAGTGTAAACTGTTAATTTCTGTTTGGAAATCTGTCAGGTCTGCTGCGCAACATTATCAAGGAATGCAGACAAAGACAGGCCTTCAGTTCTGTGAGCTAAGTCCTGCTTTAGTTAAACTGAAGTAAGTCAGGAAGTTTCGACCTGACAGATTGGAATTTCAGCATCCCAAGCAAACACCTGTGTATTGATCTATGCATTTTACATCCTCCCTAGTCACTGGTAAGCTTCTCGCACAACACTTTTTCTCCCCGATTAAAATCACATTGTTTTGAGTTCACAACTCGCTCCAGAAAGGCCCGAGGCTGCTCTGCGATGCCGCTGTAGAAAGACTTGGCCAACGCTGCAAACGGTGAAAGCTTTGATACACTGAATGAAGAATATGATTAAACTTGCCTTTCTGCTCGTGGCCGGGGAAGATGTTTACAGCCAGGGCTGCCTCCAGGTGCCACAGCAGCGCTCGGTGCAGCCCGACAGGAAGCCCGCGTTTCCTGCCTGAAGCTTCTCACGGCCACACACCCCCTCCTCTGACTCCGGCTCTTCCTTCCTTTCTCTTCTTTTCTATTCATCAGCCAGCAGGCAAACTAAGAAATAATACTACTAATTTTTAAACCCCTGCATTTTAATGCAAAAAACCAAACAAACAGAAGAATTGCTATCTTTTAAAATGCAAATAGGAAATTGAAAATAGATTCTCAGAATTTACTCGTTGTCTTAAATATTTCTTCCTGATTTTAAATCGTGAAATCATGGCTGCCAACTCTAGAATTTGCTGTCTTCCTTCTACAATTGTGCGGAGAATTTATTTTTTCCAAGTTCTGATGAAAGCTTGCAACCTCAACTAACTCTACAAATAATTTAACACGGGAACAAAAAAATGTATCCCATTTCACCGTTCTCATCTTTTCGTTTCTGGAAATGACTATATTAGGAGGAAGACACTTGTTTTTAAAACAGTGTCATATTATCTCCCTGGTGACACGTTAACAAATATGAATCCCAACACTAGCACAGAGCCATGATAGCCTATCAAATTCTGATGCCCAAAATCAGACATTTTCACATGCACAGTTTTGAAACGAGAAAAGACACCATGACAAGAGAAGCATGTGGATGAACTGGAAACACTAGGAACCGGGCGCTGAAGCTAGCCTGACAAATACTCAGCCTAA
The DNA here is from genome assembly GCA_008658365.1 of Alca torda. Taxonomy (NCBI): domain Eukaryota; kingdom Metazoa; phylum Chordata; class Aves; order Charadriiformes; family Alcidae; genus Alca; species Alca torda. The sequence continues at coordinate 69,305,558 of CM018079.1, forward strand.
AAATTTGCAGCTGACATTTTGATAACCAACTTAGAGGCCTGAAAACAAATCTATCTGTGGACAACGGAGCAGATGGGATGCTAGAGGAAGAAGAAAAAGATTGGTCAGCTGTCAGGAACAGCTGTTTGCTTGAGAAGCTGAAAAATAGTCCCAGGAAAACAGAGAAGCCTTAGTGAGATGTCCTTCGAGATGGTCCATTGTTGCCAATAAGCGGTCTGATAAAGTCCCACAACACCCAGCAGTACGCTTGGGGTTGATAACATTGCCTGTATAGGTAGCCAATTCATACTCCTTTGTGTGCGCATCTTCAGTTAGAACTCACTCTAATTTACAGCCTTGGGGAAGTAGCGTCAAAGATAAAAGCAACAAGTTAGGGATTAATTTTTATAGTTTTCATGTTGTCATTTTATTATTTCATACGTTTCTTGGCTTGAGTTTCTTTCTGATTCACTGTTTCTCAAAGCACTACTAATTTTGAAAGCGCTGTAGTCAATGTCCAAGACGTTCACTCTTCTAGCATGTTTTGCAGGAAGTTCCTGCTGTTGCAGCATGGCAGCAGGTGAACTGTGTTCAACACTAAAAATTCAGCTTCCCCCATCAAACCCAGATCTTTACTGTAACACAGGATACGCCTCCTGATCTGGTATGTCTGTCAGTTTTCAACAGTACTAGAAAAATAATACTCTAGTAGAAAGGCACAGTATAGTTTGCCTCTAAAAATACTTTAAAAGACAAGTTTTTACATGTGCAAGCTGAGGCTTTCTGCCTTTCCTGTGAGTTAATTCTGCTCTGGAAGAAAGACAGCTCTAGTTCTACCAAACATTTTATTCATGTCTATGCTGCGCATGCTTTTAAGGACGGTATGTGGGAATATCTCCCTGTCTATATGCAAAAGTAGTTGCTTTGCTGAATCCATCTATACAATAGATTCATATTCGTGCAGTAATTTTGAAAGTCAAGACAAGCAGTCTGAAGAGAGATCACTTGAGCAGTGCAAGAGAAAGCTGGTTAGTATTTTTATGGCAATATTTAAATAGCTCATTTACTAAGTACACTGCTGCTCCACAAAACAAAACTGCAAGATCAACATATATGGCCCAGTTTACTTACAGGTAGAAAGAATCATGTCTGGTTGTCCACTTACATTCAAATAAAAATGCAAAGCTCTCTTCATCAGTTGTGACAGTAGAACAGCCCTAGCTGAGCTCTTCACTCTGATACGAAACACGGTAAACCACAAATACTGCTTGACCCCGCCTACTTACCTTTTTTAATTAAAACAAAAAAAGCCACCCCAAACAGACTAATCTGACATGTTTAAAAGAAAAAAAAGTGACTTTCTAGTATCAAACACACATTTTACAGAAAAAATTATTAAACTGTAATCAGTAGGGCTAAATATTTCTTTTTAAAAAAAAGGAAAAGAAATACAGCAAACGTATATAACAACATTTGGTTCTGTTCACATACATTTTTGACCCCAACTCTTGAAAAATTCAGCAATAATAAAAAGGGAAGAAGGACTATAATTGCTTAAGGATGAGTAAACTCATCCAGAAGAAATGACAGTGCAGTATTTCAACCTGTCTTTGAAGACATCAGGAGAGCCAGCAAGACAGCTGCCCCCAGAAGTGTTCTGATCCTTTCCAAAATTAACCATCTAAGGCTACATTCAACTACAAAAATACTTTCATCTAAAAACTAGGTGCCTCACAGTTCCTGGCATTCTAAGTGAGTAACAAACCCAAGGGCAGGTATGCAGAAATTATCCTCAGGTACTGGGAAGAGGCAGGCACTAGGGCTTGAATTCAAAGCACCCACCTCAAGGAGGAAACCACTGCCAAAAGTCAGCAGTTAGGGTGCATTTTATCATATAAATTAATAATAAACATATAATTTATAGAAACAGGCATAAGGTTCTTGGGAAACTATTAATCTCCTGATTTTCCTATGCTTCATTTGTGTTTCAAGGGAAACATTACTGCAGTATTCCTTGTAACGTAGTGTCAAAAGTGTTGGCAATGCCGTACTTTGCAGGGTCTCCACTGAGAAACTGGGGTGCAAAGGAGCAGTTAGGGAAGGAAAGATGAACGTGGCTGGCCTTAGATCTTCCACGTTCCTTTTTCTACTACAGGTAGAAAACCCCAGGTTTTCCCCTTTAGCAATACTTGCGGTTGGTATTGATTAGGTAGTGGTTTGGACGCAACACTTTGACAGGTTGGTTTCCATCGTTGCCATAATCTTCTGAGACTTCATCATTAAGAAAAAGGAAGTAGACATTTAAACCTTTTCTGACAGCCTGTAACTTTTCAATGAAATAGCATGAGAAAAGGAAAGCCTTCCTTCCAAGAAACAAAAGGCTTTTTCCTTTTGATTATAAAGATTTAGACAAAGCAGTGCAGGGATCTAAGCATCTCCAAAACTGATTACAGAAATTACTCAAATGCAGAAATGACGGAATGTATTAAAGGTAACTATAGTTACCTTGATTGGAAATAAACTTCACCATACTCCTTTCTGTCTATTTGAAAAAAAAAAAATTAAAACAAGAAGTTTCTGTGCAATCTATTTTCTATTACACATGGCACAAGGGCACAAGTAATGAAAGAAAAAGAAAAGATGTAATAAAGTTACTAAGAAACAGCTACAGCAAAACTGAAGGGCAAATACTCCTCACATCCACTGGCACAAAGTCAGGTTAATTGAAACAGGCTTCAGCAAGGCTGCGGAGACATTAGCCTCCAGCAGAGGGGATAGAGCGTGTCACTTCTAAAGACTTCAGGCATTTCTGCACTGAACATTTCATCATGGCCAAATTCGGTTAAATATATATTCATACTACTATGTATATTTAGTATCGAGTGTGTATACACACAGATATACATAGGCTATCATAACACCATATTCACATGAACAATGAGTTTTGGCTTATGATGCACTGACAGTAAATTACTGGCAACGCATTAGTTGGTTCCAAACAATAGTTAACATTCAGTTTATTTACATACACACGTAGCATGACACTTTCTGTTAGGAACAGAAAGGTTGGATCACTGTACGTACAGATGACAGACAGAAAGAGGAGCCCTCCTTAAACACACTTGAGAGCGTACTTTCATTTACAACCCCATGGATCGAGCTGCGGATGTAAGTGAAGGTAGGACAAACTTGTACTTGAAAATTTCAAGAAGAAAACACGCTTTATATAAATAAATGCATGGAATTTATATATTTACAATACATACAGCATATAAATTATTTTATAATTAATCCAAAACAAGGTACTATGGTACACTGACAGCCAGTTGTGCTGAATCTGGGACTTATTTTTCACAAGTTTGTGAGGTCTCTGGTTGACCAAACAGCAGGGAATGGCTTGGGGCATATCACGACTCAGGTCTGAAGCAAAGCCTTTTGAGTGTTACACTAAACTGAAGACTGCTGTTAACAACCTATTATGTGCAAACAAGAGAGACACCTTTTGTGTTCTTGATGTGTCAGAAAACACCCACCAACCAAGAAAAAGAATGTTTCCGGAGAATCTCTGGAAAGATTTCAATGTCAGTAAATAGCGTTTTATAGATACCTTCAATTTTTAAGCATGCAAATCACTACTAACACTACTGCCTGTGTAAAGAGAAACTCAGAAACTGTGGACTGTATATACATGAACCCAACCCCGTAAAGGCTAATGAAGCTCTTGGGCTTTGGCCACACTCTCTCTTCCTCCACAAAGAGCTCAACTTGCCCGCTCTGCAACGCTGACTTATCAGAGAAAGTACAGAGACTGCTAGTATTGCTGAAGATACTGTCCTCATTTCCCAACATCACGTAGAACTCCCCTCCTGTTGAGGCAGATCAGATGTTACAGGCTCCCCGTGCCGTTTGGCAGCCTCCAGTAGCTTACAGAATCAAGCCTTTAAAAAAGAAACGGTGAAGCCACGTCTCTGGAAAGCGCCTTCTGTACTTGTGCTGCTGTTGGCTTTTTTTTCAGAAAGCATCTTCACCCTCGGCAATGTCAATGATTATGTGAAGCAAGTCTTCAAAAGTCGGGCGTCCCTCTGGTTTCTAAAAATAAAAGCACGCACCACTGTGATCAGAAAGCAATAAAGGTGTGTTGATTTTGATAAATTATCAAATCTGTCATTCTGTGGAAATGACTTCACCGTTTCATTAAACGTGACACGCAAAAATATTTCATTGTGTAGGTTTTAGATGTTTAATTTCAGTTAAGTGTCACCGTTTTTATGTTTTGAAAAAGCATTAATAGATGTTGCTGGGCTACGCTCTTCATATAATTAATTATTTTCCACAGTGCTACACTCTTTTGTTTTTCTCCCTATTGCCTCTTTCTTTATGCAAGTCGTTCATGCTCTTAAGAATTTTCAGTGTCATTCTCTGAAGCCTCTTCAGCGTTATTTTTTGGACTCTGAAATGAGACTACATCAGATTTATGGAACAGCATCCTTCATCTAGTGTATTTATTTTCCATACAGTTCCTTATGTGTCATAACATCCTGTTTGTTCTGTTTAATTACGGCAATAAACTGAGGTAGTGTCTTCACTGGTGTTACTGACACAGTTCATTTAAGCATCTTCGGAACATCTGGGTAACTTGCACTATTCCTCCATTTATCAGCCCAATTAGATTTGTATCATCTGCTGAATTTTGAAGCCTCAGTATTCACGTTCCTCTACGAGTCATTAATAAAATTATTAAATGAGGACTGAGGTGCCTACAGTTAATCATATTTTACGACAAACACTGACAGTATCTTGCCATTACTTGTGTCCTGTTTGTGATTCGCAAAGATTCTCTCCCAAGTGATGACTGCTTAGATTTTATTGTTAATAACCCCTGATGAAATCAATGCATTTTTAATCAATTTCATTGATGTTCATATAAACCCTATAAATACATAATAATATTCAAAGAGCGGTAACAAACAACTTCTTATCTTCCAGGTAATTTATTATTCCATCTTAATTCCATCTTAATGAAGGTTACCAGGCACAAACAAAATTTTACGATCTGTAGTTTGCTGGCTCCTGTGAATAGCTTTTTCTGAACTACAGACATATTTGCCATTCCACGGCCCTCCAGGGCACTGTTGTTTTTAATGTATTTTTTGCTGCAGAACCCAACTGTTTTTTAAGTTTTAGATCTCCACCAGTTGGTTTGCTGACTAATAGCTCTCTGTTCCAGCACCTTCTCGTCCAAGACAAGCATCAGACAGTATGTCATCTTTATTACTGGAAAAGAGCAGGTTTTTTTCTCAGCACCCCCTGTGGCAAAGGCTAACTAGAAATAAGTCATGTGGCTCTTTCCATTCTTGGTTTCCTCGATTGCTCTCTCAAAATTACAGGCATCTCATTAAATGCACTTATCCTCTTAGAGACTTTCTGCTTTAATACTACAAAAAATGTTTTATACTGATTTAGTTGATAAAGTATTAAATCTGGGTTTGCTGCCCCTTTGACCTTTTTGAAAACTGTACTGTCAGTATCTTACTGGGTTCGGAGGTTTAACAGTACAGCATATTGTTATCTTTCTTTATAAACACTGGGATTTGTATTTAGATTCAACTGCAAGTTAATCTCTATTTCCAATATAATTTATAATTAGGTAATAAATTATTCCTTTAAAAATATTTTTGATCATTCTGGCATGTTTCTGTAATGATTAATAAACTGAAGCAATATAAAATCAGATATAAAATCAGATTCTCCACCTCTGGGCTGTTCTGACTGTTTTTTTTTTTTTGTTTTGTTTTTTTTTTTTTTTGCTAGCAGTATCTGTACACAGATATAATCATGACCAGCACAGATTTAGTTATTATTTCATTTTGTTACAAAATGCCTTTGCATACTTAATCTGACAGCCCATTTATTTTGTAGAAATTTCCTTGGTGGTTTTTCTTATCACAGCTCTAGTTCAGCTGCAAACCAGGGGGAGATCTTTGTCTTTGCAATAAACACACGAATAGCTGAGAGAGCTGGATACAGCCAGAATGCTGCAAGAGAGATTAATTGCTCTTGCTAGATTGACATTTTTCAATTCAAAGGCAAAACAAAGAAACAAAAAAAAGAATATACCTCCTGCCAGCACATCATCATGACTTCATACACCTGCTTACAGGCTAGTTTGGGCCGATACAAACGATGCCCTTGGCTAACCATCGTTACCACTTCATAGTTGGAGCTTTTTTCAAACGGCATTTTTCCTTCCGTAAATACTTCCCACATTAAAACACCTTAAAAAAAAAAAAGAAAGAAAATAAACAGTAAGAAAATGAGCACATAACTTCTTGAGAACACATGTATTTTGTGCCTTGGGCTCAGGATTTCTGATAGATAGTTTGAGATCCATATCCTAGAAAGTGTTCACATGTGTCATCACTGAAAATATCTTATTCTAGTAGCATGGGTTTTAATAAATAAATTCTAAAGGTCTCTGTGGAACTTTATGCATAAAACTGTGGCAAATGGGTTCTCTGAGCTTCTTCTCAGAGCTTCTTCTTAGATGTCTGAATCCTTCCCAATAACTGGAGCTTAACTGCTATTGATAAAACGTGAAAATACTGTTTTAGTGTTTTCTTTCAACAATGAATGCCTTACCAAATGACCAGACATCTGACTTGCTGCTGAATCGGCTGTAATTAAAAACTTCTGGGGGGCACCACTTCACAGGAAATTTAGCCCCTGAGGAGCTTGTGTATTGATCATCAAGGACATACCTTAAAATAAAAAAAATAAAAAAAGAAAAAGAAAGCATTATATCTTTCGGTCAGTCTCCTAGCCTGCAAATTATGTTAGATATGGATTTGAATAGTAGCTCATATTGCCACCTAATGGCCACGACTGTTAGCATCACACGACAAAAATGCTGCTCTGGCGCAATACTAAGGTTTCAGTCGAGACCCAGTTCATTTTTCTTATAACCTCAGAGTCCTCTCATGATTATTAGCTATACAACCCAGGTCTAGGCCACCTGCGAGTTAAACATCTGCATTACAAGAGAAAACGATGCAAAAGCATAAATTTCTTGCTCTGTTCCTCACCGGCCAGTCTGAATTCAGATGCCAGGGGACACGCCAGCTCAGCGACACAGAAAGGTGGCAAAAGCCAAGAAAAGCATGGACAAACCATAGTGCTTTAACACCTTCCTTGTAAGGGCTGCTCCCCACCCCCCTGCCTCACCCACACATCACCCACCTGACGTAGCACCCATGGCTGCTAACAAGGGCAGGAAATTAACTCTTCTCCAGGCCTCAACACCACCCAGCACTTCAGCTAGCGAGACGCTACTCCCAACCGTCTACCCCAAGAGCATCCCAGACTCACCGAACAGCCTTTTTCTATCATTTATTTACCAAAATACAGATTAACAATTAACAGCGTGAGCTCTGCTGTGTGCGATACGAGCCCTAATATGCCTCCTGCATCACAGCAAGATTAAAATTTGTAAGATTTTCACAGATGCTACAGAAAGTTGCTAATAGAAGACCAGTCAGACTGCAGAGTCAGTTCAAAGCCAGGCCTCTTGTGCTAAGTGCGAGACACACTTACTTCTGTGGAGAACAAACTGCCTAGGTTTTGATTTTTCCAGAATTAAAATGAGTAACGAAATCAGCACACAACCACAGAATGAACAAGCTTTAAAGGCACTGGAAAAAAAATGAACCAAAAGATATTCCCTAGAGAGGTCAAAAAAGATAATTTTTGCCTGTAATTTTGTTGGGCATGTGTTGCCTTATGGCTAAGTACAAGGGTTAGGTGAATTTTCCCAAATCCCCACCAATGTGTTTACACGCAGCCATACCTTGTCATTCCGAAGTCCGACACTTTGACCACTCCTGAGTCACTCACCAAGCAGTTCCTGGCAGCCTGCAAAGGGAATGGTTAGAATTGGATGAAAAAAAAACCTTGCAGTCTCTTGCAGACAAATTACTTTGGAGGAATCTGTCATCATTACTTAGCAAGTTCACTGATTTACCAAGTGTATTCTCATTATGGTCCGGAATAAAAAGATGTAAGTGCATTTCCTCCTGATAGTACTGTTTTGACATCTAAACCATTTTGTAAAAAAATCACCAGAAAAAACCGTCGCCTCAAGGGATTCCTGAGTGGTGAAAATGGCACCAATACAGATCAGAGATATGCTATTGTATCAGCACAAATAGCTATTAACGCTTTATAGAGAGATTGTCTTAGGAGGGAGAAACCTCTCATCATTTTCTGTGCAGGGCAGTTTTAGACATTTGATTATACCCTAAAGAGCCAACTTCCACTACTTAAAATTTTCTGCGAGAACAGAAGCTGTTATTTACAAACAGGCTGTTTCAAAAAGGAATAGGTAAGTTCAAAAATAAAAAATTCAAAGATGAGTGTATTGCCTAGTGGGATGTTACCAGGTCTCTGTGGATAAAGCTGTTTCTCTCTAGGTACTCCATTCCCTCACATACATCTTGGCACATAGTGAGCAGGACGTCTTTACTCAAAACTCCCCGTTTTTGCCTCAGGTAATTGAGAAGGCAGCCGTGCTCCATGAACTCCGTCACGATGTAAATAGGTCTCTGCTGTGTGCACACACCATACAGCTGCACTAATTTAGGATGTGTTAGCTTCCTGAAAAGATTGAGATCATGTTCGTTATTACTTCCTCTGCCCAGTGCTAGCTCTCCACCCCACAAAACTCAAAAAACACCACCTGCCCCAAGTGTTTTATTTATAATCAGTATACGGCATCAGAAGCCTAGAACTGGCAATAAAAGCGCCAAGCACACAACTCACATCATTACTTTGGCTTCTTCAATGAAATCCTCTTCATACATCGCACCCTCCCGAATTGCCTTGATGGCCACTTTATACTGCGCCCTCCATTTCCCAAGGCGCACTACGCCGAACAGACCGCTCCCCAGTTCTCTCATGAACGTCAGTTCCGAGGGATTAATTTCCCATTTCTCTATAAAACAGAACAAGCGAGAGCGCATGGCTCCTGTATTAAGGAACCTACGGAACGGGTAGGTGATAAGGAAGAGGAAAGGGAAGCTGGATTACGAGCAAGTTTGGGAATTTAGGGAGAAAACATTGTAGAATTAACCTGAAAACTGAACACTTCTATACCTCACAAAACAAACAAACTTTTAGGTAGACATGACCTTTAAGCAGCTCCTGACTAATACAGAAGGCAAAACTCAAACTTTCCTGAGGCCATTAATTGCATACTGATATTATCAGACCTGATTTCATCAAGCTGCCATCATAGAAAGTTGTGCCAATGCGTAGAAGCTTCTCACATCAGCTGATGTGCCATGTTTAAAACAGGTTATTCCAAATTCATATTAAAAAAAAAAAGTAACCCCTTCACAAAGATCAAAGGGCCAAGGTTGAGTAAGACGTTTGGAGAGCTTACAAAGGAGACAAAGGCACAGCTCTTTAATTGGGCAGAGCTCAAGGTGTCCACAGAAGCGTGGAGGAAGATGCTGAATTCTCCTGGAGCACCGGTGACACGTTCTGCCTCTCCTCACTGCTGCTCTTGGCACTGCATGCCAACCACCAGCCGTGACGCCTTTGCATCCTCTGTGCAAGGGTCTCCAAGGTACAACTTGGACCCGCGTAAGTTAGTAGATCCAACCACAGTACAAAATTAGGTCTTTTCCAAATTTTTAGAAAATATCGTAGCATCTTAAGATACATAAAATCATCAAAGATACGTGTAGATGAATATAACATGCAATTACCATAGCTGAATCCTGCCGTTGTTGGTGCTGTCGTCTTCTTTGGGGTCACTGGGTAACGCAGCCTGGTAACGAGACCTGAAGTTCAAAGATAGTTCAAGAGACACAGCTTACTTCTGAAACAGTGCCAGGCAGCAAATCAGACATTTGTTCACTGCAAACTGCAACGCTAATTAACAATAAGCCTATCATTATATACAGCTTCGACCATATTTTCTGCTATTGTGTTGTGTTGACTATTCAAAACTGCTACAAGAAATACATGGGAGCACTCGCTGCATCTAACTCAGAATCATAGAACTGCATAGGTTGGAAGGGACCTTTCAGATCATCTAGTCCAACCATCAACCCAACACTGACACGAACCATCACTAAACAATATCTCTAAGCACTATGGCTACCCATCTTTTAAATACCTCTTGTCCCATTGCCTGTTACTTGGGAGAGGAGACCGACCCCCACCTGGCTACACCCTCCTTTCAGGTGGCTGTAGAGAGCGAGAAGGTCTCCCCTCAGCCTCCTTTTCTCCAGGCTGAACACCCCCAGCTCCCTCAGCCGCTCCTCATCAGACTTGTGCTCCAGACCCCTCACCAGCTTCGTTGCCCTTCTCTGGACACGCTCCAGCACCTCAATGTCTTTTTTTGTAGTGAGGGGCCCAAAACTGGACACAGCACTCGAGGTGGGGCCTCACCAGTGCCAAGTACAGGGGGCGGTCACTGCCCTAGTCCTACTCACCACACTGTTCCATCTTCTTTACTGGTGAGAGATGGATATAGATATATGCATACATATTTGTGCTTTAGAGTTATGCTGGCGCCAACAAAGGCTGAGGACTCCTTTCAGATCAGAAAGATTATCTAAAAATGTATATTCTCAACGTTATGTTGATCATTTCTGTTTCACACATATAAATCACAACAGTTTCATGTGGTAATTTTAAATATACAAAATAAATGCTGCGTGCTAGCTGAATATTCTCCTAAAATCTTGTCAGAACTGAATACACCTAACGTCAAAGCAATGAAACAATTAAAAAAAACCATATAGTAAAATCAGTCGTAATAAATGAAAAGTAAGGTTATGTTTTGGAGCATATTTTCCAGAAAGGCATTTTCCAGAATATCATCAGGAAATGCCAGATCATCTGAATTGTATATAAACATCTGGAAAATATCAGTCATGAGGGAAATTTATGCACAGACTGGACATGAAAAAAAGTATACTATCTTAGTATCTGTGCCTCGAACCTGATTCCTAAACTCTCCCCATCCCGTCATATAGTGGGTGGGCACCAGCATCAGCCACCAGCTACAGATCTGAAGTGTCTCACCTTCACAAAGACTCATCTTTAGGGATTTCCTAAACAACACATTTCTCTTCTCCTCAGCTGTTTGCTATATGGGAAGATTAGATCATGGTAAGCAGTGGTGACCCGCAGGTAAAAAGCTAGGGCCTGGAGGGGACTCTGGGGAAGTACCATCCCCATCCATCTGCTGTGGGTTACAGGCAGCTGATATAGACGCCACGTGGAGCTAAATGAATTTTTCCTGACTTGATACAGCTATTCTTCTGTCACTCTGGGGACAGCAACATATTTATACATTTTTATATATATATATATATTTACATAAAACCTTTCAAATGATTGCCTATATTGAAAAAAAAATGTGAAAATGCAGTGTTTCAAGACTTCCCTGAAAAAGAAGGAACTATAAAAACCTAAAAGCTTTCATGAAAACCCTAAAATGCCTCACAGTCCTTTTCAAATCAACCTTAAGTGAGAGAAAAAAATCCACTTCATCTACCTGCTGCGTTATGTTTATGATACTCAATTATTTCTGGAATGGAGTTAAAGAGATGTTTTTCTGCGAGGTAGTACTGCTTCGGTGACGTCACTGTTTCTTTTATATGGTAGTGTCTTATTCCTGATGAACCTTCTCTGGAAAGGTAACAACAATAATAACAACAACAACAATTAGTAAAAATAAAAGATTCACAACAAATGACATTATAAGAGGAACACATTGACTAAGAAAAGGAAACCGAAAGGGCCAGCAAGGGTGCCCAGTGTCACATATTTCAGGAACAGCTTGAATATCAAAGACTGCAAGCTCTGGTGACTCAACCTTATCTCAGTGCTCAAACCAAGGTGAAGATTAACCCATAAAAGGTTAATTTTCAGCCCGGCAAGCTCCTGGATTCAGCTCACCACACGCCAACGCAAACACTTGGGCTGGCAGGAGGGAAGAGACCAAATGGGGTGGGAGAGCAAGACCTCCTTCTCGGGTGGAGGTTCAGGTCTATGCTGGATTAAACCAAACATGACCTAACCATGGAGTCAGGAAGCTCATTTTAGTCACCCATCTTTTCTATCACAGCAGCCCTTGTTTCTTTCTTGAGCTCTCTCCTGGGCTTTCCTCCAGCCCATGGATTTGGATACAGATGCAAATGGATTTGGACGAGCTAAGGTGCGCAGAGCAGCCAGAGAAACTCACCCTCCAAATTTTGTATAAAGGGAAACTGTATACAGGCCAGGCTGGCTGGAGTCTCTCACCACAAAACCACCTTCTTTATCCTGAAACACAAGCACATAAACAATTCTGTACAGGTGGTTTTAAGCTGCATGTCTCTTCTACTCAGTCTGTGATTTGCACATGTCAAAATAAACATCTGCTTTAATAAAAGAAGCTACTTTACGTGAATTTCATGGTTAATACTGTAAGGCTGCTGTGCTCACCTCGTTTCTGAGGAGCTGCTCTGCCTTGCTTCTGTTCAGGTTTCTGCTGTACCACCTGCAACACAACATCAGTAACCAAAACTTCTCCAAGGTGCACCATTTACCTAAAATGCTTGAAGCAAAGTATTACAAAGCTACAGATTCGATAACTTCATTGTAAGTCAAGGTCAAGAACTGAACCTTTGTTAATGTGCAAAAAAAAAAATAAAAATAAAAAAAACATCAGTCTCTATTACATTGTGCAGTTATCCCATAAAAATAACCTGAAACAAATCCAGTGAGATCCCACAGAAGCCAATAAAGTTCAGGTAATTGAACTCATTTTTTCAGGAAAACCACTTCTCAAATGTGCACAGGCTGATCACAGAATCACAGAATGGTCAGGGTTGGAAGGGACATCCGGAGATCATCTCATCCAACCCCCCTGCCAGAGCAGGGTCACCCAGAGCAGGTTGCACAGGAACGCGTCCAGGTGGGTTTTGAATATCTCCAGAGAAGGAGACTCCACAGCCTCTCTGGGCAGCCTGTGCCAGTGCTCTGTCACCCTCAGAGTAAAGAAGTTTTCCCTCATGTTGCGATGGAATTTCCTGTGGTCCAGTTTGTGCCTACTGCCCCTTGTCCTGCTGCCGGGCACCACTGAGAAGAGTCTGGTCCCATCCTCATGACACCCGCCCTTTAGATATTGGTAAGCATTGATGAGATCCCCTCTCAGTCTTCTCTTCTCCAGGCTAAACGGACCCAGGTCTCTCAGCCTTTCAACTCCAGCCTGGTGGTGGGAGTTGCTCTGAACGGCAGCCCGAGGGTGGGCTGTCAGCCCCAGGGAAGCAGCTGCCTGGACACTGGCCCAGCCACCCGCCGAGCTGGCTGCCGGGATGCTTTTTCAGTCAATAACTTCACAGTTCTGATTTTCCAGGGAGGACCCACCTACCAAAGAGGAGGCTGAAAGCAAATTAAATGTCATGGTTGCACATCCCCGAGCTCGGTGCTGCACGGGCAGGTTAAAGCAGTCATGGAAGCACTGACATTTCATCCAGCTGTAGCAAATCATATAAAAAGGAAAAGTACACTGCTCACAAATGGCACGGTGTGGCTGTTTTGAGCTGTGCCGTCATGGCAGTAACCGAGCAGTGAAGCGGCACAGCAGCCTCTAATCAAGTTCTGCCGTTCCGGAGATAGTGGTTTCTTGCAGTTGGTAGATGACCTGGAGTAATCCTCCCCGGACTGCGCCGTGACTCAGAATTAGGGCCCCAAGGTGGGAAGGCACAAAGTGGCTGGACCAGATAAGGCAGCCCAGTTCCTTCCTTCCCTTTCTGCCAGCCCCGCAGCCCAGCCCAGGGCAGGGCAGGGCTCTTAACAAGAGCCTCAAAGAGGAGAAAGCAACCAAGAACAAGTAATTCCCCTATAGTAAAGTTGAGGGCAAAATCCCAGAAGAAATTTTACCTTCTGGCAAAACACAGCAGCAGGAGCCATACATGGCTGAGAGCAGAGTTTCAGAGCTACTAATGCGGTTTCAGAAACTGGTTTTAATTATTATTGCCTTACAGCTCCATTTTATCTAAAAGTCATGAAATAGGTCTTAAGTTCTCAGGCACAACAGTTTATGCTGTACTGAAATCCTGACTATCAAGACCAGGCTTGGAGTCTACACTGTTAAATTTTACCCTGAAGTTCTTACTAGGTACTCCATAATGAAACATCAACTGTAAAAAGCTTTGTTTTTTTTAAAAAAAAAGCTATACTTTTATAGCTGACAAGTTACATGCATACACTGAGACTTAAAATGCTCCGAGTGATATATTGTCTTGAAAATTAGAGCTGCCTTCCAAAATTTCTGACCTGTTATGTTTCCTTTGAATGATTTCCACTGTTTTCTAGTCTACTATCTTACCGCCACACACTTTGGATAGACATGTCACTTTAATATTAAAAAAACATTCCACGCACTTATAATGGGTAAATTTCCTCTGAAGTTTCCCTTTTTCTATCAGAGAATTGGGAGGGGTTTTTTTGCTTTAATGGTAATAGCCTAAAAACTACATGCTTGATGGCCAACTCGCTGACTTGACTCTACGTTATAAATCACAGCAAAAAGCAATGAGGAGAATCAGAACAAATATATGCCTATTTCAAATATTTAAGTTTCGTCTCTGAGGACAATGCTATCGCATGCAAATAATTGCTTTCAAAACTTTAAAAATAAGTCGTCATTCTTAAAGCATACGTTTCATTTTATGATCTTCCAGATTTTAATTCAAATATTCACTTACTCATATTGATCAAGGTTGTTGGACTTCTTTCCCGTTACGTAGTTGCTTGGAATATATCCTTGTTTTCTAAAAAAATAAAATAATAAATAAACAACCTGAGTGAAAACACGTAAAATTGCATGCCTAGAAGAGAGTGTTTCGTTCTGCTAATTACCAGAGGTCGCTCACTGCCATTTATTTATTACAGACCCACCCACTCTACTGCTGATTACACAGAAACTGATTTTCCGCATCAACATTTCCACATTAACTTTCACTGCACCTAGAGAAGTGCCACGGGCAGCAGAAGCGTCCAAGAACACCCGCAGAAGGGGTGGAGAAGAGAAACCTTCTGCTGCTCTGTCACTTCTGCGCTCGGAGGCCACAGCCACTCACTAGAAGCATGTTTGGAGCCTGCCCCAGCCTGATAACTCGCAATTACCCCTAACGTACCGCAACAGGGACCTGAGAAATATTGAAGTATAGCAACTTTCACCTTTAAAACCGCAGGGGGAAAAAAAAAATGAATCTGGGGAACGTAAAGTTGTAGTCATTAAGGCATCTCACTGCCACTCTCTCTCAAGTCATTCAGAGATTGCCTCTAATGATCCAGCTATTAAATAAGATGACGATTATTCAAGTCTGGAAGTCGGAGCCTGCTGAGCTGAGTGTTAACCATATTGCTCCCTAATGAGCCATTCCCCAGGGAAGCAGGAGTACTGTACCAGTCTGGGGAGGTTTTGCAGGCTGGCTGATGCTTTAATTGGGAAACCATGAAGTCTGTCAGGAAATATAATTGTAAAAGGTTCTAATTCCGTGACCACCTTTGCACTCAGGACCCACAATATATCAAGAACCACATTTTTAAAGATTGGTTCCCATGTGGGAATAAAGATGAGATTTCAGGGCTGGGGTCCAAAGTGGGGTCTAATACAATTATTTGGTGACACATAGTCAATATGAACTACCACTACATGGAAAAAGCCTTATTAACTTTGTAACAAAAAATAAGGAACTTGTGTTTACCCATATTTGTCTCTCGCCTTCCACCAGTGAATGTCATTCTTCTCCATCACCGTATATTCTTCACCTTTCTCTAATCTCAAATCATGGTGTTCTGTAGGCTCAAAGTCATACATTGCCACCACTATCTCCTCCTCTTCGCTGCCGTTTTCTTCAACTGGAGGAACCGGCGGGGGAGGCCTTCGCTGAAAACGACCCAACGTCATTATCATCCCACTCCGCTCCATTATTCCACCCCACGCACCCTGACCATCACACCAGTACAAACCAGCCCGAGCATCCCAGAGGCAAACGCTGGGCTAGTTCTGGGTTGCCCCAGGAGTGAGCTGTGGTGGCTCCAGGAGGCAGCTGGGGCAGGTGGCCGACCACCCCCCGGGTGCTAGCCATGGGGCTGGCTCGCTCTGCAGCCCCGCAGCCACCAGTAAAGGGCAACGCCGGCTGGCATTTGCTTTCCAACCCCCTCTGCCACCAGCAGCACAAATACAGCTAATAGCTGCAGCTGAATTTCAATGGGGATTTTTCCCCCCCTGAGATAGAGCATGATGCCCACTGACGCATACAGACATACACCTTTACTGTAAGATAGGGAAAGAATCACGGGAAACCTAAATGCCATCTCAAAAAAACCCAGAGCAATTAGCTATTTAATATTTTAAAGACACTACCTACCACACTTTTTTCTGGCATTGGAGAGGGCAATCTCATCACACCTAGAAACAGAGCACAGGAGAGGATCTGCGTCTACCCATTTAGCCATAGATTTAAAAACTGAATAAAAGGTTTAAATTTCACATAGGGTTTTAATATCTTAACTAGCCTTCAGGATAGTTTAGTAAGTCAGAAAGAAAAGACAGCTCCAGCTAAGCATTAGGAAAATGTTGATTAAGTACCCTTGCAAAACATACTAATCAGATGGCAGGCTGCATGCACGACAGGATTTGGCAATATCTGTGCCACACCTGAGCCTGCCGCACAGAGATCCCTGAACCAGCCCTCGGATGCAGAAACATATGAGAAATAAAAGAGGGATGAAGATAAAAAAAGGTATATAAGAAGGAAGCAGTGTTCCTGTTGCCGCAACCTAAAGGTCTGCTCCTACTAACATCTGCTCTTCTAAGAAAATTACACTCCCCCAGACCCTTGCATTGCTAAGACATAAATTTTGTATATATTTTTTATTATTTCTCTCAGGACCAAAAGTACTTTTTTCTCCAGTGCTGGTTTGGTTTTTTTTTTTCTCCACTTTTTGTATCATTTTTACACTGCTGTAATAGCATGAATGCAACACGGTTATTATTCTTTTACAAGGGTATGTAGAAGTTATTTATTAAAACTGAAGAGCTGGCAAGAATTTCTAGCTGAAACTTTTTCACCATCAGGTTTTATCCTCAGTCTGAGGTAAACACTTGGTCAAGTAAGTTTCAGATGGGAAAAACAAATCAAGTGAAAAAATAAAATGGGCAACCTCAGTTATTCCTTTCAGCTTTTTCTAAACATTCTTTTGGAAGGACAATTCGCTGGCTTTTATATTTTTTACAAAATGCTTGGAAATGAAACAAACATTTTGATTTACTTTAGGCACAGTATCAACGACTCACTGTGCTCTATAAATTTGCCTAATACCTAGGGCGTTCAGGTGTGATGACAGGATCATATAAAAAAGCGCAAAAATATGCCAAAACAACTTCATATGAAAACACATGTACTTACTGTTTTCAAAAAGATTGTATTTTTCACAGCCAGGTGCTAATTTTTCTGTCTGTCTGCAGCACTGATAAATTCCCTCTGTCCAGAATTTAGGGTGATACTTTACCATTATATTGCTGTTGTTCTTTATTTCTACAAGAAGAAAAAGAGCATATATTGAAAGGTACCAAAAAAATATTAATCTACAAGATGGCTATTTTTAATAACTATCACAATATCTTTGACATGAGGTAGAATCTTCACTTGTCCTTACTTTAGCATTTCTTCTCCTAAGGACCTTCTTCTAAGTTTACATGGAGGTGATACAATGATAGTAGAGGACATTTTTAGGATAATACGTGACTTCATTCCAGAAGACAGTGCTACACTCCCTGCCTGAACTGGCCTCCCCAGCAGGGGCAGGTGTTTGGTGCATTCACAAAAGCAGACCCAGGTGCCCACCTGCGCTGTGCGAAGCGTTCGGGCAGCTGTGAAGGCCCTGGGGGCTCTACCTGACACTGTTCTTTTATTACTGCTGCAGGAGACTCAAGGTGATTCTGCCCCTCTGCTCCCCCCTCATGAGACCCCACCTGGAGTATTGCATCCAGCTCTGGGGCCCCAACATAAGGAGGACATGGACCTGTTGGAGCGGGTCCAGAGGAGGGCCACGAAGATGATCAGAGGGCTGGAGCACCTCTGCTGTGAGGACAGGCTGAGACAGTTGGGGTTGTTCAGCCTGGAGAAGAGAAGGCTCCAGGGAGACCTTATAGCCCCTTCCAGTACCTAAAGGGGGCCTACAGGAGAGATGGGGAGGGACTCTTGATCAGGGAGTGAAGTGATAGGACGAGGAGTGATGGTTTTAAACTGAAAGAGGGAAGATTTAGATTAGATATTAGGAAGAAATTCTTTATTGTGAGGGTAGTGAGGCACTGGAAGAGGTCACCTAGAGAAGTTGTGGATGCCCCATCCCTGGAGGTGTTCAAGGCCAGGCTGGATGGGGCTTTGAGCAACCTGGTCTAGTGGGAGGTGTCCCTGCCCATGCCTAGGTGATCTTCAAGGTCCCTTCCAACCCAAATCATTCTATGATTTCCTCTACAAACAGTGTTCTGGAGGGAAAGCAAGCTGACGCTTACCACGATTCCATGGCACAACACCTGCCTGTGTTTGGTCTGAAAGGCTCCCTACCCCCATCCCACGGGATTGCCGAGTTTCAGAGGTTATTCCTTGCCCTATGGTCCCCAGCCCAGGAATTACTTCTTATTACTTTACAGAGCAGCTGCAGTTAATGTGAGCATTTGATAGTGGCAGAAAGCATTAAGAGGCTCTTGAAAAAAAGATCTTTACTCGCTATGATAACGTTAATCAGATCACATCTCAGTGGAGATGCCTCCTGTCATTTTACATCAGAGTTAAGACCATCATCAAGCCCGCAATGTTGTCTAGCTACATTCAAACGAAACTTTTGAGTGATGCCATTAACAAGTTTGCATAAGTTTTTTGATGATTTACACGTTGTGCAAAAGCATAGAGTCAAATTCTGTTTGCAGCTGGACTTCACAAAGCAAATTAAATCAGTCTGTGTGTTTGGTACTCCCAGTACCTGTTATAACATGCTGTGTATGCAAACAATGAGCTGGCCCAAGAAAAATAAAAATTGGTGGATACATGCAATAGGACCTTTACCTTTTTCTATTTTCTAACTTGTTGTGGGTTGACACTGGCCAACAGCAACGCACCCACGCAGCCACTGGCTCACTCCCCCCACCCAGAAGGACAGGGGAGAGAATAGACAGAGCGAGAGGACAAAGTTTGGGGCTTGAGATAAAGACAGCTTAATAACCACAAGAAATAAAAAAACCCCACAAAAGTGATGTAAAGGCAATCGCTCACCATCTCCCACAAGCAGATCGATGCCCAGCCAGCCTCTGAGCAACGGGCAACATGGAAGCCAAAAAACCCCAACCCCTTTCTTTCTCTACTGCAGTTTTTATCGCTCAACATGACGTTGTGTAGCCTGGAATATCCCTTTGGTCATCCCAGGTCCCTTGTCCCGGCTCTGTCGCCTCCCAGCCTCTTGCCCACCCCCAGCCTATTCCCTGCGGGGGCGGAGGGAGAAAAAAGCAAAGCCTCCACGATGTGCAAGCACTGCTCAGCAACAACTAACACACCGGTGTGTTTTCAGCACTGTTTTGGCCACAAATCCAAACCACAGCACCGAGTTAACTCCATCCTGGACAGAAAGCTCAAGTAAAGGTATCTATGTACATCAGATGTTAAGAACAAGCAATTTCCATTACCTTCTTTCAGATTCCTCACCCACTGATCCCGACTTTGTGCAGTTGGTGCAAAAATATAAAGCGTATTAGCATCATATACAACCTGGAGGGAAGAAAATGAAATAATCAAATTTACCTAGTAATATTCATTTATTTATTCCTCAGGAAACAGAGAAACAGAACAAGACAAACGACTGACATTTGGCAAAACCAGTGTACTCTGGCACAAAATACAGAAACTGGGAAAAGGTTATTAGAGTTTACTATTCATACATGCTGCTTTCTGTAGGTTAAGGAAGGATTTTGTAATGGTACGTTATCTTGAGGGTATTCCTTAAAAATGTTTGCTTCACGCTTTGCTTTGTTCATTCTTCACCGTGTGTTTTCTAAAACCAGTTCAATTTAATTGCTAAAGCTATTTCCTAACCAGTCATCCTTTGTTCCCGGCCATTTCTTAACTCCTCATGGTTCTGTAGTGCTCTGGGGTGATTCCTGCCTTCTTTCTCTTCACTGCCTGTACTGGTGGAAAGCAAGTGGTGTTCCCCTTCGCTCCAACCATTCCCTCTATCCTAAGCAGGCACAGCATCCAACCCCCCGTAACTAAACATTTCTTTTTCCCCCTCTAAGAGCTTTGTTTTCTGCATTTGTTTCCATTAAGTTCACAATGAAAGAAAAACAGAACAAGTATTATGTTAGTTTTCTTATTCTTATATAATTTAATGGCAATTAAATTAAACTTAACGTGAAAGAATGAAGGCAGGGAAAAGGGGCTGCCAGCTAACCCGTTTTGGAGGAAGACAAGAACAAGGCACTTTCCGGGCAAATCCCAAGCAGAGAGGGTGGGGAAAAGACAAGGACCAAGTGTATGAGGAACAAGTCCCAAGGGAGGGCACTGAAGGGGGAGCAGAGAGTGCTGGGGGTGGTTTCCAATCACCGATCCTGAACCACCTCTCACAGAGCCCCAGAGGGCCAGAGAAGGGGCTCAGTATTTAGAAGTGACAGTAATTTCAAGCAAGTTACATCCAAACGGCTTGGTGCTGTTGAACACAGCACTGTGATTTATATATTTTATGTAAAAGGAACATACCTGAAATGGATATTTATTTTGACAGGGAATAATACCATCACTTTTTACAACTTCTACACATTTAATCCTTGAAATATCCACAGATCCTTTTCTGTACTTTTTCTGTAATAGAAAGGCAAAAAAAATCATGTAAAACAACTGATTTATCTAATTCTTTTTTTTTTTTGAGCAGAGACTTCTTGCTTTCTTTTCCACTTATGACACCGATGTCACTTTAACTGCAGAAGTCGTTTGAAAAGTGAGCGAGATGGTGTAAAGATCTACACCAGTGAAAGTGCACAGAGTACAGTCTAATTGCTTAGTTAAAAGTACCACTTCTTTCTGTATAAAGTTTCCAATCAGCTGTAATCACAGGTTTAACCTACTCTTCTTTACAAAAAAATAACTTGAGTACAGATGAAGGAAGGCTTCCCCCTCGCTTATTTTAAATTATGATTAAAACCGGTGAGGGAAATTGGTGCCAATGCACCATCTCACCTGCTCCCTCACTCTGCTCCTGAAGTGCTCCCACCATTTTGTGGCTACTGCCGCGTTTCACCAAGTTTCCAGAGAAACTGGGATGCTGCTCTGAGGCAGGAAGCAGAAGACAGGGGTGAAACCCACCCCTGGGCCAAGCTGAGGTCTGCGCTGAAGGCACTTCTTTGACCAAGCCTAGCAGAAGCCCTGAGGAAGCAAAGTCAAAAGCACAGACAACTGAGAAGATCTGGCTCACCTAAATTGGTAATTATGAAGATTTTAAAGAAGGAAAGGAGCGCCCACTGCTCAGCAGGTGCTGCCCAAAGTAACGATGCGTGGAAATACAGAGTAGTTGAACACTCCAGAGAGGAAGCTCCTTGGAAGACCAGCCCATAATGGGAGGTGGTGTGTTCTGGGCTCTAGTCTACATGTAAAAGCAACAGGCAATGACAGTGAAGCCCACACACAAGCAGACCTTTTAAAGGTGTCTGTTTCTGAAGGAATTGATCAAAACCACTTTCCTCTACCTGAAGCAGAAGAGGCTAAAAATGAAAGCCCAGCACAGAAATTTACAACATGCTCTACTACACGGCAAAGGGAAACACCTGAACAATACAATTCTGAGAGCAAAATGATGACGAATCTACGGATTCTGCATAGGGCCACCTCTCTCTTTTGGGAGAACGCAGTCTTTAGTAGGAGAAAAAGCTGCTACTGGAATCTGGAACAAAACAAAAATGTCAGCATCTTGTGGCTGAATTAATCCACGGCAAAAATTTTGACTTGCCAAGCACATCCAACACATCCAGTCCGGAGTGCAGTTTATGAAAGACGGGCACTGTGCACACAACCTGGAAATAATCAGTAATTACTGAATTACTTGAGATACTGCGGTCCTTACTCAGCTGCACTCTCCTCTCCTGAGGACCGAAATTTCAGGCCAAATAGCACAAGTCTGGCACAATCATAAGCCTTATAAACACACAGCCTTATAAACAGAAGCAAAGAGCAATTTCCAATATACCTGTGGCAGTTCCACCCCCCTAGAAACACAGTAGCTTTCCATGGAAAACCTGGAATTTTCATCAGCACTTAAAACACATTTAGCACTCTGTCTCTTAAGCATATTGTTATGAAGAAAGCAGGCAGAGAAAACGCACATGAAGAATTCATGCACGTCATGGTCAGCATCAGGAAAAATGACAGGAACCGAGTTCAGATAAAGCTGTAACTGTTACTTAACACCAGAAAAACCAACACGCACACACCAAAAAAAAAAAAAAAGAAGCCCAAAACAGGGACTTTTTCAAATTAGGGTGGAAAAAAAAATGGCATTTTAATGAACCATTAAAAAAAAAAAGGCAAATCAAACATTACCATGAGCTGTAGTACGAAGCTGTATCATGTTATGCTGAAAAATAATTTGCACTGAGTACACAACCCTGGATATTTTTTTTAATAAAAAAGTCATTTTAATTTTTCTGCTTGCTTTATGGTATCCCCTTACTTGAACACTGACTGACTGAATTAAAACATACATTTATGCAGACACCAAAAATTGAGTTACTGAAGTCTACAACACTTGGCACAGCAGCAAGTATTGCTTCTCCGTCTCACTGCGCGTCAGGCCTGGCAGCTTCAGGGCTGCCAGACTGGCCAAGGCAGAACAGGAGGATCCCAACGAGATGCACTTTTTCATGAAGGACAGAATTCAGCGCTCCACGTAGCTGTGTTGAAGACACCTCTCCAGATCCTTTATCCTGCACAACAGCATACACAGCAGAAACACTTGCCACTTCTGTAACGTATCTGCCCAGCTTTCTGTGTCCAGTGGGGCACTCATATCTAGCTTGGATCCCATCTGCCGGTTAACTGAGGTGGTGGGACAGAGAGAGAGATGATATGCATTGAGTTTTTTTATCCAGAATGACAAAAATTCCTTGGAGGAACAGGGTTTATTACTTTCTCTGAACCCGCCTCTCCTCCAAGATGCAGAGATTTTCATGCCAGGAGCATTTATCTGCCAGGAGGACAAAGGACAGGAATCCAACAAGATAATCAACTAACATTCTGGTGGAAAAACTAAAGCAAACCTCCTCATACTCAGCACATCGTTCCAGTAATCGTATTTCTTAAGTCGTTGTACACTTTCATGATTTAAGGTGCCCCAATTTGCTTCACCATGAAATGCCAAATTAAGCCAACTCAAAGCTGACCCACCTTACCCCTCAGTCCAGCAATTTTAGCCTAAGGTCAGAGAAGATTCTTCTATTTTTGCATATTTTACCGATTAAAAAAAACCTTACACATGTGAAATTAGATACAAACGTACTGCTCCAGACATGTTTCAGATTGCATCAGAGGCAACAGTTATTAATGGCCATCGGGCTTCAAATTGTCAGGTGTGTGTCTGTGTTTTTAGCTCAGCATTTCTCACTATTAAACCAAGGGGCGCAGGAGCAGGAAGGAACGACACAAGAAAAATACTAATGAGGTGACTGCAGTTTCTCTCCCTTCCCTACTTAAGTGATTTCCCTTTATATCAGGACATCCTCCACACCATCACTGTGTTGCACTTATTCTGGCTTGCTCTAGACCCAGGCATACGGCAGACATGAAATGCAGAATCAAGGGAGTGCTCAAGCCCAGAAGTAGTTGGGAAGTAGAGGTGCAGGCGTGAGCCAGCCATGAGAAATCCACCCACAACCACTCTTTCCAAAGAAACAAAGAGACAAAATTAGTACAACGGCTAATTATGCAATGTCAAACCATAGGAGGCTGAGGGACGTTCTTCACGGTTGTTTTGGGAGGTGGAAGATGGCTAACAGTAGAAAAAGAAGGTTAGATTCACTGTAGAAACAGTAGTATTTCAACAGCACATTCATGCATGCTGTCTCAACTGGGCACAAGTACTAACAATAGGATTTGGAAAAATCACAGGCCAGTGAACGCAAGGGACCTATCGAAGCTGGTCTACTCCTCTTCTGAAGACAGATATATATCTCTAGATGGAGAGGCCTATAGAAGGAAACATGGTTAGAACAGTAACAAAGGTATAAAAATCCTACATCCCAATAAGGATAAGAAATAGATAAAAATACGTGCTTTGCAGTCACACTGAAGGTTGCTTGGTTTGTTGTTTTTTTTAAATATATCTGCTTGCTGAAAATAACAAAAGGGAAGTGACTGTGCAGAAACTACTGTACAAAGCTTCTCAAAATGCAAAATGCCATGTGTACTTCATACTTGCCTATGCTTCAAAAACATGATTTACAGTTTTAGAAGCCCTGCTCCTTGCTCACAATGAGGATGGCCAGTCCAGGCAGTAAGTCTTGTTTCCATGCAGTGCACAAAGAATAAGCTATTCCTATTATTTAACACATTAGACAGTAATATCAAGAAGTTTAACACTATACCTACATTGTCAGATACGGAACAAATATATGATTACACAATTCCTTTAAAAAAAAAAATATCTTAGAATACAGGAAGACAAGAAATATCTAAGCGTTAGATAAGTGTACCATCAAACAGCTCATCCTCTGTACACTTGGAATTACTCCTGTGCTGAGTATAGTAGCTTTACAGCTTAAGCAGCCCATATTCCCACTATAAGACAAAATGTTTTTTCTGAGTATTTCCTCTCTGCTGATGAAGATATTGAGCTGCTTGCCCTCAGAGAAGTGGGGTCGGGGGGTTAAACGATACAAAGGACATTTCATTTTAAAAAAAAAAAAGAACTCAGTGAAAACACACAGAAGTCAGCCCAGTTGTCAAGAAATACCTATGTTTTGTCTCACCCATGCTCTCTCTCTCTCTCTGTTGTTCATACTATTTCTTTCTCCCATGCTTATCCCCATGTAGGAAATCCTGAGGTCATCAGCATGTGACCCATGGAACTTGTGTTCTCACAAGTATAGAAGTCTCAGCATTACTGACATTTCCTTTTATGGAGCTGCTCTGCAACTTTACAAAACCTCAGAAAAGCCTGGCTAACCCAACATCCCCTGTAGAGAATTTCTCTGGTAGAATATGTTCCAGAGCCAGATGTAAGGGTGGTTTTGCACCTTTTTTTTTTTTTTTTTTTTTAAACAGCATTGCTATTTAGTGATAAGAAGCACTGGATACTGCTACAGTTCCCTAGAGAGGCATCTTCATCCAAGCAATTACTGATTATGCAAATATAATTACTGTAGCTAGGTGTTAGATGGCCACATTTTCCATCCCCTTATTTTCCAGTGCGTCAAATATGTTGAAGAATGCCCTGCCTCCTTTCAATTCATTTTTTAATGATTATTCTAAGAAAAGCAAGTGTCAAGCATTTCTATCCACCTTTCCAAAGCAGCTAGAATTGAAATAAAAAGTGAGAGGTGATTATTATTCTGATCTAGTTTGAACTGATCCAAGACATGACTCTCAGGAATTTCAACGGGGAAAAAATACAAAGGAAAGTGAGAAGGAAAAAGTCTTAAACCCTTTCCTGCAAAACAGGAAACCCGAGAATCCTTTACCGTGGCCTGGCTGCTCAGCAGACGCCAACCAGCAGCACTAGAGAGATCAAAAAACCACAAAAAGAAATTCTCCATAGTAGCACTGATGCAACTTCCTAACCATGACTACAACGGGATTACCTTTAATTTACTCTCCTCCTGCAACTGAGAGGCAGTCAGTCAAATGTACACAATTACGGTTATGATGCAATCACATAAGGCAGCAATATAAATAAAAGTAAAGGACACAAAATAAATCAGCCAGGCCTCCATCCATACCAGGCCCTGAAATCACCTACAACCTTTCAGCTTTCAAAATAACTAGCACATAGCTTCAGGTTCTTTCAGACAAATCTTCTCTTCATGGTTTTCTGTGAAGTCCTCGCAGAGCTCTGAGTCCGGCCAGCCCCGCTGTAGCATTTCTGCCCCGTTTTCTCCCTTCTCAGGGCCACCGCGCTCTCTGTAGGGTGAGCGACACCTTTCGTTCAGCCACCCCTCTAACACAGCCTTCATGCTGTCTGAACGCTAGACTTAGACAACTTGAGCCAAGAAAGGAGGAGAGCCCAAGACCATGGGCATCACAGGCGAGCAACCAGAGCCCCAGGACAGGACCCAAGAGGTCGCCTATCCAAGGCACCAGCTGCTTTACCTACTCGTTCAAGGTTCAGGTGATGGAGTCCACAACTACAGAGCTGAGG
The DNA here is from genome assembly GCA_008658365.1 of Alca torda. Lineage (NCBI taxonomy): Eukaryota > Metazoa > Chordata > Aves > Charadriiformes > Alcidae > Alca > Alca torda. Next base: position 69,331,997 of record CM018079.1, read on the forward strand.
GGTTTGTTTTTTTTTTGGTCTTTGAAGATTCCTATCCATCGCTAGTCCATCTCTCTGCTTTAAACACTTGCTGCTCCACCAACACCTTCATCACAGTCCAGGCTTTTGGGAGCCTCACCCTTCCTGCTGTTCCTGCCCTCAGTCTCACAGGCAGGTCCACATCTTCCTTGAAACTTACTGCCCCAAACCAGATGCAGCACTGCAGCTGATGCCTTATCATCAGATTGTAAGGATTCACAGTCCCGTTTATTCATCCTAATGTAACATTTGTCTCTTTCACAGCAACAGGGTATCATTGACGCATATCCAGCTTATGATTCACTGTCCTGTCACCCAGGTCCTGCTGTGGATGGCCTGAAGTTATTCCCATTCCGTATTTCAACATTTCAGCATTCCTGCCTAAACTTTTTACCTTTTGCACTTGTCCACACTGAACCACATTCTACAAAATAAAACAAAAATCCCGAACAACCAACCTCACCACATAGCTAATCCCAATATACCACTTTGATTTCTAGACTTGTTTTCCCAAATGCTTGCAACTCCTTCAAGATTTACGTCACCCGAGAACTCAACAAGCTTCTTTTCAGCAACTATTTCAGCAACAATATCACTAGTGAAAACACTGAAATGCAAGACAGGACACCCCATTCACGACAGTCTTTCAACCTGAAAACAAACCACCGATGCCTACTGAACGCTCTACCAGTTTCCCATGCGTTCTCCCATGAGATTTACAGGAGGTGTATATAGGTAATTTCGAATGCTGACATCTGAAAATTTCTCATAAAGCAGTGTCAAAACTCTTACTGGAATGAAAACACAGGGTATCTGCTGCTTCTCTGCTATCCATGAGACTTGTTACCCCATGGCAGAAAGAACACAGATAAATCAGATTTTTTTTTTTGGTTCTTGTTAAATCTTTATTGGCTGATGTGCAATTTTGGTATCTTCCAGGTACTTTAAACAAGCCTGTTTTTTCTAGCATTTTTCTGGAAATTAGCTTCACAGCTTACAGTTTCTCAGCTTCTCCTCTGCACTCTTAAAAATTGGCCTTCTCTAGCCTTCCATAATCTCATTTATCTTCCATCTCTTCCTTCTTAACACCTTTAAGACTTATCCACTCCTGTCTAGTCATGAGGTAAATATTCTCATCTATGCATTGTCAGGATCTCAACAACTACAACCTAAACTTTTCAACTTCAACTATGTCTAATTTGGTCCACCCTCATAAACATCAAAATTCTTGTAGAAAGATAGTTACTGCAGATTCTCATTTTATATCAGACTTTTCTTTTGGTAGATGCTTAGAGAACAGGGAATCATTACTGCAACATAATCAACTTCTTTTACAATTTAACTTTCTTTATGACTTTCTCTTTTCAACGGAGTATTCTCATGCATCAGTTAAGCTGCCTCCATTCACATGAATAGCTTTAAGTTATTTCTCCAATTTGAACAGCTTTCACTTGCACCTGCTTAAAATTTCCCCAGCTGTGCCTGCTGTTATCAGTCTTCTCTCGGGTTTTCAGCCAATATTTGGGGTCTTCCAGATCACCATCAATACAGTAGTTCTGCCTATGAGCAAAAAATTTATTTTAAAAAATTATTTGTCAAAAGGAGGAGGGGAACAGGAACAAACAAACCAGGAACCAACGTCATGGTTCCCAATGCCATCGTCTACTGCTTTGCAGTAGACCATCTATTCCAGACCCTCTCTGAAAGCTTTTTCTTCTCAGATTCTCTCAGCTGCTTTCCTCCTGACTCCTTTTTGCTCCTCCCATGAGGTTTCTGGGGCCTTTGCTGGAGAACACGGTCTTCTCATTTATTCAACTCAATAGCTCAAAATGCTGACAAACTTTACGTGGACAATGAAGTCCTACTGTTTGATCTACCTCATTTCCTAAAGGAAAGGTGCCTCCTTAATACATTTACCATGAGCAGTGGGTAGCTATCATTTTAGCCCAATCCTCCTCTTCCCCTGGCTACCATACAACATAGGTATAGGTAACTAATCTGTGGTCTCCTGGTTACTGTAACGTCTCATCAATGCTTTGCACTATGTCTCTACTCATTTGTTGGCGCATCTTCTGCTTTGATAGGCAGCTTCTCAGAAGAACTGGGATTTTGCTATAAGTGTTCAGTGCTGTTGCGGGGGACTAGCAGCCATCACAAAGTAATTAATATCAATCAAAATAATTAAATCAATACAGACATAACATGACTCGTATCACTTTTACATCTGTACATTTACTTGAAGGAAGACTCAGCTTCCCACATTGCTCTTTCTCATCAGAGATGGATATCTCACCGTCGTGGTTTAACCCCAGCCAGCAGCTATGATCACACAGCCGCTCTCCCACTCCCCCGGGCTGGGACGGGAGAGAGAATTGGAAGAGTAAAAATGAAAAAAAAAACCAGGGGTTGAGATAAAGACAGTTTAATAAGTAAAAAAAAAGCTGCGCACAGAAGCAAAGCCAAACAAGGAATTCACTGACTGCTCCCCATGGGCAGGCAGGTGTTCAGCCATCCCCAGGAAAGCAGGGCTCCATCACACATAAGGGTCACTTGGAAAGACAAACGCCACCACTCCAAACGTCCCCCCCTTCCTTTTTCTTCCCCCTACTTTATATACTAAGCATGACGTCCCACGGCATGGAATATCCCTTTGGTCAGTTGGTGTCAGCTGTCCCAGCTGTGTTTCCTCCCAACGTTTTGTGCCCTCCCAGCCCACTGGCTGGCAGGGCGCTGTGAGGAGAAGAAAAGGCCTTGACTGCTCAGCAACAACCAAAAACATCAGTGAGCTACCAACAGTGTTTCCATCCCAAACCCAAAACACAGCACTACACCAGCTGCTAGGAAGAGAGTCAACTCCATCCCAGCTGAAACCACGACACTCACAATCCCATTACTCCAGCTGAGCAAAGAGATCTATATATAGGGATCACAATGCAGGTATTGCTATATCAACAAAGATGTCTGTAAGTTTGCTTGACAAACTAACCGGAAGAGCATCCATTGGTCAGTCACCTACGATTACCAAGTCACATGCTAATTCTCTTTCTTGATTTCTATGTAATCATGTGCAAAGAAAATAAGTTAAAATTAACTCTTTTCCTAATGTTGCTAATCTGTAAAAGCAATGGTGGTCATCATTACAGACGTATTATACAATTGGAAAGGGTGGCTACTCATATTCTGAGTTAGCATTTAAATATAGATCTTGCGAAGAAGTTTGAAAAGCCCTATGTTCCATCATGTATTTTTACTCTTTAGTATTTCATAAGAGGTACAAACACAATATTCTCTATCCAGGTGGATGTGAAGGGCATCATTCTAGGTGAGCTAACTTGTAAATAAATTGTTGTACGTGCTCAGCAATATAATTTATGCTGAAAATCACTGTTACAAGTTAATCATTACATCTTTAATTTTTTTTATATATATATATACACACGTATAAAAGCACGAGTGTGTGCACATTTTGAACAATTTATCCTGACTGCACTGTAAAAATTTTGATTCATTCTTCCTCCAAAAATGCTGGTGGAAAAAAACCCTGTGTTTAATTACACTAAAAATTGCTAAATAGTAAGAGCTGAACCGATTTAAAGCCACGACCTCTCTTAGAGACAGTTGTGAAGGTATGTCCCCAGTAAGTACAGGTAAGGACTTCTACATGATCCATGTGGAAGCATATATCCACTTCTGTTTCCTACAGGGGAAACGGCAGCCAACTCACAGTCCTCTTCCAGGTCCAACTGGAATAAAGTTATTGTGCAAAGTTGCAAGTATTGTAAGAAAGCTCTATTGTTATGACCTATGACTTGGAACAAAAAAAAAAAAAAAAGGCTCTGCCAATCTACTTGTTTCAGAAACTATTTATCTTACATTAAAAACCAAGAGTAATCAGTGAACTTATCAGAAGCATTTTAATACTGAATTGTGATTTAATTTATGTAAAGAATTAAATCACCTATGCAATGACTAAGGAAACCATACAAATTAGGGTAATTACATTAAAAATAAAGGATAAGCACTATAGGAATAAAAAACAGTAGAATTGATACACATTAATCTTCTGTTAAAAAAAAAAACCAAACCAAAGTAACTAGCATAGCTTTTTGGAACTCTATAAAGTTGTTATGCTCCGAAGGAAGTATTTGCACAAGATTAGTGTTGCAATGAAGCTACACAATTTTACCCTGAAACCTGCAGCTTTAGAGTGGGCCCCAGAGCTTTTAAAGTTATTTTTCCTTCCTTAAAATATCACCACGGTAATTTCAGTAGCTTCTGTCTCCTCTCTATTCAAATTACAAGAAACAAATACAACTCTTGCAGAAGAACCTTTTTTTCCTTAGGAAAGTTTCCGTTCAATATCAACAAGCCCTATGAATCTTCAAGTCTTTATTCTGCTTTTTTTTTTTTTCATTTAGATCCTGGTTGGGTTTGGTTAGTTGTAACAGTTCTGTTTATGCAAGACAGTTTTCACACAAGTCTGATCCTGATGGCAAATACCGCTACTGCCAGCGAAGACAAGAGCACTCTGCGTCTCCCACGATCAGCTCATCGGAAAGCCGCCTTCTCCTTCACTCCACAGAAGCATCCTTATAAATAAGACTCTTAAGTGTTTTCCCTCTGGGGCTGTTATTTGCCTTCTCTGTAGAAGCAAACGGTTCCTGCATACTAACAAATAGGCAAGCGCTGTGCCTACCCCAGTACCCCTCCAGAGCTAACGGGTGTTGCAGCACAGACTCTCCCCCGTTTTGTCCTCCTCCTGACACCGCAGACACCCCTTCACCCAAACACACACGGGGTAACCACGGGGCCCAGGGTTTAGCCTATACCTTTTGAAAACACAAAATCCAATATAAACACAAAATCCAGTAATAAAGTTTACTGCTGTAAACTGTAATCCATGCAGCGAAGATGAGCAAACAAGAAAGATGCTAAAGCTTAAAGCAATTTCATGTTCATAAGCTCATACTCAGCTCCACTCTCAAGGTCAGTGCAAGTTGTCGTGGGCTGGAAAGGTTAATGCGAACATGCCGTGCCATGCGTGGGAGGACAGTAACCAAACCACACACATCAGCACAGTCTCAAACTAAAGAGTGTCACCACTCAGCAAGCTGAGAGAGAGAGAGAGAGAGAGAGAGAAATACCACGGTGAAAGAGAACACTCCCCAACTCCAATAGATCCGAGGATACTAACAGTCCACACATCGATAACGATTTATAAAATTATGACTGGATCTATGCCAGCTCTGTGGAAGCACCACACTCCTGAGAAACGTCAGTGTGAAATGTTTCAAACAAACTAACAGGACATCTCACTTGCGCAAAACAGCTCCTTTCCACTACTCCACGATGAGAAGTACTTTAACACCTCCGTTTATTATCTTGCCTTCATCTCAAATAATTTCCCTTACCTAAAATGCCACCTAGAGAAAAAACCTCTAGTCTAGTGGCACTTTTAGGTCAAGTGAGCTGCTCTGTCAGCATGAGCTAACTAAAACTTGTGTGAAGTACACGTTACCTGCTATCGTGGCTATTCCGTAACGCAGCAGTAAGCCTGCTCCTGTCAGGGTCATCAGACTGCCCTAATGTCTTCTCCTGGTTCAGAGACATCTTCTGACCATTCATTGAAAAAGTATTCACAACAGTAAAGAAAAAAAGAAGATAAACCAAGAGTACTTGGTGGACCACTTGGTGGACGTAGTAGCTTGAATGCTATTTCCGTGTGGTTTGTCCCGTTGGCTTACTCAAGAGGAATAAAATATGCCATTCTTTGGAGCAGCTAAGCCACTCTGCAGAAGGGGGGGGGAGGGGGGCACTCGCACTGTGGGACACCAGCCACCAGGCACACTGGTAGAGCTGTAAAGTGACTATTCCTTTCCATTAGAAATGTTCAGCTGATATTTACTGAGTATTCCCAATTCCAGTGACAAGGTGGACTCCTAGATAAACACTAAGGTTTGATTTTCCAGAGTCAGATGAAAGTGTGAACGCACCACACCTTTGAAAATAAGCTCCAGAGCATTTTATGTTGAATTTGCAAGACACGAGGCCACTTCTGACAGAAAATGGCCAAAGGTACCTAGGGCCATGCATACGTGAAGTTATTTCCACAAATGCCTCCTTGGATTTCAAACCTGCACTCCCTTCAAGATGAAATTAGCAATTTGGAAAAAGTCGTACTAAAACTTGAGCTAAATTTTTGCTGGTCAAAAGTACAAAAAAAAACATTCAAAATGAGATTTTTTTTTTTAATTACTGTATTAAATATTTTATTTTCAGACACGAAAGTTTATTTAAGCAAAGAAAATTGCTTAACGTTGCTTATTAATTCCCTACAGATTAGAATTTTTTGATTTGTTAGAATACAATACTTCAGGGAAATGAACAGAAGCATACCTGAAGTAGTACGCTGAGCTGTCAAACCACACAAAATTGGAAAGAGATTTCCTAATAACATATTTCCCGTTAGTGTTTCCTCACTACAACGCTACATGCCTTTGGTATACAACCAGATTTATCTGGAGAGGTTACACTGCAATCGATGTCTCCAGCTGACACCAGTAAGCATAGTGCAGGAGTCCTCACGAGCAAAAATGCCTACTACCTGCCACTTCCAAACCGCCACAGCTACTACTGTCTAAGTAAATCTGTTTAAAACTGCCTCAGTAAGTCTGCAATGCACATTTGAGAACATTGCACGTGTCTTAAGTCTGTCTGACTGTAGCATATTCAGTTTTACAGTACAACTCCATGATCAGAATAGGAAGATATTTAACTTCTTCCATGTTTTTATACATTTATGATCAGTGCCCTGTGCTTGGAGGCTGATTCAGTTATTTCTTACCACAATGAAATTTTGCCTTCATTACAAATGGAATCCACCACGTTCAGATCTCATTATCCGCTTTTGCAATATCCGGGGGGGAAAAAAAAAGACAGAAAACACTCTTTCTAACAATGACAGCTGATAAACTGTTAAAGGCACCATGAAACTTATACGTTAACTCAGCCTTTTATATGTTTGCAATTATTGTTAGCCCAATATTGCACAACAGTGCAATAATGGTATTTCCCCAACATCTACACGTACTAATTCACAGAATTTATGCCAAAAAAAAGCACCAAACCCAGAAGCCATCTCCAGCTTAAACAGAATATTCCTTTCTTCTGACAACATTAAAAATTAATCTCCGTGATGCTTGAGGCAAGTCAGTTCCTGATGTATCTTTATTTTCAAGCTTATTCATGTCCACCTTTTTAACCAATCTTAAGGTGATACTTCTCCCTTTTTTTACCAAACAGCATAATGCCCATAAGAAGTTAAGCCATAAAAGCCAAGGTCCTATTGGCTTCCTATACAAAATAAGTTTCCCATGACATTACTCATAATTGTAGAGCTTTGCACAGGTGACCTAAACCAGGACTCTCCTCCTTCAGCTTTCTAGCCTTTGAAACCGGTCTTGAAATTCAGCCTCTTCACTGATTCTGTAGTTATGCTTCATCAACAGCTCACACACCTCCTCCATGACCCACAGTCCGGCAATATTTCTCAGTGCAGAAGCTACATTTCTCCTCCTCGTGGCAGCAGCGCAGCTCCAGCTTCACTGTAGGCATTTCGTACCATGACAGGGTGCCTGAGCTGCTTGAAAGCACGTATACAAAATTTAAATAGTTTATGAGCAAGTTTAAACAAGATTTACCCTGTGCCTAGCAGTCATGAGATTAATTGTTTATGGCTCCAAGTGGCACTTTGTCAAGACATAGGACAGAAAAAACAGAGAAGAGCGCTTCTATAATGTGCAGTTTCTGGTCAAAGAGCAGGTGATCCCCCACCACCGGCTGCACAGAACAGGCTCAATTAAAACTCTCCGCAGCATTTACAAGAAGAAAGTTTGCTATGGCTGACTGCTTTCTGTTGTCATAAGTGTTCCACTTCTGTCACCAGACATACCAAAAAAATCTAATTCTGTCACCTTATTTACAATCCTGACTTGCCCACGCTTTGAGTATTGACTAATCTGGTTAACAAGATTTAATTTAATCTTGTTTTTAAAAAGAAGCGGTATGACTATTCACGTGACCACAAAACCCCTGGGTTCTTCTTGCACTCTCTCTACTGAACTTCTGTAGAAGTTAAAATGGAAAAAACAAGACAAGACTTTAGTTTGGCCAACGACCACCCTGGGAATCATACACTTGCCTAGAGGAGCAGAAGTCAGCCTCCCTTGGCAGACTGCTACCACTGCAGTTATGTGATTAAAATAAGGGTGTGGGATCTTCTTGGCTTGGGATTTCCATGCTTATCTTACCAATCTGGACTTTCAATATTGCCAAGCCTGAAATGAGATCAGTCCGTACCTATCCTTTCATCTGTCATATCTTTAAATTCAACCAGCATACACAGTAGTCACATTTATTTCAGTAACAAACCTTCAACTATTCAGAGGGGCCAGAATTATTTTAATCTTTAGCAATTTCTTTGTCTTTTTATATAAACTACTTCAGCCAGAATATACATCTGTCTTACTTTAAATTCAAATTTACAGCCACCATCATTGGCTTTAAAAATAAACAAAACCTCAACAACTGATAAAACCCCCAAACTTTTTCCATTTCAGTTGCCCAGTGACACAAAGGAATAACTACCACTGTGTCACAGAGATCTTAGTCACACCGTATTTTTTTTTTTTTTTTCAGAGACCAAGTATTGCCGACAAAAATGTTCAGCATGCCCCTCAAAGATCAGAGCTCACTGTTTTCAAACAATATTGTTAATAAAATAAAACGCTGATTAATGTTTAAAAGAAACTGAAGTGGGAGGAACAGTGAAAATGAAAAGTTTTGAGGCTGGAAAGCCACGTGTTACGGCTGAGCCAGTCTAACAACCTGCTGCTGTCAACAGCAGGAGCATCCTGTCCTCTGGCGCTTCTTAGATCCTGCACCACGCGAACGCAGCTTGCTCACCCAGCAGAACACTAATCCAGCAAAAATAAAACCAGATCAAATATCTTTCTGCTGATTAGCAGGGGTTTTTTGGAGCAGTATGGATTACAAGAAGTGGCAGGACCAATTCAAGCGGATGGGGAAGGCCTGCAAGGCTAGGACAGGGATGAGATGGACCTGCCTGTTTCAGCAGCAAACTGCTGGGCTAGCGTAGGTGTAATGTGTATTTTCACCCCAACTATCCTTATCTTAGGCTGGAACGTTTTAAGAAGTCGGTGCCCTTAGCTGTGGAGGCAGTATGGGCAGCCCTGATCCATCGCACTGTAAAAAAAACCCAATAGTTTAAACCCTCCCTCAGACCAGTCAGTCTCCTGGAAAGCTACTTTAGCCAGAGGACGTTACCCCGCAGGGGAAAGGTGAAGCTGAAAGAGGAAAGCTGGAAGTGGTAACTTCTTAAAGGGTGACAACTAGACCTGCAAAACCTGTTAGTTACATTTCTATTTGACCTGAATGTAAGATGACACGGGACAAGCATGCAAGACATTTCAGAGGGCTTCTTAGCCCCCACCTATTTATTCTGAGTGGGGGCATTTAAAAAAAAAAAAAAGAAAAGGCATTCTAAAGTAAGTATGTATTTTAACTCCATAGTCAGTAAAAATACATTAATTCATATTCTGAGGTGGACTGAAAACTGGCTGAACAGCCAGACCCAGAGGGTGGTGGTCAGTGGCACAAAGTCTAGTTGGAGGCCAGTAACTAGCGCTGTATCCCAGGGGTCAAAACCGGGTCTAGTCCTGTTCAACATCTTCATTAGTGACCTGGGTGATGGGGCAGAGTGTACCCTCAGCAAGTTTGCTGATGACACCAAACTGGGAGGAGTGTCTGGTACACCAGACGGTCATGCTGCCATCCAGAGGGACCTCGGCAGGCTGGAGAAAACGGGCTGACAGGAACCTCATGAACTTCAACAAGTGCAAAGTCCTGCACCTGGGGAGGAACAACGCCATGCACCAATATACACCCAGCTGGAAAGCAGTTTGGCAGAAAAGGACCCGAGGGTCCTAATGGACACCAAGTTGAAGATGAGCCAGCAACGTGCCCTTGCCACAAAGAAGGCAAATGGCATCCAGGGCTACCTTAGACAAAGAATTGCCAGCAGATCGAGGGAGGTGATCCTTCCCCTCTGCTCAGCACTGGTGAGGCCACACCTGCAGTACTGTGTCCAGTTCCGGGATCCCCAGTACAAGAGAGATCTGGACATACTGGAGAGAGCCTAGGCAAGGGTCACAAAGGTGATAAAGGGACTGGAGCACCTCTCCTATGAGGAAAGGCTAAGGGAGCTGGGACTGTTTAGCCTGTAGAACAGAAGGGTCGGGGGGGGATCTCATCAATGTATATAAATACCAGAGGGGAGGGCATGAAGGGGACAGAGCCAGGCTATTTCCAGTGGTGGCCAGTGACAGGACAGAGTCAATGAGCACAAAGTGAAACACAGGAGGCCCTGTCTGAATGTCAGGAAACAATTTAATTATTTTTGTTTTTACTGTGCAGGTGGCCTGAGAACACCGGCACAGGTTGTCCAGGGAGGCTGTGGAATCTCCATCCATGAAGATATTCAAAAGCCATCAGGACACGGACCCGGGCAACCAGCTCTACGCAGCCCTGCTTGAGCAGGGGCTTGGACCAGATGGGCTACAGAGGTCCCTTCTAGCCTCAGCCAGTCTGTGATCTTGTTCTTAATCCTTGACTGTTTCCAAACTATATTCAGAGAACAGCAGCTACAACAGACTGCTGTGGTCTTGGAGCATGGTACGTGAGCTCAATTCTGCTGCAAGTGCAAGCTCTGGCAGAGAAACAGGCTTAGCAGGCCTTAGCTCTCCTGTAGCCCCTTCATTCATCAGAGGCAAGACTGCTACCACAAGAGGTTGCAGAGTCATCTCCATTATGTTTTATTTGTTGAATGGCTTCCCAGGGTGTAGAGCACACTCCACTAGCTACTGCAGCCATTTTAATCTCCTTCAGCATTGTGACAAATCTGGAAAGTAGCCCCACTTAAATGGAAAAATCACACCCCCACCACTAAAGATATGATGGGGCACTCTAGGGGCACAGGATCTTGATGAAACTGAGTCTGGAGCTCATCTGAAAAAAAAAATGCTGGCCCGATAATTTGCCTAGTTTACACAGTTGACTTCGGGTGTAACTGAATTTACACAGAAAGTAGTAACAGGGATGAGCTGCTCATGCTGCTAAAGATAAACTGCTTCCAGCTTCATTTCAATCACTAGGTTACGTGATCCACTCTAATGGATCTCATCTCTAGCGAACTTGGTCTGCAATGCACTGCTCCTATCAAATGCTCTTTCTCCTGTTTGAATTCAGCTCATTCCCAGATGTGAAACTCACGGCCTTCACAGTAAACACGGCCACAAGCAACTACGATTGTAAGTTTTTCTACCTTTTCCTCACTTGGTGATAGTACTGATCTTTCATCTCTCGGGAAAGAGAAAGACATCAGCTTTGATGACCAGGTATAAAAGCTGTTTTATCTTTTTCCTGGCAACCTGGCTATGTACTACTGCTCTGATTAAGAACCGGTTCACACTGACTAGCAGTTACCTCTGCCAATCTGCATTATAAATAGAGAAATGGCAGCTCGTGTTCCTTGCCACCCATGGCTATTGTCCCCATCCACTCCTGACAGTATGATACACAGTAGGAAAAAAGCCAATAGTATGCAAAAGCAAAAAGGAACAAAAGGCAGCCTATAGAATAAATCTGTGTCTCCTACCTCCGCTCGACCTTCGTAATATGTTAGCATAGACTTCGTAAGTACAAAAAGCCTCTCTTTGTAGTTTAAGGGAGAAGTCCTCTTCTTCTGCTGCGATCTTTTAATCAAAATCTCTTGTAGGATAGTAGTCGTATTCATTTCAGCCACTTGTCACCTCTGTTTCTAGCCATTGAATATCAGTTCCTGTGAAGACGAGAGAAAGAAATCATTATGGTATCCTTGGACGATCGCAGATCTGGAGACTTCTGTAGTGAAAAGACCTTCTGCTTACAAATGAAACTAGCTGAACACACAGAAAGCTGGAGCCTATCCTAAGCACTTGGAATTTTACAAAAGTTAATTATTAGACAAGAAAGTTCAGGCTTTGCTCAACGGAGGGCTGCACCGACTCGCTCCCAGGAAGCCAAAAGTTGTACCTGACTGGGATGAAATAAGGGACCCTGCAGATTACAACACAGAAAATATGGGTGAGAAGTCCGAAATGTGCTCCAGGCAAACAGCAGTGTACAACTGCCCTTCACCACAAAGTCCTAATGTGTATCAAGAGTTTTAATTGCTAAGGCACGTGCAAAAAAGTTTTAATTACAAAATTGAACATGGATCAGTAAAAGTCATTATGAAAATTCACCTCAGTTATATTAATGAAAGTTTTCAGATGCAAATGGGCGTTTAGAAGACGTCAGTTTGACAACAGAGAATTAAAGATTATTTTTCAGAAACTGCTAAGTATGTGCCCTCTGTATCCTGTTTAGAAAGACTACCTGCTGACCACCAACAATCTAAATCATTCCCTTTTGACAGTTCTGGTCGCTCAGTGACACGGAGCTGCTGTGAAGTTTTACACCGTGATCATTCCCTGTAGGACGGATTTAGGAGTGCATAAAAACGAATGCTCCCGCGGTTAACTTTGTCTGCAAGCCTGGCTCCATCACCCCACTAGATGAATCATAGAATTGTTAAGGCTGGAAGAGACCTTTAAGATCATCAGGTCCAACCATTAGCCTAACACTGACAAATTACCACTAAACTATGTCCCTCAGCATGAAGAGGCGCCAGGCGATCTCTCTGTTCTCTGCAAAGATGCCAGCTGAAGCTCAGCTGCCCTGTTCCCTCCTCTGCTGGCTGCCGCCCCGCCGTGCCACCCTGCCGTGGGCGGGAGCGTTCCTCCGGCTGGGCTGGGCAGTGGCGATGGAAGGGATCCCACCAGAGCTTTCATCACGCGGCACAGACTGCTGCCGGCACAGGCTTAGCACATGAGGTGGCACGGAGGCAGGAATGAAAGGTGTGGGAGAGCTTTGCGGAGAAGCTGTTCCAGAAGAAGTTTTTCCTCCCCCGTTATCTTTCCCTTTGCTAGGTTTCTGCTCGCCTGGTCCCCACCTCGAGCCCTGCTCCAAAGCCAGGGCAGCTGCAGGCGCAGACCTCGACCGTAGCTCAGGCTACAGCAGCGCCGGTGCGGGCTAAAGCCATGGCTTGAAGAACAGCAGCATCTGCTGAAGCACCAGTCACTACAGATATCTTCGTGTGTCTGTCTGTGTATCTGTGTGGAGGGGGCAACCCAAGCCCAAGCCCTAAGTAGGCACTGTACCAGTACGAAATTTCCCTCCAACCTATAGAAAAAAATGGTTTTTTTCACCTCACAGGGCTTAATTTATGCACCTACTTACTACCTAAAGTACTTCAAAAATCACTGGGGAAATGTATGTACATTTTTCTCTGCAGGCAACATAAATTCATCGTGGACAAAATATTTCACAGTGGTGTGCAGAGAAGCTTGAAAAGCCACAGGCCTCCTCACGACATTACCCTAAAAAAAAGTAAAGTTAAAATAAAATGAAATGTAAACAAATCCACTTTAGAGCCTCTCCTTTTGCTTTGTGCCCAAACACGTCATTATTTGTTGTGACAGTACACGAAGTGACACCTCTCAGCTCCATGCCTGGTCCTGATGCTGCGTTTCACTCCCTGTTTTGGCCAACTAAACCCTCACGTCCCACACACTTGCCATTTCACACAGCTGGATGCAGGTGTTCCCTGCTTTGTAACATCTCTTTTTAAGGTATATCTCTATATATGCTAAAAAAATTAGTCTGTGGTTTACATGGAACTGTACAATAAGACCAGGTTACGATGCATAAGTAAAAGACTATAATGGGACTGGAAACAGTAATTACTACGAACAATCTCTGTTTTTCCTCTTTTTCTGATGCATGTACACCCATTTTGCTGGTCATCTGTCACATTGCATTCTTGGGAAGAAGACATATTTTTTTTTTGGATTAATGAACGTCTAAAGTGCATTCTTTAATTACTCAAGCTGCCACATTTTTTTTTATTGCCCTTCTAGAAATAAATTGGCAATACTAAAGGTAATTGCAGAAGGAAGGATACTGCCGTGAACTGAAAATACAAATTTTGGTCAAAGAATTAAAAGCCAGTATTAACTTTCAGACCAACCTCAAGCATGCCAGCCTGTAAGGGTTCCCATCACATCGCTCCCACTCAGAACAATCCTTGTGGTCTCTATAGTACAAATTCTCTGTTGGCACTTACTAAAAACCATAAATATTATTTGTCTTAGAAATTGTGATCAGTGAAATCCCCAGAGCGCTACACAAGAGCACAAAAGAAAGATTCAAAATTAACCATGATTTCAAAAGTCACTACTGGTAGTGCTAAAATACTTCGTTTCCCTACTAGCCCTCTTTGGTAACATTCACATTATATAAGAAACAAAGCAAAAATCCTTTTGACAAAAATCAGCATTAAAAAAAATAAAAACATCAATAATGTAACTGGTCAATGTCTGCACCTTATTGCTACACTGGATTATTGCTGCTGGGGAGATCCCTGTGGATAAGAACCAGTTTCCCAGGTCACAAGATCAGCCTTTGAATCTGCAGTTGGTCACAGAAACCTGTTTTATTTGGGGGTTTTCCCAAGCCAATGGCTCTAGCTACATTTCTGTGTCTATAAATAAGGCTCGGGACAACTGAAACCTCACCTGTTACTCTGAAAGTTCCTTTCCAAAATTGCAACAGTTCTTTGAAGAAGCACCTGTAACAGCCACCCTTACCTCCTACCAAAACCATACATCTCTTTCTTCAGGACAGTTTTAGAACTTTTCTACACGTCCCCCTCCCCCCCGCCAAGTATTCCATAGTTCCCAGAGCATTCCCCAGGACATGAACCTGTTTGCATGACGCGTTGTTATCTTGTTCCCAACAGCTGTGGGAGTTTCGTTGTGCTGCCACCCATCTAAACTTTGCACGGTACCTCCTGCCAAGGACTTGCCCTGTTCCCTGCCAACCTTAGGTACACCTAATTTGCAGATATGCTGAGTGCTCAGAATTATGACTGAAATCCAGAAGAGTTACAGATTCACAGCGTTTTTAGGAGGGGAAAACATTCTCAACTTAAAATATCAAAAAGTCTGCACCAACTTGCACAGATCCATCTTCACATTAGACGAATATTCACCCATACGGCCATGAAGTCATAGAATCACAGAATGCGTTGGGTTGGAAGGGACCTCTAAGGCCACCTAGTCCAACCCCCCTGCAGTAAGCAGGGACATCTTCAACTAGATGATGTTGCTCAGAGCCTCATCAAGCCTGGCCTTGAATGTCTCCAGGGATGGGGCCTCCACCACCTCTCTGGGGAACCTGTGCCAGTGTCTCCCCACCCTCACTGTAAAGAACTTCTTCCTCATGTCTAATCTAAACCTGCCCTGCTCTAGTTTAAAGCCATTGTCCCTCGTCCTGTCGCTACGTGCCCTTGCAAACAGCCCCTCCCCAACTTTCTTATAGGCCCCCTTCAGGTACACCTTCCTCAAAGTAAATGAAAACGACCGTTAAGATAACCCTGCTAAGTCAATTTCCATCAAGATGTACAAAGAAAGTTTTTACTTATAGACAGAGCTTCCTATGCATGCCATCTTTCCCCGATTTCCCTGGGGAAAACTGAGGCACTAAGCGATGAGGTAACCCCCGCAGTTGCAACACAACCCGTGTATCTGCTGGTTCCCACTCCCAGCTCCTGGATCCTGTTTGTTTATTGAAACAATTAGTCACCGTAAACCAGTCAGTTAGCACATGCAACATTCAAACAGTTGAATAAATGGATGAAAGCTCAGTAGAAGTTCTAGTTACACTTTAAAAACAAAAAGTCAATTTTAAGTACATAGGTGGCACCTTGTAATTCTGACTCAAATCTGAAACTCTTCTAAAATTTATATATATATATATATATATGTATATATTTTTTTTTTTTTAAGTAATTCAGATCAATTTGCTGATCAAGTTCATCATGTGTCCCTGCAAACAGCTGCAGGGGGGTAAGTGAAAAGGCAGCACGCTCCAGTTCTGGGCAGAGAGCAGAAACAGTGCAGAAAGAGGAAGAAAAGGAGAACTCCTTACCCTGTTTTTTCTGCTGAAGCTGCCGTTGCTTTATCATGAAACTAGAAACTGGGTTACATGTGAATAGTTGCTTGCATGAGTATCCAGCACAGGCTTATTTGAATAATTACTACTCAGTGTAAGCAAGGATTGCAAAATCTGCTCTTCTGCTTCATATGGCAGAGAAGTCTTTTTGCCCCACATCCGAGGTTGCAGATTCAAACTCCAAAAAGTAAAAGACAACTAAATAAAAGACAACTGTTATTAGTCCCTGTTCAAATGGTACATTTCACAAAAATACAAATACAGAAAAATATACTTTAGCATAAACTGTCGTAATTTAAAAATTGGAATTGAGGGGAAAAATACTGTAATGATATCTGAAATGTATCATATGCCAGAAAAAGGAGAAGTAAAAAATACTCAGATTTACTTTTTTTTTCCTCCTCTTTTTTCTAGCAGCAGACTCTCAGCAACCACTTCCATCATATGCAACCTATTTTTTTTATTTTTATTTTTTTAACCAAGAGAAATACAATTTTGGGGGGCTACTTTCAAACAGATTTAAAAATTGTACCCAAAGGTTTGCAAAACCTTAGGCTCTGTTTGAAAGTACAGCCAAAGAACAACTGGATAATTTTATATGTAATCAGACACCATGAAACTAAGATTCATATTTGCCTGCACTAAATTTAGGTTAAAAAGCAAACAGGGTAAGGGGTAACTCAGTGACAACTCTTTGACTGGAGATTCTGAGATAACCGTGTGATATTGCAAAATATCCTTTGTCCAACTGAAAGCCACTCACGTACACACGCAGGAGGAGTGTTTCATTGCAACGAGCACAGGTTTTATAAAATTCCTCGGAAACAGGCTCGACATTTTGCAAAACACAAGCATTTGTTTCCTTTTAGCACTCTAACTTAGGTAGCTGAGGTGAAAAAGTGAGAGGGCAGCTGCTGGAAAAGCGACAGTCCCCTTCGATAGGGTTGGCTGCCATCAAGGTGGTTCATCACACCAAACTGGACCATCAACTCAACAACCATCACAAAAGAGAAGTGGAGCCAAAGTGCACAGAACAGCTTGGTAAAAATGGTAAGAGCAGCAAAAGGGTTTCTTTCCCCTTACAATGATGAGTTCAGATTTAGGAGAATAACACGTACATGTCTCCATCACCAAACTCAGCTATTGCTCTTTATCGCGACCTCCTGTAAGCAGCACACTCCAGTGACTAAGTTATCCTTCCACAGTTATAGTGCACCTTCTTCAATCCCCCCACAAATAATTATTTAGGAAAGGAACCTCTGCTTTATGAAACAAAAATTACATTATTACCATCCACGATGTAGAAAATATGCTGACATTGGCATCTTTTTAATTTAAATCATTCACTGCTAACTTTGAGTTAGCAACGCTACGGGATACCACACAAAGGATGGACTGATCAATTTTGACTGTCCTCCGCTGCCTCTTGTATTTTTATTCATTCCTCTACAGCTGAGTATTTGTACCTTTTCTTATTTCTTCCACATAAAAGTTCCACAATACCTATAAGCTTGCACTGACTATTTTTTGCCTTCACTTTACTCAGATCAAAAACCTCTTTTGCATTTGTGATGTCCTTTGCTGGAAGAAAATAAAGCTGAAACTTAGTTTGGGACACAGAAATGAAGGCACAAAAAAAGAGGACTTTGAAACATCAGTTAAAGTAGCAAAATCTGAAAGTTTTCCCAGCCTACTGACCTTCTGCACGGTCAGCCACCTGCCCTCTCTAAAGATAAAAAGCTTTTGAATGTGTCACTGCCTCAAGAAATAGCATTGGCGGCAGAGCAGGTATTCAGCTCTTGCATTGTAGGCTATCCCCAACTTCCCATGTTTCGTTTGTTAGCCAAAAGGTATTACGAGTTCATCTTGCGATTTCATTGAAGACTAGAAAGTCATCTTCACTTCTGCACTGAAGATAAGCAAAACCCAAGAGCTGCAAACCACGAACATGTTCCCTTACTGTATTTATTGCCTGCAAAGTGATGTTGATCGGGCTGTAACATCTCCAAGCCCATGTTTTTGCTGTTTTTTCAATGCTTGTCAAAAATTTTTGTGTTCTTCACCATCATCTATATAGATCAAAGTTTAACGCCTACCTTCATCCACCCCCTTTTTCCTCACACAGAGTAATAATAATGTGACATGAAAGGCTGATTGTTTATGTTACTGGGGGAATGAGGTCTTTATATGTACGTGCACACATAGAGAGTAGTTGTAATTCATCATATTCATGGGAAAGGTAATATAAAACATATGCAAAGCCATACCCAGAAAACCTCAAATACTCTGCCTGTCTAGTTGTTTTTTTTAGAAAATTAGATAGTTCTGCAACCACATACATAATGTGGCTTTGCATTTTCCTCTGCTCAACCCATATACAGCAGTTAATGGTTGCTATTATTTCCATAATAATGCTTTTAGCATTAGCTACTATTGTTAAATTCCACTCCAACATCCAAAGTTACCACCTTATTCTTGCTGTAGACTATGAAAACCTTTCGAGGTGGCCTACCACAACTGAACAGCGCTTCCCACAGAAGAAACCCAATCTCAGATCTCCTGCAGGCAGAATTGACCTCTTCTACTGAGAACCCGTGGTTTTGGGCTCACCAGAAGCCATATGCAGTCTGACATAAACTAAAATATCCTGTCTGTCAGCAGGGTTTACTGCATTCACACAGCTTCCAGGCAAGAGCTTTGCATATTTGGGGGCCTCAGCACACAGGCCGACCAAACTTTTACAAGATAAAACTTCTCCCCAGCTGGGCCTTCTGACAAAACCTCCTGCAACAGCCAGAAAAATCAGCTATATTTTAATTATCACATGTTTGATTCAAGCAAAGGAAGGTTTAAGATTGGAGAAGGCAATTAAAAAAAAAAGAAAACAAACCACAAACAAAAAATAACTGCACTTTATTTTTAAAGGCTTCTTTTTGAGGGTAGATTTCTGATTTTTGAATGAGGGAAGCAGCGCTATCACAGCGATGAACTTAAGCAGCTGACTGAGGATGCTGCCACTAACCATACACACTGCCTGGTGTGGCACTTCTTGCCATTTCCATGGTGCCCAATCCATGCTGCTCACATGAGGACAAAACCCAAGCCTCGCAAATATTTTTATGCACTGATATTTGCTTTGTTGCTCAGGTTTATTTTAATTTCTAAATACCACACATAAAGAGGAGTGAAAATGGTAAATTTAATTTTCCACTGACATACAGCAGCTCTTAGCAGCTGTGGTGCCATCACCAGGACTTCAGGATGCTGCGAGGAGTTTGACTGCAGCTGCCCAGATGAGGCAGAGTGTAAAGAGAATCATAGAATCATAGAATGTGTTGGGTTGGAAGGGACCTTTAAAGGCCATCTAGTCCAACCCCCCTGCAGTAAGCAGGGACATCTTCAACTAGATCAGGCTGCTCAGAGCCTCATCAAGCCTGGCCTTGAATGTCTCCAGGGATGGGGCCTCCACCACCTCTCTGGGCAACCTGTGCCAGTGTCTCACCACCCTCATTGTAAAGAACTTCTTCCTCATGTCTAATCTAAACCTACCCTGCTCTAGTTTAAAGCCATTGCCCCTCGTCCTATCGCTACATGACCTTGCAAACAGCCCCTCCCCAGCTTTCTTGTAGGCCCCAAGAGATTTGCCTTTCCACTTGTGTGGCATAAAGGTCTGGTGAAGAATATTAGTTTGGTTTACTTGCACAAATATAACTGGCCCTCAGCTGAAAGAGAAGAGGTAAAAGGTAAAGCATGAACAGAAAGGGAAGGTCAGGGTCTGAACTGGGAGGCAGTATGTGGTATACTGGTCCTTCCTGCATGTGTACGTACCTTCAAAAGTAGACAATCCTCTCTGTTCCAGCAAATATTTTCAAAGCAAGGTTAGAGAGGAGAATGGAAGAACTCTCTCCAAACCTGCATGGCATTGATTTGAAGGAGCAGAAGCTCACAGCAGAGTCTATTTACTTCATTTCTACATAGACCGAGGCTATTCCACCAGTCCCCTGATGGCCCTGTGGCACCGGGTGGACATTCGGCAAAGCAGAATGTCCTGCCTTTGCCTTTTTCCTAAAAACACCCCGTCCGATAAGAGGGGAAGAGAAACAGTAACACCCACTTACTAAAAAAACAGGCAAAGATGAGATTGGCAAAGGAAATGGGCGATGCTTGTGCAAAAGCTCTTCCTACTTCTCCAGCAAGCTGGAGATTTAGAGGGCTGGAAAAATAAACGTTCTGCTAAACCAGAGGTTGAACCTAATTCTGTTTAGGAATCCTAAAGCTCACCATTAAGTAGGAGGTCAATTGCTATTGTACAAAAAACTGCAAATCTAAGAAAAGCAAATCAAATCTATGGGGAAGAAAAAAAAAAAAAGTCAACAGTGCCTGAGGCTATCCTTCTTTTTAATTACAGTAAAGGAGTCAATTTAATTCACTTTCTTCTCAATTTGAGTTTGGTTTTCCACGTTATACAATCTCAGGTGAGCACGTGATGTATTACACCAAAAATAAGCTCAATTTATTTCAGTATTCAAGACACTCTTCTGACATGTTTTAACTGAAATACTGTAATATATACCAACTATGACTTGCTTTATACACAGGGAATGACTAATACTTCCTCAGTTACTTCTCTTTCCAAACACTCTAAGATGAACTTTTTCCCCTAAACAACTACTTGTTCTCCGACTACTAGAGAACTACGTGTCCTCCAGCTACTAAAGTTAACTCTTTCTGCTCTGCCAGAGTACATGACAAGTAATCGATACCAATATAACGAACCTAATTTTGCACTAACTTGAACACGATCACAGTCTTGTTTTGTACCATTGGGCTGACATACCCCTAAAGTGGAGAATGGTGGAAATAAGCCACCTATTAATCATCTAGCAGCACCTCTCCTCTGGTCCCAAACCCATTCATTCTGGAGCTAGAACCAATCTCCTACAATAATACTTCAACACACAGAAGCAACACCCAGCCTTCTAGATCTTTACCTGCGATCATCTTAAAAGCTACCACGAAAACTCAGTGGCTGAAGGAAAGCTCTTCTGACTTGAACATACTTTGCCAGCAATAAGCAAACCTGCAATACTCCTTTCTGTTCTCTGCTCTGAAGGAGTGCCATGGCAAAGTGCCACTGGTACATACGCATGGCACAAGCTGAAGCCGTAGAAATTCTGGGTTGGCTCCTGATGGCAGAAAAGCAGGACCAGCACTACCCTGCACTCGCACTACTAAACACTGCTCTGGAATTACTCGTTTGGGTGCAGATTCTCCTCTGCTTGTGATCCCAGCCAGCTTGTTGCTAGCATCTCTCACCTGAACTCCATGGAAAAAACACAGACAAGCCCAAGGATGGATATCTTGAGTCACTCATTCCTGCGTTGACATACAATTTCCAAAGAATACCATGAACTGGATTTGTTTTAAGTTTGATAAAGGCTTTATGAATTAAAAATATATTTTCCATGCCTCACAAGAGGTATGTAGAAGTGGTCTGTAGGTACATCCCACATGAAGTAGAAGCAGGCGTCAATTATGACTTCACCTCAACCACTCTCTGTCTCAGGCTACCCTTAAGTGACCTGATATGCCTTGCATATGGAGAAGCACAGTGGGTCATGGAGCACCTATAATTTCCTCAATGCCTGCAGGAAATCCAGTGATATGGAAACACAGGTTTTGGAAACCACCTCCAAAACCAGCCTTTAGTTTTTAGTTAGGAGAAAAAAAAAAAAAAGAAGTTGCTCAAAATTGCATTGAATCAAACCAGCATTTGGTTTTCAGACATCCTGCAAACATCAACTATATATGCTGTTTATTCCTAGGGACGTAAGTTATTTACCTAGCAACACGTCACCCACTTTTTAAACTTGTATTTTATTCACAAGAAATGTAAAGGATCTTTTTACTTCTTCAGGGAAACTACCATTTCCCAAACTGATAGCAAGCAATAGCTCCTTATCTGTTTGTCTTTTAAGATTATTTTTATCATTTCAACCATCAGATTTTCCTTAGTTATATGGAACTGTCTCATCAGAGTTCAGTTATAAATCCTTTTACCACTTCTGCAGTGCTCCTCGAGATATTCTCCCCCCACTCCCCTCCCTTTGCAGCTATAGAGAAACTATACTGCTTCCCAGACTGGGTAAAAACTTGTAGCACCTGCAGCATAAAATCCAGCTGAGTGCTTTGGTACCCACAGAATGACAGCTACACACGCATCCTCGAGCCTCAGTGCAAAGGGGCGGCTTGTGGGAAAATGAGTCCAGACTCATCTGTAATAAATTGGCTACCTCCCAGCTAAGGGCCGCACGATTGTAAAAGCAAGCACATGGCTGGGAAGAGCTGCAAGGAAGTCGTGAGGTCAGGGAAAGTTTGCAAAAAAAAAAAAAAAGTAGTTGGCTTTCAGGGAATTTGGGGGGACTCTTAGGCACACAGCTTGCAGAAGAGAAACCTACCTCTGGATAAGCAAGTGGGTTAGAGAGAAGTGATGGCTGCTGTCTTGTTTTCCATTCATAGTAACACCAGCTTAACAGAACCAGATGAGATAGCCTTGAACCAGCTCCAGAGATGTGCTGTTACTTTTTCCTGGGTTGTTGAAGACCACAGTCTACTCTCCATACTGCTAAAATCATGATCTTTGTATCTTTTATCAAGCATCCACCCTTCCAAGTCATTCATGTAGAGTAGAAGTGAGCCAAGTTTATGCCTACACCATAACAATAGCTGTTAACAGCCGTTGTAGGCACAAACCCAACCATTCTCTCTCTAAAAAGTGAATAAGCTTAATAAAATCATATCCGCTTTTTAGTTAGCCTTTTAGTTGCTTTTCAGATGGTCTGTTAAGAACATTTTAGCAGCAAGCTAAAGCGTTGACACTGAAGTTGATGCCTAACACCGAGTAGCTAGGTTATCCGAGGCAAGAGCTAAACAGGCTTGTGAGGAAGGGATTAAGCACGGCTCCTGCATGCCCTGTACCCTCCACCGGGAGCAATTCCAACATCTATACCCCCGCATTATGCTTTTAACAAAATCAAGCATGCAAAAGACATAGCCCAGGCAACCATATGCTATGTGGTAAGATGCTAGAAATACACACTAGGTATTTACATAACATACCTTTTTCGTTACCGTGACAGTTCAACTCAAACCGATTATACCAGAAGCTGTACTATGTTTAAACACATTTATTAATAGGGCCATTAATATGAAAAATATACACTTATATTAAGAACTGGTTTTAAATAGAGACAGAAACAAGCACTTGCTAGACTACAGGGAAGCTACACAGTAAGAAATACTTCAATAATAAATAGGGGAATTTCAGCTGAAGACAAAGCTGTGAAGTTGACTCAGATGATGAACTACTGGCCACAACTCATGTGCTGGCGTCCACATTGATTAATAGGTGTATTTCCTCTCAAAGTCTTTATGTTGAGGTAGTATTAAGAGACCACTTTATAACTATTGCTTTTTTTCCACCTACTGAGTGGCTTAGCCCCAAACCTCTCTGACACAGACAGTGCTGCTACACCTGAAGTTACAGGTCAGAACTTCTGTGCATGAGGAAAAACCCAAGGCAGCAAGTGGGGGACAGGAAATACTGCAAGTTCCTGTTTGTCAAGTTTCCCCTGCATCATTTTCACCAGGATACATACCCTCCACTACGAAACAAGGACAAGAGATTGGACCCAGAACGCATGATCATTTACACTGCAGTTGAGATTCCGCACCACTGTTCCCACATCTGGCAATTCAGGGCTGCGCATACAAAAGTGGTGGCGTTGGCAAGGTCAGCGGTCTTATCTTCTGATTCCAGACTCTCTTACCCTGTTATGTTGGACAGGTTACAAGGAAAATTTCACTTAAATGAAAACCAAAATTCCCTCCCCATCATACCACACCCTCACTTCACTGAGATGGGATAACATGACTCTTGGTGCAAGAATTACCACTTGATTGCACTCAAAATTGTAGAAGTCATGCTACCAGACCAAATTTCATGTTCTCATGCCCTGTGCATGTCTAGCTGACATACTGCTTGAAGGACTGTACTTAACAACAGCTTTCATTTTCTTTAGTAGGCCACAAAGCCTTTCAGTTTCTGTGTTGCTCTGTGCTTGAACCATATGTATGTTATGATAGGGATTAAAAATTAAAAAACAGACAAAAACCTCTTCAAGTAAAATCCACGCTGCTGAATACTTTCTGGAGAGATACTCAGAAGAGTGAGACCTGTTTTCCTGAAGTTATTGAGGCAGATACCACAGAATCCTACTCTAAAATTATTTTTAGGGTTCTGTTAAATTCTTAACCTTTTATTTGCATTTCAGCCACTTACTAATAAAGTCTCCACGTACAGGACTGGAAATCCAGGCTGTGACCTTGAAGAATTTCTTCTTCACATACAGTGCAGCCTAAGCAACAAGGAACACCAAAGGAGTTCAGTTTCACTCGTGTCAAAATATAAGTATTCATTCAGGGAAAAAATTTCTCACTGAATCCGAAAATAAACACAACTGAGGCAACACTGTGGTCTCGTGTTTGCCCTTTCCTCTCACTCCTGCAAGGTAGCGAGCATCTCTAGCAAAGCGGTTTGTTATCGCTGCTCCCCTTGATGTCAATTCTCAGATGTAGGGGTGTTTCAACTGTTGCGAGCTATATGGGGAAGGAGAGGCACTTGTCAGGTGTCACCGGACTTTCATCATCTTAAGGAAGAGCATTCAGCTTAAACTCTCTTTGAGACATCATGCAATACAGTCGCTAATGCTTGATAGTATCTTACTCCACAATCCAGTCCCATTTGAGGTCAAAATTACAAGGAGTAAAATTAAGACACTGCAAAGGCAAGGCCAAGACAGTCCTTTATGGCAAGGTCTCAGGTTTTCGTGGAGAGTGCCTGCTTCACGCTGACTGTCAGAGCTGGTTTCAGTTCAAGAAAAGGGAGGGGAAAAATTGATGGAATTTTGCTGCTTGCCCATGACTTTATTTTTTCATCAGACAGCTGTAATCCCCTTCATGCTTTGAGAGAGTGTCTTGGTGGGAAGAGAAAGCTGCTGCGATGGCGGAGGAGCCGCCTGCGGCCCCTGATGCAGAACCACAGCTCTCTGGCCGATCTCTGCTCTCACACCCCAAGGCCTTTCACCATATCCTTCTCACAACCTCCCCCTCCCATAAAACAGACCCTCACCGTTCATCTGACACATCGGAGCTGTAAATATGCCTCCCCCCAACAACTAAACCCGCTCCATTCAAGTGCCACTGAGGATGAATGAGAGGTCCACTAAGCTAAGTCCCCCTTCAACACCAAGGATGAGTTGGTCCTCACAGACTACCATGACAAAGCAAACCGAAACAGCCTGAGCAGCCATGGTCTGGATGAAACGGTGGCCTGATGGGAAAAGAAAACCACATGTGGCTACATAACTAAACATATCTCATAAAGCACTACGCATAAGCGAGCTGAATTGGATGTTGCACTGACAGTTTGGAACCGGCCACTCTTAACACCCAAGTGCTAGATTTGCTCATGCTAAAAAAATGTTCTTTTAAGCATCTGTTCTGGATTACAGTTTAGGTAGCAATTTCACTTCCAAAAGATCCCAAAGTATATTTAGGATTACCAGTTTAAAGGATCTCCCATGGGACAGAAAGAAGGGTCCATTCAGCTCAACTCAGTTTACATGTTGAGAGCAGATCCCCCACACTGTGTCGCACAACCCAAGGTGGAAGAGGCTCCCTCACTCCTCCCCCTGCTGTGGCACCAGGAATGGCTGCGGTTTGCAACTTCAGCTGAGAAGAGATGCTTGTAACTGGGGAGAGAAGGAGGAACACACACACACATACACAATTATTGTTTCTGCGAGGATGTGGAGCTTGAACCTGTGATATGGGACATCCTGTAATTCACAGGACAATCAGCAACCCTGAATACGTTATGAATTTGATATATTGTGGTTCTCTCGCCTATCCTATAGGCTAGTACAGAGAACCTGACAAAATGGGGTTTTTTTTTTGCACAGGGCTGCCTAGCACAGAGTTACTATGTTCAGCTAAAACTGTAAAATTGATGGGCAGTTACCATGTGGGTCTGATGGCAAGTTATGTGGCTATCATGGGGGGGGGATGAGGGGGGAAGTCTTCTTTTGTTTAATAAGCATAAATGGTCAGGAATTGGTCTCAGTTTAACATTGTCCAGAATGGCAGGGTCCTGGTGTCCTGCCCGGACCCTGGTTCAGCAGGAAGAACCCCGCTTCCCGTACCACCCAAAGCCAGGGTTTTCTGCCCCACGTTCATGTGGAAACAAGACCTATATCTAAAGCATTCTTACACTTCCATCACGTCGCAGCTCACAATAGGCACAGGGCTGAGTAAAACCCCTCCAGACAGGAAACTCAGCCGTGACCTACTTGAGCATACATGAAGTTATACCCTACATGTGGCAAAGGGGTACCCATTCATACATCCGCTGATAAGAGAAACATGAATGAGGAAAAGCCACAGTGCCAAGAAAGTGTTCACCCAGGTTCCACATAGCCCAGCACACTGCAACTTTCTTTTTTTTTTTTTTTTTCCTTTTTCCTGCATTTGTTTAATGTTGCGTAGGATTTTCACCTTAAGAAATGAAACAGGGCAGCCCAGTTGGCAGCCTGCTGTTTCACCTCGGAAGAGGGGCTGTGACTGCAAACCTGGCCAAACACTTCTCCTCCCCATCTCCAAGAGCCAAGTCCCACGGCTGCCCCTGACAGATGGGGAACAGCTCTCGTACGTCAGCCATTGGCCAGGCTTGGGGTCTCCCAAATCAACTCCTCTCTCTGTGGCAGGGTCCCAAAAACCATCTCTCCTGCCCACAGTACCAAGGCTGGACCGCACCAAGCTAGGCATGAGCTCTACTGAACCGCCCAGAACACAGGACAGAGGCATCCAACCAAGAGGCATCTTTTCACCAATGTCATGTTCCTCCTAAATGTTTGAGTATTGTCAAAACCAAAGACTTGCCCTAGGCAATGTCATTCTTCCTAAGAAAGGTAAATCCTGCCCATGATGGACAGACGTGCTCCCAGGAGGCTTCTGCTACTCTTTCAGAGGTTTCATGATCCCATTTGAGCACAGCAGCCACTTCACTGTGCTTGCAAAGATCAGACCTCCCCTTACTCCATCCCACCTCTGCATTTAGGAAATCATAAAAACCCACTCCTCTCCCTGCAAAGCATCTCCTACAAAGATGTCTCCCCACGTGTAAAAAGAAGTCTATCTGGTTTTCAAAGTTTTATTTCACATGGTATTTTCCCTGACTCTGAATCACGGCCCATGTTGCTGAGCCGGAGCAGGGGATGGGGGATGACTGAGAACTGCCGGAGCTGTAATGGCCACGGGGCAGTGGTCAATCACAAGTCTCTGCTCCCCAGTTCCTCTTCTGCCATGCCAAAGCGCATATGCATCTACTAGAACACCAGCTTCCCTCACCTACACACCGCTTTCTTTCTTAATGCTTTTTGCTTTAGAAAATGCACTTAGAAAACCAGACCAGAGGCAGGAGAGCAGAGTGCTCCTCTGCCTGAGGGTCAGCAGAGCAAAAGGGGCATTTGCCTTTAGAAGTAACACACAAAAATACATTTCTTGAGACCCGATTGACCATTTGTTATAACATAGGTGAAATTTTACTGGTTTCTGGAGAATTGTGCCCTGTTATATCAGTTACATATCTAATGCCTAGTGCTAGCATGAGGCCTTGGCCAGGAGAAATAGGGTAAATTGGGCTGATCCCGCTGGCAGTGAGGACGTGTCAGTCAGTGTAACAACAGACATTCCCTTGCGTTTTGCATAATGGAGGAAGCTATGGATATCAGCAGGTCATTTAATGAACATCATCACTCAACTTACATGGGCCAACAACTGAGTGACCATTGCTGTCACTTTTTAGCCAACGTATTGGTAACTCTGTACAAATAGATGCATCTACATAATAGTAAAAATATCTGTAGCACAAATCCAGAAATATATGATAGATGTCCTTCAGAAACACGTGTGGTCTTCAAATATAAAAAAAAACCACCACCTCAGGCCTTCTTCTCCAAGCCAACCTCTACTCCAGTTTGGCCAAGTACTGCTTTCCGTATCTTTTGATTTTTATACTGGTATTTTCTTACCCTATTTCTGCAGGAGAGCTATTGGAGACTGTTACAACAGTCTTTGGCATACACAAATTTGCCTTTTTCTAAAGCACAGTTCCAAGTTCAGCAGTAAAAAGGTAATAGGTTACTGAAAAAAGTCAAAACAAGCAAAAGTAGAAAAACATCTTATAGGTCAATGGTTAACAGGGGCTGAAGACATTTTTTCCATGATCTTTGCATTGACAGCAGGAAGCACAGACTTCCATTGCCTAATACACAGAAAATCTTTTACATATTTGAGATACAAATATTTGTATGAAACTTAAAACCACAGTGCACCTTATCTTGTGTATCCAGTTTATAAGCTAACACAACACAGAGGGAATTAAATCTACAACAGGTTGCACCTACATTTGGTGGAGGGGGAAGACTTCTTGATGCTTCCAAGCAATTCTGTGAACGTAACCACTTCCCAGTTATTTTAACTTTAATTACAGGATACCACATTATCACGGCAATTCTGAATACAGTGTTGTTTCAGGGCAAGATGAAACAATATGGAGCTGATATTATTTTATCAGCGCTATTTTATTTTTCTCCCTTTCTAGCCATTGTAGGCAGTCAGCCAGGTTACTGGATACATTCCAATGCCAAATCCATGATAGCAAGCCCATAGCTAAGAATTAAAATGCAACTTAACTTAGGATATAACTCTAGCTGCCTCACAATCAATGGTTTTAAAGGATTTAAAAAATTCTATATTAGCATCAAAAAAAAAGGTGGTACTCCTGTAAGTTTTGAAGGGTTAAGATCAGGTCTAGTGGCTGAGAACTAGTTATTTCACCATGGAGGTCTAACTGGCAGTATGTTTTAACTTTGTGAACTCCAAATCTTGTTTTTGATTTTCACACCTGTGAGATTACTTCATTTAAAAAAAAAAAAGGGGGGGGGGGGAGAGAAGGGAGTACCCAGGTGCCAAATACAACCACATTGCTCAGTTTTCAGTGGTTTCAGCTGGCAAGCTCACATAGAAATCATTTGGTTCAAAATGCTCATAATATTCATTTAGAATTTTAGCAGAACACGTAAAGCACCCTTTCACTGAGGGCTAAATGCAGAGACAAACTTGATTATTTCACCGTAAGATGTTATTTCTCAATAAATAAAACATATAAAATAAAACCTAGAGAAATATGAAGCCTATCAGAGGAGAGCGTGATAGCAAATGGGTTCTTTCCTGCTGTAACCCTCTTACAAACCATAACCATCGAAAGACTACGCGTAGCACCCTGCCCAGGAGCTGCCTCCCCACCTACCACAGCAGTCCCTGTGAAACAAGACCAGGACACCTAAGGGGCCTCTTCTGCACCAGTGGTGTGATCCGAGCAGCAGGGCTGGTGTGCCGACAGGAGAGAGGACCACATGCAAAACCCCTCTGGGTACTCCCTCAAGCGTCACTGGGAGCCTATTTGTATGGGTGCTGCTTTCTAATGGCCCAAAATACCCTAAACACTGATATAGCAGCCATAAGTAACGACCCATCTTCCAGTCACTGGGGGAGTTCTGAGAAATTAAAAAGCGATGCTTCACCATACAGCTACGCTATATCAAAAAGTGAGACAGTCAGATAAAGCATCGGCAACATTTACTCTAAAATGAAAAGAAATGCTCCAGAGGCAAGTACTCACAAGACACCTTTTAACCGCATTTCTGCTGCGGTCAGTTTTTCTATCTGTAAAAGCTACGGTCCCACTTATTTGACTCATAAAACAGTAGTAAGTATTTCAGATTAGCGTTTGTCACAGTAAGGTGCACATCTGTCATTCCAAGCAGAGAGCTCGTGCCCATCTCTACGCTAAAAGCTCAGTTTACGGTTCAAACAATTATGGGTTCGGACTTGTGGGGACGCAGAAAGGAAGCCCGTGGACAAGCACCACGCAAGTGTAGTCACCTACTGCGCCAGTACGCCGTGTCCCAGCACCAGGGGACATAAGAGCATTCGCCACCCAGAAAGGATCGCCACGGCGGGGGGGCAGAAAGCAGGGGGGAATTATTCAGGTGGCAGAGCTCACACTCAAAGCTGATCGCGCCTTGAGACGAGCTGGGACAGAGATGTGGAGCTTTACTAAGAGTAAAGCAGGGCGGTGACACGGACGTAAGGAAAGACTCGTAGAAGAAAGTCACACGAACAAGAAAATACTCAGCAAGCGTTAGCTTTCAAGCTGATTCGGCAGCCTGGGCTGCAACCCCTTACATCACACAAGCCATAGCCGTTTTAAGCAAAGGTTTGGAAACGCCGCTCTTGTCACAGCGCCCGCTGCCAGACCCGTGCGACGCCGAGGAGGTGCCGACAGCGGCTGCTGCAGGCTGCGCTCCGCCAGCCGCCACCCCCACGGGGACGGCCCCGCTGCCCCCGGCCCCGGCTCTGCCTTACCTGTCTGTCCCGGGGACCGCCGATGGAGCCCCGGCGCCGACGGCGCGGAGGGAGGCGGAAGGAGGGAGGCACTGCACTGCCCCGCTCCGGCTCGGGAAGGCGGTGGCAGCGCCTCTTCCTCCTCCTCCTCCTCCTCCTCCTCCTCCTCCCCGCGGGGCAGCGGCGGAGGAAGCGGCGGGGGGGGAGGGACGGACCCTGCACCGGAGCCCGCTCCCCACCCCGGGCGCCCCCCGTGCAGGTGCAGGGTGGCGAGAAGGTGAAGCGAGAAGGTGAAGCGAGAAGGTGAAGCGAGAAGGTGAAGCGAGAAGGTGGCCCACATCAAACAGACCCGGCAGGAGCTGCCCGGAAACTCTCGGTGAAGTAAAGAGAAAAAGGCAGATTATAAAGCTCGGAGCAGGATGCAAACTCTGCCCCAAAATCTAGTGCTTGGCATCAGCTGGCTTTCAACACGTGTCATTGGTGCTTTGGATCAGATACTGCTTGTTCCAAACCGCCGTGAAGCATGAGCTCTCACAGGGCTAATGGGGAGCGTGGGCACAGCTGTCCCCATCCCGAGTGGGCTGTGAACCCTGAGGCGGCCGTCACAGATCTGCCCGTGCCCAGGTGGCCCTTGGGGTTGCAGTTCCTTCCCTTGTACTTAATCATGTGTAACGGCCACATCCAGCCACCCCAAAGCTCACTCATCTACAGCCAGAATAACTAAAGGAGGCTTTTTGCACCCATCAGGAGTCTGTGTTGAAATTCAGACTTCAGGGTCACAGAATCATAGAATAGTTTGGGTTGGAAGAAACCTTTAAAGTTCATCTAGTCCAACCCCCCGGCAATGACCAAGGACATCTTCAACTAGATCAGGTTGCTCAGAGCCTCATCCAACCTGGCCTGGAATGTTTCCAGGGATGAGGCATTGACCACCTCTCTGGGCAACCTGTGCCAGTGTCTCACCACCCTCATTGTAAAAATGTCTTCCTTCTATCTGTCTAAATCTCCCCTCTTTCAGTTTAAAACCATCACTGCTTGTCGTATTGATACAGGCGCTACTAAAAAGTCTGTGCCCATCTTTCCTGTAGGCCCCCTTGAAGTACTGAAACACCCCTTTAAGTACTGAAAGGGTCTATAGTGAGATGTCACGCAGGCTTTCTTCTTTACCCTCTTCTCTTGGCCCAACCTTACCTATAGAGACTGTCAGTCTGCAAAACCTCATTGAGAGAAAAAAGAGCTTGTGCAGTTCAGTTGAAATACATCTCTCATGTTTTTAAGTGTCAGTCTGCAGGAAAGTAAGCAGGGTCTGTGCTGTTTGCAAGTAATTGTTTTGTTGGGACAAGTGCGTAAGAGCTGGATCAACACAGATGTCTTTCTGTTCAGCTCAGAGGAAATGACTTACAGAGTCTTTGTTTTCACTTGGGGGATTTCCTCCAAATGGCACTTCTGGCGCTGTGGCCACGTCTCCGGTGCCTGTCACACTGCTGGTGAGGCCAGGGAGTCACAGGGCTGCATCCCGAGTGCACGGGGCGTCTCTGCTATAAATGCAAGGGCAGTCCCTGTGTGGCCACCTCACAGGGACCAGTCCCACCAGCCCGCTCTCACCACCTCCCTCACTCCATCCCCACACATTTGTAGTAGCACGCACTCAGGTGTCCATGCAGACCTCCTTACCCACTGCCACTGATGCAGTCAGTTTTGCAATAAAGCACAAAACTTGTGCTTTATTTTTCAATAGCAGCTATAGCTTTCGCCATCCTGTCTTGCTGCTGTTGTGGCAGGAGGAAAGGACAATAAAACTGAACAGCTGCTTAAGGAGGAACTTGGAATAGCTTTACCCCATCAGGTGCCATTTCCGAGCTGCAGAAAGAAGTGTCATCTAGCAGAGGGTGGTTATGCTACAACATGACTTGACCAGCAGCAGCTACGTTAATCCTGAGACTTCAACTCAGAGTACAGTGGCAGCAAAGGGACAGAAAAGCACAACTCTGTGATCCAAAGCGTGTGGCTACTGCCATGCTGAAGGTGTCCTTCTTACAACTACTGACGAGGAGTTAACCACTTTGCTGTTGATTGGTTAACTGACAGAGCATTTGTGGTGGAGGTGTGGATCACCAACTTTTTTTTGCAAGCTTTATGAAGCTTGCGGGCTCTCAGTCCTAAAAATGCTCTCTTTTCCCCTCCCACCTTCTTTTACCATGACGGCAGATAAAGACATCAGCAGGACAGTGGGAGCAAAGCAACTATAAGATGACACCACTTCTGAGGACAGGGATGAGCCTCTGAGAGACTGAAGAGGGTTGGTCACTGCCTGATGGCTCTGACTAGCTGTGCTTGCTTTGAATTATATCCGCGCTGGGCTGGATGGCAGTGTGGGGGCAAGGAAAAGAGCTCTGCAAGGGCTGCGTGGCGAAGGATGAGGATGTGCTGAGCATCAGGAAACTCTCTCTTGAATGCACGCTGAGCACATGCATTGAGGAAAGGCTCAAATGCTCTCAAAAGCTTTGGGAAAAACTTTGGGAAAGCTTTGCAAAAGCCTTAGGAAAAAGCATTGCCCATCATTCTCATGGCTTGGTGAGCAGGGCAGCACCATGCATTTGGATTTCTGCTGCACAGTTTTGGTTTCTCATGGCCTGTGTGCCTTCACTCTTGTTAAACAGAGCAAGTGGTGTGATTTCAATTTGAGACATGCCAATCCCTGTGCAATGCCAGGGTTTGCAGAATTCCAGGGGAAGGAGATTTAATTTTGCAAGGAGGGTTTTGTTTTCCTTCTATACTTCATAAATATCTGAAAGTGCCCATCACCAGGGCTACTAGTGTGTCCTGATCTAATGTATTTAAAGACCAAAAGTACTTTTCAAATATTAAGCTTCTTTTACACTTCTGTATAAATTTTACAGCCAGGAGGGGCTAAGATTTCCATTCGGGGGAATGTTTTGGCTTCAGGATTAAAAAAAAAAAAATCTGCTTTGCAGAAAAAGCAGCAAGTTGGAACCAGAAATTATTTCATTTCCCTAAAATTTCACACGCAGAAATGTTATGCAGACGTGGGGAATGCAGAAAAAGGAGGGAACATTTCAGGGCTTCCGTTCAATTTGCAGAAGAGCTCAGCGTTACTTGCTGTTTCCATCTTTTCTCTCCTGCCTCTTAGAAGTTCAGGACCCCTGTGGACTGGGGTGGCGTGGCATCAACCCCACCTCTGTTGAGCACCTGTTGACTGAGCCTTTTCTTTGGGAAGCCCCTGGGGACTCGGTGAACTGGAATGGCAGAGTAATCTTTCTCTGCTTTGGATTAAAGGCCCTCAGCTCCCAGAGCGGTTGCTGTTGCTCTACCACAAGGGAGGGAACAGCAGTGAAGAGTTCTTGTGGGAAAGCACCCCTCTCTAGGAGGAAGTCTGCACTTTGGCAAAGACTGAGGCTTATGAAATTTCAGGTCCACGTGTAGTGTGAAGTACCAAAGAGAGAAAGAAATATAAACAAGTTGGACGGTAACTTTGATAGACCATCTTTTCAAGCAGTTATTCACCTATTTATGCTTCATCATCTCATGGTCCGTGTCCATTGTCTTTTTGGAGCCACTGTTGTTCTTTTGGGTGAGCTCTTGAGTCCAAAAAGCTCCTTCTCTGCAATCTTTCTGGTCAGAGAGAAGCATCTCTACCAGTGCCTTCGTCACAGAGAGGCTCTTCCTCTTTTTCCTTTTCTTGCCCATCAAACCATCTTCACCCTATTCAGTCCTTCTTCGTTTGTCAGAGGCTTCTGTGAATTCAGATACCAATCATTTCCTCTGTTTATTTCTCTTCCGTCTCTTGCTATGGGCAGAAATGACAAACCAGAGTTTTTCTCACTCTCAAGAGGTACCCTTGTGAATGAGAGAAAAATCATGGTCATTCTTCATTGTCTGTTTTTTCCCAGTTTTGAGAGATTTTGGGGATGACAATTCCATTGCACCACTGCAAGTAATTCTAAACAGTGGAGTGGAATACAGGCCTACCATAAAATATTCTTTCTTGCAGTTGATATTGTTGTCTTGAAGGTGGATGGAGGGACCAGCAAAATAGCTGAAAACCACAGGGACAGTATTTGAATAAGGACTGGTTATGAGAAGACAAACCAGGAAGCAGGAGAGCCATGGGCTCTCTTGTCTGACAGACTACCTTGCAAGGTGGGCTATGGGTTGCTAGCAGACACTTTGACCATGTTTTGGGGAGATTTCAACTGGGGGCTGGAGAGCAGAACTCAGTCGGGTACCTCTTCGTGCTGTGGGGTTTTGGTCCCACCACTCTTGTTGACATTGGGCACACCAGTCACGTTCACAATGATGTGTAGATCAAAACCATAGTATTCTACCAAAGTCCTGCCCAACTGCACAGAGGTCCATGTTTTGTCTCCTGCTTCCCTGTGAGGCAGCTGCTAAAATCTCAGTTTTAAAGCAATGCTATAGTTTGCCTTTTAGGCTAACAATAAAATTTTAACTCAAAGTTTAAACAAAAATATCTGTGGTTTGACATCAGGGCTCCACAGCTTCTTGAATTTTTAGGTATCCTCAAAGAGTGGAGAGGTCCCAGATCTCAGCGTGACTCCAGTAGCTCACATGACCAGAAGGCCTAATGTCACGATAGATAAAAGGTTAGGCATGATGACTTTCAAAGAGTGCAGCAACAAACCAGATCATTTGCAAACACTTAAAGAAGACTTGAGCCATCCCATTATTAGAGAGCGAAGAGCAATAGCAGATAGACAGGTAAAGACCTCAGCACTCCAGGCATGGATGAGAGCAGCCTAGGAAGGTATTTGAAGGAGCACCAAAAGAAGTATGTAGAGAGACATTATGACCAGTACAAATAGTATGCAAAGGAACTTATTGCAAAGGCTTTTTAAGGTACCAGATAGTAATGAACATGCCAGAATAATTCACCACTTGTGTAACAGTGAGAAATGCATCTTACAGATGCAGATCTACAAGATATGCAGTAAAAATTTTGCCCAGTATGGTACAAAGACTTCCACTTAAACCTACCATTTATGCCTATCATTAGAAGAGAGGAAAGGGCTTTCAAGATTTTGAGGGAAATAAGAAATAAGAGAGATTATGCGCCTTAAATTATTTCTACCTCCTGGTTTGTAATCATATGGAATAGCTGAGCAAAATAAATAATAAAAGATTACTAGAAAGGGGAGGGGGAGAATAAATATATGAATAGACCTTGACAGAGGCGCTAACTTTCACAGCTGGTAATACTTAAGTTAACTAGTTTACAGTTAACTCAGATATATTTAAAGGAGCTGCATTAATCTTACCCAACTTCACACATTTAATATGAATGTCTGCACATGAAATTATCATCTAAACTCCTTCCAAAGAGAGAATGCAGCACTTTTAGAGCCCAGTTCATCTGACCTGTTTATTGTAGGATGAGATGAATTGTCCATGGACAGGTTCCTTCTTCTTTCAGCTAATCATTAAAAGCATGACCAGTAGATCAGGTATTTAGTGCCAAAATTGCCCCAGCATTGCCACACTGGCTCAGGCCAAGAGTCTCCAATAGTGACTAGCACTTGACAGCTAAAACCAAGATGTAGATAGGTCCTAGGATGAGGAGTTGTAGCTCTAGGTAAAGTCTCATGCGAGTGTCTAACAGTGAGACAATTCCTTAAGCTCTGAAGCATAAGTTTTAATTTCCTTGCAGAAGATTTTTAGTTCAGCTTTGGCTGATAAAACTCTGGATATTCTTGTTATTAGTGTAACAACCTTGCTTTTTAATCTTGCTAAGCTTGCTGATGCCCGTGGCAATATGTTCCACGGTCTAATTATGCATTTTACCAACACTATTTCCCTTCCACTCTTTTACGCCTTTTTGTTTCTATTTGATCCTATCTATCTGTCAAACAGAGATAAAGATTTTGTTCTTCTTTTTCTACCCAGCTAAGTTAAGGGGAAAAATATCAAGGGTGGGTGAATCCAGCCACAGTGTGTATCGAGGGAACGATAAACCCACAGAGTTTCCACTATGTCAAGTGACAGAGCGCATGCTCTGCACCAGCCCATGCTAATGGGAAGTGTTTCAGGACAGGGGGTGGAGGAGGCTCCTTGAGGTCCAGGAGACATGGGGGGGGACAGCACGGCAGGGCCTCTCAGCCAGGCCCTGTCCCACCACCCCAGCCAGGGAGCAGGGCAGGCTGGGGGGCAGCCAAGTTCAACCAGAGTCCAAATCATCAGGCAAGGTAGTGAGAATTAGACAGGTCCAAGGTCAAGCTGGGAAGTCACTCCACAGGTCAAGAACAGGTCCAGTGACTGCCAGGCAGTTACATGGTGATGGGGCAGTCCCAAAGTCAAGCCAATGACAGAAGTCAGGTCCTATGGCCGGGCAGGGCAGGGCAGGGCTTTGGGGAGCTAGAGACCAGCACTGCTGTAGTGTTGGTGATTAACAGCCTGGAGGGAGTCTGAAATGGGGTCCTGGGCCATGGGCAGGGTGGTGGGAGGCTCTGGGAGAGCAGACAGGGGCATTACAGCCTGGTGGTGCCTGACAAAGAGGAGGAAAATAGGAAATGGCCTCACAAATCCCTTCTCCCCTTTCTCCCAGGAAATCCATAGATGTTGGAGTTTCAAAGTCAGAAACACCACAATGAGCACCATGTCTGTAATTTTACTTTATTTTTACCCTTGTGCGTGTGCATCCTGATGCAATATTTCATTACACAATCGCATTGTTTCCTCTGCTTCTTTCTCCACTCATCTGCTTCCTCATTCAGGATGGATAAAGTTTATGAAATGATTGATTC
Source organism: Alca torda (assembly GCA_008658365.1). Classification (NCBI taxonomy): domain Eukaryota; kingdom Metazoa; phylum Chordata; class Aves; order Charadriiformes; family Alcidae; genus Alca; species Alca torda. The sequence continues at coordinate 69,369,493 of CM018079.1, forward strand.
TTCACGTTTTTTTCTTAGATATCTCACAGGCACCCCTACACTTTCTTTTTCTGTGCATTATTTGGAGCTTACTCTTGAGGAAACATTTGATATATTCATGGCATCCTTCACTACAAATGAATGGAATGGATCATCTCCAACCTTTTAGAGAGATGGCATAAAGGGAGTACAATAAAGGTCTGCCAAATCTTGAATGGGATGGAAAGGGTGAGTAGGAATCTGCTGCACACTGTCTCTTCTGATTCAAGAGCTAGAGGTTCTCCACTGAAGCCAGTAGGAGCTAGATTCAAATCCTCATCTGGAAAAAACCTTTCTCTTCTGAATTCATTACCCACAGGTTACAGTAAGGAGAAAAGTTGCTTTCAACTTCAGGTCTGGCTATCCTTCCACTGACTCAAAAACCAGGTTCTCCGGCACATCATGGACTAGACAGCAGCAATGGTGAGCTACATACTGGATTGGACTTCTCTGCACGAGAGCCCTGTGAGCTCTTTCTTCTGAGAACAGCCCACACACTTAAAACACAGTAAAACACCCATGTGATTGATACATCTGGTAAGACACACTTAAAACACCCATGTGATACATCTGGTAAGATGTGTCTGCTGTTACAAACAAACGCCACACTAAGGAAAGATGCTCCTAAATACAGGTCATCCAATCTGCTTAAGAGGATGCCAATAAGGTATCGACTGCAAACATACAGGCAGGATCTCTCAAAGGTTATTCTAGAGGGCAAGGACCTGAACCCATAGATGACCACAGAAGGTGCTTTTACAGGATACTGTAATCACAACAGGTCAAAATACCAAGGAGTTTTGAAAGCACACTGAAATACAGGGAATCTGGGATTTTGGTCGGTGCTTAGGGTATTGTAGCATTTCTGTTACAAAAATTGCCCAGCATAATGTGGGACATCTGTGTGTGAGCTGTGGCTATCATCTAGAATTCTGGAACAGCAGTTATCCATACGCATCATGCATTCCTTTCTCTTCTGGACATTTGCTGCTGCTGCCTTTGATTACCGTCTTCTCTGAGGATCTACCTCTAAAAACTTTTCTTTCTGGCCTAGGCAGCCATCTTCTCCGAGTAGGAGATCCCAGCTGCCTCTGCTGGGGTGCTGGGAAGGGGGAGTGGGGCTGGCCATGGCCTGCCACAACAATAACCCTCACTGATCCAGCTGGCATTAACATTCCTGTGGATTCCAGATGTTTTTTACCATGGTGACTTTTTATCTTTTCAGCATTGTTAGCTGATGCCAGATTCCCCTTTGGCATGCAGAGTCATGCCACCTGAGATTTTGGAATTTTTTTATATTCACAGTGTAGGCAGGAGTGATAGAGCAATGAATGCCAGCTCTGTGTAGGAAAAAGAAACTGGGGGGATACTTTATCAAATATTTAGGTGATAATTATATATTAGGAGTAAAATTGACAAGACTCTGAAAGAAACATTAATACAGATGTTGATCTAAGGATCAAAAGGTAAAAAAAGTGTATATCAGGCTGAATTAGTCTTCCAAAACACGTGCATACACCCCTCTAAAGCTACTGGATCTATAAATTTCCAAAAGACTCTGTTAAACTTCTTTAATAAGCAGTGGACCTGCTTGATCACAATGATTGGTATAATCACATAACCACACGCGTCTGCCAAATCTTTCTTTCCCCTTTCTCTCTGCCACTGTATAACGCTACTGTACAACTTGCCATAACCCAGGGAGTTAGTTATTAAAAACTGGTCCCTATCTTCAGTACAGCGCGGCCTGATTTGAGTGGTGGCTTGATGCGCTAGCGTAATAAAATGACAGGAGGTAACATGTGTGTATATAACATGGAAGAGAACGTAGAGACTCTTCATTTATTTACACATTTTACCCCACATACAGGGTTAGAAGAATCTTCATTATTTGCGCGTTTTACCCCACACAGAGGGTCAGCACAGCAGCGCTGGGGAGCACATTGGAGTTCCTTGCTAGTACCAGTACAAAGACCAGCTACCTAAAAAGGCAAGGATGCAGACCAGGGTGTTGGGTTGCTCAGCTCTGGTGGTTTTCAGCTCGTGATCCCTGGGCCTCTAGATACTTCTCAGAGGACCCACAGGAGGTAACCGAGAAGGGCCACGCTTCATTCGGTCGGATCCTCTCTCTAAGGATCCTTAGATCGGAAAACCACCGCCCTGCCAGCTCAAGGGTGGCGTGGAGGCAGCATGGACCATCTGCAGCATGCAGCTACCAGGAGCCCTGAGCAAAAATTGTGGTTAAAAGTGACACTGCAGGGCAGCCTGAGACACTGCGATAGCACCGCGTGTGGTTTAGAAGCCACATGTATGGCTGCGGAGGAAACAGAGTAAGCCTGCTTGAAGAGACAACTCAGGATCCAAAAGCAAGTTTCGCCTTCAGATACAGGTGGCAGGGCAGAATTTAATCAACGGGCGTGAGTGTTACGGTGAACAGATTCTGAGCGCGGCAAAACTGGATTTTCACGTCTGACTTTAGCGGAGTTACACCAAATTTATAGCAAAAATGCTGGAAGGAGATTTTGTGTCAGGATGTGGTTTGTTTAGCTAAAATATACTATTGAAAAGTAGGTGTCAATGTGTAATTTTAGCTTGTAGATGAAGTCTCGTGTGAGACTGCATAGGCTTAGAACACAAAGCAAAAATGTAAACATACATTTCTCCCTTGGGAGACAAGAATACTGCTCCATTTAGGAGAGGTTTGTATCATTGCCGTATATAACCATGTTACACTGATTTCATTAGAAGTAGCTGAAGCCCTTTGATTCGAAGGCTATCACGCCAAAACCCTAATCCCGAAGAGAACTTCAGATTCTGATTGTGACGACATTATTGCAGATACATCCCAGGTAAAACAGTTCTGAATTTACACCTAGGTCAGACTATGGCTTTGCTTGTGGAACTTTAGTGTATTTGGGATTCCCTAACACAATTGCAAACCGGAGAATAAAATACATCACGCATCTGGTTGACTTTGTAAGCCCACTTCAACAAATGCAATCGATAGTATGACAGCAATCTTCAGTTCAAGCATTTTGCCACATAACCTTAATTTATCTCCTTATCAGGCTGGCACCCCAGTACTGGCAATTCAGAGTAAATCCACTGTGATAATTACCTACCTGGATTTATTCTACAGTGAACTTGTCATCCTGCACTCACCATTTTTCCAATCTTCACTGACAGCCATTAATGCTATATATTTTCAAAAGAGTTGCAGCAAATAGTATTTGTTTTGTTATTAAAGAATTAGTAACTTCACGTTAAAATGTTTTATTTAACTGATGTTCACTTTTCAAGTAATATTTACCAGTTAAATAAAGTAGGGACAGAAAATGTAACAATTTTTTTTGGCTAATTCAACCCCCATGAATTCCATGGCTGTGAGCAAAGCTGACTGGAGATGAATGTTACATCTTTTGCAATGTCATGTCCATAGCTATGGTCTCGCTGAAATCAATTCTACATCTTCATTGTTCTTTAAAGCTCTTAAAATTGAGGTGCAGGGGCCTCAAGTGATAGAAAGAGGGCATTTACACCTCATGCTTCATTCCTGCTTTTTTGCAACCTCCTTTAATTCAACACTAAGCCTGATCTTCTTCTGTTTGAAGTCCCGATTTTTAAGTTTTTCAGATCCAACATGGTCTGTAAATATGATGCTTAATAGATGTACGTGTGCATGTAAAGACACAGAGATACACATGTGTGCATGCACACACGCACAACGTGTAATACACCGATTGAAAGACTAGGTAAAACAATGCAGTTTGGTTCATCACTTTGAACTGCAGAAATACGACAGTGTGAACAACAGACAATAATCCTACTCTTGCCAAATTACTACACCCCTATGCTTCATTGGATTCTGTCATAAATGCAGTATTTTCAGAGAAATATATAGCTATCACTGCTTAGATGCTTAACTCTTAGGAAAAATCTATTGTGACCAGCACTAAAAGCATTTTTTAAAAATAATAAAATTCTCTGGAGAAACCCTAACGTTTTTCTCAAAATTTTCTTGCCAAAATGCTTATGAGAAAGGAAGAAGACTGTAAGTCCCTTGCCTTCACGTGTTTCTTTGTTCTAATACACAGGCATGTCACTAGCAAGAGATGCCTGTGCCATGACTACGAGTGGGCTGACCCATTACTATCTACCCTCGCATTTGGCTTGTAAACAATAGTAGGAACTGAGCCCATAGAAAATATCTCACTCTCGCCAGCCTGCCGCATTGTTTGAGCTGGGAAATCGAGACAAACTGCTACATTCTCGGTTAAAAATAAGAGGCCTTTGAATTTTCTCTCCACTCTGAACTTTCCAGCAAGGGTTGACTTTTGTCATTTTGGCACATCTTTTGAGGTCTGAATATAGCTTAGCTTTTATGTAGGGCTTTCTGTGCTTAAAGAACTGTGCAGCACTGCAACAGGCTCAGACCTGTTAAAAAGGAAGTGCAAAATGTGTCTCGTGGCACCAGACACCAGCATCCTACCATGCCCTAACGTGGAGGTTTCGTTGTGATGGGGGCAAGACAGTGTTACCGCAGGTGCCTCAGCCCAAGGCAGCTTCCTTCTCCTGGAGGAAGCCTAATCATGGTTTATATTTAGCTCTAGAGCACCACTGGCTGCAGCCACACCTGCGCTGAAGCTGTCCCATCTATTTCTTTAATTTTGCACCCTCCACAAATCCCTCACAATGAGTGACTCAGCCTTTCCACCCAGCAACAAAGGCATTTAGAAGGTCGCAGCTCACTGGCACACTCCAAAGACTGTTTCAAGCCGCAAATGATAAAATCAGTTCAGTTGCGTGTGTACAGAGTACAATACTGCGAGGGCCCAGGGATACCTACAGAGAAGCTTTCATAGAGAAGGTAACTTCTAATAAAGTGTACATGTTTTATTGAGCTTGTTATTGTCAAGCCCTCAATAAAGGGATTTTCCATGATGGTAACTACATGTTCAAATATTATTTCTTTATTGTAATTTTGGTAGAGAAATATCATTGTTTAAAAGGATTAAAAACCTTGGTATTCTAATTGGCAACAGGGTAGAATAGTTCTATTGCTATGTTGCTTACCATGTCATAATACCTCAGTTTAGCGTTTTGATTGAAGTCAAATACATAGATATATAAAAATATCTATATTAATATATATATGATATACGTCAAAGGACACTTGCAACACGTTACATGTACTGGCACGCTCATAATTATTACATGCATTAACAAAATCCAGCACCGAATCTGTAAGTTTGCAACTTACCTGAATTACAAAAGGAGCTGAGGGCCCTGATGCTACAAGGTTTTAATTCCCACTGATTTAATAGAGAGTAAACTGAGGTCAGGTTTTGGTTATAGTATATATATATTTCATCTTTATGCACTGATGTATTTACACTACAGTGAGTTAAATTTGCTTTATAAAATGCAGCAAAGTCTTCCCTTCTGTTAAGCTCGTCTGGGTTGCCTTGCTTGAATTTAAAGGTTCCGTTATATGATCCTCTTTTCTCATGGTCCCGGTTTTGCCCTGAAACCTGAAGACCTGATGGGACCAATCTTGTGTTTAAAGTTAAGCCTGTGCACCGATGTATTGCTTGTTGATGTATTGCTTGTATTGGGAATGTTCAGACTGCGTAGAACTGCAACTTGAGTGTGGAGGAAGCTGGGAAATATGGGACTCGGAACTCAAATCCTTCTCTTGGTGACAAGTCTATTCTCAGTTTAGATTCAGTGGTAGCTAGTTTATACTCATTTGTTCTCAGTGTAGTATCCTTTGACTTTCATAGTTCTTCCTCCCCAGTGTTTACGCATGTTACCCTCTGAAACCACATCTAGTTGAGCTAAACAAGGCACTTCCTGGCCTATATGAAGGTATCGGTATTTCCTTGGGCATTTTAAGGACCTCTTTTCCTGAACTTCTCCCAGCATGTATTAATCTTCCTTTACTGTGACAGAGTTGTTCTGAGTACTCTGCGTAAGGTCTCAGCTTATACAGTTGCATCAATATTTCCCTTTAAACTATTTGAAATAAAGCACCTATAGATGTGTTTTCATTTTTCATAATGATGTCTTTAGACATCCTGTGATGGACAACTGAGCCAGGCCTTTCTCTTCATCTTTTGATAGCAGCTGATGGACTTGTACTTACTGAAGAAATTCTTCCTCGTCCCTAAGTCCCTTGCCTTTGTTGTGTTAGACTTCTGTTAATTGAGCCCTTGCTTTATGGCAATTCAGTCCTACTGTGTGTGCCAGATACCTTCCTTCTGTCACCAGTGTATTTCATTAATCATTTCTATTCTTTGGACATAATAATTAACAGAAATGATAAATGCAGTCAATCCCTAATCCACAGTTACACAAATCATCTCCCTATAGCCTGAGCAGTCTCCTGTGAGTACGGCCATTGCTCTTGCCCTTCAGCTGGTTTCTTCCCTCCGATTTTCCTGCATCATCACACTGACATCCACATAACACCATGTCAGTCACTTTACTGAAATCTATATGGATTTCCTTTATTGCAAAGATCGCATATTTTAGCAAAGAAAAATACCAAGTTAATTTGGCACAATCTATCCTTGGTAACTATTTCTCCCATCTTTATGTACTTTTATACCTTTATTTCTTTCACAAAATGTTGAGTCCTTGTAGGCTGAGATCAACCTAATACACTTTTGTGGATCACTTTTCTCCTTAAAGATTGCTACTTTATTATTATTTTTTTTAATCATATGGTATTGCCATCTGTTTTATTAAATGCATTAAACCTCTTACCACTGGCTGTATTATCTCAGTTACTGGGCGTCCTTGAGAGCTGAGCTCTTTGCCCTTGCACATGACAACTTCTCTTTCCACACCCATTCTCATTGCCATCCTCTGCATACTGCAGCATTATCATTACTGACGCTGACGCTGAGCCAAACATTCAGGTAGTTTGGGGCAGGTATCCTTAATTGCAACCACATCTATGTTTTATGAGGTAGCCACTTCTTTTTTATTGTTTATCTGGCCACGGTACCTCTTAATATTTGCTTAAATTTCTTTTGCAACCTCTACCTAAGCTTGACTTTTGACATTTTCACCTTTCTATATGCCTTCTGTCTGGCAAGACATTTTTTCTTTTTCTGTTCCTTGTAGGGTCTCTTTTTACACATAATATTAAGGGATTCTCAGTTAATTATGAATGGAGTTATTTGCTATAATTTTGCCCTTTGGGATACATACTTAAGATAATTTCTGGAGCACTGGCTTAAAGGAACCCCGGTTGCCTTCCACAGTTATCTGACTGAACTATTCTGGCTCAGTGTGTGCTCACACTTCAAATCTGATATTTTTATCAGCTGATTTCAATATTTTTAAATTAATATTTCAGCTATTTATATTCAGCAGAGTTTGGCTTCCCACTGAGTAGTACTATTAGGTGTACTAGTAACAAACAAAGCACTTGGTAAACAGAAGTCCAATGATTGCTCCAACCAAAGATCTTAAAATCTAAGGGGGATAATTAAAGAAATAGGAAATACAAAGCAGGAGTATGGATAATGAAACAGGTCATTTTATAAGTTTCTTTTATTGTAATGTTTAATAGTCTTTAAAATGTCTGTAAACTAAAGAAGAAACACAGGAGAACAAATAAGATTATTTGTACTGTATGTTTTGGAGGATGATCTTGCTGTTGCAGTCAATAAGTCATTACCGAAAAGAAAAAAATCTGTTATTCAGTCTGCTTGGTGAATGTTGTGATAATATTGGGAGGGAAGCAAATAATTCCACAGGAAAATAATAGAATACATTTTTCCTTAATTTTTTTACACCAAATTTTTCATCAAGATCCACCTACAAATAGGACGGGGGGGGGATGTGGGGCGAATCCCTGTATCAAGCCCACTGACTTATAGTGGGTGACCTGCCATTTCAAGATCAGAGAATTTTCCTGTGACTTTGCTGAGAGCCACCACGAGAGGGCCATTTGCCAGGGGGTCTCCTGCCCACCCTCCCTGCACAGCCTGCTCTCCTAATCCATTGTGGTTTCTAAACAATATTTTCCCAATTTGCCTCTCATTCACAAACCCTGTAATATTCTTGCAGTGGGAAATCTAATGACAGTTCTTCTTGTGGACTTGAGCAAGAAGGTATGCACTTAATTAGGCCCTGAGAAACAAGCTCTGGGAAACAAATGAATTGGAATTTTCTTTTGATTTCCCTGCGGGGCCTTTCCTTTTCCTCATCCTTGCTGACAGAGGCCACAGCAGCTAACTCAGCTCCTCCCTGGAGCCAGTTAGTTTAGTTGGGCAGCAGGAGACCACAGAGTGAATGGCACTAGGAAAAGCAGCAATGTGAGCACGAATGTTTTGCTCAATCCTATGCATTATTTGTTGTTTTACCACTGTCGGGTAAAATCAGATATATTAAAAAAAAATAAAATTACCATACAAGAAACCAGAACAAAAAAAATCATGAGGCTGCGATAAATAATAATAGTGATGTTGAAGAGTGTAGATGAAGATCAGTAAGTGTTGGGACCCGTTACACTGTAAGATTTACTTTACAGCACCCTCCAAATTCAAGGAATTTCTTCCACCATGGAATGAGCAGGGGTTCTTCTCCAAGTGCTCCCAAAATGTGGGCCAGAAATTGTCAGCGCAGAGGCCAGAGCATGCACGTACCTGTGCTACCTCCCCATGGCAAGAGCCGTCCCACCAGAAACTCTCCGCACATATTTGTACCATCTCTGGGACACCTCCTCAGGAGTGAGCCCAGAGCCTCCAGAGCAGTGACCGAGGTCTGTTGACCTCAAGTCCTCTGGAAGAGGCTGGCAAGAGCCCTGGTGCACAACCTTCTCCCTGGGAAGGCTCAGCTTAGGTGCCCGATTCAGGTTCATGCACAACGTTGTGTCACTAGATGGCGACAGACACCTTCTGTACTGTGCAAAATAGCCAAATCCTTTCTCAAAAGAGAAAGTAAAAGGAAAGGGGAAAAAAAGAGCAAAAGTTGAAGTTGCATTATGCTGTAGTTTTTAATAAGACAGCCATACACCATTTCTCAAAAAGCATATTCTCGTTTTCTCTCCAAGCTCAAGAACAGAGGTAACATCTGTGGCTTCTTCGGGAATTCTTTTGTTTGCACACAGTATTTGTACTACAACCAGCTTTAAAACTGGCCACACATCTTCCTTTCTTGATTGTAAATCTTAATTATTTTTGTCAGTATTAGCATATTGCCTTCAGACAGAAGCACAGCCCTGTTAAAGGCTCACTAATGCAGTCATTAATGAATCAATTGAGCATAAACCTAATTTAATTGCAAAGTTTGGTCTACGCTATCAGTATACTGTCTCTCCCCCCTTCAGTTACAAATTTTCATGAAAATCTAACCAAAAATCTATTTAAAACATACTAGCTTTTCTAGTATGCGTATATATACAGCATTTCAAACTCCCAACATGTTTGAAAGTTGCTCACTTTTCAATTATTTTGCATTCTGAAGAAGATTTGGTGCTTTTTCCTTTTAAAAAAGTGCATAGGGAATACTGTTCTAAGAACTTCTTGAGCACAATGAAATATTTTTCCTTCCAGCATTGGCTTGTTAATAAAGGCGTGTCAGGGGAGTTCTCAGTAAATTTAGAAACTTTTTTTGAATGTTAGAACAGAAGATTGCTTCATACGGGTGGAGACATACAAGGTTTCACTCAGTGTTACCCAAGTGAATGAAATCACTGCAGTCTGTAGATGAGCATAAATCAGGAATCTTCTTGACAACAAAAAATCTTTTCCCAGTGTTCTGACTCACTTTAGTCTAACCACACCATTTTAAGTATGTTGAGCTCAGCAGGTTTCTAAAGAGCAATTAAGTTATTTCCAAGTGATTGATAAACATGAAATACTGGTAGCTAACTCCATGACAAAACTGAATTTGCATTTTTTAATGATCTGTACATGCAGATACGCAAAAAGTGCAAGGAGCAAAAGATCTTAAACCAGTGGAAGGTACTCGGATTCCATGGTGATGAACATAGTGTGAATATTCAAATATTATGTGGGGTGTCTGCAGTGATTCGGGCCCTGCAGTGAAGGTGGTGGTCAGTAGGACGAAGCCTAGTTGGAGGCCAGTAACTAGCGCTGTATCCCAGGGGTACACCTGGTTCACTCCTGTTCAACATCTTCATTAATGACCTGGATGATGGGGCAGAGCGTACCCTCAACAAATTCGCTGATGACACCAAACTGGGAGGAGTGTCTGGTACACCAGAGGGTCATGCTGCCATCCAGAGGGACCTCGACAAACAGGCTGCCAGGAACATCGTGAACTTCAACAAGTGCAAAGTCCTGCACCTGGGGAGGAACAACCCCATGCACCAGTATATGCTGGGGGCCACCCAGCTGGAAAGCAGCGTGGCAGAAAAGGACCTGGGGCTCCTGGTGGACACCACATTGAAGATGAGCCAGCAATGTGCCCTTGCTGCAAAGAAGCCAAATGGTATCCTGGTCTGCGTTAGACAAAGTATTGGCAGTGGGTGAAGGAAGGTGATCCTTCCCCTCTGCTCGGCACTGGCGAGGTCACACCTGGTGTCCTGTGTCTAGGTTTGGGCTCCTCAGAACAAGACATACATGGAGCTACTGGAGAGAGTCCAGAAAAGGACTACAAAGGTGATAAAGGGACTGGACCATCTCTCCTATAAGGAGAAGCTGAGAGAGCTGGGGCTGTTCAGCCTACAGCAGAGAAGGCTACGGGGGGGTTCTTATTAATGTATATAAATACCTGAAGGGAGGGTGCAAAGAGGATGGAGCCAGGCACTTTTTAGTGATGCCCAGTGAAAGGAACCAGAGGCAATGGGCACAAACTGAAACACAGGAGGCTCTGTCAGGAAATAATTTTTTTTTTACTATGTGAGTGACCATGTACTGGCACAGGTTGGCCAGACAGGTGGTGGAGAATATCTCCATCCTTGGAGATATTCAAAAGCCCTCCTGAGACAGTCTTGGGCAACTGGCTCTAGGTGGCCCTGCTTGAGCAGGGGGGTTGGATCAGATGACCTCCAGAGGTCCCTTCCAACCTCAGCTATTCTGTGATTCTGCGATATGGAAGTTTTATTTCAATGCTCAATTGTGATGATAATCTTTGAAAAGAGTCATCAGTTTAAATTAATGATATAAATTATGAAGACTGAAGTACATATTTGTTCATACATTTTCTAGCCACATGGCATGCTGTGAATACCAGCCTCATTAGAAATCTGTTTGCGCGGTAACCTAGAATTGCTCTTGCTCCAGATTTGGACCATAAAATACATGTTTAAAGATGGTTGTGGTTGAACTGTTAAGATCTATTTTTTTCTGTGCAGAAAAAGAACAGGCATGTAAATTCATGCCAGAGAGCTGTATTTTATACTTGATGATACCAAAGATAGATGTACTTTCAATGGCAGAACTTAGCTGGAATCTTGCCAGCCCTTCAGGCAGGCTTGTAACTTGGCAAAAAGACCGATGCACTCAATGTGGGTCACTCTCTCACCCATGATAGTGTCAGTAGTAAATACCTTTATTAAATTATTTATAAAGACTTTTAAGTGTATTTACCCACAGATGCCTTTACAAAGCTCATTGCTGTTCAAGTTTCTAAAGGACAGAAACTCAGGAGACTGGGAGTCCTCAGCAGCTCTGGAGCCCTCAGCACCGGAAAGGCATGGACCTGTTGGAGTGGATCCAGAGGAGGCCACAAAGATGATCAGAGGGCTGGAGCACCTCTCCTATGATAACAGGCTGAGGGAGTTGGGGTTGTTCAGCCTGGAGAAGAGAAGGCTCTGGACAGACCTTATTGTGGCTTTCAGTACTTAAGGGGGCCTACAGGGAAGATGGGGACAAACTTTTTAGCAGGGCCTGTTGTGATAGCACAAGGGGTAATGGCTTTAAACTAAAAGAGGGAAGATTTAGACTAGATAGAAGGAAGAAATTTTTTACACTGAGGATGGTGAAACACTGGCACAGGTTGCCCAGAGAGGTGGTAGATGCCCCATCCCTGGAAACATTCCAGGCCAGGTTGGTCAGGGCTCTGAGCAGCCTGATCTAGTTGAAGATGTCCTTGGTCACTGCAGGGGGGTTGGACCAGATGACCTTTAAAGGTCTCTTCCAACCCAAACTATTCTATGATTCTGTGGTTCTCTGACAGTCACTGAAGTTGTGTGCGGACATTGACTGTATTTTTGAGTTTCCAAATAACCTAAGTCTAAACTAAAGGGCTAAATACATTGTCTCACCACTGATGAGGCCAGATATACCCAGAGATATCTCTTATAAATAATTGAAGTTATAATGTTGGTTCTTTCAGTGGAACCAGCTGAACAGTTTTGAGATTAGTTCTGAAAGGGACACATTATGAAAGAGGCATACTTATTCCACTGTGTATGCAATGTTTGCACACACCATACATTGTAATGACAAATGATACTTTCTATTTTGTCAAAGGTTTAGATAAACACTGCCTAAGACTAACATGTGTGGACCTGTGCTGCTGAACACCTCCTTTGAGAAGTCTGGCAGGCAACAACCTTCTGCAGGAGACTAAACCAAGCTGCGTAAAAATCAGTTTGGTTTTCCAGGCGTGAAGTTAAATATTTGCTACAAATGTTAACTTCCCACCATGCATCTGCCCATCTTCATGTATTCTTCCCCCTGAGGGATCTTTTGTTCTCCCAGGTGACAACTGAAATAAAGGTTTCAAAGTCAGATTCTAACAGTTTCACCAGATGTAAAACCAACAATGCAGCGAATTACAGCCGTGAGAAACTAACCACAGGGTCTTCCATGCTGGAGAGCTCAAAGGCTACCAAAACAAGGCTCCTGGTGGCCTTTTTCTCAGGAACCGCTTGTCAGAGGGATGTGTGCTGAACTATTTGAGTGACATGGGAGCCTTGCCCAGGCTTCTTTTCCTTTGAAGGGAGTGCTCCTCATTTCCTCTTATCACATGAGTTAAGTACCTGCCCCAAGTCAGAGGAGGGAGGCGCCGAAGCAGGTACTGAGATCTGGAAAATAGTGCTGCGGAAATGCTGCTTTTCCCTTCCCTCTCCATGTGTGTGGAAAAAACAGCACAGGCACTAACTGCAGCTGCTCAGAAAATAATCTGCAACAGGTCTCATTTCACATGCAGAGGAATTTCTCTTGCTCTTGTGACACAGTGGAAAGATTTCATTTTTCTGGCATTATTATCAATTAACGCTGTTTGTGTATAATCACCCAGGGGCCTCTGCTGGGGTGTGGTCTCTCACATCTGGCCAGTGCAAGCTTGGAATCTGATGACTGAGAAGCTCATGGAAGCCCATTATTGATCTGATATATAATGGGAGGCTTCTGGTCCAAGCCTTGCTGCTCCTCCGTTCCCGAAATATGAGAAGGGCGCTCGCAGCCCAAGAGTGGATGAGAAAGCAGGATCACAGTCCTTGCTATTCAAGCACAGGCTATGGTGACTAGTAACCAGTGACTCCCTTTGTTCATCTCAATTGGCTTTACTACTTGCAAAAATAGCAAATGATTCAGTTCTCAAACCTTTTTCTCACTTTCCTCACTCTCCCCCATCCACACACACGTGGAGTGGATCCTGTAGGGAGAAATAATTGCTAGAGCTGCTGGCAGCAAAGCAATGGTGGCAGCAGGGGACAGAAAGTTGGGGTAGGGAATCTGGGGGACAGACAGACAATAAAAGGGGCTGGGGAAGGGGAAGGGAGGAGGAAGGAGAGGAGAGGCAGGATGCAGCGCACAGACCGCTCAGGGGCTCTCAGAGCTGCCCCGTTCCATGACAGAGGAGGCCCCCAAACATGACATAATCGCCAGAAACAGCTGCAGTTCGACTCAGCAGCTCCCAGGAGCCCAGGGCTTTTTCTGGTCCCAGTCCTTCTCCACGCTGTCTGCCTGTGTCCCCCTGCAGAGCCCTTTGTCACAGCCCCACTTCACACTCTGTCCCCCTCCCAGCCCCAGCCACCAGCCCCATGCTGATCCCAGTAGCTGCAGGACAGAAAGGATCAAACTCCTCCTATTGCTATTATAAAAGCAAGTGACTGAAGGTTTATCATGACACCGACATTTGGACTGAGGACAGCTAAAGAAGAATAAGAAAGCTACATTGTTTGGTCCTGCTATAAATATTCTAAGTTGTAATAAACTTCCCTGCAGAGCTTAAGACCACTATTACACCTACCAACCACGGAATTGTTAGCAGTGTCACTGAAAGTGTCACAGAAAATCCTTACTGTCAAAAAACTTTTTATCATTTTGCTTGCCTTTTGGAGGACTTGTAAATCCTGATAATAAAGTAACTGCGCTCACAGAATATATCTGGATTCCCTTAAGGCTCTTGACTTGGTACCAAATGATGCAGGCTTAAGAGAGAATGAGCTGGATTTACAAACTGGTTTACAGACCAGCCTCCAAGGGTTGCCATTGGTGGTGGTTAAAGTGGTATCAATGATCCCAAAGGTCTCAGCTCATGGGCCAAAAATGTTTAATAGTTGTGACAATTATACAAAATCTGTGGTAAAGTTTGCTGCTGATAAAAAGTTGTTTTGCTAGCTGATAATGAAGACAGATAACAAGAGTAATTTAAATTGCTTTAACAAAAGATACCAGCCCAGAAGTATTGTAATGTAGTTAAATACTTAAGGTGATATTGGTTTGGAGGAAATAATGACATAAAATGTATTTATGGATCTGGTGAGGACCTAACAGTAACAGTGGATAACTAACCCAGCATAAACTCTCAAACAATTCTGTACTTAAAGAGATAATGTAATCTCTGAACGTATATGGGGAGAGTATTGCATAAGGCAAGGGAGTGACCCCATCCTTGTCCCCATACATAAGGCTGCTGGCAGCCTCAACACCCCAGCAGTCCATGCACCACACCAAACACAACCCAAACATGATCGTGTGGCATTTACTGTCCCCAAGCTTCGCACCTCCTCAGCACGACCTACAGGTCTCGTTTCCCTTCTTCCCTCCTTGAGCCTGGTAAGTGCTCCTCATCCGCGGTGTCATCCCCTGCTGACTCCAGTCCTCCTCCAGCCCACTTGCTGGTGTTCTTCCTCTCCACAACAACCGCAGGCTCCAAAAGGAAGCTGTTGAGTAGACGGAGCTTAGGAAGAGGAAAAAGATTGTGATGGCACTAAGGGCACTGTCTCACAGTGGCATGGGGAAGAGGAGGCAGAGCATCCCCACCATGCCAGCAGATGAAGTTTGGAGATATAAACCCCCAAGCCCCACTAATTTCTTAAACATAAGGATGTAAGCATCTTGTTGCAGATAGCTATTTGTTGTCACTTTTTCTATGAACATATATATATGTATTTACACAACATGAAAGGCTCAGGTTATATCCAAGGAACAGTTCACGTGCCTGTCACACACAGAGGGTCCAAGATGCTCGTCATGTCTTTGGACCACAGAATCATAGAATTGTCTAGGTTGGAAGGGACCTTTAAGATCGAGTCCAACCATTAACCTAACACTGACAAAACCACCACTAAACCATGTCCCTCAGCACCACATCTACATGTCTTTTAAATACCCCCAGGGACGGTGACTCAACCACTTCCCTGGGCAGCCTGTTCCAATGCTTGATAACACTTTTGGTGAAAAAATTTTTCCTAATATCCAATCTAAACCTCTCCTGGTGCAATTTGAGGCCATTTCCTCTTGTCCCATTGCCTGTTACTTGGGGGAAGAGACTGACCCCCACCTGGCTACACCCTCCTTTCAGGTGGCTGTAGAGAGCGGTAAGGTCTCCCCTCAGCCTCCTTTTCTCCAGGCTGAACACCCCCAGCTCCCTCAGCCGCTCCTCATCAGACTTGTGCTCCAGACCCCTCACCAGCTTCGTTGCCCTTCTCTGGACACGCTCCAGCACCTCAATGTCTTTTTTTGTAGTGAGGGGCCCAAAACTGGACACGGCACTCGAAGTCGGCCCTCACCAGTGCCGAGCACAGGGAGGCGATGTCTCCCCTAGTTCCGCTGGCCACGCTATTGCTGGTACAGGCCAGGGGGACACCTCGTACGCTTTAGAGCATCTGGGGCACTTCGGGCAGCCCCTTTCCCTGACAGGCCCGCGAGCAGCCGACCGCCAACGGCCGCACGAGGCCCCGCCACAGCCACTCCACCCCGGCAGCGGGAGAACCCGGGGCCAACGGTGACGCTTCCGCGTTACGCCCATGATGTCAGGGCGGCGGGACGGGCTGGAGCGGAGCGGGGCGGGGCGGCGCGGGGGAGGTGGTAAGATGGCGGCGGCGGAGGAGGCCGGATGCGCGTCCCGCCGCCCGCCCCGCCCCTCCGCGCCACAGCCCTCCCCCGCCGCCGGCCGCCGGGCCATGTAAGACGGGGCGGCGCGGGCCGCCTTCCCCCCGCTCAGCCGCCCCCCTTCAGTTGGCGGGCGCCATGGAGGACGTAGGCTCGGGCGTGAGCGCGGACGCGGAGGTGCGGAAGCTGCAGGAGCTGGTGAAGAAGCTGGAGAAGCAGAACGAGCAGCTCCGCAGCCGCCACGGTGCCCTGCCCGCCGCCGCCGCCGCCCCCGCCAGCCCCAAGCGCCTGCTGGGCGGCGGGCCCTCCCCGTCCCCCCCCGCCGCCGCCTCCCCGCCCGACGGCCGCTGCCTCAGCCCCAGGGCCGCCGCCCGGCGGCCGCCTCCCCCCGAGGAACCCGGCGGCGGCGCGGCCGGTGAGGGGGGCAACGGCCTCCTGGACGACGCGGCGTTGGTCAGGCCGGAGGAGCTGGAGCGGTTGGCCGGCTGCGAGGAGGACGAGACCGGCTGGTGAGGAGGCGGCCGGGGCTGGGGTGTGTGTGTGGGGTTCCCCCTCTTCTTTCCGCCCTCCCCCGCACCGTTCTCCCCTTCCCCGGGGAGGAAGGGGCCGCGCCCGGCCCTGCGCCCGGTGTCGGAGTGGGTCTGGGGGCTTTGTGTGGAGGGGCGGCCTCGCCCTCCGGGGCTGGGTGAAGGGATTAGCTCTCCAGGGCGTCCCGGAGCCTGCGGGGGAAGGGTGTTTGGGTTTCTCCTGCCCCATCGCCCCTCCCTGGGGGCCCGCCGCGCTGTGCGGGGAGGGCATTGCGCGGGGTCACTTGGAGACCGGAGCAGGCTCCAGTTCCGCCGCAGGATCCGCTGTCAGTGTTTGCACGAGTTCAGGAGGGTGTGGAGGCGTTGGGGAAATCTGTGGAAATTTTCTGGGGTAGCGCAGAATTCGCCCGCCCGTACTGTTGTACTTCTCCAGACGTGCATCGAGCATGTTTTAAGCCTTGACTTCTTTCAGCTGTGAAGGCAGCAGATGTAACATACTCCTTTATCTCATAAACGCTTTGTCTTAGGTGTCTTCATTAATTGCTAACGATGTAAGACCACAGCTTACCTTAGGCGGGTCTTCTCTTTTTAAATGGACTGCTTGCCCTGCTGCTCGGGCAGAAACATCTGCAGGTGGCTGTTCACCTTGTCTGTATTATGCTTGGATGAGCTTCTGCTGAGAATCAAGAGGGTTTGCTGTCTGTTAACATCATGCTGTTTTCCAGCTCTTTTTGAAGTTTCCTGTGACACTAGTTGAGCATTAGAGCTGCAGGAGAAATAGTGGGGAGGAGCACAGTGTCAACAGAGAAACACAAGGGAAAGCGTGTACAGGGAGTAAAAGCGTAACCAGGCTGACTTGGGGCAGGACTGGTTGTAGGTTCATCTACGAAGGTCTTTTTTGGAAGCGAACAGGCAGACAAATTTAAAAAACAAACAAATAAAAATGTCTTTCAGAGCTAGGAACACCTTTAAAAATGCTGGAATGATTCCATGCATGAGCAATGTTTTAGTTGCTTAGGGAGGAGACAACGTGTGCACTTCCTCAGAGAAGTCATTTGCCTGACATCCAGCCTGATCCACTGGAGAAGTATGAGAGCATAAGTTTATTCTCATCCAACATGCGCTTGCTAAATTAACACAAGTCATCATCTTCCAGATGATGAGTCTCTGCAAGGCAGCTACTCTTATTTCTCAGCTTATGCCTTGTAGTTTACTGGCTTATAGCACTTGAGGGAAGTGGAAATACTAAATTTGCACAGTTATGTTTGGAGAGGGATGGCCAAATTTGTGAATGTCATGAATTCTAGTCAGTATAGATGTTATCATTTTATGTATTAATCCTAAATTATGGGCAACATAATGCATCTTTTTGGTGAAAGTTTGTCACAACAGATCATATGGTGACAGTGGTGGTATAAATGCTTTGTGTTTTTGTTTATGCAGTTCTGGACACTCATGGGCAGGTGGCATAGTTCGCTGAGTGCTGCTCTGGCTGGTGTCAGGTGTTTGGCACACTACTTAAGCTGCCTGTTATTGTGGCTTCAGTCATGTTTCTCAGCAAGTTCTAGTCCTGAAAAGGCAACAAAACTTATGTGCAGTCTGATACATGTCTTCATTCCTTTGCTAATCTTTTAGCAACTATAATACTAATTTTTGATCTCAGACATGGGACAATGACTGAGACACAGAAGTGTACACCTAGAAAAGAGCAGTTGTTGTTAAAATTTACTTACTGTCATACTTACCAAGTATGTCTGTGTAATTAAAAAAGAAAGTCTCCTCATGCTATAGTTTAATATGGACTTAATGGTAAATGTGGTTTGGCTAGATTGATGATTTTTTTTTTAATTCAACCGTTGAGGCACTAAATACTCTAAAACCATTTTTTTCTTATGAAGGTAGGATGACTTTATATTTGTGTGTTTGATGAATGGAGGTTATTGCTCTGAATGAAGTTGGAAATTTTCAGAGGGCTAGTGGAGCAATCAAAAAGAAACAACCCTGTGAAAATAGGAGGGATGATGCGAGTAAGTGGATTTCTCTTAAACTGTTTCATAAAGATCCTGCTCTTAAGGCCTCGGTTATGCGAGGTCACTCAAAAGTGATTGAATCAACTCAAAGAATGAATGTACTTGATGAAATTTAAACCTCATGTGAACTCTTCCAAGTTCAAATGGATTTGGATCACTACTGCTTAACCCAAAATCCCATCTAAACTATGGGATTATACCACTGCACAAATCAAAAGACCACTTACCAGCTGAGGAATCCTCATGTGGAAACAAACTAGATTTAAATCATAGCTTGTGCATAAAAAATTTATTCATCTTGCCTGTTTTGATTGTCTACATAAAGAAGCCTAGATTTGCCTTTACTTTTGATTTCAGAAGGACTTTGCTGTGGGAGATAGTAGATGATGAAGGGTGCTGGTTATCTCTGTTCTTCTCTCTGCTTTGTGTAATACCGGCGTTTTTTTGGCCCATATATTCACCTACCCCATTATGAAATTGTCCACAGCCTCGTAATGGCAGAAGAAATAGTTTTCTTCACTGCTAAAATTACATTGTTTTACATTTAGCGCTCACATGAAATTAGTGCCTGTGAGGTTTGGCTATGAATTTAAGATGGCACAGTTGATACTGTGACTGAAATTGATACTGGAATGTGCATTTTTTTAAATCCACATTTCAGAGTTGATCAGCTCATTTTTAGGTTATAATTCTTTAAATGCTTTTAAATAAGTCTACACAGGACAGAAGTGTAAAGTGAAAAATGAAAGGAGAAGGTAGTACTGACCTAAATTACTAACAAGTGAAAAACATCTTGATACTGCTGCTTTAGTAGCAGCATTACAGTGTAGTGAACTTTGGGACTGTTTATATATTTGCTTGTTTGTTTTTCTTCGCTGTGGTTAGTTAAATCCAGATATGTTTTGTTTTAAACATTTTAACACATGAGACAATTGTCAAATCATGTGGTAAATTACTAAAAATATTTCAATTAATTTAGATTGAGTTTCTTGGTCATATGCTTCTGAATCCTGGTTAATACGCTGAAACTGTCTTCATAATCGGGCACTGAAGGTTGCAAATAGGTACATATGCACGTGTACCCAGTACTGAGCTGTTCCTTGTCCCATGGGGACTTTGCTTTAGGCCTGATAATTACTTCCTCAAGAAGTTACCAGTGACTTTGGTAATTTATTCTGTGGGTGTTCCTATTTAGGTATTCTTGAACCAGATTGGATCAAACTTAAGTTTTTTCAGATTTCAATCTGAACAGGTGCTTTTTTATTAAGTAATTAAAAAGTCAAAAGGGCAGGAAGGGGTATAAGAGTGGAGAAGTCTTCAGAGAGGCAGGATGGGGGTACACAGCTCCTTGCCAGACTTGCTGGGTAAGGTTGGGTGTGGATGTGAAGCACATTCACGACAACTTGGTAACAGTATGCTTACTATGCTTCTTTTTTAAAGTGACCTGTCTCAAATTTATTGCAGGATAAGTGTGCACACGTGGGCAATTACTGTGATTAGTTAATGTGCGGTGAATCCACTGTAACTTGCTTTGTGGTAACTTGTTGCACAGTCACACCTAAGCTCTCTGAGATGCTTTCTTTTAAATGTCAGCAAAACATACAGTGCTTTTTTTCTTCAAAATTTACGTGCAGTATGTGTGTAAAAGAGTATAGAGCTTGCTGAGTATCTATTTTGAATGTGTAATTGCTCAGCAAATTTGAGAACAGTTGTGTCCTCTTTAAATGACAGTGGCCTAGCACTTACCAATGTTTTCCTGTTGCTGCAATCTAAAGTCTCCTTGGTAGGGCTGAAATAGCTAACAGCTGGCTGACTTCATTTACAAACAAAAGACAGTTTCTGTGTGTATAAAGTGAAATTATTGGTGGGTTGTTTATATTAATCTTAATAGTTCAAAGTAATCAGTGTTTTTGAAGACCTTTTGTATATCCTGTTTAGTTAAAATGGAAGGCAAGTACTTTTACTATTATACGCACTCTCATTCAGCAGCTATTTCTATTAAATCGCCACCTGTTTTTAACAGTTTACATTCTGTTCTAGCCATCCATTGCAGTTAATTGGCTAAGTGGCTGTTTTGAGACACAGATGATAAACATGATTGTCACCTGTAATGATGGTCTTCCATCTCATATTGCTTAATGTCCCTTGAGTGCTAACTTTGTTTTGGAACCCTGAAGTTTGCCATAGTGAGTGAGTAAAGTGTAGGATAAGTGTTTTTAGAATAGAGCTGCACCTGAATGAAATCCCATTGCTGAAATTACATTGCAGCATTTCCTCTTCAACTGCTAAAATTTCATTGTATTAATGTGGTTTAGGCCTCTTAGAAACTGTACAGGTTTTGATCAATTCCTACCTTGTGACCTAAGTAAAAAAGAAATTGATGCTTTTCATTTTGTGGCAGACTAAATGTCAGTCTGATTAAATCAGTTATTGTTTTTTAACCAAGTTCAGATAACATCTTCTCAAACTAGGAAGATTATGTGAAAAGAAGCATGTGGGAGAACTAAGGACTACAGAAATTACTAGTTTATCAAATGAAACAACTGGTAACATCAAATAATATTCCGTTTGACTAATATGTTTGAGATATCCATGTTTGTTGTGAAACAGATGTTTGAGGATGGGAGGAAGAATCCTGAGGAAGAACTTTCTTCCGTTTCTTACTACTTGTGTGATATTTATGACTTTTAAACCTGCTTGATATTTGGATGTCATGAAAGCTTCAATACGAATTCCCTTTATTGTTTTAATGGTATTCCTGAAATTTACTTAATCATGTCTTGTCTAGGCATGATTCACATTTCTACTTCTTGTAGGTGTTGGTGGAGCTCTCAAGCCTAGTCATTAAGTAGAATTTTATGTTGGAATACACTTAATAGGACACAGAACTTCTCAAATTTTCTCTATTCCACATAAGTATGAACAATACCATGTTAGAGCAGATATGCTCTAACAAATTTCTTCTGAAACAGTGGAGAGTTGTACAGAGTTTGTGTGACAGTTCTAGGGAAGGTACGTGATGGTGTTAGAGGAGTCTTTCAAGCTTTTGAAGGCCCCGTTTCCCGTTCTACAACATCTCTTCAGACAGCAACAGGTTATTTTGAGATGAGGAAATGAATAATGGCTATAATTTCCAGCAACTAGCCAGGGCATAGCTAACTATCTGTAATAGCTGGTGACAGCAAGATAGTTGTGTTCCCAATTGCACTTTGCAACCTCTCTGAATACTCTCAATTCTACTTGAAAATCACATCATGTAGTTGAGATGTACCACTTTAATATGAAGGTTTAATGATATTGTCAGAGCACTTTTGTAGTATTCATATCCATATTTGTGAGAGACCTAGAGTTTCCTGTAACTCATGCATCTCACAGAACTAGAAGCATTAGTTAAGTACACCAACCAATTACTAATTACAGGCTAAGCAGTGTCTCAGTCAGTTACAACTGCAAGATAGGAACTTTGCAGGGGTGGGGTAGGAGGAAAGAGGAGACCTGTGGGCCAGATATCTGCAGGGATGTCACTTGGGGTTTGGATTTTTTTCTTTACATCCAGAGATTCTTTTCAGATCTTTACCTGTAGCTGTTTATTCAAAATCCATCTTATTTTAACTTATTTAAATTGCTCCAAATAGGATCTCCTGAAAGTTTTAGATTGATCTAAATGGGTTTAGATTGACACTGTATTCTAAATTGTTTATTTCCAAGATTGTCCAGAATTGTCTTCTAATGTATTTATTTTTGGTAGCTTTTTCTTGTGGGATTTCCCTCCTGTGTTTTGGGGGAATTTCTTAATGATCTGGCCTTAGAATTCTATTTTTCCTTTGCATCCTTTCCTTTGCACCTTCAGGTTACTTTCACAATTCTGCTTTTGTCTGCAATGTTTTGTCTGCTCTCTTGTTTTATTGCATCTACTGTACCTACCAGTTTTCCCTTAAAGCCAATGTGGCTAAAATAAATGAGCTTTAACTCAAGTTCCTTCCACTTGCTATCTTCTTTCTAATTCAGATCTGTGACTTCATGTTCATCTGCTTGTTTTTCCTTCCACTCTTGCGCTGGAGCAGTAGAAGGATTTTGCTACAAAAAGCCTCCTCCTTTCTTCCTAATTAGAATCTTGGCTTCTGATTTCATGCCTGTGGCAACCAGCCTCTTGTATTTTAATGTGCTGGGAGGTGTTCCTCAGGTGAGGTAATCCCTATGCAGATATTCCATTCCTACCTCAGTGTCGTGTCCTCTTTCTTCAAAGCCTCTTCTGACTCGGCTCTGTCACAGTGCAACATGCTACAGCTTGCCCCATGTGTTTGACGTTATCATCTGAGCTTGCAGTGACAGTAGTCTTTCCACAAGAGCTCTGCCCTTTTTGTGCTGCATCTTCCTGGAACTAATCAGTAGAGCCCTTGGCTGCTTTAAACTTCAGATTGGCGCTGCTGTGGCATAGTTGACTAGTGACAGCTGAAGGAAGGGAATATTACTGTGTGCAGCAGAATCATAGCATCTGGGCTTCTTAATGCTGTTTCAAAATAGATCAAAGCTTCTGGGCTTCTTTTTATATACTCTTTTTTCTTTTACTTGACCTCGTGTCACTGAATTGTAGAGTCTTTCCTGGCTTGTGGAGAAATTGGTGTGTAGGTTTCTGGTGCGTTAACATTTGTAGTAGGGGTGGTAGCTGTAAGCTGTCAGCTTCCTCAATCCTTTTCAACTTCCTGTTTTGCGAAAGTGATTTAGTAGTGTTTAAAGTTGTATGAAGTTGTACTGGTAATCTTCAGTCTTGAAGTTGCTGCGCTGCCAATCAGTGCTGTTGCATTGCTGTAGAATGCATTAACAGGTACAAATGGCAATGAGTCTCTTCCGGAAAGCTTTTCAGCTGGGGAGAACCTGTATTTTTTGGGTCTCGCAGTAGTTTGACAAAGATCACTTAGCTGTATGAAATTACTTGTATATGCTTCATAGTCTCCTTTCTGTTCTTTTTCCCTTCCTGCTCTTGGGAAGAGAGGAAGAAGTAGTAGAAATACCGCTCTGATTCTTAACCGTGCCCTTGGTCTTATGTTTTTTAATTCAAATTAGGCAAAACAAATAGAATTAAATCAATTTCAAAACTCGAGATTGGCTGTTTGTCAGATAGGAAATTAAAATCACTGCTTTATAATAATGAGACTTTGTAATTGCATGATGTGCAAGAAACTGTCATGAAAGAGCCATTGTGTTGCTGCAGTGATGCAAATGTTTGTCATGAGGAAGTGGAGTTGCATGAAATATGTATAATCTAAAGTTCTGTCTTTTCTTGAAATGCAAGGTGTGAAACAAAGGCTGTTAAGCAGTTGACTGGAAAGAGGTGGGAGAATCTGCAATATGGGTTTGGTTAGAAAGGGAGGTGGAAAAGTGGGAGCTTTTCCCACTTAGCTCAGTGGGAGCTACTGAGCCTGGATTGCTTCAGTAAATAGACTACTAGTGAAACAAATGCAACAATTGGAAATTGCAGAAGAGAATGTGTTGGAGCTTAAAATACCAGGTGCCATTTTGATTACAGTGGTCTTGTAGGTTTATTGAAGATACCCCTTTTGTGTGTCTTTCAAGGAGGATGTGCACTTTAATTTCTTGCCTGTTATACTGGGTATTATTGTAAACACTTGAAATGTGTGTGGAACTTCTCAAACACAGCAAGGCACGCCAGCTATCCAGAGAGCTAGGAGTGAGTCTAGCCCGTACAGCACAGAAGTTGGTGTTGTTGCCTTTGACACTTCTTTGTATTGTGTAAACATACCTTAGGACAGAAAAGAGCACAGGCAAATAAATGCTAAAAAGGCAGTAAATTCGAAGTGTTAGAGAGCTAGTAAATGTTAAACATTACTTTTCACTGTATGCAGATAACCGCAGAAAGTACAACAATTTGTGTAATTGTTTACATGGAACTCTAAAAATTGAGTGATTCTTGTGCTTTCCAAGGATCTTCAGTGCTGTAAATATGCAATGGGCTCTTCGCTTTTCTTGTGGGCAGAGTGCCTGTGAAGATTGTAAGGATTTCCACAAAATTCCACAAAAATTGGGTTTAATGACCAGCATGATACTGGCCAGAGTGTAAGCCACAGGGACTATAGTATGTGGCAGTGGCTATTTGCATTGTTACAAACAGGTTCGGTTTTGTTTGAAAGCCTGGCAGCTAATAAAAATCCTCTCTCCTGCATTTGCAAACACAACTTTCTAATCTCAGTGTTTATGAAGGAGGAGTGTTTCAGAGCATGCTCTACACAAAGTGATCAGTGGTTTGGGTGAGATATTCCTGGTGGTTTTATAAGCATGCTTCTTGGGAACCTTTTGTAAGAAGTGACCTTAAGGGTAGTAATTTAAAAAAAGAAAGTCTTCTAAAACTGTTTATAAAACAAACTGAGTTCAAGTTCTAGAATTACAGAGGAAGGATCAGCTAATAATCTCGTAATAGAGCTGTGGGAAATAACTTCTGCATTGCTGATGTCATTGGCGTAAATGAAACAAGAATTTTTGCTGTCTGTTTTGTATGGAAGCGTAGCTGATTAGGCTGTCAAATGTTCCTAAGTTAGTGTGTGGCATACAACCATATTCACTCAGAGCATGAAGTCTGTCATTACTCCCAGAAGAAATGCTCATTTAACCATTTCTGCATATGCGTAAGCTCTAGTTAGAGCTGTAGATCTTGCAGTTCATTGTTGTCTTTTGCTGAAGCACATTTCCAAAGAGAAGGCTTAAATATCCCTATTTTGAGTGTGTGAATGGTTATGACTTTTTCTTTGATCTGTTTGTTGAGGGAGGAGAAACTTTGAGCTAAATTTCTAGAGCCTTTAAACTGGAATACTTCTTTCTTCAGTCATGGAATGCTGATGTTAAGATACATGAGTGGAGATGCTGACTGACAAAGGCCTCAGCATGTCCTGCAGAACAATATGATCTCATTGTTTCTCTCTACTCTATGTGCGTTATCTCTTGTCCCTTGCTCTTCATGCTTGCCTGTATACCCCTTAGGACAGAGATAGTTCCTTTGTTCAGTGTTCAAAGGAAAACTAAAAGATCGGGTGCTAGGATACAAATTATAAGTAAAAAATAAGATGTTTATTGTTCAAGGCTACTGAAATAGTAGATGTGTTCTGTGCATTTTAGCACTGTTCCTTGACTGTTAAGATGCTTATCACTTGCTACATCTTTGTGTTTAGGAAAACAGCAGTTGCATATTGCATGGTGCTTTATTTCCTTCTTTCAGGTGAATGTTACTTAAATCTGAAGGGATTAATCCTGATTTGTACATCTGTGTGACATAGTGGAATTGTCCATATACCTAATGTGTCTGAAAAGTGAAGACATTTTTTTTCTGGCATATTGCCTGGTATATCCCAGTGTAGCAGTATAGGCATTGCTTCTTGCCAGAAGTCCTTGAGTGGCCATATGTTATCAGTATTATACTGTATCCAAAGTAGTTAATTTAAAGGTAAAACTTGTGCTTTCTTTATATTGTGGGATTGTACTGTAGATATAGTATAAAAATAGAAATAACATAGTATGTAGTATTTTGTTACATGCCTGATATTATGCTCATTTTGTCTGTCTTTATAGACTTTTCTCCTCTCTCCTTTTCAGGCTATGTATGTCCCCGAAGAAGAAACTGACTCCAGTGCAAAAATGCGTCAGTCCATTGGTTTGGTGCAGGCAGGTATTGGATTACCCAAGTCCTGACATTGAATCTGCTAAAAAGTCACTGACCCACAGGCTGGAACAGACAATGTTGGGTGAGTTCCTGCATACTGATACCCACTGGGTTATACATAGTTATTCTGAAATGGTCAGACTTAGCTGACAGATAGTTGTGAGAGAAGAGGGTGAGATCCAGTAGATATGTCCTACTAAAGTTTTCATTATGATTTGCAAACAGTAATTCATTCTGCTCATTTTCTAGACTGTATGAATAAAATGAAAGGAAGCATTAGGCCACAAGTCATGATTTCAGAGTTTTATACTACCTGCATAGTTACAATTTGGTCAGAAGTTTTCAGGAATGAAAAATGTCCTTAACTTGGAGGTTTTCTTGTCGTATTTTAAAATAGAAGCCTGTATGAAACTATTGTAATTGTTAGGTGTTTTTCAGTGTGTTACACAGAACTTAATTCTCTCCTAGATGAGCTATTTTATTTCATCTAAGGAAATGGAGGCTGAAGTTCTTGAATACTTTGGGAAGGTAGTATTGATTTCTTTTCCTCCCATCCCAAGTGACTTAAGATCTTGTCACAGATTTAAAAAAAATCCAGAGTTCGTGATTCTTCCTCAATACAAGTTAGTTGGTTGTATTCAAAACTGGAGAAGGACTCAGCATTTGACCCTGTGAGGATGAAAGCTCACATTCTCCACCCTTTTATTCCCAGCCTTTTTGATGTCAAACCAGCAGCAAAACGCTGAGGGTCTGGCTAGAGTTCTCTGTCCATCTGTTTTCTTGCTTCATTTTAATTTCTTTTTTAAAGCCTATTTTTATTTTTAAAAAAAGTTACACTGAGACATAGTTTTCTTTCTTGCTACTAATATCTGTTCTCCCTGTATTTCCATCTTTTTGCAGTCTTGTACTGTGTGTGATTTTTTTTCTTAAACTGTTATCTTCAGGAATTAGCAGAACAGCTGGACTTGAGCTAAGAATGTATGAACACACAGTTCCAGGAGTGTTCCCAACGACCAGCTCCTTTACATGGTTATGCATAAACTTTGTGCTGATTTTATTTGACTGTAACTTTTTTTTCCCCTCCTTGGATTCTTTTCTGGAGTAATTCAGTCTTTATTCTGGTTTGTACTAAAATTGTTCTTAATAAAACTTGAAAACGTTGCTGGTAGATCACATGAGAAGTCCATTTCTTGTTCTTAATAAAAATCACGGGCATAATGGTGAAAGTGCCTTCAGTATGAGTCACCTTTGATCTTCTCCTATGCCTTGAGCTTTGTGTATGCTGCCTTGGTGAGTGTCTATGATAGCTTGCTACAGGCAAAGACTGAAATTCTAAACAATAAAAGTACCCAGATCACAGGGATTTATTAATGATGATACAAGTTTGGGAATTTGAATACTACTGAGTATTTAGGTCTGGATAGCAGTTAGGTTAAACCATGAACAGAATTGTTCATGCTTAACCTTTCTTTTCAGAACTGAGTAGAGATCTTCCAAAAGTACCACACCCTTAGGGTATCTTTAAAAATTCAGTCATAGTTGAAGTAGAGTGGCAGGAAGATTCCCCATGAAATGGACAAACTTGAAAGTTTGATCATTCAAATGATATGTCTAGGCAACTTTACCTCTTTTTTTCCATAGATCTGAGAATCTGGTTCTGGCAGTGATACTTGCAAGAATGCCCTGATTCATCTATAGTACTAATAGGGGAAAATATTAGTGGTAGAAGAGATGGGCACTGTTACTGCTGGTTGGAGCATATTGCATGGAAAAATGAATTTGTAACAAAAAATAAAATTGTCTGTTAAAGCAACTGGCCTACTTACAGATACAGAGTAGCAGGAAGCTCCAGTGGAGAAGGCAAGTAGTGCTGCTTGGAACCTCACAACTTCTGGAATATCTTGCGACTTGTATTTTACATAGTACTTGTACCTCATGGAACTATCACTGAACCTATTACAAGTTACTGGTTCAGTTTGTGAATTTCAGTTACAGTCTCTGTAGATAAGGCTTTTCATACTATTGTTACATCAAGAATGATTCAGGAGAGAAAGTTTCTTTTGCCTTGACTATTTTCTCTTTGACAGTTTCTGTTGTTATGTCTTACCAATCTAATATCTTTTTTGCTTTTTTTCAGTCTCAAACGCACTCTTGTATTCTACATTTTCCTCTTCCTTCTTATAAAGTAATCTTTTCCATTGTGTGATAATAAGGGAGGGAAGAGAGGCTTTCAGCTCCATGCTACTGTGGGCAGCTACTGAGAACACAGGACGCACAGTGCCTTGTCGCTACTTATGTCAGGCTTACAGTTGCAGAGCAAGTCCTATTCAGTGTCGGAAGTATGTTCAGACTAGAGGGATCCTTGGGTATATTCTGGTGCAAAGACCTCTTGTAGCTGTGCCTCAAGTCCCGCATGAAAAAATGCAAGACTGTATTTCACGTTGGCTGGAAACCATGGCTTCCTCGACATGCTGGTCTAAAATCACATAGGGGTAGAGCACATCAAGAAAGCAACTGCAGGAACAGAGAAATACTAGTCTGAACAATTTCTGGAAGAGATGCTTTCTTAAGACACAGTTGTGCAGAATTAGAAAAGAGTAACTTTGGTCATATTGCAGTTTTTACCGAGGCAGCGTTTTTATTTAAATATTTGAAATCAAACACATGGTCAGTAATAGCTGGTAGGACAACTGTATGGCTGTATGTGTAAAAACTGTCATGTTCTCCATGCTGAGTGAGTTTGACTTTTCAGTTAAGCATTGAGCTTGTTCAAAACCAACCATTATTTAGCTAACTCTGGTCTCAGTGACAGACTTTGCTAATGATTGTTTTTAATTACTATGAGCACTGCTAGAATTAATTTGTCATTTAATTGTAACAAAAATAAATATCAGGTCTCTAGCATTTGGAAAAATTGCACCTGATTCATACAGTAGATCTTCTAAACCACCTAAGCATGAGTTTTCTGCACTCAAATTTTTCCATTCCTATTTTCTAGAGCAAAAGAGAGATTCCAGACCAATTTAACTAAATGTTGACTAAAATAAATTGGATGCTGCATATTTTTTCTGAATGTTATAAAGGAAAGTATACATTAAAATAAAAATGTTGATCATTAACCCTCCCCTCTGGTGTTTTGAAAGCTGAAGTGTAATCTTTTGTAAGCTACTGTTTCATCTAATATAGCATCACTTCAATGATAAAATGAGTTATCTGTCTTATTAGTGTTGTCTAACGTTCCTAATAAAGACCATATCTCTAGTTGTTGTAAAAATAGTAATGTTTTCCAAAGTTACAGAAATCCCTGTTGGAAAAACTTTTGGAATTCTAAGCCAGAAAAATTGCTTGAATCAAGCTTTTTTTCCCCTGGGGAAAAACACAGTCCTGAGGAAGGGTAGAAGTTCACGTTAACGGGGATGGAACCTGCTGCACCATATAAAGTGTCATCATGAACCAGAGCATACTTTTTATATGTAACAAAAGTATGCTTTCTTTCATCTAAAGAAATCTTTGTGATTGAATATTTTGTGTCATTATGGATATGTACAAAGAGCCTGTTTTGAAGGTTATACAGTAGTATAATTGTTTTCTAAATCGTAGTTAATATTTTAAAATACTCCTCTGTGTAATAAGTACAAAACGAAGAACTGTTGTGCAGACTTATATTTTAGGTGTTTGCTGGGCTACTATCATTTTTGTAAAGAAGTGAAAAGTAAATTTTTTTGGCATGAAAACAAAGATTCAGTTGGAATAAATGCTTTGGGATTCCTATGTGAATGCCAGAAGAACTTGCTATCAAACGAGTTGTCTCATCAGAGTCAACCAGAATGCAACCAGCTTGTAATTACTGGTTTTATTGACTGAGCTTTATAATAAAATGGAGATTTCCCTTCTGACACTCAAAAATGAACTAGAGGTACCTCAAGAATACTTGCTGGAATTCTTTGAATTTACTCGTTGAATTTAGTGCATGTCATTTAAGACTTGTAGTGAAAGTTGGAATGTAAACTTTTATCCTCTATCTGTAACTGTCTTTTCACTCCAATTAAAACACTAGTAATATTAACTGGTTTAAACTCCAGAAAGGATCTTTATGTGAGGTGCAATTTAAGGAGTCTGCTGCAAAGTCAACATTCAATTTCTTCTACCTCTGTGCTGCATTCTGCCATCCTTTTGGTTGGATGATATGTTTTTTTTAGGCACTACTGAAAACTAATTCCCTGATGCAGTTAGTTAAAATACTCTAGATGTTATTAACCTAAATCCCCTTCAGTAGACCAGATAATAGTGGAGCCCCACCATTGCTTGTACTGAACAACTGAGGAGGTAGTGACCAAGAGCAAAGTGGCTGGGAGGAGGAGCTGAAGCAGGCTTTCAGGCAACTGTAGGCTCTTTTGGCTTCTTGTAATGTCAAAACAAACAAACAAACATCTTACACTGAATAAAAGGATTTTCAGTAAACAAATTAGAGTTCAATTCCTTCCATTGTTTTGTCCACTGCTATCCATAGCCTGGTTATTACTCCATTAATTGAAGCCCTTTTTCAGTAACAGAAATGTCACACAATATTCTTTGAATAGCTTAATTTTTTTTAATTTATGGGGGTTTTTTTGCACTGCTTGAGTGTATTGCCATACATTTGCCTGGCCTATTCTTGTCAGTTGATAATATGTATGCATAGCTTCAATACTGGCATACCTGAAAGGGAGTTCAGTTTCTAGCAGCCAGGTGAGCTACAACTTAATCTAATGTAGATTTACATATCATAAAGTTTGGGTCTCCAGCTTTCAGTTTAACATTTTGTAATTTAATTACTTAATTTGCCTTTTTTTTTTTGTTAAAATACATTTCTGTTTGGCATAAAATACTTCAAGCAAGGAAGGAACTGATTCTACCAAAAGTGACTGAATTTCCTTTGGTTCCCACTTCCACATTGAAGTTCCATTTTCTATTATATCAAAATAAAATGTGAATTTCTGAACAAAATAGTAATTTAAGGAACTATATAAATCATACACCTGACAACTAGGGGAACTGCAATATACTGAAAAAATTCACTGGTAGTTGAAATTCATCTGAAAATACTTTAGTATTGAAATATTTACTATAAATAGAGAAAAGTGCCAAGTTTTAGATCTTCATAGTGTATGGGGTTGAAGCCCACGGACATAAAAATCCCAAAGCATTAGAATATAAGGTAGACACAAGGGAATAATCCTACAGTCAGTTTGTTTTATTGTGCCCAGTAGGTTCATGGTATCCAGAAATACAAATGGAAGCATTTGCCATGCTTAATGGTTTTTCATTTTAGCATGTGCTTTGGGGGATTTTGTAGGGGGTATCCCTTAGTTCTGTGGTGCTGGTTTTAGGGTTACTGTTGAAATATTGTGTTACCTGTACAGGTCTGTGAATTCTGGAGAACTAGACTTCATGGTGTGTTCTGGTTTGTATGTAGCTGTGCATAGGATGTGTGTTAGCATAGCTTAGCTACTACTGTGTTTTGAGTTGCTTCTCTCCTCCTTCCCAACACCTATATTGAATGTGTTGAAGAGATAAGTCGTAGTGATCTTAGATTTGATTTTTACAAGGAAAATACTCGTCGCTATCTTGTCTTGCCCTCTTCTCCCACTCTTTCCTCAGTGTGGTTGTATCTAGGAGATGACGTAGTCAGTTGAAAAACTTGGCGGTGACTGAAAAGTTCTA
Organism: Alca torda; assembly: GCA_008658365.1. Taxonomy (NCBI): domain Eukaryota; kingdom Metazoa; phylum Chordata; class Aves; order Charadriiformes; family Alcidae; genus Alca; species Alca torda. The sequence goes on from CM018079.1 coordinate 69,401,708, forward strand.
CTTGAACTGTATAGTAATTGAATCACAGTGAAGATATCGTATAGCATTGCAGTCGCTTTTCACTGGTTCCTTCAGTATAATTTGTCACTTTCCTCCTCTTCATACAGCTCTCAAGAGACAGAGTTTGTACAGCAGCCCTTTCAGTGCAGTCAGTTACGCCAGCTCCTACAGTCCAAATACTAGTAGCCCCTACAGCAGCGGCTTCAACTCTCCCTCCTCAACACCAGTGAAATCTGCTTTAGTGAAACAGCTCATACCTCCTGGTACCTCAGGTACGTGTGTGTGTGTCTGGTCTTTCCCTTTCTTCTTCCTCCTCTTCCTTTCAAAAACGTGCTCAAATAGATTACACTTGCATTGAACTCGAGTAAGACAGACACCAAAAACTTGTCAGTCTTTTGTAGGATGTTTGCATTGTGCAGTATTTAAGCTTTTTAGGAAAGGCTTTTTTACAGGCTATCTGGCATGAGGTACATTTAAATATTTTCTCTGGATGTCCATAAAATCACTGATGTGTATTAGCAGTTAGACCAAAACACATAGCATTAGTTCCGTGGAGTCCCAATGTACCGAAGTAGCTCCTGGAATCGTCCCTGTAATTGTCTGAGACGTAAGTTGCATAGTAGGTGTTTAAAGGTTAGGTGTTGGTAGTTGTAAAGTCTTTGCAGCTACCCTGTTACTTATTAACTGAAACATTTGGTATGCAATGTATCCATCAGTACTTCTGAGATGTGAACAATATAAGGAAGAAGCGTGTATTTTAATTGAAGGCATTCCATGAGGCTTCATAGTTATCAATGTAAACGCTAACTTCTGGCAATGTTTTCTGACTTTATTCTGCACCATAGACACTTTCTTTGCATCAGAAAGATTAATGCCTGGAACATATCTGTACTCTGAAGTCAAAATATTGGCTTACTGTATATACTTCAACTCAAGTTAGCTTGCAGGGATGATGAAAAACATTGCATTGATAATCCAACTATCTGTAGTTCTCTGCGGAGTTGTAAAGACAAGCCTATGCTGCAGTATATTCACCAGAGCCATTACCCAGGTTTTGTTTTAATCTATGTAGCTCTCCTCTGCATTGCGTGCTACAATGCTGTATTTGCCTGCAGGGCAGAGAGATGAAATGTAACTGGTAATGGGGTGTCAGCCACAAGGCAGCAACTGGGAAGAGTTTTTTCTGGTATGTTACAATTTAGCAAAGGTGCGTATGTAGAACAGACAGTATTTTCAGATAAACTGTATTTTAAGCATTCCAAACTGAATCAATATTCACTGGATCAGCAAGTCCTTATTGTCAAGAAAGATACAGTCATATTTACATCTTGCAAGGTAGTGTGCAGAGAAGAGAATAAAAGCACAAATGGGACAAGTATGTAGTTGCTCTTTCTGTAAGAGCTGTGCAAACTTCATAGCAGTTGAAACTCGGTACAGGTAGAACAAATTATATGTCATTAATTTGTTTTGCCACCATTATAATGATTTGTAAAGTTGCTCATTTTTTGAAGGTAATGGCTAAGCTCTGCTTGGGTAAATTATGTTTTCAGCCTGGGTTCACAATGAAATGTTTCAAATGGTCTGTCAGACTCAATGTCAATGTCAGTCATAATCTGTTTTCAAATTGGTGGTTCTTTTAATAGGAAAGGAAATACAGCTTGCCTTTTTTTTTAACATATCTTATTACTTTATTTTCTTTCTGTAGGTCATCTTAAAAGTTCAGGGGAGAGAAATCCTCCGCTAAGTCCACAGTCCTCTCTGGACAGTGAATTAAGTGCATCAGAGATGGATGAAGACTCTATTGGGTCTAATTACAAGCTAAATGATGTTACAGATGTGCAAATATTAGCACGAATCCAGGAAGAAAGTAAGTATTTTCCACCCTGAAAACGAAGTGGAGCAGTTGATCTTTTTTTATTGAATAACTGCAGTAGCACTTGCTTAGCAGGAATGGCAAAGCGGTATAGATTCTACCATGGATGTACAAATGTAGTTTTCCCAAGAAGGCTGGTTAAGGACTTCTGCCTCCAGGACAAGGAAGGGAAGTTGCTGTGCAGAAGTGTTCTTTAGGAACAATGGACAAAAGAAATGCTAAAGAGGGTATGAATTTGTAGCATATAGCATGTGGTAAACGGATAGCCATTAGACAGGACTACTGCCTGCCACCAGTCTTCTCAGGAGATACGTGCCTTCCTGATGTAATCCAGTCTTGTTGACAGCAAAAAAATCATTTAAACCATGATTTAAATCACCAAAATGTAAAATTAATATGGCAAAGAATAGTTATGAAAAGCACCTGTGTAGATGTCTCCCTTTTATTATAGGTTTAGCTGAGACTTTGTCTGTCGTTCTGTCCATCTGAGAGTGCAGAAAGTGATAGTAATTTCAGTTGTCTAAGTAAGTGGTCTCCAGACCTTTTTACTGTGTATCAGTGAAAAAAGCCTCCAAGTGCTCAATATATGTACTTTTTTATAAATTATATCCATGTACTACTTTACTAATATATTATGTACACAAAAATATACAAATGTACATAAGAAAAAAATTAAAAGGATGAGATAAAGATTAAACAAATGCTATTTTAAAAATACTATTTTATTAGTAGTACAAAATTTTCTTCCTGCACCCCAGTGGATTGTTCTGTGTGCACCCCACTTTGGAGACAGATCTAGTTTCTCCAGGGGTAGCTTATCCTATAGCTTTTTTTGTTACATTTACTAATATGTTGCAAGAGACATTTAATTGTGGGTGCTATAATTGTTACGGGCTGTTACATTATATCAAAAAGGTGTAGCCTGTGTTGCTAGTATCCAGCCTGGGAGGGGAGGTGAAGAAGTACACAACACACCTACACTGATGATTGCTGTAGTTGGTAAAGAAATGAGCTACACCTACTTATTTCAAGACATTATCAGCTGGTAGAGAGCTTTTTTTGCTACTAATCTGGAATTAGATTAATGCCTCAGATGAACTCAAATTTGGTTCACCTTAACTCCTTTTGAGTACTGGGCAGATACTCGTATGCGGTGTCTCCAATTTGAACCATTTGTAGGCTGGAAGCAAGTAAAGGATGTTTTCATTGTTGCCAGGCCTCCGGCAAGAGTATGCGGCGAGTGCTTCTCGGCGTAGTTCTGGTTCTTCTTGCAATTCTACAAGGCGAGGCACGTTCAGTGATCAGGAGCTGGATGCACAGAGTTTAGAAGATGAAGAAGATGGCACACATCACACAGTGCACCCTGCTGTTAACAGGTTCTCACCATCACCTCGCAGTTCTCCCTGGCCTTCACCAAAACAATCTCCAAGGAATTCACCTCGCTCCCGGTCGCCTGCTCGAAGCATAGAATACAGTAGAGTGTCACCCCAACCTATGATTAGCCGTTTACAGCAACCTCGTCTTTCGCTTCAAGGCCATCCTACAGATTTGCAGACTAGTAATGTCAAAAGTGAAGGTAAAAAGCTCTGTCTCAAATCTCAAATTCATTACACAAGTAGTTGTGTAGGTCCTGTAAAGGATTTTGGTCAGTGTGTAGTGCTAAAACTATATGCCTGTGTAACATCGTGCTTTAATCTCTGCGTTGTTGAAGAAAAAGCAGAGCAAGCAAAGCTTAAGTTCTGCTGGGGAACTCTTGCAGTCAGATGAGTTGATAGGCTTATATTTATTTTAGATGTTATCCAGTCACTCTGGGTGTAATTGAGTTTTGTGGTGACCGAGTTCTATCTTTGACAGGCAAATGCCCTAAAATAAAGCAGAGCCCAAGGGAAACTATCATTCACCAGTAGGGTTAGGCCTTGCAGATGACAGAATAAATGCAGGGAAAGAACTGTGGTCAGATAAGAGTAATGTGGCAAGTTATGCGTGCTTGTAGCCTGTGAGATAGCTGAATGCTTGCTTCTGGCAGTGCAGGACTCTGAACTCTTTGAGCATCCAGAAGAAACTCCTTTAACTGGGCTGAACTTTCACAAGCATATCCCCATTTTAACAAATGTAGTTGTTATCTGGCAAATAAGATGTTAATTCAGAAAGAATATACATTCAGATGTTAAGAATTCAGCTTGCTTTTTTCATATGTCAGGTAAGCTGGATGCAAAAGTCTGCAGTAGAGATGATGTAGAAATGCATTTTTAAACAGTTTATTTTCTGGGGTGTTTTTGTTGGTTTGTTTGGCCCCCCTGCCCTCAGTGTAGCAGAGGTCTATGCCACTTAGAGAATTTCATTGACTTAAGAAATTTTCTAATTTTTATTAGGAAAAACAGTGTGCTAGACTAGAGCTTTTGGGGAAGATGATCCTGCAAATTTAACTAGCTATTCAAGAATATCTTTGGAAGGATTAGCTTAAGTCTCATCTAGTAATAGTGGTTTGGGGAAATTTTAGCTATATAGGAAAATGTACAACCAAAAAACTAATCAATTGTATTGTGACTTGGTTGAGAATTCCTTTCCCATTCTTTTCTGGGGTTTCATGAAAGTCTTAATGCATGCTAGATGAGCTGCTACAAAAATATCCCATGAGAGGCAAGGTACCAAAAGCTGGTATCCCACATACCAGAGGGATCAAAATAGAGCGTGCGATCATGTGTTTCTGAAACACTTCCAAGGAATTCTTTTGCAGTGGTTTTTGTGCAGTTCAACATTGCTTGGATATTCAGAGTTGATACAGCAGCAGCCAAAAAAAGTTGTTTGGGATATTTTTTTTTTCTCTAGAATGGTTAAGGGGAAATTTGGTTGACAGGGTTCAACAATGTACCCACTGCCATGCAAAGCAATGCAAACTACTAATTGCAGAAAGTACACTTGTAGGAATATTCTGCCTATGAAGACTCTTACTTTTGTTTTCATCTTCAGTGCTTGTGCATTTAGCGTACTTCTTTCCTGCCTCCTTCTACAGAATCAGGTTGGCTACTCATCCTGGCAAGGCATCTGCAGTCTTCTCTCCAAAGTATGTCATCAACCCAGCTCTGCGTGGGTTGGAGATACACACAATGTCATGAGACTCGTGAAATCTTTAACGGCATCTTTCTGTATTCTGTGAGCAATGGTATAAATTTTAGAGGACCCTTGAAAGACCCAGTATTAGCTGAATAGATAGGCAACTCATATGTGAAAGATGAAGCATAACTGGATGCAATAATTTCAAATACTGTGTATGAAGAGTTTCTTTCCAAGTGGGTGCCTGTTATTCGTGGGTGCCTGTTATTTGTTCTATAATGTGCTGATATGGGACTGGGTAGCCCCAAATATTAACTCAAATAATTACTATGTGGTTTTAATCTTCAGACAAGCATTCTGTATTATAAATAACTCTAGGTTCTGTGCAAAACTGCAAATTGGGTTTGCCTATTCAATTTCTGTAACAGCAGAAAAAACCCAGAGAATCATAATCCAGATATTTCAAACACAATTTCAAAACACACTATGCTTGACTTTTTTCACCACAGGTGAAAAATGTACATTCATGCTTTTTTTATGTAAGCATTTTGTATGTGATAGATCTGCGAATAATACAGAACTTGAATTCAAGATAATGGAAGAACTGTGATGTAACAAAACACTCTTTTAAATTGCAGTGTAGTTTTATATGGCTAACGTTTTGTCTCACTTAGATTTGGGGTTCAACTATGGGTTCATAACCTGAGCTTTGACCAGTATCAGACTATATGTTGTGGTATCTTTGTATTATTTCTTACAGAGAAACTAAGGCGTAGTCTTCCAAACCTGTCCAGGACATCTAACATCCAAGCTGAGTCTGTGAAGAACAGCAGAAGTGACTCAAACTTCCAAGTGCCAAATGGAGGAATACCTCGCATTCAACCTCAAGCCTCAGCCAGTAAGTACCTTTAGTGACACTTCAGTTTCTGTTTCAGAATTAAGTGGTAGTACTCAGCTGTCTTCCAGTTTCATGGCAAAGATAAACATTGCAAGCCACACTGGAGATGCTGATCTTGATTTTTAATCATACCTGTGTGAATCTGCTTTTTTGGCTCACAAAATCTGGTACCGATTATATTCAAAGTATGTCTGATCTCTTATTAAGGTATCATTCATAGTTCCCTAAAAGTATATGTAGAAGTACTATAAAGAGTATAAATACAGTAGCTAGACAGAAACCGTTTATTTTCTGTGATTTACAGACGGTATAATGCTCTGTACTGTTGAATTTTATTTTCAGACTACAAAAACTTACTAGGCTATGAAAATATGTACCTAGATGATGTTTATTTCTTTTTTCTAAACTAGTAAAACCTGGTATGAAAACATTCATGCAAGCTTAACCCTTGTTTGCAGTTTCTTTCCTTCTTTTGTTATGTCACCTGGAAATTATATATTCAGTGGCAGATTTTATTTGCTTTTTTAAAATGTCATTTACTTCTTAAAAAAAGGTTTGGATGAACCTGCGTCCCCTGAAACAAAATAGCCCATTGCTGGGCTAGTGCCTGCTAGTTTGTCCAAAAGTGAGCTGCTGATAGAAGAATGCTGCTAATCTCACAAGTCTCTTGAAAATGGTGACCTTAAAGAAGCCAAAGCAAATGAAACTTAAATATTCAGTGCTTCTTTATATGTCAATATTGACAGTTCCTGGTGATTAAATGTTTTCTGACCCTTTCATTTTAAAACAAGTTTCAGAATTTAATAACCTTGTGTGACATTTTCAAGGGAAGAACACATTATGAATATTATTATGTGTAGAGCATTGAACTATAAAAGTTCATCAGTAATCTAAATATTTGACAGGAAATGTAAGATAATATTTGTGAATGAAATTAGGGTGTTTTTTTACCCATAGACCAGTAAAGGCATACTGACATATCTAGTTGGCTTTGTTAACTGGTCCCTTCAAAATAGTTTAAGGCAACCATATACAGTTAAATACAGAATAAGGAATTCAGACCATGCCAATGACTGCAAGATTTCAATCTTTGTTGTGACTCAGATCAGATGTAAGGGTTGTGTGGACAGTCAGTCCCAGGTGTGTCATACTGTAGCCAAAGAAGTTAGTGTGACCTTGTGAGTGTTCGTACAGGTTACCCCAGCCTCCTTTCACTTTGCCCCCTTCTTCCACTCTTCATGGACACTCAGAAGGTGGGATTTACAACTAAAAGGCATGTGTGTAGTTCAAATGCAGGACTGTTACCTGTTTGGCAGGTTTATCAAACCATAAAGTCCTCGCATCAGTTGGACACCAGCTCTCCAACTGCATTATTTTTGTAATAGGAAGAATAATGAAAATTACCTGAAAGAAAATGAAGGAAAAAATATTTTTAGTAAAAATATGTACAGATTTTATTTGGTGTTTTAAAATTGAGTGAACTGTGAACAGAAGAGCACAGTGGGCAGCTTAGTTGGTTAGATGTCTATGTCCAGTATTAAAAGTATATTCACAGTGAAACTTTATGAAAAGACCAGGCAGCAAAAGTCTCAATATTCAATATTTAGTGAGTTACTTCATTGAGGGGCCAAAGTAGTGTGATTTATGTTTATACATATATAATTTTTTTCAACTTGTGGATGCATTGAGAATCACAGGAATTATTAGGTAAATTTGCTTGCCTTTCATGGGAATCTTTCCGCAAATGTGAACCATTCTAGACCAACTTACATATAAATGTAAGTTAAGTATCATTAATAAAGCCCAGATTTCTAGCTTTTACAGTTTCCCTGCTCTTACAGATGTTTGTCAGAGTCTTGCTATTGACAATCGTAAAACGGTTTGTGTATGAAGTCAATGAGTAAGTATCTTTGCTTAGTCTGGATTAAAAAATTTTCTGCAAAACTGTACATTGTATAAAAATTTCCAGAATTGTGTCCTTTTTATTGTATACTTTTTGTTTTATCGGCTTTATATTTTGTTACCTTGCACAAAGCACTGTTAAATTGCAGCAAATTTTTGTTTTCCCGTGGCAATGACTTCTGGGTCTTGGGATTTGAAGCTTCCTCATATACCTGCTAGTTTTGCATGAGCTTACCTTTGCAAGGATGCTGGCTTGCCACCCGAGGTCACTATTTTCCTCCTTGTCAAAGATCTGCTGTTCATAATTTACTTGCACATTTGCTGTGGCTGCAATACTGAACTTGCTATGGTTGCTGGCATTCAAAAATGAGTTAGGAATCCAGTAAGTTTCTGAAAAGACAATTCCTGTTGTGGTTACATAGGCAAATTGTACACGCTTGCTTAAAGAGGGAAGACACTTAAAATATGTTTAGAGGTACAACTGTAAAACATGAAAACATTTGGCATTTTAAGTTATAGCTGTAACATGAAAAATCCAAATTCTTTTTGAAAAGAGATTGATTCAATCAGCAGTTGTAACTATTAGAATCTTCATTTACGTCTGATTGTCCATGCTGTTATGCAGAAAGTATTTTTTTTTATGACAGCTATTAAATATCTCATCTTCAAACACTGGAAGATACCTATTCCTTGGAGAACACAAGTATTACTGTATATTTTAGACTTTAAAGTGTTAGAGTGACAGAAGGACTCTATTTGGGTCCTACACCACATAGATTGTGTGAAGCTGCAGAACTCCTAGGGTGGCTTCCACATGGGAGCTACCTGCTTTCTCTAGTGGATTGTGTGCGATACTTTTGTACTTACCTGGCGCTATTAGCGCATGGATGTTAAATCTTTAAGTAGGGTTAGATATAATACTTTTTCAAAGAGCCAAGCTGTAGGTTGTTCAAACTGTCAGTAAAATAACTAGTCTGCCTGCCATGATCTATCTGCTTGGCATGTTCAGAGTAAAAGAAGAAAGTGTATGTTTTGAGGAGACCGAGTATTCCAATTCAGTTGATCAGAAGTAAATGTAACTAGGTGTTTTCAGCATGCACCGTTTGTGACAGGTAATGTAATAGCCTACAGAGCACTTCAAGAGCAGCAGATAGCGTGGATAAGCATGTGCTCCACGCTTATCTCAAACTGCATGTTTCCTCAGCATTGCTCAGATTGCACTGCCTGAAGTTCTTTTCAGTGATTCAGTGCACAGAATTGTTTAGCTATTGAGTCTCTATTTCCTGGAGTCTCCATTGAGAAGGAAGGAATTTGAGATATATATCTTTTTTAAATCCTTTCCATATCATCCCACATCTCTGACTTGCAAGTAGCACAAATAATGATGGGGGAAGAAACTTAATGCCATGTGCAGTAGCATATTTAAATCTGAATGAATTAGGGCAAACTAAATTCAAAATCATAAATATGAAGGAAGCTGTTTTTCATTTTGTGTGGTATAACAAAAACACTGATTCAGTAAAAAATGGTATAATGGAATATTTGTGGACAGAAACATTCTGGACAGTGGTCTGCCTCACTAAATTCCTAGGAATTGTGCTCATTTTTAAACATCTTACTGTGCTTAATTGGCTGTTCTTGGGTATGCCTTAAAAAAGTTTATAGCAAGACTGTGTCAGAAGTTGAATAAGAGTTGCATACTGCCACATGCTTTTTTGCATTAGATTCTAGTTGGTAGAAGGAATAACTTCTTTTTTATTCTTAATAGCCACAGGCAGTGTTTTATCATGTTTATAAACACTTTAATTCCTTTTTGCTGTTTGTTGAAAGTGACAGGTTTTAGTTAGTTACTAAGACTAAAATGAATAGATCACCTGGTCATAGTTTCAGAATGAAGATAAAACACATGATGAACTTCTTTTATAGTTCACAAAATATTGTGAATTTTGCACTGACTGAAGGATAGGAAAGGTGATGGCAATTATTATGTGCCATCAAGTCTAGAAAAGGATTAACTAATGTTAGTAGGATTCTAATTGTTCTTCCCCTGCCTTCTTTAGAGCGATAATCACCAATTTGTGATAGGATTACTGAGCTTCCTTACTCAGGATCAGGATCTTTCTGCACAGCTGTTCCCCCATCTTTCTTCCTTCTCACTATGGAAATATGCCTTGCTAGTGCAGTCAGTTTTATGCTGGTATAAAACTCCATACACTGAGGTGAGCAGAGATGTTTATTCATACGCTGTAATTTTAAGAAGCTTTTGTGTAGGCAAAGCTTTATTTCATAAACTACTTTCCTCCTTCCCCCTTTAAATATGCTGTGGTGAAAATACGCTGAGTCGATGCGTTCCTTCTGGCAATAGGTAATTCTCTCCTTGCCAAGATTCTGCAGCTCTTGGAACATTGGCTTCTCTCTTGGTAACTGGTAGGTAGTGAGGTCATTTCAAGGCAGTATCAGCCCTTGAACATTACTAGAAAAAAAGGCAAGAAGTAGGAGCAAAAGTACAGTAAAAAACAACTTCTGTCATGCTGTCTACATGCTGGCAGCTGATAATTCTTAGTGTGTTATGTCTTCATTTTAAGTTTGAGTCCTCCTGCATACCCTTTTGAAGAGAAAAAACTCAGACATCTATTAAAATGGCTTATGTTTGCATAACTGAAAAATACAATTTGGTTATATGATGATGACACTTAGACAAAGATTTATGCTTTTGTATAGCATTGAACATTTTTTTTTGGAAACACCTTTAAAATGCAAAGTTTAGTCTTGCTACGTCAAATATGACAGTTTAATTTTCATCTTTGTATCTAATCTTGCACTCACATTGCTGTAGCATGTTTGCTAGGTGGCTTGTTCTCCCTTTGGTGTATTTTTTTTTTTGCCTTTCTGGGCTTTTTGCCCTGCAAGAAGCTTTATTCTTACAGAATCTGCGCATTTTGCACTGCAAAATTTCTGACACACTCCTCTGTAACTCTTTGCCATTAAGAGCAAGCACCATTTAAAAAAAAAAAACACCACTTCCAGAGTCATAACAGCTTTTTGAGTGTTTTACTCACTCTGTTTCTTGATGGTTCACAAGTGGATGCAATTCTGAAATTCCCAGTAATTTAGTTTTCTTACCTTCTTAGACAAATATAACACTTCTTGTCTTTCAACAGCTCTGCAAAGGCAGAAAAATTTGCCTCGTGCTGCCTTCAAAACCAAACAGTTTCTTCAAACTCCATCTACAAAAGGAGGTAATTAACTTACAGCCTCTTACCAAGCTCCAGCAAATCTCAGATAATTGTTCACCTGCATTAAATCTCACATATTCTAGATTAATAAAACTGCTGTTGCATGTCGAGATTAACCAAGTGGTCCTTGCTGTATGAAAGTTAACTTTTTGGTCTAAACATTAAAAACACAACCCTGCATTATATAGGAGAAAGAGTATTACATTGAATTTTGAGATAAAATCCAAGGATTGGTGACTTCTAGCATTAATCAGGAAATCTGGATTAGAAAAGTAGACTCTATCCAAATGTAGTCCTAATGAATATGGATTCAGGAATTTTTTAAATTGTAAAATACAGTTTTTATAACAAAAGTTGTAAATTTTTTTTTCTTCTTTGGATTGTGCAAAAATATATGCAGGCAAGTGAGAATATCATCCTTTGTGCTGGAAACAAAAGGTAACAAGTTTATCCTTGAAAAGATGAGTATAGAATATTAACTTGTTTTGCGTATACATGTGTACGTGCTTGCACTTTTCTTTTCCTCTCAAAACTGGAAGATTAACCCCAACATACAGTAATTTAGATTTGTATTTTTTTCTTAAGGAAATAGAGACTATTGTATATTATATTCCAGTTTGCCAACGTCTGAAGTTGGCTTATTTTTGAGAAAAAAATGAAATATATTGAGTCTCTAATCCAGTTAGTCAATTTTTAACTAATTTTTAACTAATCTGGCAGCCTTGTACATGACGCTGCCTCAATTTCACTACTAAGATAAAACAAGTTCATCGTTTTGATTTTAAGCATCGATGGTCCTGTTGTCTATTACAATCTAGAAGATCTTATTTGAAAGATCATATTTCACTTGAGACCAATTAATAAACTCTCTATATGCTAGAATCCTTTAAGGATGGTAAGAGTCCTTCATGCAGATGCTGAGGGTGGCTGCCAAAATGCATGCGTTTCTCTCAGTGGTTCAACAATGCTAACTTCTCTGAGTCAACTTCATTCCATGCAGAAAGTGTTAGCAAAGGATAATGACTGAAACAGATTCACATGGCTTAATAGGACGTCTCTAAAAGTCTTTGTAATATTTCATACCAAATAAAGTTCTTTCAATGTTCTGCTTTGGCATAAGACCACCATCTTGATTCCTCTGCAAAGCTTTCCATGCTGTCTTTCCAGTTGGCCATGCCTTTACCTTCATCTGGATGTCTGGAATGCTTATTAGGTCAATGGCCTAGGCTGGAGCTGTGGAAATATACAGAAAACTAACTTCTCTTTGAGTTTATATTATTTGTAAAATGTTACTAAGCCTTAGAGAATGAGGAACCGAGCATGTTGCACCGCCAGTTAAGGTATTCCAGTTTATAGCTGCTGTCATTCCTCACTGCAAATGAGGACACAACATGTCCTTTTCAGTTACTTGTTGTTTTACAGTCCTTGATGCGTTGATTTTCTTGCTTCTGATCTGAGATTCTCAAGAGTACAGAAGCATTATGCAGTAATGAAACAAGACTTTTGTTTCAGTAAACAACTATAAGCAACACTTGGTTTTAGTTTCATAGAATCATAGAATTGTTAGGGTTGGAAGGGACCTTAAAGATCATCTAGTTCCAACCCCCCTGCCATGGGCAGGGACATCTCCCACTAGATCAGGTTGCTCAGAGCCCCATCCAGCCTGGCCTTAAAAACTTCCAGGGATGGGGCTTCCACCACCTCTCTGGGCAACCTGTTCCAGTGTCTCACCACCCTCATGGTGAAGAACTTCTTCCTAATGTCCAGTCTGAATCGTTCCATCTCTAGTTTTAATCCATTCCCTCTAGTCCTACCATTACCCGAGATCCTAAAAAGTCCCTCACCAGCTTTCTTGTAGGCCCCCTTAAGATACTGGTAGGCCACTCTAAGGTCTCCTCAGAGCCTTCTTTTCTCCAGACTGAACAACTCCAACTCTCAGTCTGCCCTCATAGGAGAGGTGCTCCAGCCCTCTGATCATCCTCATGGCCTTTCTCTGAACACATTCTAGCATGTCCATATCTGGTAAATGATGTCAATTGCTCTCCCCTTGTCTATTGATGTTGTGACCTTCTCATAGAAGGCCACCAGGTTTGTCAGGCACGATTTGCACTTGGTGAAGCCGTGTTTATTGTACCCAGTCACCTCTTCGTTATTCTTCTGCCTCAGCAGTGCCTCCAGGAGGTTCTGCTCCATAATCTTACCAGGCACGGAGGTGAGACTGACTGGCCTATAGTTCCCTGGTTCCTCCTTCTTTCCCTTTTTGAAAATGGGGGTTATGTTTCCCCTTTTCTAGTCAGTGGGGACTTCACCAGACTGCCATGACTTTTGGAATATAATAGAGAGCGGTTTAGCAACCTCATCCACCAGTTCCTTCAGTACCCATGGGTGTATCCCATCAGGTCCCATGGACTTTGTTCACTTTCAGGTTCATCAGATGGTCATGATCTTCACTTACGATGGGCAGTTCTGTCCAACCCCTGCCATTGTCTTCTGTGACTCCAGAAGTGTGGCTGGAGCCCTTGCCAGTGAAGACTGAGGAAAACAAGTCATTGAGAACCTCGGCCTTCTCTATATCACTTGTCACCAGCTCCCCCGTTTCCTTTCTGAGGGGGCCCACAGCCTCCCTAGTCTTCTTCTAAACATTAATGTACCTATAGAAATTTTTGCTGTTTCCCTTGATCTCCTTGGCTAGATTTAATTCTGAGCTTGAGCTTTTCTCACCAGATCTCTTGCTCTTTGGACAGCTTCCTTATACGCCCCCCATTCCAGCTGTCCTTTCTTCCACCCCTTATAAAGTTTCTTTTTGTGTGATAGTGTGGCCAGGAGCTCTCTGTTCATCCAAGCAGGTCTCCTAGCAGTTTCTTAAAATACCGTTCATTACATAGCTTGACACCTTTTACACACAGACGCTGGCTTTTTTTTTTACCATTTTGTGTAAAAACAGTTCAAAATACATGCAAATAACTCTTTACCTCACTGTAACAGATTTGTTAAGGCTTATACAGCAATCCAGTATCAGTCAGATCACTGAATCATAGAATGGTTTGCGTCATCTGGTCCAACCCCCTGCAATGAGCAGGGACATCTTCAACTAGATCAGGTTGCTCAGAGCCCTGTCAACCTGGCCTTGAATGTTTCCAGGGATGGGGCATTGACCACCTCTGTGGGCAACCTGTGCCAGTGTTTCACTGTCCTCATAAAGAATTTCTTCCTTATATCTAGTCTGAATCTACCTCCTTTTAGTTTAAAGCCATTACCCCTTGTCCTATCACAACAGACCTGGATAAAAAGTTTGTCCCCATCTTTCTTATAAGCCCCCTTTAAGTACTGGAAGGCTGCAATAAGATCTCTCCAGAGCCTTCTCTTCTCCAGGCTGAGCAACCCCAACTCCCTCAGCCTGTCCTCACAGCAGAGGCGCTCCAGCCCTCTGATCCTCTTTGTGGCCTCCTCTGGACCTGCTCCAACAGGTCCATGTCTTTCCTGTACTGAGATGACAGAACAGTTTATTGATTCCCATCATTTTACCTCTTTTGTTCTCTTGTTCTGAATCATCTCATCACGATGGTTATGATTTAACAACTGTGTTAGAATTGATTCTGGTTTCAGGTCGATGTGCAGCAGCTGGCCTTGGGGTGCAAGACAGATAAGGTTGTAGTTTCACAGCATTCTACTTTGCCGGGTGGGGGGGGTCTCTTGCTCCCTGCTCGCAATCCAGGACAGAATCCAGAGAGTGTGGGAAATCTAAATGTTGTGCCTGTACAGTGCCATTTATTTTTATTGTTGCCAGATATTTTAATTGTAGTTGGTTCTAGTTGTTTAGTTTCTAAGGAGATAGTTGCATACAGTTGTTAAGCACTAACCTTACACGTTTAAGTGATTTTGTTAAACATGGATCAGCTCAATACTATCAAATAGCCTTTGACTAAGGCAGTACCTCACTCTTTGTGATTCTGTCTTACAAATAGGACACATTGAGTTTTATTAAATATCCAAAACTGCTCTAAGACAAAATTCTTTATACGTAGAGCAGAATTATTAGGCGGTTTGCCAGAGATTGCATCACGTGGACTGCTTTGGAGATCACATCACATTGGAGAACAACTCATTCCTTTATGTACCAGAATGAATACAGCTCTCATCAATGTCTGCAGTGCTGCGCTGACAGGAAGCGTTTTATGAATTGACAGCTCAAGTTGGAAGCGTGGTAAAATATGGTCAGCAGAAAACTGGAGAGAATGGAGAGGACTAATTTACTGGATGCTTACTTTCCCTCGGAAAGTGACAAGCTTTCTTCATTTACAACTTCTCATTGCTTACATTCTGTACCTAAAAAACCTTTTCCCCATGGTGCCTGTAAGAGGCCCAAAGCTGTATTCAGTTTTTATACACTGGCATTGCTCCGTTAGTCAGTTGTTAATGTAATGCTACATTTGTGATCCAAGCAAGTGTTGTAATAAGTTTTGTGATAAAAGCTCCCTATGTTTACACTGTAGAATCACTTGGAAATTCTGCAGATTCGATTGCACCAATGTTACAGGCAATGTCACATTTTAAAAACTTCTAGTATGTAATCTGTCTTAGTACTAGGAGCACTTTGCTGCTCTTGTCCAGTCATCCTGCTGTGAATGCTTTCCTTAATCCGTCCGCTGGCTTGATGCCAAGGTTTTTATTTTAAGGATTCTTATTTATTCTCCTCACTACTTACTAAGTGTCATGTATTGTTGACATCTCTGCCACCTTTATTATCAGCTTTTCCCATGAGCGGCTTCATGCTGTATTTGATGTCACTATCAGTGCAAAGGCCCCCTTGCATAATCCAGAAAGGAATCAAATCCAATTCACATCTGTAATAAGGCACATATAGGGGATATCTAGGAAGATTAATAAGAAATGGCTTCAAAATACAACCTGAACACCACTTCCTCTGTACCCCATTTAGGATGCCACGTTCCTGTCATTACTCATCTCTTTTCTCACCCCTCACGCTCTTAGTGGATCTGTCTTCTAAGATGATAATAAAAGTGATGTGAAGGACCATCTTCTTTATGTACAACATCTGTCAAAGAGGATGCAACTTTGGTCTCTGTATAAAAAAGTTTATTTAGCGGAGGAAAGAGTAGTTCATGCAAATTCACTAAATGTAAATGTGATTTTGTTTTAGTTTCCTGGTTGATTTGATTGTCCTATGTCGATTGTTACTGTCCACCCAATCCGTTTGAAAAGCTGGTGAAATTCCATTTAAGAATTAAAATGATGGATTAGTTTGTTTTCTGTTTAGTGATACATTATGCATAATTTGAAAATATTTCTCATACTTGCAAAGCATTGTGCTTAAGGTTTGGCATTATCAAGGAACTGTTGAATATTCTGGCTTATTAAGCTTTCCCAGAAAGGACTTGATATAGACTTTAGAGTATCTGAATACAGACATTAGTTATACTGATAATTTAGATAATGTTTGCAAGGAGGAGGCGGCTATAAATTGTTACAGTTGTCTAGTTTAAATTTCATAGCGGCACCTTCTTAGGTGCTGTGGGTTGGCTGACCTATCTTTTTTTTCCCCATCAGCCAATAAATCTGGGACGTGACTATATATTCAAGTGAATTCTAATTCCATGGTTTTGGTTAAAAAGAACAACATAAAAGAAACACTAAGATGCTCTGCACTCCGAACTTCATCATTGAAGGCTACTTTGAATCTATTTAAAGAGTGTATCACGCTAGAATACTGTATTCTTCAACATGTTCTTTCAGGGTTGGGAATTAGGTTCACATGTTTCTGAAGCAGATAAATTTCTTTTTAACAAATATGTTCTTCTGTATTTCTTTTGACTTGACTGATACAACGGTTAGAGCCTTACCAGCATTATTTATAAATCCAGATTAATAAGTATTTGTAGTAAGCAAATGGGACATTAGTTATGATATCAAAAATACATGTCAAAGAGGACATCTGAATTCCTGTTTCTCATTGCTGCTTGATTGGCTGTATTCATTATACATTCCATATTGTTTGAATATTCACCTAAAGTAATTTCCTGGTTTTAATTTCAGTTATACTGTAACTTAAGCTTGAAAGTAACTTATGTATTTTATTTTCCAGTACCTTCTTCAAGTAAATTCCGCTCACCTGCAGCACCGTCTCCCCTAGCCCTCCGCCAACCAGTGAAAGCATTTAGTAACCATGGACCCGGTTCAGTTGCTTCTCCAGAAGCTGCCCAGCTGACACACAGTACATCTTTACCAGGGCCTCTTGCAGCCCAGACTTCAGGCCTGCCAAGCCCTGCCAGCAGCATCAACAGCACCACTCTTACCAGACCGGCAGGGACAGCAGGGATGAGGAGTGGTTTGCCCAGACCCAGTGCCCCTTCCACAGGGGGCATCCCAGTGCCTCGTAGCAAACTTGCACAGCCTGTTCGCAGGTGAGTATGTGACAGGCAGTCTTAGTTTGAAGTTTTCATAATTAATTTTGTATATCATGTATTTGTGTTGCTCCTTCCTGCAATTCTTATTTTGATCTCAAGGTCTTTAGAACGGAAATGGAGACCTCCACGTGAAGTATTTGCCTATGTTTCCAAAATAGCTTTGAAGCAAAACTGACAGAAAGATAAAGTGTCTTAATCTGGGCTGAGAAGGCAATAAGAATTTGTCTGCATGTGGTAAAAAGTTATCAAAGTATAGCTGGCAAGTGAAAATTCATCTGTACCTCTGAGTGACAGATTCCGAAGTCAGAATTATTTTGCTCTCATAATCCATAGGTCAAGCAGTGGTACCACAGTGAGAACGGTTTCTTTCCTTGGGCAGCTAGAAACTTTAGGAGGGAAGACACATGAAGACGGAGGAGGCATGCATAGCAGTTGCTAAATTTAAAGTAAAAATCAATGGAGGTAAACCACAGGACAAAACAGAATTTTCAGCTTAAATGTAACCTCTGCGCTAGCACCCAGCTGTAGAAATTGCATGTCAGAGTGTTTTGGAAAACAACCACAAGAGAGAGCAAGCATTAACTGGAAAGGCTACATAGTTTGTCTCCAGGAGAATCAGAAGGAAGTGATAGATAATTTAGAATATGTGCTCTTAATGCCACCCTAACATGGATTTTCACTGAAGGGGTCAAGTGGAAGCCAGCTGACATAAAGAAGCAGTCATCCATGAGAAATATTAAGAATCTCCCTAAACAGAAAGGATAAACAGTTGGTCTCCAGTACAGTAAAAAAGACAAAACAGCTGTAAATAGCAAAGTGGAGGAGTTCTGTTCTGCAGTGAGTGCTGGGCAGGGGAATGTCAAGTGACTGTCACGGTATTGACTGGTTTGCAGTCCGAGTCTGTGCTGTCAGCAGCACAAAACTTCCTGGAATAAAAAGCAGTTGGTTTTGACAGGAAGTTCTTAATAGTAGCACAGTGTGGTTGTCCAAATCACAACTTGTTTTACAGCAAAACGTTTCACTTCTTAAACTTCCACAGCTATTTTTTTTGAAAGTTTATGTACTTAATGCAGTATCTGTACACAATGCAATAATGAAGTATTTATGAGTGTCAGGATTTTGATGTAAGCAAAAAGTAATACTCTAAACAAGGATTTCCCTGTTTATACATCACTGAAAAAAAATCACCTATTTTTAGATGGCAGCAGATTAAGTTTGTATTCTCACAGAGTATAATAGCAAAACGTTTTCTGTCTATTTATGCAGATGTTTTTCTGATGTGGTAGTTGCCAAGATACAACACATAGTACCTGAAACTAGAAATACTTTAAGGTTTATCTTAAGTAAACTTTATTGCAGAGAAGTAAATGAGTCCAGTGTATATTTCAATTATTTATAAAATGTTTAAATCCTTATGTATTTTATCTGGAGACTTTGGCTGTTATGTATGAAAGTGAAAAATATCTCATTTTATTTTAGATCATTACCTGCTCCCAAAACCTATGGCAACGTGAAAGATGAGAGTTGGAAAGATGGCTGCTACTGAACTGCAAAGCTTAACACAAAGTTCCGGTGATCATGAATGCTTCCTCTACCAGGCTAAAAACAGCTTGATTATACAAACTGTTCAGATGTGACTTTTGGGATTTGTAAAAATTCCAGACCTCTCTGTCTCTAATTAGCACAAACTGGCAGAGATTATAAAGCAGCACTTTAATGACATCTAACATCAGATGTTTGGTGGTCATACAATCACTTCTACATTAAATTGCTATCAGTTCTGGGTTTTTTTTTCTTGCTTGCTAAAAACGTATCAATATGAGCATTTATGACAGTGGCCAATGTCTGGGCAAAAACCTAACGAATGCCAAAGAAATGCCCATCTTGAAAAACAGCAAGTGTAACAGTCAACTTACATTGTCCAAAACTTCATTTTCAGCCACTTTTAATTCAGCAGAAAGATTGGTGAATATGTACTATTGAAGTAAGATTACGTTAATCAGAGCTAATATTCTGATTGCAGACTGCTACAGTGGTAGTGAAACATTGCTTTTAACAATTGTATGAGATTCTCATTGGGGAAAGTGGTACGTACATCCTTCAGAAAGGATCAGAAGTTGCCCTGGAGGATTAAGCAGAACAGTAAGTAGTAGCCATGGCTTTTATTAACATTACGAATTTGAATGTAGCAGACACACACAAATGCAATAGTATAGATTGCATCTTTCCTATGTTGATTTATCAGCTTTACGTGCTCTTATATGTTTGATCGCCGAAAGGGCTTAATATCAGTTGTACAATCTTTCTAACCTTAAAGTTCCTGGCTCAGGAAAGATGGCCTTTGCTACTGTAGCCACATTTTTAACACATGGCTCACTATTTGGGGAAAACTTTTTTTTTTATAGCAGGTTTCCTTACAAAGGAAAGAGCAAGTCGTAATGTTAATTTGTTCTAATACCATACCACTATGCTTGCAGCCTGGAGCAACTGTAAATGCTGAGAGTTAAGGAGAAGGAAACACAACTATGCACTTGTAACATACAAATTTTAAGGTAATGAGTTGACTCTTGATGCCAAATGATATTCATTTAGGTGATGTTCCATGGTATGAGGGAGTTTTCTGTATCCTATTTTTTTACTTTCATCCATTTCTTAAATTGGTTTATTTTAAATTGTAAATATTTTTACAGAAGATATTGCCCATGTAAGTGTGTTGAAATATGTACTTTGCCTTACATATGTGTATCTTACATTACTGGTAACAGAGTATGAAACCTGCTATGTCTGTTTACAAGCTATTAAATTCCTCTGGTGGCTCTGACTTATTCTAACACATTTTGCTCAGAACAACTCATTCATCTATTTAGCATTTGAACCATTGTTTTCTGGTTTGGAAGATACTGTGCAAACATATGTAACTAAAGTTGTATTGGGTGGGACTAGTTAAATGGAAGGGATTTTGTTTGAAGCTTTTTCAGTATTTTGGATGTACAGTTGATGAAGTAAGAGAATGTGAATGGAATATCCTTTGTGCAATGACTGACGAACACTACAAGTTGGATTGGACGGTAGGTAGCCTTCAGCCCCGTTAGTATCTGAGTTCGGAACTGCTGGTGTATTTTGACTCCCACCACTAAGAGCATAACTAACCCTGAAATTCTAGCACTTGAATTTTAGGCCAGCATTAACATATTCCTGGATGAAAAGCCATGCAATACTACTTGACTTGGAAGAAGCCAAATAGGAAGGAGTGGAGACTAATTTGCAGCTCTAATTATAGGATCATAGAATTGTTAGGGTTGGAAGGGACCTTAAAGATCATCTATTTCCAACCCCCCTGCCATGAGCAGGGACACCTCCCACTAGACCAGGTTGCTCAGAGCCCCATCCAGCCTGGCTTTAAAAACTTCCAGGGATGGGGCTTCCACCACCTCTCTGGGCAACCTGTTCCAGTGTCTCACCACCCTCATGGTGAGGTGACTCATGGTGACTCAAGCAAACTTTGGGTTGATGAATGACTTTGCGCTCCAGACCAAGATCTGTGCTCAGACTTTGAAGTCAGGGTATCAAATATACTGTAATTCAGTAAGATTTCAGCAGGGATAAAGAAACTACCTTGCACCAGTAGACCAGTACATACCACTGATCTAGCCTCGTGTCGTTCACTGGCGCAGATAACGGATGTCAGTATCTCATGTCACTATTAAGCAGAAGAGAGGACTAGATCAAATGCACATATTCTCACTAAAGCCCGAATTTGAACATTTCAGCATTTTACAAAGCAATGCTGCAGTCTTCATTGGAAAAAAAAAAAAGGTGAATTTTAATTGGTGGATTTTATCGAACACTTGATTGACTTTTAAATTTTGAAAGTCAGTTCAGATGACGATATTGGGGGTTTTAGTATGGCTGCATCAAACTGTTGTGTACGTTTCCTTAAGTTAAGTAATTCATCACTTGGGTAAGTTCAGCTTAAGTTTTATAAGGATTCTCTTCTCTGCTGTTCTCCCCTGAAATACAGCGAATGACTTCCTGAAGTGACAGCCTGTCTGTTTACTAGCAAGCCTTTGTGCATTACCAGTTTATTGACATCAGGAAATCATGGGGCTCTGTGTTTAGAGATTTACTGCAGAAGTGTGGAAATATGGATTTGATAAACTAGTGCCTATGATTTACTTAACTTATGTTTGATATAGTAGTAAGGGTTTTCTGAATGTGGATTACTTTTTGTGCCAACAGCTCAGAATTGTTGTATGTGTGTAGGCAGAAGGACTTGTTCTGCTTCCAAAGTTATTTAATTTTTTTGTGTTTGAATGTTTTTGTAAGTGTTTAAAATGTAAAAAAAAAAAATATATAAAAAAATATTCTTACCACAAAACACTTTTCTGGATCATTATTTTTATAACAAATTGGTTTTAAAAGCTTTTAGAAATTTAGAGGGTGTTTTTATAGGGCTTTTTTTGTTTGTTGCATTGTTTTTCAAGAATCATATTCACTTTTCCAGAAGTTACCAACATCAGCTTCTGCCCGCTGTGATTCACGAACTGAGTACAGCGCTGTGTTTGAGTGAAGGCTGTGATTTCATTGCCAGACTGAGGTGCGCTGGTGTTGTGCTTCTGCTTGGGAAGGACAACGTGTAATTCAGAGTTACGTGAAAAACTGTATTCTGAATTTTCATCCAGAGCGATTTGTTTGTGCAATTCTGTGTACGCAAACTGCCTTCCTACTTCCACAGGATTTGTGCTGACTTCAACCCACTGCATGAAACATTTTTTTTCATTTTGAAAATTCTGGAATTTATGCAGAAAATTGAGCAACGTAAAAGTGTACCGAGTAAGCCACCTTTGAATTGTTAAGTACACATCTAGCTCATATACGAATGCCTCTATCTTTTGGCTCACATAAAAGCAAGAAGTTTGTTTTGAACTTGGTAACTTTCTGTAATCTGTGTTTCGCTACAAAGCAACTTATCCAATAGTAATGTGAATGCCATCTTTTTCTTATTTTGGTATTAATAAAGTTAAGCTAGGTTTACTTCTATTTGGTGGCCACTTACTATTAAATCTGTTTAACAACATTTAACCTGTGAGGCTTGCTATTAATTGTTTATCCCAGCATAGTCCCCTATTTTATAACTAAACTAGTAGATTAAATTTTTTTCCCCTAGTTGGCTGACCTGTTTATGTAGAGCTGGCTTCACCCCTACTGCTTCTAAAATGTGATCCACCGCAGCCCCCTTCATCGCTTTTAGTTCTGGGGTCAAGGACCATTTGCCCCACAGCCCTTCAGGAAAATAGAGCAGTGTCAAAATCGCAGGCAATTAATAGCCTTTCCCGCTTCTCTTTTAGTAGGTTTCTGTAACAAACTCTTCTATATTAAACTGTTGTTTATGATTAGCATCATCATATTGCAAGACTCCAGATAGAAAATATTGTTTCTACAGTTCTCTTATTTTGAGCAAAGGCATGACAGCCCCCTTGGTTTTGGTACACAAGTGGTAGGTCATGTTTTGTTTGGTAGTGTGTTACCCTCCAGGAGTCTGACTGCAGGGGTGAAAAAAAAATAAGGGCTAAACATGTAAGGAGGCAGAAGGTTGGAGCTGCTTATGCTGCTGAAGTCTTGGGGTGGCTGCAGAGCATGCAGGTTCGATCATTTAAAACATCTTTTAATACAAATATTTCTGAGAGAAAAAAACTGTGGGAAACAAATATGACAGAGGTGTCTTTAGTTCTCCGTCTTTTGATCTGTAAGAACAGGAGTAAACTTGAGATTTTTTTTTTTTAATTTTTTTTTAATTTTTCCTTTTTAAGTAAAACAGGTGTTATGTGAGGTTGCTTTGATTTAAAAAACAAACAAAAAAACCCACCTGCTCTGGACTTGCGTGTGCCCTTCTGTAGTAGGAGGCTGACACCTAGAGGCAGACCGGCTGGAGGCTGCTTCAGGAAGATGAGGCTGGGAACCCGGCACTCTGGGTATCCATGTTTTACACAGAACTCCACAGTGAAGAAGGTGCTCTCTGCTCGAAGAGTTAAAGAACTGAAAGGAACGGATTCCATTAGATTCACTCTCCACAGGATTGTTTTATAATAGTGTTTTCAGCCCTGGTATCTCATAGAGTTGTACTGTGCATCACTGTCCTCTTTATACCAAATGATAAACTCTCTGAGCACATTAAGCACTTACAGGGCACAAAACATAACTGTTCTGCTTAAACTAATTTGCAGATATTCAGCAGAATTAAAGGAACAGGCAGCTAAAATGATTTCCTACCAGGAAAGTGATTTTTCAACTTGGTCCATCATCCGCATCTGTTACAGTTAAATAAATAAAGATTTCCAGCTTTGAAAGCTGGGAAGCCTGAGATTCTCTATGCAGTGTGGCACTTTCACAAGACAAAAGTGGGCTGTATCACCAGACTAAGACTAAACAAAAGAAGATACTTCTATTGTAATCTGAGCTCCTGTCATCACCATAAACACAGGTTATCATCTAAGTCCATTTTCTTTTGGAAAATTATTTTAATACCTTACAAAGGTAAAGCTTAGGAGAGAGTGGTGTGTGATGCCTTCTCCCCCAGAGTGTTCAGCCCTCCTTGCTTCTGAATTATCCTTGAAAGCTGACTTCTGTTGTCAGCTGCAGCAAATGAGATTAAAAAAATAAGCATATCAGGGGTGAGGGGTGTGTGCCTTCCTGAGGTGATGGTGTGGTCCGTCCCCAGCATTACTCCACTTTTGGTTATTGTGCACAACATGCAGAATACAAACTATGAATTCTCCTGTGCTGTTCTTCTCCATTCTCTTTGCCATGATTTTCTTGGGACTGTGGCCAAAATTGCAACTTTTCACAGCCCTGTTCTGAGAGGCTGTTTAAAAACCTTGCAACAACTTGGTCCCATATCAGACAAACTGTTTCCCACACACACCCCCCAGCGTGTGGCCTTGAAGCCTGACACCAGCTGCCCCCACATTCCTCCAGCAGCAAGGCTGAGAGAAGAACCAGGTGAATACCTGCCACCCCTGGCCAGCTCAGCTTCAAAGTCAATTTGGGAGATACTTAGATATTTTTCAAGTTTTCTTATAGCTATGGCCATTGATAAAACCGAAATTAATAGAATCAATTTTCATGTGAATGATAACTCATTTCTGAGAACACCAGCATTTCTTGGTCTGACAAAGCTATTTTATTGCTAAAAGTATTTGGTGAAATTAGTCAAGTAGTATGCTTTTCTGTTGGTTTCTACATAAGCTTCCTTTTTTTTTCCTTCAAGGAAAGAGCATTCATAGAGCAATTAAACTAGCTTCTTTCTGTAAGAAGGGCAGTTGATGTCTTCAAAAACATTAAAGTGGCCCAAGTTAAGGTTTGGGGGCTTTTGCTTCAAAGGAGGGTGAATAAGGACACTTGTGTTCTGTGTGTTCCCCGCCTCCATCCTGCCCAAGAGAAAAAAAAGGGCTTATTTATATGGGAGTAGGTCACCAATGACTTGACCTGGGACTCTGCATAGCCTTAGCTGCTTAAAGCCACGTAGGTGAACAGGAAATGTCTGGGTTGTGACGTGCTGGTGGTGGGAGTGTGGTGTGGTCAGAGGGACAGGCATGCTGGGCTTCCCCTGGTCTTGTGCTCCTCCCAGGCATCTGGCCTTGGCCGGGGACAGAGACCAGCTGCTGGGCTGGACTGGGTGCCCCCGGCTCTAACCCCAGCACCGCTGCACTCTAACTCCTAGCAGTCTCCTCTGTTTGTCTCCGGAGGCTCTGCCTCGGTTCTTTGTTTCCCTTCAGACACGATCAGCAAACAAATCCGCACAAACCCGTTACAGAAGCTCGGTTCTCCGACTGAGCCTTACCTCCCCGTCACTCAGCAGGGTTAATGCTGCCATATCGTTTCACAGCTGCTGCTGCTCTCTCTGTGCTTCGGATGGGTGCCAAAACGCTGACGGGAGAAGGTGATGCTGGAGCAAGCTCTGGGTTACAAGGAATTTGGGTTGCATCCCGTTCAGGGCGGAGGGTAGGGCCAGCTGCGCTCCTGGCTGATAGAGCCTGGTACATGCCAAGTTAAAGGCGCACTGCATAACCTTTCTTCTTCAAGCAGAGCTGTTTGTCTTATTAAAGAACAGCAGGACAGGAGTACCTTGTACCATCTTAAATATATCTTCATCACTCTCCTCCTTGAGAAATGCGTTTTTGTTAAAGCACATGCTGCTACTTTGAGTCCCCTCTCAAAGAAAAGGGGAGCTGGGGGGGAGAAGATCAGGGAAACCCTCTGTTCCTCATGCTCTGCCTCAGTGCCTGTTTTAATCTTGAATTTCTCAGCTTTACGGTCATCCATTTGCCCCTACATTTACTCACCCAACCGCTGAGCCCAGAGCAAGGTTGTATTGTTTCTGTTCATCCATTCCCCACTGGGCTAATGCAGACACATAAAACCACTGTTAATGCTGCTTCAACTGACCTGTCTCCGAAGGAGGTATGAAAACCTTGTCCTGATTCTTGTCCTTTTAAAGCCTGGATGCTGGTGACAGCAACATGGTGTCACCACCGTCACTGAGCCTCAGGAAAGCTGCCCGGCGCAGCCCCCTGCATCCGTGGCCAGCTGTGCTGGCAGGAGCCAGCAGCTCCTGAGCCACAGGGTGCCCCTGCCCGCACAGGCAGCACGGACACAGATGCTTCCCCAAAACTCTGCTGCAGAGCCACAGCAGCCATTGCTAACATCATGCACCGCTCCTCCCAGGTGGATGTTGATTCATAGACTAGAATCATAGAATTGCCTAGGTTGGAAGGGACCTTTCGGATCATCAAGTCCAACCATCAACCCAACTCTGACAAAACCATCACTAAACCATATCTCTAAGCACTATGTCTACCCATCTTTTAAATACCTCCAGGGATGGTGCCTCAACCATTTCCCTGGGCAGCCTGTTCCAATGCTTGAAAATCCTTTCAGTGAAGAAATTTTTCCTAATATCCAATCTAAACCTCCCCTGGTGCAACTTGAGGCCATTTCCTCTTGTCCCGTTGCCCGTTACTTGGGAGAAGAGACCGACCCCCACCTGGCTACACCCTCCTTTCAGGTAGCTGTAGAGAGCGAGAAGGTCTCCCCTCAGCCTCCTTTTCTCCAGGCTGAACACCCCCAGCTCCCTCAGTCGCTCCTCACCAGACTTGTGCTCCAGACCCTCCACCAGCTTCGTTGCCCTTCTCTGGACGTGCTCCAGCACCTCAATGTCTTTCTTCTGGTGAGGGGCCCAAAACTGGACACAGCACTCGAGGTGGGGCCTCACCAGTGCCGAGCACAGGGTGTGATCACTGCCCTAGTCCTGCTGGCCACATTGTTCCTCATACAGGCTGGGATGCAGTTGACCAACACCCCCAGGTCCTTTTCCGGCGGGCAGCTCTCCAGCCACTCCTCCCCAAGCCTGTAGTGCTGCGTGGGGTTGTTGTGACTTGGCCGTGTTGACCCTCATACCATTCAGTGCACGCAGCCTTCCTGAATACCTGTGGGATCAAAAAAAAATTCATTATGGTGCAAGACTGGGCGATAGGAGACCCTCAGCCAGTTCCCACACACTTTGGAGGATGCCTCATTTGTTTTCTCGAGGCTCAGTTCCTCGTCACTGAATTAAGTCCCGGTCTTCCTAACTGGCATGCCGGGAGCGAGGGGCCAGTGCCTGCTGTTCAGAGGAAGGGTGGGTCAGTCAGTTCATATCATGTCTGATACGGCGGGGGTAAGTTAAGAACAGAAGTTTGGTCGACCTCAGTTTATGAGCCCAAATGTCAGGGAGCAGATAATGTCTATTGTAAATGTCAGAGTCGAGGGATTTTTCTTTTCCTTTTAAAAGGAAAAAAAAAAAATCAACAAAGATTTAGTTACTGTATTTATGCTGCCATTCACCAGGCTCAGCTCCACTGAGTGTGAATGGTATTTTCCCGGTACACAGACACACTGTGGGAATATTAAAAGGGATTGGGGGGCCTGGTGGAGGCCCCAAGCCCAGCTCAGCCCTCTCCTTCAGCAGCGTTCAGTAACACAAGGCTCCCCTAAGGGCCGGCAAATCCGGGCTACCGCCTCCTGAGCAGAACACAGGCATTTCATCGATATCTGGTGGGCTTCTCACCTTTACCACTTATCTCCACACGACAGTTTGCCCAGGGCAGTGAAACAGCCCTCTGCGGGCACTTGCGCCCCTCCAGCCACCAGTGCCGGCCTTCCTGCCCCATGGCCCGCTCTCAGTAGAAGAAATGGAAAACTCCTTTTCCAAAACCAACCTTGCACCCTACTGCCCAAGGCTTGCGACGGCGTATTGGGCTCTGGTCATTTCTAACCCTTATTTTCCCACCTCCAGAGAGGTGCCACATCAGCTTAGGGCTCCTTTCCCTGGGCTGAGGGCCTCAATGGTAGAACTGAAGTACAAAAAATCAGCGGTTCTCGTTATGTGGCTCAAACGGCTGCAGGGCCGGGGCTCAGCCCATCCCTCCCGCGCCTCGCCAAGGCCATTTTTCTGTCCTGGCCTCCCCCCTAAAGGCTCTTTTTTTGTGTTAGCAGATTCTTTCCATCAGCATGTTCCCGCTTTCTGCACTCTCCTCATTACGAAGATAATTAAATAACATTAATTACCAAAGCAAATCACTGAAAGCTGCCTACCAGGAGCCTCATTTCAAAATTCAAAACAACAGGCAGGTTACATTTATAGCCCATTTACGCACTCCTTTTAGCCCTTCTATTTTACTGTCTTTTGTGCCTTTTTTATTCTTATAAATACTGCCAGGCTTTCTTGCCTTGCTCTCCTCGCTGCCTTCCCAGGGCTCTCCAGACACTAGAGGGAGGTCTTGCTTTCCCTGTGCTTTTCAGTCCAAACTTCGGTCTAGTCCAGCTTCGATTCACCACATCATCCTGAACTTCCACTGAATTGTCCTGAAGGAATTTAACAGCTGCATTTAGCCCAGGAAAGCCCCAGTCGGAAGGAAGACCAAGGAAAAAAAACACCTCTCGTACAGGTCTGTGACTTTATCTAAAAGAGAAGAGCTAAAATTCAGCTCATCTTTCCTGCACGTCACCTCTAATTCGTAGCGCGGCCAGGCTGCACCCCGGGTTAGCAATGACAGCCCCAGTGCCGGTTTTAGTATTTTCATCTTGTTTAGATTTTATGATGTAGGACTTATCACAGAGTCTGAAATATCCCCGGCAGACTTTACTCGGTGTCAGGTGGATTTAAACCTCCCGAAATGTTGAAGATTTCAGAAAAGTTTTCCCACCGGGTGGGTTTTTCCAACTAAATGTGTAGCACCACCCAGCATCATTTTAGGTCTGCAGGGGCGTAAAAAAGGCTTGTACTGAGCTGCTCACAGCTGGCGTGGGTTACACGAGACACACACCCCCCTCGCTTCTCTCCGCGGCAGGTCCACCTGCAGCTAACACAGCGCTCCAGTACGGCCAACCCCCAGGGCAGCTCCTCTCGGCCACCCAAGTGGCCAACGGGCCACCAACTCCCACTGCCACAGCTCTGAAATTGCTGGGGGGGTAGGAGCCTGTGTTGCACCGGGCTCTGGGCCGACAGCAGCGGCTGCAAACTGGTGCCATTACTACTCTGCAATGGGAAGGACGGGCCAGTCTCCTTTTCTGCAGAGCCTGGCTTCTCAGGGCTTCCAGGTTTGGGCACCTGATCCAAGACATCCCCTGGGAAAAGCTCAGCTGCCACCTGCGTTTTCGCAGAGGCGACAGTGGAATTTGCATTTGGTATATTAGCGCTCGGTACGCTGGTTGCCCACCTGCTCTTACTGTTCCTTATGCCCTTAAAATTGAATTTGTGGTTACTTTAGGTCTTTCTAAAATCTGCCCCTTGGTTCTCAGATTATGTCTTTCATTATCTAGTAAAAATATCTAGCCAAAAAATTATCTAGCCAAAAATCTCCTGAATTTGAAAAGAAAAGGATGGGGATGCTAACGGTGAGTGCCGGGGACAGGGAGCAGCCGAGAGCTGTGAGGCAGCCTCTCCACCTGAAGGGACAGAAGTGCTTGGACGTCTTTGCTGCGCCACTGAGTCGATGGGTTTAAAGAAGTCCTTGCAATGAAACCCCCGGGTTGGTTATTGGTGCTTGCTGGAGGAGCGCAGCGAGTCGCCCTCGCTGCCGAGCCTCCCTGGGAGCCGGATCCATACACGTCTGTAGACTGAAGGTGGTTGCTCATGGCTTATGGCACGTCCTACGGAGGGTTTCAGCAATACCGCTCAGATGCTTCAAGAAACTACAAGTGAAAATTGATTCTGTGGATGTTTAGCAGCTGTAGAGACACAGAGATGGGGTTTTTTGTGCCGAAAGGATCACACTGTACGTGATTACTCCTCGGGACTGCGGTACCTGCTGGAGCTCAGTGCACTCGTCTCCAGAGCGCAGCTTTGCCACGGGAGTGTGATCTCCAGCAAATCAATTAATCTCAGTGTATTACTGCTCCAGCTGTACATGGGCATGATAATGTAACGATCCTGTATCTTTGCACTTGATAATAGACTCTTTGGGGAATGGGGAAGGACGAAAACCCCTCCCTGGCTGGTTTTGCCTAGCACCTAGGACTTTGGGACCTGTTTTTTTGGGCCTTCTTGGTGCCAGTTTGAAGCAATTTGCTTTGCAAGGAGTTTCTGTATTTCCATGGGAAGAGTTGACTCCATTATCTCCCACACAGGGCTCCCTTGCCTTGGGCAGGGTTTGGGTGGACGTCCCTTCTGGGCCTGGGATTACTGCACGGTCCCGCTCACACCTGGGTGGAGACGCCGAGCACTGGTACCTTATGCAGCTCTTTGGGCAGCTGCTCTCACCCTCCCGGTTTGCATCGGCTTCAGCAGCAAGGCTGTCCCGCTGATCATTACTTAGGATTTAGGCTGCTCATTTATATATGGGTAAAAGATATGTTTCAGATATTTTACCTAGAAATTATATGTAAAAAAAAAATATGTGTATGTAATAAATGTTATATATTTAATAAAATAAATTTAATAATATTTCTAATCTTTTGCTTTCTGATACTATCATGGACTGAGCAGAGATAAGGAGCTGTTGAGGTGGCCATTTTGTACATATTTATTACAATCTTTTGTTCTTCTTGAATACTTTCACCCTGAAATAAAGAGCCGACAGCTTTTTATTCCTTCCTCCAACTATTCAACCTTTAACAGCTCTGCCCACGGCCTGTTATCTGGCAGGCAGCACGCAAGATGCTGCCAGTTTAATAAAACTTGCAAGCGGTTCAGGCCGCAGACTTGAGTTCTGGGCTGTGAACCCCTCCTGAGGTTTCCAGCTTGGC
Organism: Alca torda; assembly: GCA_008658365.1. NCBI lineage: Eukaryota > Metazoa > Chordata > Aves > Charadriiformes > Alcidae > Alca > Alca torda. The sequence goes on from CM018079.1 coordinate 69,432,380, forward strand.
CAGACCCCCTGACACCAGCAGCTACGACCGCAAGTGCAGTTACACCACAGAGAGACGCCGAGTGTTACCGATAGCGGCGGCGTCACAGCAGAGCCCAGAGCGCATTGGCACGAGGTACCGGAGACCCGGGTAACCGGAGGCCAGGAGGAGCTTTGCAGGGTCACCCCAAAGCCAAGTCGGCAGCTGGAGCTCACCCTGTCGTGGCAATGAGACCTGCCTGACCCCCCCGGGACACCCCCTGCCCCCCAGGCTGCCCAGCCTTCAGCACCGTTGACTTTATTTGCCCCAGCACTATCTCATCTGAATGTCTCTTACAGAAGCTTAAACCCTCCGTGGGCTCGTGAGGGTATTATCAAGAGGCTGCTTTCAACCAGTGGTAGAGTGGAAACCGCAGGCAGGACGAAAATATCCTCCCGGCTTCACACCCGGCATTTCTGCTCACGCGCCCCTCAAAGGAAACAGAAGATGTTGTTGACGACGGCATTCACGCTTTCATCTTCCTGGCAAACCAACAGGTACACAAAACCCGGGCACGACTTCCTCAGCTGCAGCAACGTGCCAGCTCTACTGATACCACAGGGTCAAAATTCAGAAGATTCTTTAGGTTATTAAAAAACGTCCTACTTTATCACGGTTTTTAAAAGTGCACATAACACCTCCTGTCAAGGCTATTTTCACAGGATTAATATACAACATTATCCAAGACAAGCGTTAAGAGATTCCTATTATTTCTTCCTGCTTGCCTGAGATTTCTTCTAGTCAGCTTGAGATTTAATTTAAGTAATAGTGCACCTATTTCGAAGGGCTTGCTTATTATGTGATCGGTGTTACTGATATTCACTTTTATTATTTGGTAAAAAGTTGGCAGCAGGACAAGAAGCATTTTTATTCAGTTTGTTACAGCTTCTAACACGAAACAGTCCAAGTCCACAGCCAGGCACCTTTGATGCAGCGACACAAACGGCAACTGAGTGCAAAGGGGTTTTTTTGCCGAACCTGAGACAGAATATCAATGCTGTTAACTCTCCTCTTTCCCATGGGGCTCACCATTAATATCCCTTTTAATATGGAGAAAGCTTTGGCGGGAAAGGGTTGTAATTTGTCTGTGGGGTGTCTGTCTTCAATTAAATGAATAGTCTATGAAGCGACTGCTGCTGTAGGTATTATTAAATTTACTTCTGCATTTTTTAACATTTAAACTATTCTGTGGGACAACACAGCCTTGATGTCATTTACTCTCATCTGGCATTTTTTTTGCATAACCCAAAATATAGATTTTATAGGCACAAAACCACATTTGTGTGATCTACCTCCATATTACCTCCCTCGATTTATGTCGTTAACCCTGACCACGTTCCTGCATAGGAAATTAGGAGGGGGCTGGGAGCCGCAATGGGCGATGGAAGCCAATAAACCCAACCGGATCTGGGTCTGCAACTGCACACGCATCCTAAAGCCCCGCCATTGACCAGGTCGCGCACATCGCGTTTGCAGTGTGCTCCCCGCCCTCGATGACACCGCTGTCCCCTCACGGCCACCAGGGTCCCCCTGCACCTTCCCCCAGCTCCCGCGGGCGCTGGACGGGCTGTTTGCGGCACTCGCAGGGAGGAAAATCGGGGCTGCAACAACCAAAACGCGCCCGTCTCTGAAGTACGACTAAAACCGTCTCCATGCCAGGGCCCGTGCGAAGCGAGACCCTGCGGTACAAAACACCGTTTGACTTTTAAAACTGAACGCAGCACCTTCAGAAGCGGCCTCATCTCACCTTCCGTCCCTGCCTGGCTGGACAGGATGCTAATTTTGGCTCTGGTGGAGCGAGGCATGCATTAGTCATCAGGTCATTTAATTTATTACGACTTTTCATCTTAATCCTGATAATGCTCCAGAAAAAGATCAAATGGCAACAAAAGGGAACAGTGTCTGAGGCAGAATTATTTCTTATTTGAATTTGGGTAAAGGTATCTCACATAAAGGCATACAATTGCCTAAAGAAAAAATTGCTGCTAGTAATTGTTTTACAGTTGTAGGGGTACAACTGCCACAACGAATGACCGTCAGCAATCGCTTTACAAAATTATTCTTCAGGGATCCCCTGATTTCATCTCCTTTCAAGGACCAGAAGCTGTTTCTAACCGGGTGGTTGGCAAAAGATCTCTTCACCTCATTTTTACAAGGCAGGTCACGCAGCCTTAACACTTAGTTCTAATTACGAATTATTGGCACACCGTGACCCGAGTCGTCATGCACTTACTTGTTGATTAATGGTCTTCAGACGTCTTAAAAATAAACATGGGGGAACACCGAGTATAACGGGAGGGTTTTGTTATAACAATTTCTGCCCCTGAACTGCCAACCCAGAGCTTCAGTGAGAGGCTCCGTCCCCGGCCGCTCGGAGAGGCTGTGCAGAGAGCACGGACGCAGACGAGCCAGCACGGATGAGTAACGCGGCAGGGGCTGTTTCCCTTCCACACCACTTCAATTTAATAAAATCTCAGAGGCTACGAGTCGCAGAGCACCGCTTCCAGGGGAGGCATAAATATGGAGTAGAGCTGGACTGAAACAGGCATCATTTGGAAGAGGAACTGGAGGGAGAAGGGGACAAAATTCCCATGAATGGAGAAATCACAAAGGCAGCAGGGAAGAGGAGAGGCAGACGCAGCACAGCGGATGAGGAGGGTGCCTGGATATCCATCTTTTCCACCTGGGCCAAGGGAAAGGGAAGGATGCTTGGGAGCAGCCCTGGGGAGAAGGACTTGGGGGTGTTGGTGGACGAGAAGCTCAACATGAGCACTCACAGCCCAGAAAGCCAGCTGCATCCTGGGCTGCACCAAAAGCAGCATGGCCAGCAGGTCAAGGGAGGTGATCCTGCCCCTCTACTCCGCTCTGGTGAGACCCCACCTGGAGTACTGCGTCCAGCTCTGGAGCCCTCAGCACAAGGACATGGACCTGTTGGAACAGGTCCAGAGGAGGGCCACAAAGATGATCCAAGGGCTGGAGCCCCTCTGCTGTGAGGACAGGCTGAGAGGGTTGGGGCTGTTCAGCCTGGAGAAGAGAAGGCTCTGGGGACACCTTATAGTGGCCTTCCAGTGCCTAAAGGGGCTACAGGAGAGATGGGGAGGGGCTCTTGATCAGGGAGTGGAGTGGTAGGATAAGGGGTAACGGTTTTAAACTGAACAGGGGAGATTTAGATTAGATATCAGGAAGAAATTCTTTACTGTGAGGGTGGTGAGACATGGGAACAGGTTGCCCAGGGAAGCTGTGGCTGCCCCATCCCTGGAAGTGTTCAAGGCCAGGCTGGATGGGGCTTTGAGCAACCTGGTCTAGTGGGAGGTGTCCCTGCCCATGGCAGGGGGTTGGAACTAGATGATATTTAAGGTCCCTTCCAACCCAAACCATTCTATGATTTGGTGGGATCCCGCCTGCAGAGGAGACAACAGGGACGCAGTGATGACTCCTGTCGAGAAGGGGAGGAAGGGACACATATCTGATTTTCCCCACCCTGATATTCAAGCCCTGGGTCTGGTCAAGGACGGTGGCTGTGGGATGAAAGATGCTGATTATCATGGAGATTTACTGAGCAGGATCGAGCCATGGTGATCAAGCTAAGGACAGGACAGAGGGGAGCTTAAGAAAAGCAAGCTTGGGGTGAGGCGTGACAGGGCTGCGATGGGGCCAGGTGTCATGTTGAAGGGCAGCAGAGAAGCCTGGGCGGCAGGGACGGCAGGGACGGCAGGTCTGTCCTAGCCCTTCTGCACCACAGCCAGCTGCGGGAGCAACGAGCTCACGCGAAACCCCTGGCTCTTGTGTGTTCTCCGCCCACATGGTCCCACTCGGCCTTGGTGTGAAACACAAGTGGTTTGGGAAAGGAGCAACGTCCATCGATCAAGTGCATCCTCAGCAAAGCAGTTTCTGTCTGGGCCTCGCAGGGAATGTTTCTTAGGAACAACTTAATGGCACAGACCTCAATGCTTCAGCGTATTTCAAAAATCTGTTTTCTTGCCTGTTTTGTGAGCCAGCTCCCAAACAATATAAAATTAAAAAAATAAAAAGCCACGAGTCTGTCAAGATCTTACAGCTGGTGGCTCAGTGAAGGTGGGCCACGGGTGGGGGTGACAAAAGGGGTGACAAAAGGTGCAAAGTCCCCTCTGTGCTGCTGCTCTTGAGAGAGGGAGCAGGAGCCTTGGGTCAGAGAGGGACCTGGTTCAGCAAGGGACCAGCTGATGCCTCCTTCCCAGCACAAAGACAACCACGGAAGAACATGCAAAATCACCAGTATCTCTGCACAATTATGCTCCAATTCCTAACTCTTCTAAGCCACCGCTCTGGATCTAAGTTATAAATAACAACGGGCATATATATTTCACGGATTTTACCATAACTTTACCCTAAACCATGTGTAGGGGATCACGCAATACACCTTAAGGATTATTTTAATCCAATGACAGCAAAGACCTTTTTTCCCCCCTGTGGAAAATTGTTACTGTCCTATTAAGTCTTAAATTCCATTTGTATTTCTACCCATAACCAGGCTGCATAGCAAGAAAGGTAGAGACAAAGGGATTGTATGTTCTATGAAAATCAGAAGCTGCTCCTGCTAGGTCTCACCTGAACATCACTTCCACAGCAGTATTGTGTCCCCGCCTCTTCAGCAGCACCCCCACCTAAAGGTGCTGACCAAAAGCTTTCCGTCCTCCAGGACAACCCTCTGGAGCCTCTTTCCCCCTGCAAGCGCCCAACACAGCTCCACAAATCAGCCGGCAGGGACGTGCAGAGAGGCGAAGGATGACTTATGGCCGGATGACGCCATCCCGCAGCAGCTGAGCTCCGCCGCTTCCCACAGACCCCGTCGCAACACGCACCAGGCTGGGGCGGGAGGAGCGGGAGCCGAAATGGATACCGAGCTGGGATGGGAAGAGTGGGATAAGAGGGGGTGCCCACCCTTTGCTTTCCCACCCCACCCCATCATCCTGCTTTCACACAGCGCTCAGAACCACGGCACGCACGCTCCTGAAGTGCAACGCAGCCAGGATTTAGGCTTCCAAGTCCAAGACTATGATTCACCTGTGCCCACCGCATCCATAACCTGCCTGGGATTTGCCAACCAACCCTTCTTGCCTGAGGCTCCGAAGCCCACAGAGCGGTGGGCGTAACGGCTGCACACACCGGACCTCCTCTTGCCACCCCGAATTCAACACAGCGCCCACAGAGACTTCCTCTGGGGAACACCGAAGGGACCTCCTTGCGTATACACAAATTTGTAATAATGCTGGGCTTTGCCAGGTGCTTTCAGCCTCCGGTAGGAGAAGCGAGTGACTCGAACATCATCTTCACGCAACGTGCTGGAGCAGCCACCAGCTGAGCGAACAGCAAGGCCGCTTTGCTCATTTCTTACAGCACTGCCAAAATTCCTTACGAGCCTACCCTTTATTTTTCACCTTTGTTTCCAGTTAAATAAAGGGAAGGCACAAAAATTCCCATTACAAAGGAGCAAACAAAATTCCTAGGGTTTGAAGAACTCCTACTCCAGAGAGGTTTATAGCACAGGTACTCCTCATGGAAATCAAACCCCTCCTGAAAATAATGTGAGGCAATATTATTTATAAAAGTTACAAACTACAACAAGCTCATATTCATATTGCAATGAATCCTTTTCCCCCCCTCTTCGTGCTCTTGCTCCTGCTGTCTCTTATCCTCTCACCCATTTTTCAATAGAAGGACTAATGAGGAATAATTTGAGAATGATATATATGATCGCGTTTATTTGCCAAGTCTTTTTATACTCGCATAGTCATTCTGTTGCTTCCTGTAATAGCCGGGTAGGCAATATGAATGCTCCTGCCCTCCACAAAAGAAACCAGAGGAGGAATTAGCCATTGATTTACATACGGCGCGGTGTGCGCTACGTGTGAGCCGGCTGCCTCGCGGCCAGATGCTGCAAAACTACTTAAGCATCACTCCAGACTCCCGGCTCCACTTTAAGGATGACATATCGGGAAAGCCTGCAGCAAGTCAAAGAGACAAGACCCACGCTCAGCAGCAGATACAACATGTTTTCACTCTACGTGCCTGTTGTGAAAATATGCCGGGTGCCAGCCAGGGTGACGGTACCCACCGGCCAGACAAATAGTGAAGCACATCGGCTGGGTTCAGACTCGGGTTTCCCTGAAGTTGGCGGTACTGCTCTCGTTTAAACCAAGAGTTGAGTTTGAATTACAGCTGATAAATTTTACGAAAAATCTCAAGAGGTCTTAATTTGTTACGACGTTTTCCCATTAGTTCAGTGCCCCTTAAAACGGAAGTTTATGGTGGGCGGGCACTGAAACAGGACGCATCTGCCTCACTCGTAATAGAGTTTCACCGTATCTGGGTTCACTGAGCTCCTCCTGCAACTGCCTGTACGATATATGTCATACAAAAATATCTTCCCATGACCAGCCCTGCTCCAGTGGGGAGTTTGGGGGGTGGCACTCAGTGATAAAGCAGGAGGCCTGGCCTGTGCCCTTCACACCTGCTGGATTAGCAGCCGCCCCGTGCCCTGCACGCCTGACCCAGCCTGGGCTTGGTCCTGCCGCAGGGAAACCGCACGAGCCATGCTTACAACCCATGATAAGCAAACAACCTGCATGTTGTGAAGCCAAATATTGGCTACATGAAGGATGAGATACGATACGGCAGCGGTAATACCTTAAGAAGCACAATAAATATGCTGCAAGCACTTTTCCGCATACCCCAGAAAATGAAGTCTGAAGGACGCTGTTGGCTCCGAAAGCCAACCAGACCCCATGCTCCCCTCCTCCAGCAGCACACAGAGCCCAAAAATATGAACGAATGCAAGCTGGATCCTATTTGGTTGTTCAGCTCTGATGACTCATCTTCCCTGCACTCTTCTTAAGCTAATGACAAGGAAACAAACACAGGCAGAATGATATTAAACTTAGCATAATTTTGGCAAAGTTGCCGTACCCAGGATTTTGTCACTCGGTGCTACTTGTACTTCCTGTGTCCCCCTGTGCCGCAAGTAAGAATTAAAGGTTTAAGAAGAGGAGAGTTTGTTTTTCTCTTGAGTCACCAGTAATTTCTACTTGAGTCCTGGGACAGCCTAAAATTTTACCCAAATAAGTTTTTGAGAAACTTGCTGTCTGCTGGAGCTGAAGGCAAACAGCCGGGACAGCTCCTGTAGGGTCTCTCCTTAAATTTGGTGCGCCCCCCTTGGGCTGCGACCCGGGACGCCCCATGCCGAGCAGAGGGTCATGCTCAGGGTGGGAGCCAAGGGCAGCCCCTGGGGATGCTACCTGAGCCTGAGCCAGCTACTCCACCCAGGAGCTCTAAATCCTCTGGGTGAAAGAAGACAAGATGGTTACACTCCCAAGACGTGGCCAGTGGCAGTGCTGAGCACGCGGAGAAAGAGTCACCAACATCCATCCTGCTCTCGGAGGCTGCTCTCCTCTCTTGGGAGCTCCTGCCGGCATCCCATACAGCGTTTTGCTTTTGAGGGAACCAGGGCAACACACAATTATTAAATGAAAAGTATTAAATGGGGGAAACATAAATATTTCAAGCACAGTCTTATGACTGACACCACTATAATCACTCTCGGATGTGATTTCTGGGTGACGGACAACATTTCCTACCCTGCTTTGAATCCTTGTGTGCCTGCGAGCTTGTCTGCTTCCTCCACCCGCACGGACTGCCCTGTAAAGGTACCACCCCTCCTAACAGGCTCCTGGGACCCCACCAGCAGACAGCGGTGCCTCCCCGACCTCCTAAAAGGGCTGTCCGCCCTTCCTCACCCACTCCCCCAGCGACAGTTTGCCTGGAGGCAGAACGAGCTCGGATGTCCCTCAGCAGAGGGGGGACTGGGCGCTGCCCACCCACATCGGGTGACATTGCGACGCAGATTGCCTTCTTGATGCTGATGACAAAGTGAGGCCCCCCCCGGCTCTGCCCCGACCCCCGGGAGGGTGCAGGCGGCCCCAGAAGCGGGCTGCCGGGGGTCGCACCGGGGAAGAGGAGGGGGGTCCGGCCATGAGCCCCCGCCGCCCCCTGCGCTTCCCCCCGCCGGGGCCGGGCGGCGCTGGTGGCCGTCGAGGCGGCGACGAGACACCGCCCACAGAGGGGGTGGAGGGGGGGGGGACGGGGACGGACCCGCGTGGGTCCGGGGACGGGCGGGCGGCGCCGGCAGCAGAGGGCGCGACCGACGGCGACGGCGGCACATCGGCAGCGCCCGGCCGGGGCGGGATGCGGGCTCCGCCGGCCGCCGGGGCCAGCCGCCTCCGCATCCCGCACTGACTCCCCTCCCCGCCGCCCAGCTCCCTCCTCCGGGGCTCGGCGGGGAGCCGGCGGCTCCCGGGGGCCGCGCAGCCCATGGCCGGCTCCGCGCAGCCCCCGACGACGGCGGCGGCGGCGGCGGCGGGGGGCGGCGGCGGCCCCGACGGCGGGTCGCTGTCGGGGGACGGCGAGGCTTTCGGGGACCGGTCCCTCAGCCAGGGCCTGAGCGTGCTGGTGGGGCTGGCGCTCTGCGTGACCATGCTGGGGCTGGGCTGCGCCGTGGAGCTGGGGCAGCTGGGCCACCAGCTGCGGCGACCCGTGGGGCTGCTGCTGGCGCTGCTGGCGCAGTTCGTGGCCATGCCGCTGCTGGCCTTCCTCCTCGCCCTCATCTTCGCCCTGGATGAGGTGGCGGCCGTGGCTGTGCTGCTGTGCGGCTGCTGCCCCGGGGGCAACCTCTCCAACCTCATGTCGGTGCTCGTCGACGGGGACATGAACCTCAGGTAGGCGCCTCGGGACGCGGGGAGGGTTTGCTGGGCACCCTGGGGGCGGCGGGGGGTGGGAAGGACGGGTCTTACACGGACCCCGACACAGTCCTCGTGTCCCCCCTTCCCTAAAAACCCTGCCTGCCCGGCTGCAGAGCCCCCTTCCCGTGGGGGCTGCGGCTTCCCGGGGCTGCCCCCCGGCCGGCCGGTTGGTGATCCGCTGTCTCTTTGGCTCCCCCCCCACCCCCGGCGCAGCATTATCATGACGGCCTCCTCCACGCTGCTGGCCCTCTTCCTGATGCCCCTCTGCCTCTGGATCTACAGCCGGCACTGGATCAACACGGCGCTGGTACGGCTGCTGCCCCTGGGGGCGGTGAGCCTGACGCTGGGCAGCACCCTGCTGCCCATCGGCCTGGGGGTGCTCATCCGATACCGGCACCCCCGCGCCGCCGACCTCCTGGTTAAGGTAGGCACGGCCCCGGGAATGGGGGGAACAGGGTGTCCTATGGCAGCAACCTTTCTGGTCCCTCCAAACCGATGGGAGCTTCACACAGGCATATTCCGGTACTTAGGTGGACTACAAGGACATATAGTCAACATAAAAAGCTGGGACGGAGATGGAAAGCGAGGGGAAGGACAGGTTACCCCCCCGCAGCTGCACCACGGGAGGCAGCCCGGGCCCTGGCGCAGAGGCATTCCCTGGTATCCTGCTCCCTCTCTGCTCCTGCTGCACCCAGGGCTAGCGAAACCAACCTGCAGGCACACCGACACTTCCTTAAAGCATGCAAACAAATTATCTTAATTACAAAAGGACAAGCGAAGCACAAGCCGTGGCTTTTTAGTTTCCTAGCAAGTCACCCCAAAGCAAAATGACAGAGGGTGATTTCAGCCCCTTCCTTTCCTGGGATATGATCAAACACCACCAAAGTCTTGAGCCGGGAGCAAACCCGGGAAGGGCAGCACAACCACGATTTGCAGTTTAGACTCTCTATCAAGCCCCTACCTGCTATGGTTATCCTTCTAAACTAATAACCCCTGTGTTGTTTATCAATGTCTGTATCTGTTGCCAGATTTCCCTCTGGTCCCTCTTGGTGACTCTGGTGATCCTGTTCATCCTGACTGGGACCATGCTGGGACCAGATCTGCTGGCACATATTCCCGCATCTGTCTACGCCATTGCGGTGCTGATGCCTCTAGCGGGGTATGCCTTGGGATACGGCTTAGCCACCGTCTTTAAAATGCCCCCACACTGCAGGAGAACAGTGTCTTTGGAAACAGGGTGCCAAAACGTCCAGCTCTGCACCGCCATCCTAAAACTCACCTTCCCCCCGGAGCTCATAGGGGGCATGTACATGTTTCCCTTGCTTTACGCGCTTTTCCAGTCGGCAGAAGCGGGACTCTTTGTGCTGGTATACAAGATGTACGGGAGAGACAGCTACAAACAAGATACGCTCGGTGAAGAGGAAGACACAGATATTTCCTACAAGAAACTGAAGGAAGAGGAGGTGGCCGACACTTCGTATGGCACAGTGACCACGGAGGAGCACAACTCCATTCAGATGGAGCCGACGCAGACAGCGCTGTAGGCGAGATAAGGAGGTGACACCCGGGGACGTGTGATGTGTGTTGTGCTTGCAACCAGGCTGGGGCCGCGCTCGCCACTGCGCAAGCGGAGCTGCCCGGCCTCCATCGTTTCTCCAGCTGCTCCCATTGTACAAAGTGATGTGTGTTTATTACTGTGACAGTTGTATTTCCTCAAAAATACGTATTAAAAAAAATTAAAAAAAACAAAGGAAAAAGTATCACTGCGACGCAAATAACCGTACATCTTCATGCAAGGAGGCTGCTGCCTGCCGGAGTGCGGCAGGAATGAGCAGGAGGAAGGAGACGAGTGTTTTGCAGAGGCGAAGCCAGTGCGGCGCCAGTGCAGATGAACGGACAAACCACCTTGTGTGCACGTTTTACCTCCGTGCCTCCCACCCGCTCTGTAAAAGCATCGTGCTCATTGTTCTCACCACAAATACATGGCGAAGCCAAACCAAACCCGTGTTCCCCGCTGATTAATCCCGCGGGGGCAATTAAGGGCTGCGCTGTCTGTTTCACCAGGGGAAGCTGTGCTGGGGGGGAGGGTGGTGGGGATGCCTTGCCCGGGGCCCCGCACCCTTCGGGGATGGGAAGGGGCCGCCGGGGCCGGCGCCCGTCGGGGGCGAGGGAAGCCCGGCCCCGGTCCCGCCCCGCCCCGGGGGTATTTAAGGCCGCCCCCCCGCGGGGGCTGCCCCGGGTCCGTCGTGATGGCGGAGGAGGCGATGGAGAGCTACCTGTACTCCGCTTACCACCCCTACTCCTACCGCTACCCACCGCCCAAGGGCAAGGGCGGGGCGGCGGGCGGCTGGCGGCCGCGGGGCAGCGGCTACTTCTCGGGCTACGGGGAGGCGGCGGCGGCCGCCGAGTACTTCGACAACTACCAGCGGGCCCAGCTGAAGGCCATCCTCTCCCAGGTCAACCCCAACCTGACGCCGCGGCTCCGCAAGGCCAACACCAAGGAGGTGGGCGTCCAGGTGAACCCCCGGCAGGACGCCTCGGTGCAGTGCTCCCTCGGGCCCCGCACGCTGCTCCGCCGCCGCCCCGGACCCTCCGCTCCCCCCGCCGGGCCGCGGCCCCGGGAGGCGGAGCGGGAGCAGGAGCAGGGCAGCCCCGCCACCACCAGCACCCGCGCCGTCCGCTTCCCCCGCACCATCGCCGTCTATTCGCCCATGGCGTCCCGCAGACTCACCGCTTTCCTGGAGGAACCGGAGCCGGAGCGGCGGCCGGAGGAGGCGGCGGAGGAGGAAAAGGAGGCGGCGGAGGAGAAGGAGGAGGCGGCGGAGAAGGAGGAGGAGGAGGCGGCGGCGGCCGTCGAGGAGGAGCCGGCCGCCGTGCGGGAGCAGCGGGAGACGGAGGCGGCCGCCGTGCGGGCCAGCTGGGAGAAACCCCCCGAGAGCGGGGCCGAGCCGCTGGGGCAGCGCCCGGCCGAGCCGCGGGGGCAGCGTCCCCCCGCCACCCCGGAGCCGCCGGAGGGGAGCCGGGAGCCGCCGGAGGAGGCGCGGGCAGAGCCGCCGGCCGCCCCCCAGAAGCGGGAGCCGGCGCCGGGCAAGACCCGCCTGCGCTTCCAGGTGAGGGGCGGCCCGGGGGAGGGGGAGGAGCGGAGCGGGGCCCCGGGGGGAGCTCGCCCCGTCGAGTAACGGTTGTCGCCGGCAGTTCCTGGAGCAGAAGTACGGGTACTACCACTGCAAGGACTGCAACATCCGCTGGGAGAGCGCCTACGTCTGGTGCGTCCAGGGCACCAACAAGGTAGGGCGGGCTCGGACCATCCCCGGTCGGCTCGGATCATCTCGACCTCCACCCCGCTGACCCAGGCCTCCCCCTGCACCCCCCCCCCCCCCCCCGCCCAGGTCTATTTTCGGCAGTTCTGCCGGACCTGCCAGAAGTCCTACAACCCGTACCGCGTGGAGGACATCACCTGCCAGGTAAGGGACAGCTTGGCCTTGCTCCGGGCCACCCCCTGGCCACCTGGCCACCCACCGATGGACCGATGGCCACCTTCTCCCCCAGAGCTGCAAGCAGACGAGGTGCACCTGCCCCGTGAAGATGCGCCACGTGGATCCCAAGCGGCCCCACCGCCAGGACCTCTGCGGGAGGTGCAAAGGGAAACGCCTCTCCTGCGATAGCACGTTCAGTTTCAAATACATCATCTGAGTGGGATGGGGGGGGGGTTGGATTTTTTTCTTGTTTTTGTTTAGGGCTCTTCTAGAAAACTGCAAGTAGAGCAGAATTTTTTTTTGTTGTTATTGTTTGAAGGTACTTGGTGAGGCTTAGCTGGGAAAGCATGCAAATAAAAGTATTGCAAGGCATGCTCAAATGGTCAGGTGGGTTTGTGCCCAGCTCAGAGGGTGCATAATTGCAACTTCTGTAACTTGCATAGGGGAAGAGCCTGCAAATAATACTTTCTAATTCAGTGATGGTCTTGGCAACAACTGATGTGGGACTTCATATAATTTCAGGTGGGGAAGGATGTATGTTACTGCTCCTACCCTTGAACTAATCATACAGCTAAGTTCAACATCAAGTTTACATCTGCAGTAGGTAGTAGAGCATTGTTCATGAACAAAACACCTAATGGTATTCACTTACTGTGCACGCATCCACGTAGAAAGACTCCTGCACCTGTTCTTTATCACTAGAAAATGATTGAGAAATGTTGTGTAAAACCTAGGTCACTTCTACTGGTACAGCTGGTCTGCATTTACCTAAATTGGTGTTCTGGGGTTGTAGGCTAAAGCCAAAGAAAGCTTGTGGTTAATACATTTTTCAGGGACACTTTTCACAAACTGCTGGGGAAGGGAGTCACTGATGTGATGGTTTCTTGGTAAATGAGCTTCCCATCTTCACTTCCACAAGGTTCCCAAGAGAAGTGACACTTCAAAGGCTCAAAATATGATACTGCATCTGCCTGGCTTCCTCTTGTATCTGCAGGTGATGCACAAGACCTGTGCACTCGGTGACTTATACTTGAAGAATTTGATCTAGTTACGGTTTAGGTGTCTGCCATTGGGGAAGCATCAAATTCCTGTGCCCTTATTGGGTTATGTTTGCAACTAGGAATTGCACTTCTGGTGTTTAGTACTAATGGAAGAACCAGCATGGTGCCTCCCAGATGATGCTGTCAGTGGTAACAGCCTCTGTGGGGACACCACGCTTCAGCAAAGCGTTACAAGCTGACTCTGGTTCTACTTTACACCCCACTACTCTGTCCTGTAGCCAAGGAGTTGCATAAGCTTGGAGGAAAACATACTTTTCTGAGACTGCTAATAAAGCTGTTAAATTTGAAATTGAGCATAATAGTGCACAAAGCCTCTTGCAGAACTCTTGAGGTGGCTTCTATTTGGAAAGACTGATTTATCTCGGCTATAATGAACTTACCTACACCTCTGTCCAGCTCACTTGATACCGCTCCATTGAAGACTAAAGGGGGGAACCAGTCTGTTTAACAGCTTCAGTGCCTGGTTATCTTGCATCTCTAAATGGAAGATAGTGTATGGCAGGGTGGGCAAACACTGTCCTTTGTACCATCAAGTGTCCATTTGGAGGGGCAGCGAGTGTTAATGCTGTAGGCTTAACTCATCTTGCTGTAGATTCCTGCTTTATTTTAACATGGTCCTTGAATTTCCTGCAGTAACAAAGGCTTAATACCTCAGCACCAATTTATTACCAAGTAATTTTATTTGTTCTTGCTCCATTCATTATTATAGCAGCATGAAGCATTCTGGGAACAAGTAGACCTACCACCCCCAGAATGTGAGGTACTGTTTTATTTCATGCTTCTACCTAAGTGTTTTCCCCTGTATTGCAGTAAAAGGGAACTACCCCTTGCGTTACCAGCTCACTCAAAGACTTTCACAGTGAGTAGGTTCCATCCTTGCTCTGTTCAATTTGAAATGTACAACCGCAGTCAGGCAGTTGTCTGTTGTAGATGTGTGTGCCTTGCACTCACCTGTAGTTACAGTGATGAGCAGTGGCAAGTCTCCAGCTTGAGGGGGAATGCAGTTGAGGTCCCCTCTGCAGCCATAGTATGCCTCAGCTTGCAGTTGATCTGGGATTTCTTTTTATTTTGGAGTGCATTTCCCTCTAAGTTCTTCAATCTGTTTTTCTGCTTGCCTTCCCTGTTCTAATGGCTGTAGTCTGTTCCTGATGGATGCAGTGGGAGTGACTGGGATGAGTCTGTGCACCTTGGTAATGAGTTTTAGAACTTAATCTCAGTGCCATGTCAGTATGAAGGCATAGGGCAGCTCATAGCAATAGGAGCAGTCGCGTGCTTCCTACTTATACAGATGTCCTTGCAAGCACTGCTTTGAGGATTACTTGTTACGAACATGGTGACTCTTACACAGTTATTATCAGTGAAATTTAGTACAGCTTAGAGTTGTCATCCCTACTAACTACAGTCAAAGCAGGAGCTGCTGCTGTTTGGTAAAGCGTAGAGCAGGCCTGGCCCATCTGAACTGTATGGAGTGCTTCAACAGCGACTGGTCCAAACACACAGCTGATGAAGGCTCCGCATGGCAGGTAGCAGCAAGGAGCTGCCCCGGCTTTTATCACCTACTTTGAGGTTTTGAGGCTCGGAGGAGTGGTGTGCAGTGGGCAGCACTACTGAACGAGCTTTTCTTCACCCTGTAACATTCCTGAGTTCTGCAGTAGCTCTGTGTGTCATTCTTCTTACGGAAATAAATTCAGTGCTTTCACTGCTCAATGCCCAAGTACAGTTCTGCATCCTATTCCACTTTACTGCTCTATCACGCCCTTGACAGCATCCACTGCCTGTCACGGGGGCTGGTTCCTAGACTCAGCAGAAAGAAGGGAAGCTGCTCATGACCTGCGTGATTGACTTCTGTCATTATGCAAAGCAGAAAGGAACAGCCTTCACGCTGCCAATTCTTCAAAGATCTCTTGAACTTGCCCTGTACAGCTTTTTCATGACGAGATTCTTTTGCGTGCATTAGCTCAGTCAGTGCTGTATTTGCTGCATCTTACAGAAGATGTCTGATGTTTCACTTGTTTTTAGAGAGCTTTACCATAGCTTCAGGTCTGGCACAGACCGGCACCGGCTAACGCAGGGTGACAGCTTCAGCTTATGCAGCAGTTGAGAATGAGTCACTGGACAAGCTTCACAAAGTTAAAGCAGTATCAAAACCAGTCAGCTAGCATGATCCTGCTCGATAGGGCTGGTTCCACTAGTCATTGTAAATAGAGGAAGATGTATAACATAAGGAATTATGTACATAAATTCAGGTTTGAGTTGCACGAGAAATCCTTTAACAGCTTCAGAAGATGCCTAGGAAAATGCTGTTGTATTGACAGGACATAAAAGGAAAAAATGTGATTTCAGGCCACCTAGGCCTCTACTGTCAGTGTTTCACCTGTTTAGCTAAAGTAATTAAACTCTAGCTTGTAAAAATACACGAAATGACAGATACAATGTCCTTTATTTTTACAAAAAAAGCTGGTAAAAGATGATGTAAATAAAAGTGTAATGCACCACTAAATAAAACTACTCGTCCCCAGAAAATACTTATTAAATAATTAAGAACACCATCTACAGTACCACAAAACCATCAAAATAATTCAATTTTATCAGGGACAGGGGAAAAAAATACAGTGATTATGGATGTGCCTTGACCAGTTACAGAGCTTGTTAGCATAACAATAACTACTGTCAGCAGTCCAACAGCGTGCACAGTGCCTTCAATTAATGCATTTCAGCATAATTACATTTCTAGTGGGGTCCAATTTCCCCAAAAAGGCAGAGCTAAGAATTTCAATTCTACATTCTAAACTCTGGAATTAGAGCCCATTAAAAAAAAATCACAGTGGGTAAGAGATGTATATAAAAATACCGGGTGTTCCTTTCAAATCACAGGAATCATGGGACTACATTCTTTTTTTCTGTTTTTTTTTCTTCCTTTTTTTTTGGCCTTTTTTTTTTTTTTTTTTTTTAGAAAATGCTATTGGTTTCAACAGAATCCAGTTTGTTTTATGCTACAGACTTTTGACACTGAACTATGAGTATATTGCCTGTTTGCATGTTTTGGTAGTCAGTCCTCTTTTTTTTTTTTTTTTTTTCCTTTTTCCTATATAGTCCCAATTCCTTAGGCTTAAGTTGAGTCATGAAGATGCATATCCGTGCATTCAAACTCCTTGAACCCTGCAGACTACTCAGGCTGCAAAGTAAAGTATGTGACTACCGACAGGGAGAACTCCCCTTCCCCTCATAGCTTTATACACCTACTGTCTTAACAGTGCTTTGCACAAATTTACAAGAAAAATACTGGTTTTGCACTATACAGTTTCTAGAATATATACAGAATAAAATAAGTTAACTTCTAATGAGAATTGCTGATGGGCAGCATATATCTTTAATATACATTTTAAAGTCTCTGCAGGCAGCTACTTTTTGGTTAGTTGTTATCAATATTTGTAACATAAGCACTGATCAGAGAACTGAGCAGCATTCCAATAAAGTTAACAGATATATTATTTCTTTTAGAAACACTGGGAAATCCCAGTTTAAAATATTATTAAATGTCCTAACATTTACACACTATGAGGATTAGATCTAATAAAATAAAATTTCTTCAAAAATAATCTTGCAGCTCTTTTAAGCATGCTCTGAGACCTTATTTAACAATCACCCATACCTTCAAAAAACAACTGTCACGTAGCCATACATTCTAACTCACACACATCATTTCCGTGCTATAGACAACAAAAGCAAATAAAACATTGAGAAGGTTTTTGCACTCGCAAGTCATTCTACTCATGTTTGACCGCACATTCTTCATGACGTTGCGAAGTGTCTCATTAGGTATTAGTTGATGATTAGATCTACAACAGCTGGAAAGACAGGAAGCCTTGCAGGTCTTCAGCCAAAATAAACCAGCCTTGATTTTAGCCTCATCCCACCTGCGATATTGATTTAACCTTTAGAGGCTGTTACTGCAAACACCATTTATAGTTATGTTACAACAGAAAATAATGCATGTGTATGCATTACATTTAAGCCCTTTTCCTTTCATGGAGTTTTGATACATAAATTTAATAAAAAAATACTACTGCCACACAGCTACTGTGTAGAAAGAGCAGTCAAGTAAGATGTTCACTTCAACTTTCAGATTTTTTACTTCTGATGAAACGATTTCTTGCTGTGAATAAACTGTGTTGGTTGTCAGGATTGCTGGAGGTTTTCTTTTTTTTGTTTGTTTGTTTTCATGAAAGGTGCTCAATAATAGTCTGAAGCATCTTCATCATCAGTTCTTTTCTAACTGACAGCTGTTCAGAATCCAGTGCTCACAAGATTAATTCCTGGTTTGATTTTCCCTAGAAGCTGATAGGATTGCACCATGCGTAGAGACTCTCGAATTTCTAGATTAAGTTCCATCAGCTTTGAGCTGGCCTCAGACATGTCTTGGTTGGAGCCTACTACCGCGAAGCTACCAGTTTGACCAAGCGTCTGATGACGGAAATATATGTGCAGCAATGTTTGAACCGGGTCATCTTCAGAACTGCCAAAGATGTCGTGGGGCCAAATAGATCTGTAAACACAAAATTTGGATTTAAGCATTAAAAAAAGAAATTAAATGTTTAAATATTCTTGTTCTTTAAACAGACATTTGAACAGAAGACATAGGAAAACGCAAGAGAAATGACTCTTCCATTTTACTTGTTAAATTCTAAAGAACAAGTACTACTAGAATTGATTTTTTTTAAATTGCAAAATGCAATGAACAAGGTACAATGAAGCAGCAGTGCTTGTCCTTTTCACTAAGGACATCTAGCAAGAGCTGAAAAAAACCCTGGAATAGTGCCTATCCCTATCTTGAAATTAAAAAGGCCCATTAGCAAACTCAGGTCTGAAAGCAGTCCTTAAGCACTTACCTGAAAGCCTTGACCTGTGCTACAGCCGACACAAACTCCTTGTTTCTCAGGGTTTCAATGAGAGAGTGAATAGCCGTTTCCGTGCTGGCTTGGGAAGCCTCTGCAATTTCAATTTCTTCGATACCACTGTCAGATGCAGCCTCCGCCTCTTTCAGACAGCTCTCCAACAGCGCAAGTTCTTCAGACATGTTTATGACCTAAAACAAATGCAAGAGTTACCTTTTCTAGTTTAAATGTATTTTCAGCCAAATTAACTTTCAGCAGATCAGATATTTTTCCTCCTCTTTGCAATCATAAATGAGAGGCAGGAAAAGTACATCCAAATATTTGCTGCAGTTGCTTAAGTATACAGTTAATTTAATGGCCCAAGCGTCCATGTCAGGGCTTTCCCCGATGAAGTTTCCATCTCAGTTCTTTTAAAATACGTTTCAAAAAATACATTTCATTTCTCCCAACATCACTTAACAACAATTAAACTGACAAGAAGAATTAAACACTGGAAAAGTACAGCAGCAATTGTGTTATTACAAGGACAACTTAAACACAAAGAAAAAAATCTGGGAGATTGGTAACCCAGCAGAACAGCTGTCGTGCAGCCAGTGCATATAATACTATCTTTAGCTTTCGCTCCAACGTATGACTAAAAGACAAGGCCATTGCTCAGAATATGATTCTACATCTGACTAACTTAGGCAAGAAGTGGGACTGATGCCATGCTGACCTTCCACCACATGATGAACTCACTTATTTGTAGCCTCTACAAAAATCTGGAAACCTAAGTGAGGAACATGCACCATTTTTTCCTAAGCTACTCAAACCCCAAAGACTTTGACCCCGCTTTTTCATTTTCCTCCATACTGTATAAAGCAAGACCAGGCCTATTTTTTTTTTCCTGCTACCTCTGTTTATTGCGTTACAGACCCACGGAAGAACTTTCAGAAGATACTATTAACAGCATAATGCATCCAGATTAACTCAATTAGCATCACATATCTACTGCAAGTGCACAGCTGAAGGACACATTACTTCTAAAGTTAGCGTAACTAAAAATCAGGCACAAGATGTCTAGAATGCATTACTAACTGCACTTAGGATGGGGACTAAGGTTGCGGAGTAACGGAGTGGTGGCTGAAGTGACACAGTTACATAAATCAGCTGGCAGCAAGTGACGTTCGCGATGATAGGAAACACTGGGGTGATGGAAAGGGGCTTCATCACGGAACTCTGGTGATTGGAGTTGATGTGCCTTGATTGTAGCGTGATTACAATACACCAGGAACGCTGCTGCAATATTTAAAACCCTCATCACTGGACTCCCTGCATTCCTGTCTATTTAAGAACTTTCAAGCTGTACAAAAATCAACACAGATAATTGAACATCTCAGAAAATTCTTGCAAGCTCTACTTAAGTCTTTTATTAATTGGCTGTAAAACAGCTGGTACCCTCCTTCAGCTTCTAAGATGTCCCACTGATGACTATGTAATCAAAAATGTATTTTTAATGGTTTGGTTTTAAAATGTCAACAATTAGCAGCTAAATGGCATGGTTTTCATTACCTCTGCTTCTTTTTTGATTGTTTTCACTTGGCTGATGAGTTTGCAATAGGCTTGGAACAGAAGCAGCAACTGGAAATGCAACTTGTATAGCCTCCGACACAGCTCCAGCTCCTACAAATGTAAACAACATTATATTCAGGAAGTGCAGAACATCTACTATCCAATACGACAGACAATAAATGACAACTTCTTCAGTACAGGATGTGAAAAATTAAAAGTAGCTACCTGGTTACTGAAGAAAATGCCAAAAAAAGATTTAGAAGCTAACATAGCAGGAAGCTAATGAAAAGCAGATGAAAGCTTCACTCAGTTCTGGATTTACAGGTAGCCCCTCTCACATACACATAAAGTTTACTTTTTAATAAGAAGCTACATTTCTAAGAAGGGGGGGGAGGAATGTGAAGTGATTCAAAAGGCATTTTGAAATGTCATGTTCCAAGACAGAGTTTCATAGATCTCTTACTTTTACTGTTGATGTTTTACTATTTTAAATTCAAGATCTAATATGCAAAAGAAGCAGTTGTGGTCTGTAAGTATGGAATCTTTCATAACCATTAATATAAATATGTAAGCACAGTGTATAACCTGGCCCTGAGCTTACAACTGCCTGATGGAGTAAGAGGAGAATAATTCCATTCTTGGAGGCAAGAGTAATGTTTCCTTTATAAAAGGTAGCTCCGATTCTATTTTAGAAAATACCACGTGATATATTCTTAAGGAAATGAAACAGCAGCATTAACTTATGCACTCTCTTGCTTCCATTTTTATGTGTCTAAAACACTAGTCAAAGTGCAGTGTTAATGCTGCTTTACATACAGACATAAAAGCTAGTGCTAATGGAAATAATCTTCTATAACGTTCTACTAACTACAGGATCCTATTATGTACAAAGGACCAACAGTTCAATGGGTTAGATGATGCAAAATTGAAGCACACAGCATTTTTGTAATAGTCTATGACAAGACATCACTATGTCACAAATGGACAAGACAGATGGAGACCAGTTTGGTGACTGGCGTGGTTAAGTATTTGATAAATCAAGAACTGTCACTTACTGCTAGAATTTCCATTTGCTAAGCAAGAAGATGAGCAGGTCACAAAAATACAAAGAAAGAAAAAAAGATCAAGAATTAGTGTAGGAAATAATTTTAATTCGGGTAAAAGATGCCCCAGGTAAAATGGAGGAAGAAATACAAGTAACATGCTCCAAATATGCTCTGAACTGAAAAAATTAACAGACTGAATTTGAAGTGAAATTACCTGCTGCTATAACTAACGACAGATAGTATTGGCACAACATGAGTAACACACCTCCCTTACAACCCTGTCTGGCCTTTATACAGTGTGTACTCTTAAAAAGGTATGCAAATTTAAGAAAATCAAAACCAAGGACACTTAGGTCTGAACATCTGTACAACGCTTCTTACTTGTTCTATACCACTATAGTTTAAGCAAAAATAATGCCTTTAAAAATTTGAGATATGTTAATTTGGATTCTGAAACAGTTTAGAAAATTCTTGATTTTGCTAAACTCAATTCTCAACACTTCGAGATTTGTGTAATTTAATTGCACTTGGTTTTTACAAGTTATTTCAGAAAAACGTTTGGGAAAGAGGGATAGGGAGAGAAATAGTCAGAAAATATATTTGTCAGACTAGGGACAGGAACTTCACTTCTGTGCTTCGTACAGCACTGTACACTGATGGCATTTAAGCAAGTACCACGGTCATAGCAAACATGAAGATGCAACCGATGTCCGATTCCAACAGGCAGAAGCAGTTGAGCTTTACTAAGCACACAGTTATACACAATGTGTACAGAAGTTATACGCTATGTGCTTAACAGACTATAAACATCGCATGGTTTTGTTCTGTCCTCTGTGCTATCATATACACAGCACAATTATTATACAAGCAGAAACTTCTGATGCACAGAACACTGTGATAAGATCTTGAACTGCCAAAGCGGACGAGAATTCTACGACTCACTTTAACGAAGCACTGAGAATCAGACTTTGAGGAATGGCCGGGTTGATTATTTAACATTTTTAGTCATTAAGTTCCTTAAGCCAAGTCTCATTATTACTGTAAGCCATAAATAATCCCTCTCCCCAAAATCACACCTTGATAGCTATTCTAAAATTTCAAAAGAGGTTTTCCTTTAAAAATGGCTCTGTACTGCCTCAGTGTCTTTCACATACTTGCTCACTTGAGAAATAATCTGATTTTTCTACCTGCCAGTCCTGTACAAACAGTCTAGCTAGAGTCCAAATGCATCCTTTCAGGCTTGCGTGTAAGCACTAATAGCAAAAATCCAATAATTAGGTTCACTTGCAAGTCTGCTGGCAATGCACGAGCCAGAACAGAATTCATCTCACTATTCCTTAGCTGTAGTGACCACAGTGCTAAAAATTAGCGAGAAAATCTTATTTGTGTTAGTGAATGAAAAATATCTGTTGCATGAAGCAGCTCTGTTTTCCTGAGCAAGACAACACTGACATATTTTTAGCATTAACTGGTTGACTGGATAGACTTATCAGCCCCACACTCCATTTACAAGGACTTTTGAAATAATGATCTTCTTACACTTGGTAAATTCTCAATCTCCTTCAAGTCACTATAAGCTTCTGTGAATAAATTTAGAACTTATGTAAATTATGTCTATTTATGAAGCAGGATAACAGGATTTTTGCCTTCTCAATGGATGCCGTATATTAAAATGGTATTAACTGAACCTGCAAGTGCAAGGAGCACGTAAAGAAAAAAATTCCAGCATGCCTTGCAGGCTAGGAGTGAAAACCACAATCAAAACAGGTCCCCACAAATAATCAATATGTGAATGGTCACATAACTCCTTTTCAGAGACTGTCTTCAAACCCTGCAGAGATGGGAAAGAACAGACAAAACTGCCTCACTCAGAATCCTGGATTCTCTCCCTACAGGTGAAATGAAAGCCTGCATGGGGCTTTTCCTCCATGTCTTCGTTTCCCCTAGCTATACAGTGGGAACAGTAACTTTTACCTTCACGGTAAGAATGGTTATGTTCTAACAGTTAAATGTTAGAACACTTTCTTGGTGTATATAAACAACATTCTAAATAGGGACGGAAATACATAAATGCTGCTTTTTTATTAATACATAGAACATTTACTGTATTGTAATAGTAGAAGTTGTTGCATATTTCTAAACACACACCAGTCAGTATACAAAGATGTAAACCAAGTGTCTAATACACTAAATGTTGTGTCCACAGGCAAAGCAAAAATCCTTGCGAATGGCAGCAAATTGCTTTATTACCTATGCTTAACCACATGAAAAAAAATTTTAAATATGCAACTTCAATGCAATATAAAAATTCAACACTACATTACCACACTTTTCACTGCTTTAAGAATTATGGGGCATTTTGTGATTTAGTTTAAAAAATATACAGATATATATATGAGAGCAAATGAAAACGGTATGAAAGAATAAATAGTCCATGCACACAGTAGGTATTAATGTTGCTGAACACTACGTTTTCAGCAGCAGAAACATGACCAAGTGCATCAATGAATAGAGTTTGATTGAATAAAAGGAATAAGATTCCTCCTTTTTCAGCTTGGATTTTGGATTTTTGTCAAAACGTCATTGTGAAAAGGTAAGTTCATCTGCTGCCTGCAATTCTACTTTCTTACATTTTTCACTGTTTTCATTACAGGAGTCTAGATGCCAGATTCCTTGTACCTTCTAATGATAGATTTTGGATTTGCTTTTTTATCTACAGTGTCAATATTATGCAGCTATTGTTTAAAAAAAAAAAAAGTCCTAGTCTACTTGGGGAGAGAAGCTATCACTTACTATAGCAATTAGTAATATTAAACATGGATGACTGCCATGCAAATACACACAAAATATTGAACTAATATTAATAGGTTATTTCACCTATTGTTGTTAGGATGATATTTTGACAGAAGTGTTTAATGAGATTTTTGCCATACTGTTACTTTACTCCCTGTTCGTTCCCACCCAAATAATGGCTCCAAAAAGGTCATGTGTGTTTATATAGTACTAATTACATTAAATTCAGTAGGGGTTTTTGACTAGACAGTTTTTCTGAGCATATAAGCAGAATGCTAATCTTTTTTCTTCTAGAAACAGCTGCAGAAAATCAGACTTGCTGCTACACAGATGGTATCTAGTTTGCTTATCTACTCCGTGTTATTAAGTCTAGAACCCAAGATGAGTTGCCAACTTTTATTAAAAAGAGCCCTTTTTATTAGACCACTACTTCATAAGAATCCGGGTTTCCAAAAGATAGGATGATAACTGAAATGAAAAGCTTTTCATACATTTTTAATCTCTCTGCAAATATTGGAATTTCTGTGCAACAGATACAAAGACGTTTTTTAATTTCATATCCAGAGACTCACAAATGACATATACCTACCTGGGCATCTGTGTTAGTGCCATGAATACCATCATCGGTACCAAATGTTCTTTTGCAGTCTTCTAGCCACTGTAAAATAAATACAAACAAGATTAAACATCTCCCGAAACAGAGCAAACCGAGGACTGTGCTAAAACTGCATGAGACACTTCATCAAGTCTTGCACATTCTCAGATTAGGTAAGAAATTGTGATACGAAATCAACCATTTACCAGTGTTGTTCCCAATAATGAATTCCACTCCCATATATCAACTTTGTAGTTTTTATTTTGTCCCTTCCGTTGTAAATTTCCTGAAGCCTTCATTACCCCAGACGGGGATAGTATACTTTAGCATAAATACTGATCTGTGATTGAATTTGGGTACCGTTATAGTGAGATGAGTGGGAGGGTGGAGGCAGAAAAATCCCTTTCATTAAATGAGATCATATTTTGTCTTTACTCGCTGCACAAGGTTTACACCAACGTGATTTCTCAGCATTTAAAATATAGCACTAATTCAAATTAGAGAGTAAGAGTAAGCCTGTTATATTTCTTGGGACTATTTAGAAACAGAAGGAAATAGAGCTACTCTGCGTAACTAGATCCAAGTGCAGGTTTCTGAATGGAAAGAAAAAACCTAAATTCTTCAATGGGAGTTTAGCATCGCCTCCAGTTCATACAATCCAGGGAGATGAAGTATTCTCACATTACGCAACACAAACATGCAGATTCCACTCGGTTTCTTGAAGACAGGGCTGTATTTAACCCCAGTTCCTAGAGCAGACAAGTTTACTGATTTCAGCGGATAATCTCTTCTTCTAGTTTGAACCAACCACGCAAATTTAAAAGTGTTAATATAAAGCGTTTGGAGATTCAAATATGCTCTTATTGGACTATACGACCTGATCACCCCATCGACACAGTGCCCAGCGTATTTTTCTGTACAGTGCAAACAACTGCAAGCATGAGGTAATTTGGTTATTACTGAAATGGGAATGCGTCATGTTGAGATAAAGTGCAGATTATCTTCTGAAATGAAGAACAGGCTCTATACATCCAAGGAAGAATAATTTAGCATACTGCGTGCTTGCTATCTTGAGTCTCACAGGAGATCTTAGTGACCTTTTTCTAACCTTTGTCTGATGCAAGAAAAAGAAAAATGTGATTTCCCATCTGCTCAATTTAATAAAGGTTACTTAGTGAATTAACTAGGCCTGTCTGCTTATCAAGAGGAGAAATGGAATTCTCTAAACACCGCCGTGTCAGTTTCAATTAGTGACATGGATACCAATGTACACAGCAAATCTCATTTTTCTTTTTATCTGACAGCATCCATCGGTAACAATGGAATAGGTTTGCACTGGAACAAACAGCATCAGCAATTGGGAAGCTCGTATTTATTTATTTTCACACACTGCCCTTTCAAGATCTTTTTAAAATCTTAAAATCAGTCTGAATAAAGAGTGTGCCCAGAATGTCATGACAGACATACAACTTCGTATTTTCTACTACATTTATCCGATTCACTATCTTTGTCCCTAATACACACATGAGGTTAATGCAGTTTCCTTGCATGGAAATAGAACAGTAGCTCCAAAAAAGGTGACAAAATTAATTTGCTAAAATTTTTTACACAATATATGTTCAGCGTGGTAGAAGGACCTAAATTTTCTCTTTGGGAACAGCAGTAGATTGTGTGACAAAATAATCTTCTTTGTATGTTTGCTTTACATCAATTTATGTTTTCCCCATATGGCTCCTACAAAGTTTCAAGAAAGTGCAGCCCAACCGTCTTACTTTTTACATCTGATCGATGTGAATGCCAGTACAACACACAGCACTGACAGTGCCACACGTCATCTATCAGGGTAAACTTTAAACAACAATTTTTCATTAATGTACAGAATCTTCCAGTGGTTGATTCCAGAGCATACCAGATTAACATGCAAATTATATTTACTTCAGTATCTGTTGATTTATATTGACTTTGTTATACAATAGCCCAACCAACTTTGATCACTTTTCTGCATGTTTCTATGAGAAAAGCAAGGATCTGCAGTAAGATCATTATGTGTTTTGCCTTAATACTTTCAGATTGAATAGGATACATAGCACAATTGCCTGCAATAACAGAAATTCAGATTTGACTCGAGGAAGTCTCTTTCAGTCATTCCCTATATTCTGTTTAATAGGGCAGAGTAAGAAAACCAATAAAACTTATCTGAGAAGTAGTTTTGGAAGATTCTTAGTCTACATATACTGTATAATACACACACCCCCAAAAAAATAAATTGAAGACCAATGGCTGAATAAATGCTTTTAAAAAAAGTGTTAGAAAAAATAATTATCTGAGATAATTAGTCACTACTTCTAAATTAACATGCTAAATAAATACTTAAATAATGCACTAAATTAGCTAAATGACATGCTATCAAGAGTCAGAAATGATCGGTCAAAGCTATACGTTCCTTCCTCCTCAGAACTGCTTCTTTCTATTTATAAATAATTCAATAAAAATCTCTCAGTTATTTCAGAACAATTCCTTTCATCCTGTGAACCTTCTTCCTCCTCCAGTCACTCACAAGTCCTGTGGCAGAAGCCAGGCTGACCACAGAAACGTGTTACTGGACATCCTTTTGACAGCTGCAACACTCTTTCACTATGGTATAATGACAGAGGCCACCAAACTGATATCCATATTCCTTCAGCAAGTAAAATAAATTGCAAACAAGCTCTTAATACGCAGCATGGATTTATGTCGGTATGATATGTGGC